>OZ035875.1:23810939-24450420 GCA_964034865.1 Eristalis intricaria | reverse complement strand
CAGGGAAAATGATATGTCGGCGATATCGCGAATACTCCTAGTCCGCTGCCCTCGTCTGTTTTTGAGCCATCTGTGTAAATTTCCAGGTAGCCTGGTTTCCTTACCATATCTTTTTTCCCAATCTTCTCTGTCTGGGATAAGTGTTTTGAACCCAAACTCGAAGTCTAAGGCGGGTGTTGTATAATCGGTATGCGTTGGTATTCTCGCATTTCTGATTATCTCTGTATGACCTGAGCTGTGTGAACTGCTCCAGCGGTTGTACACCCGTAGCCTTAACGCTGCCTTGGTGTCGACCAGTTTCCCATAGATGCCCATGGAAAAAAGGTGTAACAATGTTTCCTCAGGCTGCGGGAGTGGATCGCAATGCCCCTGTGATGCAGATACACGCTGATCTTTGAATACTGTTTATCAATTGAAGATAGGATTTGTTACTCAGTACCGGCCACCAAACAAGGATACCGCATATTAAGATGGGTCTAGCAACTGCCGTATACATCCAGTGAGCCATTCCTGGTTTATTTCCCCATGTTGGGCCAAGGATTCTCTTACATGTGTAAATAGCTGACGCCGCCTTCTTAATACGTTCCTTAATATTTGGTTTATTTTATATTTGGTATATTTGACTAGTGAAACTGAGTTCCTCTTTCTTCAACTTTGTAGGCTCTATCGGAGATATGATACGTTCTTCTGTTAAAAGTGCGAATTCTGTTTTGGACGGGTTAATGTTCAGTCTGGCTTTTCCTGTCCACTTCTCTACTTTGTTTAGTGAAACCTTCATAATATCCCTACATACCTTCATCCCTGGGAGGAAGAGTCTGTACATACAGGGCAAAGTTGTTGATCGCTCCCAACTTGGCGGGATGCCAGCAACGATCCTTGTCGATGCGCAGATCAAGTTGACAAACAGACTCCCCGTGGCGCCCTCTGCAACACACCCGTTGTGAGGTGAACCAATGTTTACAGCGATCCCCTTGTAGTTGTGCGGACATAAGAACCACATAAAAACAAACAACCGTTATGAGAGAGCAAGCTGCCTCGGACGGACCTACAACGACGACACGGCGCGAAAAAGGAGAATGATTTGCGAGTGTGCTCGTGGAATGTAAGAACACTCTACTCTCCAGGGGCCGTTCATAAACTGGAAAATATCCTCACGTAGTATAAGGCAGATATTACTGCGATCCAGGAAATACGCGGGATAGGACAAGGGACCATGAAAAAGAAAGAGTACGACATATATTACAGCTGTCACAAAAGGTTGCACATTTTGGGATGCGGATTCGTTGTGGGAAAACGGTTAAGGTCGAAGGTCCTCGTCTTTATACCGATAAGTAATCGCCTGGCTGTGATCCGCATCCAAGGCAGATTTTACAACATCAGGCTCTGATGTGCACACGCCCCTACAGACGAGGCTGAAGACTCTGTCAAAGAGGACTATTATGACCTCTTGGACGGTGCATACGGGGCCTGTCCGGAGTACGAGATAAAGATCGTGCTCGGAGACTTCAATGCCAAAATCGGTAAGGAAAACATCTTTGGCGGAGTGATTGGAAAGCACAGCCTCCACGACACGACAACAGATAACGTCTTCCGACTCACAGACTTTACGACAGCACGTAATATGGTAATAACCAGCACTAGGTTCCCTCGCAATAGAATCCACACAGCAACCTGGCAACCAAATCGACCATGTGCTCATTGAGGCAAGTCATGCGTCAAGTATCCTGGATGTGCGAACATTCAGGTGGGCAAACGTCGACTCTGACCATTTTCTCATAACAGCAAGATTCAGAGCTCGACTGCCCAATGTCAGAAAGCTGCACCAGCCAATAAAGAGAAGTTTTGACATTGGACGCCTAAGCACACCCGAGATTGCCAGAGCCTACGAAGAGCAACTGAGTGAGAGACTCTCCGCTATGCCCACCTCATACACCAACGCCAACGAGAAGTGGTTGCGTTGTCGCTCGGCCATCAAAGAGGTAGCCAAAACCACCTTAGGCTACCTACCACCTCCGATGAGGAACCCGTGGTATGATGACGAGTGTGAGCAAAAGAAACATGCAACTGACGCGGCATACCAAAAGGCGTTGCAAAGAAAAACTAGAGCAGCGCAGGAGGAGTACCGGGTTAGAAGATGGGAGGAGAAAAAGCTTCTACGCCTGAAGAAAAGGTCTCTCGGAACCTCCCAGTTCAAGGATATCGAAGAGTCAACACAAACATAAAATACGGGACTTACGGACATAAAATATAGGCCTACATTATTAAAAGCAAAAGCGAAGTGTTTAAAATGTTTTTGTCATATAAAAGTCTGGTCGAAAAACAAGGATTATGGCAAGGAGTATTGTTCAAACACTTTTGATGAATATTTAAAATCAGAAGGAATCAGAAGAAGGTTGTATGCACTATACACGCCCCAACGGAATGGCGTAAGCGAAAGGAAAAACCGGACTTTTGTCGAAATGGCCAGATGTATGGTTCTGCAAGCTGGACCATCTCCTTCATTTTGGGCAGAAGCAATATGTTCTGCGAATTATTTGATAAATAGTTGTCCATCGAGAAGCCTTAATGAACACCTCACGAATTATGGACGGGAAGAATTCCAAATTTAAAGCATTTATAAATATTCGGTTGCAGAGCATTTGTTTTGAACAAACAACCCAACAAGGACAAATTTGGAGCTCGTTATTCTGAAGGAATATTCGTTGGGTACTCCGATGACAAGAGATGTTAGGTTTGTGAATGTTCATACAAGTATGTTAGAAGATGGGGATATTATCTCAAGCGAGACAAAGTCTGGTGTTGTCGAATTGCTGGAAATTCCATGTGATGTTGTTGCTAGTGAACAAAATGCTGCTGAACTGATGGTGATGATGACGATCAAAATCCAGTTGAAGAATTAAAGCCGATTCACGCTGCTATTAAAAAAATGAGCAAGTGCATGATGACGTCATTGCAAGGTGCTGTCCACCGGCTCCTTTTAAAAGGGACTACACTAATCAAAATGAAATAAACCTAGGACTACCTAATGATATTCTAGTGGGCTACTTTGACAAGTCCACTCCTGTGCTGATTAACAGCCAATTAGTTTTCCTGATAAACTTGGCTATGTCTTGTATCTTTAAGTGTGACATTTCCTCAAGGTTTCTGAAAAAGTATTTGCCTAGTATATCTTTTCTAGATTTTGCAAGGGCTGAACAAGTGCCGAGGAGATAAAGCGTATTTTCTTCCTCCTCCTCGTCTCTACAGCTCTGCAGTAGTCGTGTAGCATGGATACCGAGAAGGCAGTGTCCGGTGATATTGCCCACTACGTTACTTATTACATTCTTGCTTAGTTTTAGGAGTGTATTTGTGTTGTTTGGATTTAGTGAGGGCCAAATAAGCTTCAAAGTCCTACATGTATCTAATTCCATCTATCTCCGATTAGCGGAGTCGACGTCATCTGTAAGTAACATGGTGTTTATTACTTGGAGTGAGGGATATGGGGTGTCCTGATTATTTGCCAGTGGCAGTCCCACCCTTTTCTTGCTATCTCGTCGGCCTTTTCGTTGCCTGCAAAACCACTATGCCCAGGTATCAAGCATAGGGTTAGATTACATCTAAACGCTATCTCCCTATGAGATAGACGGCAAAGTTTTACCATCTTCGATTTAATGGATGGTGTATCCAGAGCCTCAATGACCTCCTGACTATTAATTAAGATGGCGATAGATAGCCCGTTTAGCCTCTTAGATAACTGTTTTTGAGCCATCTGTGTAAATTTCCAGGTAGCCTGGTTTCCTTACCATATCTTTTTTCCCAATCTTCTCTGTCTGGGATAAGTGTTTTGAACCCAAACTCTAAGTCTAAGGCGGGTGTTGTATAATCGGTATGCGTTGGTATTCTCGCATTTCTGATTATCTCTGTATGACCTGAGCTGTGTGAACTGCTCCAGCGGTTGCACACCCGTAGCCTTAACGCTGCCTTGGTGTCGACCAGTTTCCTGGATCGCAATGCCCCTGTGATGCAGATACACGCTGATCTTTGAATACTGTTTATCAATTGAAGATAGGATTTGTTACTCAGTACCGGCCCAACTTGGCGGGATGCCAGCAACGATCCTTGTCGATGCGCAGATCAAGTTGACAAACAGACTCCCCGTGGCGCCCTCTGCAACACACCCGTTGTGAGGTGAACCAATGTATACAGCGATCCCCTTGTAGTTGTGCGGACATAAGAACCACATAAAAACAAACAACCGTTATGAGAGAGCAAGCTGCCTCGGACGGACCTACAACGACGACACGGCGCGAAAAAGGAGAATGATTTGCGAGTGTGCTCGTGGAATGTAAGAACACTCTACTCTCCAGGGGCCGCTCATAAGCTGGAAAATATCCTCACGTAGTATAAGGCAGATATTACTGCGATCCAGGAAATACGCGGGATAGGACAAGGGACCATGAAAAAGAAAGAGTACGACATATATTACAGCTGTCACAAAAGGTTGCACATTTTGGGATGCGGATTCGTTGTGGGAAAACGGTTAAGGTCGAAGGTCCTCGTCTTTATACCGATAAGTAATCGCCTGGCTGTGATCCGCATCCAAGGCAGATTTTACATCAGGCTCTGATGTGCACACGCCCCTACAGACGAGGCTGAAGACTCTGTGAAAGAGGACTATTATGACCTCTTGGACGGTGCATACGGGGCCTGTCCGGAGTACGAGGTAAAGATCGTGCTCGGAGACTTCAATGCCAAAATCGGTAAGGAAAACATCTTTGGCGGAGTGATTGGAAAGCACAGCCTCCACGACACGAAAACAGATAACGTCTTCCGACAATATGGTAATAACCAGCACTAGGTTCCCTCGCAATATAATCCACACAGCAACCGGGCAACCAAATCGACCATGTGCTCATTGAGGCAAGTCATGCGTCAAGTATCCTGGATGTGCGAACATTCAGGGGGGCAAACGTCGACTCTGACCATTTTCTCATAACAGCAAGATTCAGAGCTCGACTGCCCAATGTCAGAAAGCTGCACCAGCCAATAAAGAGAAGTTTTGACATTGGACGCCTAAGCACACCCGAGATTGCCAGAGCCTACGAAGAGCAACTGAGTGAGAGACTCTCCGCTATGCCCACCTCATACACCAACGCCAACGAGAAGTGGTTGCGTTGTCGCTCGGCCATCAAAGAGGTAGCCAAAACCACCTTAGGCTACCTACCACCTCCGATGAGGAACCCGTGGTATGATGACGAGTGTGAGCAAAAGAAACATGCAACTGACGCGGCATACCAAAAGGCGTTGCAAAGAAAAACTAGAGCAGCGCAGGAGGAGTACCGGGTTAGAAGATGGGAGGAGAAAAAGCTTCTACGCCTGAAGAAAAGGTCTCTCGGAACCTCCCAGTTCAAGGATATCGAAGAGTCAACACAAACATAAAATACGGGACTTCTACAAAAAGCTAAAAGCCTTGCAGCTGGCCTTAAGAAAGGCACCCAGGCTCTTCGAAACTCTGAGGGTTACCTAGTTACTGACTCGCAGGTAATAGTTGATGTGTTTAAGCAGCACTTCCAACGGCTGCTTAACGGGCCTGACCAGGAGAGAGTGATAGGGAATCAAGAAATCCCAACCCCAGTGGATGAAGTAGTCCTCCCACCTAGATTTGAAGAATTCGACACAGCCATCAAAAGGCTGAAGAACAACAAATGCCGCATCTCATCAGAGGTCTTCATGCACCAGATCATCTGGAGAATCCGGGAGGACGGAAGCATGCCCGACGACTGTAATAATAACGCCATATGCCCCATCCACAAAAAAGGCGATCCTACCTCTTGCAACAACTATAGAGGTATATCCCTGCTCAACGTCGCCTACAAGATCCTGTCCAGCGTACAGTGTGAACGTCTATAGGCGTTTTGCATCGCAGTTATTTAGTGCGATGACCGAATTCGGGATCCTGGGAAAACTGATCCGGTTGTGTCGCACTACGCTAACAACTACGCGAATGCAACATGCAGTTCGGTTCGTTTGAAACCTGCACCGGATTTCGGCAAGGAGATGCGCTGTCGTGTGATTTCCTCATTTTGGTACTGGAAAATATAGTGCGGCAGCTGTAAACAGGGAAGGCACTATCATCTACAAGTCAGTAGAACTGTTGGGATATGCAAACGACATCGATATCGTCTCGCGTTCCCAACGTGCCGTAGTGGAAGCATTTACGGCAATTGAAGAAGAGGCGAAGCTAGGTGGGCTTTAGGTTAATGAGGATAAAACTATGTATATGCTGTCAACCAAACAACGATCCATCACACACCACCTAGGACAAAATGTTACAATCGACAGCTACAATTTCGAGGTTGTCTACCTCGGGCCAAACGTAAACTCCACAAACGACATCACAGTGGTGATCCGACGTAGAACCGTATTTGGCAACCGGTGTAACCTCGGTTTGTCAAAACAACTGGCGTCAAAACTCCTGACTCGAAGGACTAAGATCATGCTCTACAAAACTCTTACTTTCCCAGTCCTGCTATATGGAGCCGAAAACTAGACGATAAGTATAACTGTGGAGCTGATTCTTGGTGCCTTCGAAAGAAAAATGCTACGTCAGATATATGGTTCCGTCTGCGAGGAAAGCGAATGGAGGAGAAGACACAACCGCGAACTCTAGGAGCTGTACAAGGATGTGGATGTATTCCGGAATGCAAAGATCCGTCGACTGCACTGTCTCGGCCACATTGAGCGCATGGACAACAATGCTCCAGCTAAGAGGCTCTTCGAATCCGAGCCGCCTTGTTCGAGAAGGAGAGGAAGACCGAATCTCCGGTATAAAGACCAAGTAATCGCGGATGCAAGACAGCTTGGTCTTGATGCCTGGAAGCAGCGTGTCCAGGACCGTCAGGAATGGAAAGCAGCTATCGCTCAGGTTCGGACCTTGCATGGGTCGTCAGCTTGATAAGTAAGTAAGTAAGTCATAATATCCCTAACGGTGTGAAGAAATTTTTCCTTTACAACTAGGGCTATGTCGTCTGCATAGGCTATTGGCTTACAGCCTGTACGACTTAGTTCCTTAAGCATTTCGTCCACTGCCAATATCCAGAGAAGGGGGAGAGTATCCCCCTTGTGGGGTGCCCCTGAATACCTTCCTGTTTATAGTGTGGTGACCTGATTCTGACCTGATTCGTGACCTCCGGGATAGGACATTGCCAATCAATCTAAAAATATTATCTACTATATTGGGTCTATCTACAGCGTTGCTTATTGCCCCAAATTTAACGTTGTTAAAAGCTCCCTCTATTTCAAGAAAAGAAACCATTGTATATTATTTGTTAATGAGAAATTTTTCAATGGTGCTTACTAGTGAGTGAAGTGCTGTTTCTGTAGAGAAACCTTTGCAATACGCATGTTGAGAAGGTGTTAAGTATCTGAAGCTGATACGTTCCCTGATATGTAGTTCCACTATCCTTTCGAAGGTTTTTAAGAGAAAAGAGGAAAGAGTTATGGGTCTGAAGTCTTTTGGTAGGCTGTGTGTGGCTTTCTCGTACTTTGGTGTGAATATCACCTTACTTTCCTCCATAATTTAGGAGTGTAGCTAAATCCTAAGCAGCTGTTAAAAATGGCCTTCAGCCACGGTGATAGTGTGTCCAGTCTGTGCTGTAATTCAGCCGGTCTCACATCGCCTATGCCTTGAGACTTGTACGGCTCGAAGCTTTTAACAACCCAGTCCAGCTTGGATTTCGTAAGGAATCCATCCGGTACGGTACTGCTGTGTTGCAGTTCCGACTGCGAGTTACTGTAATCAGTTTCGCTGTTAACTGTATTCCCGGGTAAATGTGTGTCGACTAGGAGCTTAAGGGTTTTCTGAGCCGATTACGTCCATTCTCCTTCCGACGATTGGATAAACGTAGGCATGGTCGGAGATTTTGAGAGTAAATGTCACAACCGACCAGTCTTTAATATTTTCTATGTTTCCACAGAAAGCTCTACAGGCTTCATTTTGCGCGGTCTTGACCTCTTTTTTATAGTTCCTGAGACTATGCTTGTAGAGATCTCAGTCCGCTGCTGCCCTTGAGAATTTTGCTCGGTTGAAACACTTCCTGCTTTCCTTATCAAGTTCAATTCATTCAAGCGTAATGCAGACAGATCGGAACCGCCATGGTGGAAGGTTTACTATTTTTTTCTGCGTGTTTGCAGGGCCAGCTGTAGTGAAGGCAGAATTCATAGCTGCTATGATTCTCCCACCATTTCGTCAATACAGTCTACAGATCATAACTCTTTTGGAGACGGAGCACTAAGTTGGCAGTGGCTGCTTTAGAGTGGTGCAGATTGATCTGACCCACCTTCATTCTTAAACTTTTCTACCAATGTGACGTAATTGTCTGTATCAGACTAGTCGTCCCTTGTATTCTCCTCACGGAGTCTAAATTCGTGTTTGCCTCCCTCTGTAGCAGATGATGGCGTGACGCTATTCTTTTCTGTCGTATTGTCCAGACTTCCGAGAGCGGCAGCCATATTCGAGATGGTATCATCTCTATCCTGCACCTTCAAGGAGGCATTATGTAGTTAAGGGTTATCTCCTTTCCCTTCATCAATTTGAGGGACTCCTCGTTGATTAGGAAGGAGACCAGCCTCCTCAGGCTTTTCTGTCTTAATGACCTTCCAGTTGCCCATGGGGACATCTGGATGTTGGCCTTTCAGCAGCCTCAGTATGTGGTCCGGATCGCTAGGATACGGTGGCAGCCACGCACGTGCTCTAGTCCTTATGGATATCTTCGTCCAATAGTTGACTACCAAATTGGTGTTTGGCCATGGAAGGAAGTCTACCGAATTTTGTTGTGGCACTCTGTTATTTTAGAGCCGCTAGTGTGCCAACCGACTTCAGTGAAGGTAGGTGTAGTTGCAGTCGGTTTCTCGGTTATATACCTCAATAATTCCTCTGCAAATTTCGTCGTTAAGACCCTCCAGTTTTCCCCACAGATTCTGCCTTCGTTGTTCTGAATGTCAGAGATCCCGTATAATAGGTCACTTTTGACGACATCCTTGAAGATTCGGTTTACTGTATCAGTGTTCCGTGCCATCTTCGGTGTGTTGTAAGTCTCGTCCTGGGATCTCGGTCGTTTGAACGTCGAGTTCTTGGGGGCAGTTGGTGCTTGCTTACCTGTAATAAGTTTGCTAGCCATCTTGCTGGTCGTCCTATTTCTGATACGAGCCACCTGGCTCGTACTAGGTCCTTCTCTCCGACCTTCCATCCGGGTCGGTTTTCTGTTTTCAGCTGAACTTCCCTTCTTTCTGGTAGCATCCTTATTTGGACTGCTAGCAGTCTTCTGGTTTTTTAGCGTGCCTGTTGCAGGCTTGCTTTTAACCTCTGCTAAAAGATTGCTCGCCCTGCGAAAAGTGACCTTGTCCTTGTCTGTTGCAGGCTTGCTTTTAACCTCTGCTTAAAGATTGCTCGCCCAGCGAAAAGTGACCTTGTCCTGTCTTCGAATTTTATTAGGATCCCTTACTTTCCTCCATAATTTAGGAGTGTAGCTAAATCCTAAGCAGCTGTTAAAAATGGCCTTCAGCCACGGTGATAGTGTGTCCAGTCTGTGCTGTAATTCAGCCGGTCTCACATCGCCTATGCCTTGAGACTTGTACGGCTCGAAGCTTTTAACAACCCAGTCCAGCTTGGATTTCGTAAGGAATCCATCCGGTACGGTACTGCTGTGTTGCAGTTCCGACTGCGAGTTACTGTAATCAGTTTCGCTGTTAACTGTATTCCCGTGTAAATGTGTGTCGACTAGGAGCTTAAGGGTTTTTTGAGCCGATTACGTCCATTCTCCTTCCGACGATTGGATAAACGTAGGCATGGTCGGAGATTTTGAGAGTAAATGTCACAACCGACCAGTCTTTAATATTTTCTATGTTTCCACAGAAAGCTCTACAGGCTTCATTTTGCGCGGTCTTGACCTCTTTTTTATAGTTCCTGAGACTATGCTTGTAGAGATCCCAGTCCGCTGCTGCCCTTGAGAATTTTGCTCGGTTGAAACACTTCCTGCTTTCCTTATCAAGTTCAATTCATTCAAGCGTAATGCAGACAGATCGGAACCGCCATGGTGGAAGGTTTACTATTTTTTTCTGCGTGTTTGCAGGGCCAGCTGTAGTGAAGGCAGAATTCATAGCTGCTATGATTCTCCCACCATTTCGTCAATACAGTCTACAGATCATAACTCTTTTGGAGACGGAGCACTAAGTTGGCAGTGGCTGCTTTAGAGTGGTGCAGATTGATCTGACCCACCTTCATTCTTAAACTTTTCTACCAATGTGACGTAATTGTCTGTATCAGACTAGTCGTCCCTTGTATTCTCCTCACGGAGTCTAAATTCGTGTTTGCCTCCCTCTGTAGCAGATGATGGCGTGACGCTATTCTTTTCTGTCGTATTGTCCAGACTTCCGAGAGCGGCAGCCATATTCGAGATGGTATCATCTCTATCCTGCACCTTCAAGGAGGCATTATGTAGTTAAGGGTTATCTCCTTTCCCTTCATCAATTTGAGGGACTCCTCGTTGATTAGGAAGGAGACCAGCCTCCTCAGGCTTTTCTGTCTTAATGACCTTCCAGTTGCCCATGGGGACATCTGGATGTTGGCCTTTCAGCAGCCTCAGTATGTGGTCCGGATCGCTAGGATACGGTGGCAGCCACGCACGTGCTCTAGTCCTTATGGATATCTTCGTCCAATAGTTGACTACCAAATTGGTGTTTGGCCATGGAAGGAAGTCTACCGAATTTTGTTGTGGCACTCTGTTATTTTAGAGCCGCTAGTGTGCCAACCGACTTCAGTGAAGGTAGGTGTAGTTGCAGTCGGTTTCTCGGTTATATACCTCAATAATTCCTCTGCAAATTTCGTCGTTAAGACCCTCCAGTTTTCCCCACAGATTCTGCCTTCGTTGTTCTGAATGTCAGAGATCCCGTATAATAGGTCACTTTTGACGACATCCTTGAAGATTCGGTTTACTGTATCAGTGTTCCGTGCCATCTTCGGTGTGTTGTAAGTCTCGTCCTGGGATCTCGGTCGTTTGAACGTCGAGTTCTTGGGGGCAGTTGGTGCTTGCTTACCTGTAATAAGTTTGCTAGCCATCTTGCTGGTCGTCCTATTTCTGATACGAGCCACCTGGCTCGTACTAGGTCCTTCTCTCCGACCTTCCATCCGGGTCGGTTTTCTGTTTTCAGCTGAACTTCCCTTCTTTCTGGTAGCATCCTTATTTGGACTGCTAGCAGTCTTCTGGTTTTTTAGCGTGCCTGTTGCAGGCTTGCTTTTAACCTCTGCTAAAAGATTGCTCGCCCTGCGAAAAGTGACCTTGTCCTTGTCTGTTGCAGGCTTGCTTTTAACCTCTGCTTAAAGATTGCTCGCCCAGCGAAAAGTGACCTTGTCCTGTCTTCGAATTTTATTAGGATCCGATTAAACCTGGCACTTCTGACTGCACGTTGATGTCTTACGTGCGGTGTCACTTTCTTTGACGTTGAGGCCTCACTTTCTGCAGTTCAACTGCAGCCAGACTTGTGATCAGTGTTCTAAAACTGATCTGAGGAGGCATCCCTGTACTCAAGTATTCTTAACGTTTTTTTGTCTGTCCCGTTTGGTGTTTTGTCTCGTTGTTGTTTAGTAATAGAGTCGTCCTTCCTGAGTTTTGTTCGTTTTTATTGTTGTTCATTTTGCGTTTTTTTAGTTGCGGGTAAACCGGTGTGTATAGTAGCCGCCAGAGCATAGCCGGGTATACTACGACAGGCGCTGGCCTGGGCACCTGAAGAAGCTCGTTCACGGTTGACTTACCCCTCAACCATTCAACCCTTCGGCACGGCTCGCTGTTTGCTCAAACCACCACTGAGTATTGGGGTTGATTGACTTAGTTCGCCGGTCACCCCATCCTTCTTTTTGTGGCGCCTCTGCCACGAAGAAAGCTCAGCCCTGGTAGAGCCATACCTTCAGCAGGTTTGTGGGCCGGGTTAAGCCCCACACCACGTCAAGGTGTCCATCACGCGGGGGTAATGGTGATGTTACTCTCAAGGAAGCCGTACAAGGACAATACTGTGCTGAGTTGAAGAACGCTATTTTCGATGAAGTCAAGAGCTTAATTAAAAACTATGTGTGGAAATTAGTTCGTGAACAGGTGGATCAAAACAACTAGAGTGTATGCGCTTTATGCTTGCGATTGCTGCTAAATATCAACTCAAGGTACATCAAGTTGATATATCCTCAGCCTATTTAAGTTGATATTTAAACGCACGAATTTATATGAAGACGCCGCCTTTATTAGAAAATTCTTTAGAGGAAATCATTCAAAGAGAGCCAACATACAGCGTCATTGCAAAAAGAGCAAGACTTATGCTGGAAGGATTTCGCGAAGGAAAGCAGGTATATTGTTTACAAAAGGCTCTGTATGGGTTAGAACAAGACGGACATGAGTGGAATGTAAGATTTGAATTTCAACTCAAGGTTCATCAAGTTGATATAACCTTAGCCTATTTAAATGGATATTTAAACGAAGAGCCAACAGACAGCGTCATTGCAAAAAGAGCAAGATTTATGCTGGAAGGATTTCGCGAAGGAAAGCAGGTATGTTGTTTACAAAAGGCTCTGTATGGCTTAGAACAAGACGGACATGAGTGGAATGTAAGATTTTACCATAAATTGCGACAAATGGGTCTTAAAGCTACTAACGCAGAGCATTGTATATACGTTGCGTGGAAAAATTAACGTATCTTAATCCTATCTATCTATGTTGATAATGTTGTACTGTATTCCAAGGATATTAACTGGGTAAATCATGTTAAAGATAGTTTAAAAAAAGGCTTCAAAATTAGGGATCTTGGGGAAGCAAAATACTGTCTGGGAATTGAGATAAGTCAAGATTCGAAGCATATATCCATAAAAACAATGTAGGATGTAGATTTGTGCTAACGATGAGAAAGGTGTAGTTACGCGAAGAAAGACGTGTCTTGTAGCCCAATGATTTAGTCAACAACCGGGTATAGACTAAACTACGACATTTGCTCCTGTAGCTCGCCTGGAGTTTATACGCCTTATGCTTGTGATTGCTGCTAAATATCAACTCAAGGTTCATCAAGTTGATATAACCTCAGCCTATTTAAATGGATATTTAAACGAAGAGCCAACAGACAGCGTCATTGCAAAAAGAGCAAAATTTATGCTGGAAGGATTTCGCGAAGGAAAGCAGGAATGTTGTTTACAAAAGGCTCTGTATGGCTTAGAAAAAGACGGGCATGAGGCAAAATACTGTCTGGGAATTGAGATAACTCAAGATTCGAAGCATATATCTATAAGTCAAAAGGGGTATTTATATATTCGTAATTTATTGCACCCGCTAAATATAACCTTGCAACCTGATTCGAGTCTTGTGAAGGATGGAAATTCGTCTGGACAGGAAAAGCGCCAATATAAGGAATTGACTGGAGGACTGATGTATGCTGCTGTTTGTTGCCGCCCCGATATAGCTCATGCTACAAGCGTCCTTGCACAATTTAATTAATTGTTCCACTGACGTTCACTGGGGTGCTGCGAAGCGTGTTCTACGCTATCTTCAAGGAACCATTGATTATGGATTACAGTATACTACAAATCAAAATGGCTTAATTGGATTCATCGATTCTGACTGGGGAAAGTTCATTATGGATACGCATCATGCTTTCCAAAACAAAGAACAGTGGCTCTTTCTTCGACGGAAGCTGAGTACAAGGGGATTTCAGAAGCTACGAATCTTAGAGCTTTCCTAAAGCAAATTGGTTTTCAAAATTTATGTGATATTACTTTATACAACGATAATCGAGGTGCAGGACTTCTTGCTCAAAATCACGTATTTGACCAAAGGACTAATCACATTGATATACGACATCACTTCATTGGAGACATTTTATCTCAAGGATACAATAAGCTGGAACACGTGCCAACAGAAGAAATGCCTGCGGATGTCTTAACCAAGGCACTACCTGGCCGGAAGCATTTTTGCTGCTTCTCAAGACTTGGAGTTAAGGTTTGAGGATTATCTCATTGAGGAGGAGTGTTACACATCTTTGACACTTCGTAATCACTCATACCAACATAAACATATTGATCTCTTATCTAATTTTTTGTCTGTCATTCTGACATAACCCTTTTTGTCTTTATTCCCTTCTTTGACGTTCATTGAATTCACTACTAATTTCAATCTATTAAAGTTGAAGTAATCAATTAATGGTGTTTTTTGTTCCGCTTCACTTTGTTTATCTGCTGCACAGTGACAAAGGTAACTTAATATTTTTATAATTTTCACAAAGTATCTTAATTCGGTTTTGTCTATTGTGGCCGGTATCTTGTGTGCCGCTCTATGTCTATTCTAGCATACCTCTGTGATGTCGCACAAGTCACAACTGTCTCACAAGAGGGTAGTGAGTCACAAATTATGAGGTTCTTCATATTCTGAGACAAAACTTAAGGCATCACAAGAACTGTTAAAGTTGTAATGTGCGATTGAGCACTTAAGATGAGGAAAGAAGGAAAGAGAGACAAATGTAAGATTTCCAGGGTAATAAATATTTTTTATACTGCAACGCCAAATATAATAATATAATAATATGGGTGGCGCGACAGTCCGAGGTGGACCTGGGCCTAGCTTCTCAGCAACCACTTGTGTTGTGCGTGCTATTGTTCTTTCACGAGTGGAAGGGACCTACAGTTTAATGCCGACTCCGAACGGCGAATTGGAGAAGCGTTTTCTAGACAGGAGTACTCTTTGAGCATTGTCAGTGACTCGAAAGAGGTGGAGCCGTGAATTATGATAGGTGGTAAAGTCGGGTATCGAACCTGGCACTCTTTGCGTAGGAGTCGACGCACTTTTTTTTTTTTTTTCATGTAATTTTATTTATTCTGAAATATTTTACTTACATGCTAGACAAAATTACTTAAATCTAGCTTACCTAACTTAAGAATTTACAATGTTCTTAATACTAACCTACTGACCCTATGCGGGTACTCTAAGCTAATCGTTTTTATTTAGTCTTTATGACAATCTGTTATTACATTTTTTTTGCCAAGAAAACTTTTAAAAAACTTGGCTAAACTTAACTACTTCCACTACCTAATACTAACTTACCCTAAGATAAAACTTAATACTATCTTAACTATGTCCGTAACAGTACGGACACGTGCACCAGGGCGTATATGTTGTGTATATGCCTAACATATATAATTTATACGCCGTGATGCACCTTTTTTTTTGTTTTTGATTCATATATTGTTTTTTTTTTTTTTGGTTTTGTTGTTTTATTAATTTTTTTGGATTTTTTTTTCTCTCTTAATATCTACCTTAGAAACTATGTAAGCTGGCCACTATGGTCAGCTATCTGATCCTCTTGAAAAGCTAGCGGTGGCGGAGGCTGGTTTTGGTGTAACCACCAGTAAAATTGCCGTTCTTTGGCAGACTCTTTCCTATCTCGAGCGGGGATCGCTCTACTGAACCGGAGGAGAACCTCGTGGGTGCGAACGACATCCGGTTCGTATTGAAGTCGCCTATCCACTGTTCGGCGTACGACATGGAAGATGATAGGACATCCTTGTGGATCCTGTATATGGCCAATTGTGTCTAGATAGAGGAATTCTTCGGGAGGAATAAAGCAGTTAAGGCACACCCTTTCATGGTACATACTATTGGGGTAGTAAGCCCCAAAGATCAGACTGTTGGAAGAGGTCATAACTCGTGCAGTGTGCCTTCTGATTAGTTTAATAATAAAATTATCTTCCCTATTCACGTTTGCCTCGTTGTACAAGACCTCGTTAGGGTAGTACTTCTTGTACTCAGACTCGGGTGTGCGATACAGACGGAGACAGCCTAAGACACTGCCTCTTGAACACCCTCATCTATTCCATCTGGGAAGGACTCACGTTGAACCACAATGGACAACCGTACACCATAATGGGCCGTACTAGGGCTATATACCAGATTACCTTCACTCTGGTATCAAGTTGGCTGGCTTTCGTCAGAGCAATATCTATATGTTTGTCAAAATACATATATTGATCCAGCCAAATGCCTAGATATCTACCTACACTTTTTACAGCTAACGGCCGACCATGTTGGTCAACTATGCCGAACTTACGCAGGTTTTGGCGCGTATCCCGCGTTGCCCTGTCCAACGGAGTCCGGAAAAGACAGGTTTCGCACTTCTGGAAGTTGATAAGCAGCTTCCAGTCGTCGCAAAATCGCTGGATTTTCTCGAAGTCACGCTGCAACAAGATGTTTATTACCTCTACCTTCGGACCTGATCTGTACGCAACTAGGTCGTCGGCGTACGCAATTAAGTGCGGCATGGAACCTATAAGATCTGCAGTGAATATAGAAAACAAGATCGGGGAACCGATGGCCCCCTGTTGCAGACCGTTGTTAATGTTAATGACCGTAGTGGAAGTTACGTCACCATTTTTCACAACGAACTTTCTACCTGTTATCATGTCATAGACCACATATAGCAATGGTTTACTTATGCCAAGCCTGACCAGCTTGAGGAAGGGGCCATCTAACCAAACGGTGTCGAACGCCTTCTCCAAGTCAATCAGGCAGGCACCCGTGCACTGATTTTTGTTTTTATTCCATTGTATGTCGGACACCAGTTTTGACGCGGCATTAATGGTATCATTCCCCGCTCGGAATCCGAACTGGTTGTCCGGTATGATTTTCTTTTCATCAGCCCATTGCTTCAGAACTCGAATGACTGTCTTTTCAAAAACCTTGCTTATGCAGGGAAGTAGACTCATCGACCGAAGATTTGTTGGAGTGGACTTATCTTTGTCCCGTTTAGGGATCGGTTGTACAACAGCTGTTTTCCAGTGCGTGGGGTAATGTGCATTACTCAGCGCATTGTTGAACAAGGTTGTGTAAATTTGGACCGCTTCGGGTGGAAGATGGCGAGGCACAATGTTCGGTATTCCATCGATTCTAACTGACTTTTTCTTCTTCAGCGAGTGGAAGAAACCCTGGAGATCTTCTTGAGAAATCAAGATGTGATTCCCATCATTGGCGACAGCACTATGTGCCATGTTCTCGTCATTGAACCTGGTGAAACCTGGATTATCTGATCGCCATTGACTTATCTCATTGCGGAGATAGAAGTGGTTTAGCAGGGATCTGTTCTCCAGATCGTGATTCGGCCTACTAACCTCGTTGACCGTATACACTCTCTGGAACACTGCATCAATAGCTGTAACCTTCTCCTGGGGATCTTCCACCGCAAAGAAGTCATTGTCTAGCACTGCCTCACCTGGATCAATGCCAACTGAAGTCAGTAAGTGTTCGCTGTCTGTCTTCCTCGGAAGTCTTACGATTTGAATGTCGTTTTGATCTTTCCTCCGAAATATTTTATTTACTTGCGGGAACATACTCGGGTTGTTGGATCGTACAGCCCGGATTTTGTTGCCCCAGTGCAAGCTTATAGCCAAGCTATAGTTTATTCGTATTAACTGTTGGAGGTTCTTGATCTCCGACTTCAATGCTCTGACTTCCGCGTTTTGCGGATCTGTAAAACGCCTGTATAAGAGTTTGAGTCTTGACAGCAGCCTACTTTTGTGCACGTGAAGTGCATCGATGGTAGCATTTCGATAAACATCGCTGTTGTCGATTTGAACTACCTTCGGAATTGTTTTGTCCATCGTACGTTTGACTACGTCGTCCATTTGTATGAGGTACCTGTCAACCTCTTCGTTCGTCAGGTTTCTGTTTGTCGGCGGATTGATCCCACTCGAACGTAGTTCTGTGGATAAAGTCCTGGAGAAGCTTGGCCAGCGGGCCTTATTATAGTTATAAGGGTGCCTCTGGACATACTCCTCCAGTCCTTCCACCTCGTTCGGGAGCTGAATAACTGCGAAGAGCCCGCAGTGATCACTCTCGTACTCAATAGCAGTTAGACAGTTCCGTGTGCGTCTTTCCACGTCTAGTATAGTCAGTCGTTTGTCTATCAGCATCAAATCCAGATTGGACCCGCTTCTAGGATACGATGGCCTATCGGTTGCTAGCAAATCTAGTTTGAGCTCAACATTGTGTTCTACCAACCAGTTATACAATGAGGTCCCCCTGGGGTTATGCACCACGTTGCCCCACTCTATATGCCTCGAGTTCAAGTCCCCGGCTACGATATAGTAGTTCTCCTCCGAGCTCAGTCGAAGGCTATTGAAAAGAGTATCGAGCTCTGAAATGAAATATTGGTTGATGCGTGACTTGTCAGTCGCATAGATAGCGATCACATATAGCCGCTTACCACCTGGAAGGGGGATGCGTGCGATACACGTTTGTATGGCCTGGAATCTCCGCACTTCACCGCTATACACGACCTTATGACAAAGGCCTTTTTTTATTAAGAGCGCGACTCCACCAGCTAGGTAGCTTCGATCTCTTCTAATGATATTGTAATTTTTGTACCTGAGTGGGTGCGTCTGGCTTAGCTTAGTTTCGCAAACCATCAACACATCAGGATTATGGGTCTGCAACAAGTTACCGAAATTTAATTGACGTTCAGGTCGGATCAGTGAATTCACATTCACTGCTAGAATTTTAAGGTTGCAGGCTGCCTGCGCAGCCATTATACCGATGTTGCGTTTGGCTCTCCAAACAGCGTCGAATAGATGAGGTGGAATTGAGTTTGGAGTTGAGCGATCTGCCTCTGGATAGAGAGCAGGATCGTTTGCACATCCAAATTTGCTTCTGGTTGCCTGGCCACAGGGACCTGGGTAACTTTCGGTACTGTCTGTTGAACCGGTCGCCCAGCCGATGCCACTTGGGCATAGGAGACTGCCGGTGTAACAGTGGTAGCTGGAGCACGGGGCACTGGCCTCGCTTCTACCATTTTTCCCTTACATTTGGCCTGTATAATTTTTCTCAATTCTTGGACCTTGGGACATCTTCGATAGTGAGCAGGATGCCCGCTGGTCTTACAGAGCACGCACGTCAGCTTGCTCCTATCATCAACTTTATCGGTCCCTAAAGGACATTCCCCGCGATTGTGGGTTCCTGCGCATTTGACACAGCGAGACTGCATATTGCAGTTCGCCGCGGCATGCCCGAACCTCTGACAACGAACACACTGGAGTGTGTTCTTTGTCTTTTTTATTGTTTCCCATGTAACAGACAGAGTGCCTAAATGGGTAATTTTTTGTAGGCTCTCTAGTTTGCTGTCTGGGGTGACCTGAACTAGGAAGAAAGGAAGTTTCCTATTCTCCCTTCTCGATGCCGCAGTGATGAAGGGCTTAACCCCTACGACCTGGACATCGTCGCTCTGCGCTTGGCGCAGAATAGCGAGGATCTCATCAGGATCAGTGTCGGGATCCACGTCCTTAAGGAGCATGGTCTGCACCTTTTCCCCTTTCGGAGTGTACGAGAAAAACTCGGCCTCCGACACCGCTAACCTTTCTTTGACTACGTGATAGTCTGCCATCGATAAGCAATGGACAGAGACACGTAGTGGACCCTTATACTTAATAAAATAAGAATTTTTCGTGACCAACTTACATAGTATATCAACGTCTTTCGTCTCCAGTCCGAAGACGTTGATCGGAGGGCATCTCTCCTTTTTGGCTGGCTGCTGCTGTTGCGGTTGCTTCTGCTGCGCCTTCTTCTGCTGATATCGTTGTTGTTTCTGCTGCTGCTTAGTCTGCTGCTGTTGTTGTTGCTGCTGCTGTTGTTTTTGCTGCTGCTGTTGTTGTTGCTGCTGCTGCTTAGGCTGCTGCTGTTGTTTCGGCTGCTTCTTTGGCTGCTGCTGTTGTTGTTGCTGCTGCTGCTGCTTTGGCTGCTGCTGTTTATGTAGCTGCTGTTGTTGCAGCTGCTGCTGTTGTTGTGCAGCCTCTTTGGCTGCTCTCCTGGCCCTTAATTTGGTTTGGAGGGCTTTGATGTGGGCGTCCAACTCCTCCCTCTCTTGTTGGCTCTTCTCGAGCCGCTCCCGGTCCTCTTCCTCTTCGTCCTCTGATTCGGAGGACGTTAGCGTGTGGAAGGGATTCTCTTTCCCACTGTAGGAGAATCTCCCCTCCCCTTCTGCCGACTCGTACTCGACGTCGTCGACCATGGCTTGCTGCCTTCTGGCTTCTGCTGCTGTAGTTGTGGCTACAGTTATTGTTGTTGCTGCTGCTAAAGTAGTCGCGGCTTTTGCCGCAATATTTGTGTCTGCTGATCCCAGGCTGGAACGGCGTTTTACAAGGTTCGGCTGTGGCTGGAGCTTCTTCCTCCTTTTCTTCCTCCCCTCTACTTGTGTTGCCTGGTGGTCTGACGTCCCAGCCACCGGTACAACATCACCCGATGTTTTGAGCTCGGGTCGCTCAACTGGCTCCATATCACTTGCTTTATTACACTTTGTGTCTTTATTTTTGTTTAATTTAGAAAAAAAAATTTTCAATTTTTCTTCGGGATTCGAACCCGGCACCGTGAAGTCACCGGCGAGCACTCTACGCCGAAGCTACCGATTCTTGTTAGATTATTGTAATACTTTCCGCACTTGACACTTTACAATTTCCGCACTAAGTCGAGACACGTCTGCGCTCCTTGGAGGTCTGTGAACGACTGGAGCTGTTGGCTCTATTCGTTTGGCCACGCTCTTGTTGCGGATCCTGATATCGATTGCACTACTTCACTAACTTCACTTTACTAATTTTTTGTTTTAATTTTCACGATCGAAACACTTGTGCACAGTTCCACTGTCAGTGAACCTCCACCCAGAGCGGACGCGTTTCGTCTTAGTGCAGAAATAACACAATATCAAGTGCGGAAAATATCTTTCTTCTTCTTTATTTGGCGCTACAGTCCGGGGTGGACCTGGGCCTCAACCAACAAGCCTCTCCAGCTAGCACGGTCTCTGGCTAACTGTCTCCAATGTCGCACGCCAAGTTGGTTGAGGTCCTTCTCCACCTGGGTGCGCCACCTTAAACGCGGGCGTCCTCTCTTGCGTTGTCCCACGGGTTCGGAGTCAAAGACTCTTCGGGCCGGAGCTGAGTTGTCCATACGCTCCACATGGCCTAGCCATCTTAGGCGTTGGATCCGAAGACGCCTGACTAGACTCATGTCGCTGTACAGCCCGTACAGTTCGTGGTTGAATCTTCTCCTCCAGAAACCGTCAACGCAAACAGGACCAAAGATCGCACGCAGAACTTTTGTCTCGAAAATACCAAGGCCTTCCTCATCCGCTTTTGAGATTGTCGATGCCTCCGCGCCGTAAAGCAGGACTGGGATGATCAAGGCCTTGTATGAAGTCAGCTTGGTCCTTCGAGAGATGGCGGAAAATATCGCCGAAAAAAAAAAAAGAATCGGTAGAGTGTTCGCCGGTGTCAAAGTAGAGTAAAATCAAGTAGAGACACTAAGTGTGAGTAAGAAGTGAGAGAAGTGAGTGAGCCAGTTTAGCGACCCGAGCTCATAAAATCGAGTGATGTTGTACCGGTGGCTTCGACATCGGACCTCCAATCAACAAACGAAGAGGGGAGATAGAAGAGGAGGAAGAAGCTCTATCCTCAACCCAACCTCGTAAAGCGCCGTTCCGGCCTTGGATCAGGTGACGGGAAAATTGCGGCTAAAGCCGCAAACACAACAGCAGCAGTAACAACAACAACAGCAGCAACATCCAGAATGGTCGACGACGTAGAGTACGAGTCGACAGAAGGGGAGGGGAGATTCTTCCACAGCGGGAGAGAGAACCCCTTCCACACTTTAACGTCCTCTGAATCGGAGGACGAAGATGGAGAGGACCGGGAGCAGCTAGAAAAGAGCCAGCGAGAGAGGGAGGAGCTGGACGCCCCCACGCCAGCTAAAGAGGCTGCCCAACAACAGCAGCAGCTACAAAAAGAGCAGCAGCCAAAGCAGCTGCAACAACAACAACAGCAGCAGCCAAAGCAGCAGAAGCAACAACAACAGAAGCAGCCTAAGCAGCAGCAGCAACAACAATATCAGCAGAAGAAGGCGCAGCAGAAGCATCAACCGCAGCAGCAGCAGCCAGCCAAAACGGAGAGATACCCTCCAATCAACGTCTTCGGGATGGAGACGAAGGACGTTGATATATTATGTAAGTTGGTCACTAAGCAGTCCTACTATATTAAATATAAGGGCTCATTAAGAGTTTCTGTCCACTGCTTATCAATGGCAGACTACTACGTAGTTAAAGAAAGGTTAGCGGTGGCGGAGGCCGAGTTTTTCTCGTACACTCCGAAAAGGGAAAATATGCAGACCATACTCTTTAAGGACCTGGACCCCGACACTGATCCTGATGAGATCCTCGCTATGCTGCGCCAAGCGCAAAGCGACGATGTCCATGTCGTAGGGGTTAAGCCCTTCATCATGCGGCATCGAGAAGGGAGAATAGGAAACTTCCTTTCTTCCTAGTTCAGGTCACCCCAGACAGCAAACTAGAGACCCTAAAGAAAATTATCAATTTAGGCTCTCTGTCTGTTAAATGGGATACATTAATAAAGACTAAGAACACACTCCAGTGTGCTCGGTGCCAGAGGTTTGGGTATGCCGCGGCGAACTGCAATATGCAGTCTCGCTGCGTCAAATGCGCAGGAACCCACAATCGCGGGGAATGTCCTTTAGGGACGGATAAGGTTGAGGACAGGAGCAAACTGACGTGCGTAATCTGTAAGACCAGCGGGCACTCTGCTAATTATCGGGGATGTCCTAAGGTCCAAGAAATTAGAAAAATTATAGAGGCCAAACGTAAGGGAAAAATGGTAGAAGCGAGGACAGTGCCCCGTGCTCCAGCTACCACTGTTACACCGGCAGTCTCCTATTCCCAAGTGGCATCAGCTGGGCGACCGGTTCAACAGACAGTGCCGAAAGTTACCCAAGTCCCTGTGGCCAGGCAACCTGAAGTGAATTTGGATGTGCAGACGAT
Organism: Eristalis intricaria; assembly: GCA_964034865.1. Lineage (NCBI taxonomy): Eukaryota > Metazoa > Arthropoda > Insecta > Diptera > Syrphidae > Eristalis > Eristalis intricaria. Next base: position 24,427,557 of record OZ035875.1, on the reverse strand, counting down.
CCTGCTCTCTATCCAGAGGCAGATCGCTCAGCTCCAAGCCCAGTTCCAAAACCAGTTACTATCTATCTCGACGTACTATCTATTCGACGCTGTTTGGAGAGCCAAACGCAACATCGGTATAACGGCTGCGCTGGCAGCCTGCAACCTTAAAATTCTAGCAGTGAATGTGAATTCACTGATCCACCCTGAACGTCAATTAAATTTCGGTAACTTGTTGCAGACCCATAATCCTGATGTGTTGATGGTTTGCGAAACTAAGCTTAGCCAGACACATCCACTCAGGTACAAAAACTACAAAATCATTCTAAGAGATCGAAGCTACCTAGCTGGTGGAGTCGCGCTCTTAATAAAAAAAAGGCCTTTGACATAAGGTCGTGTACAGCGGTGAAGACCGGAGATTCCAGGCCATAGAAACGTGTATCGCACGAGTTATAGATACGGGGAAAACACTTTGATAAAAAAAAATCACAACTTTATTGATTCAATCACCAGACAAGAATGAATTTACAAATTTTATACTTTACAATGAAAACTTTTGCCGAGGTGATTTTATGAACTTGCAGATTTGATATTGGCCGGAAATCCAGCAGACGCTGAGTCTTCAATTTCATGAAGTCACCTTTGCAATTACACAAACGTATCGGTTGCCCTTATCGGGTCGATGTCGACACCTGTGGTTGTTGTTGTTGTATGTAGTGCGGCTGTGGCGTGGTAACTCCTCCCCCCTGAGTCTGAAGCGAGGGTTCTGTCGATGGACTGGACGAGAGCGAAGTATTCAGCTTGGCGTTGAAACGTTTCTTGCATCTAGATCTCAAGATAAGCAAAACTGTTGAAGTTACTAGGATGGAGAGTAAGTAGGTATCTCTTTGTGTACTATCCCATTCAATGGCTTCGAATTTTCCCTGTTGACGGAACTTAAATCATTAAATATTTTCATGTTAAAAGATTCTACTGTGAAGTTTGCGAAAATTTTATTGTAACTTGTAGGGAATATGTGAATTTTATCCCAGTAGGTGTAAGGCTTGTGCCTGTAGACTACGCTGTTGATATAGACCTCGCAATTCCTGTATGTAATTAAGGCTGAGCCCTCGATGGTCTGCTGGAAGTTACATGTGGAGTTGATTAAGGTGCTAGGAACATTTAGTAGGAGTATATGGTTATCCTCTGATTGTGTGATGGATCTGATTTCACCGATATCCTCTGTTGGACAGCTTGCAGGCTTGTTATTCAGAATATTTCCGATGCACGTTGACTGTTGTTGGGTCCCCTGATGGATCGACTCTTTACAGATGAAAATTTTCTCTACTCTTTTGCACATTTGGTCGAAATATTGTACAATATTATCATTAATTGCTAAGTATGGTTCTACAATAATCAGGTTTGTCTTATTTACGGGTATTGGGATAATGTGGAAGAAGGAAAAAGTTTCTTGGGAGAAGACAGGAATTCTTATGTTGAAAACAATTTTAGAGCCGTTGTAATATGCCTGGGGCTCTAGTATCTCGTATATATGTTCGTCAGATTTTATTTCTATCGAATTATTAAGCAGTTTATAAATGAGGGAAAGTTCGTTCGAGTTTAATATAGTTTTTGGAATGATGTTAGCCTTGGCTAGAACTATTGCTTCTGATATGTCGCGTATATGGTTAGTTAGGAGGTCTATATTGAGGTTAATCTGATATAAGTGTTGAGCATGGATAAATGAATCCGCATTTGACCGTACCATGATTATTGTTTTGTTATTGTAATTGGCCATGTATTCCTGCATGATATTTTGTTGATAATTTATGTGATCTGTAATGTTTTTAAATCTTTGGATCATTTCTGTATTCAATTTTGATCTGGAGGAAACGTTATTAATTAAGTGATCTTGGATTCGTTTTAACTCTTCGATTTGACTATCGATTTTTTCGGCGTCATAGGCGTCCATGTTTCCAGTTATAATCTTTATCGTACTACCTAGTCCGTTGATCAGTCCTCTTTTTTGTCTTGGACTTTGTCTTGGTCGTAGAAGTTCTATTTTTGATACTAGTTCCTTAAGCTTGAATTCTATGGTGTTTAGGGTTGGTTGTAGATTTTTAAAAATTCTGAAGTTGGGAAGAGATTTTTGAATCTGGTCAGTATTGTTCACATATTCGTCTAAGTCGATGACATGAATAAGGTTGTAAAATGAATCTATTATTTTCGCGGATCCTAGTTTGAGTGGGAGTATTCCTTGGGATTTTGTAAAGTCACGAATGTCTAGTTCCTGGGCAAACGTTAGTAATAACCTTGTGGTGAATGAGAAAAATGTTGGTTAGATTTTATGTATATTTACGTTTTATCTTAATTCTAGACTTATGGAATTTCCTATCGTTTGTAGTTAAGACTGTCACCTTTTTATCTTCTTTAACTACATGTTTAGAGAATCTTGGAGTTAGTTTGTTTCGTCTGCACTCCTTCCTATATATGATATCGTTTACCTTTCTATCCTCGGGTGTACTTCTATCATTGTTAAGCTTGTCGATTCTTTTGCTAACTGTTCGTTCTAGCATATCCTTGATTTTGGGGAAAAAGTCTGTTTAAAAACGTGTAAGTTCTTGTATGTATTCATGTTCGTTAGAGTGCGACAGGGAGTTTTTAAATTTATAAGAACGTCCATAGAAAAGTTCAAACGGCGTAAATTTTGTAGAGGAATGGATAGATTTATTTTAAGTAAATAGGGTTTCAGAAAAAATTTCATCGTGGTCTGTTTCTGTCTTATTTTCTTTGAAAGTTTTAAGAATTATTCTGTAAATTTCTGTTAATGTTGAGTATAACCGCTCGACAGGCGAATTACTACTTGTCTGTTGAAAAGAAGTAATGTGAAGATCAATTTGGAAGCGTTTGCAAAAGTCTTTGAATATATTAGACGCAAATTCTGACCCTTGGTCGACTACGATTTTTGAGGGGATGCCGTGTAGGCTAATACAGCTTTTGAACGATTTTACTACGTTGATGCTATTTCTTGAAGTAATTGTTTATCCTGCTGCGAATTTTGAGAATTTATCCAATATTGTAAGAACGTGTTTGTTGTTAATGGTATATATATCCATATGGAGAATATCGAGTGGTTTTGAAGGCGTTTCGGGTTTTTCGTATATGACCTTTTGGGGTGTTCTTTCATACTTTTGAGTTTGGCACATCTCGCAATTATTAATAGTCGTAGTAATCTTTGTCTTCATGTATGGAAAATAAAAATTTCGTTTCAGGTGTAATAGAGTTTCATCTATACCTCTGTGGTTATTGTCTAAGTGGTAGTTTCTTATTAGTTGCTCCTGTTCATCGATATTTCTAATATCTTTTAAAAGATCTGTGCAACGAATAAGCCGGAAAGATTTCTTACTTGCAAAGAACTTAGAATAGACCGATTGCATTTTGTTGAATGTTTCATCGCCCGTGTATATTGCGTTAAGTTTTTTTGGGGACAAACACTTTTTGAAAATGTCTATGATGGTATTTTCGCTAAAGGCATTGTCTCTGATGGTTTTTCGCTGTTTATTTCTGAACACTACTTCAAGGTCATGGGTGATCCCTTGCTCGATTCTTGGAGGATGTATTGTAAGCCGTTTAGAGGTCTTTCGGAAATAGGGATACCATCGTCTAAGTTCTCTAGACTGGAACCACTAGTGCCTTGAACCGATTCGGTTTCATTAATGTTAATGTCCATATTTTGGAAAGTTCTGAGGGGTTCGATTTTAACTCTACTAAGGGCATCTGCGTTAGTATTTTTCTTGCCTTTCTTATACGCTATTTCATAGTCGTATTCCTCTAGCTTTAAGCGCCAGCGTAGTAGTTTTGAATTCGGGTCCTTAAGATTCATAATTTATGTTAATGGCTTATGATCTGTTATGATTTTGAATTTATGACCGAAAAGATATGGTCTAAAGTATTTGGTTGCCCAAACGATGGCGAGAAGCTCTTTCTCAATAGTTGAATAATTAGTTTCAGACGAAGTTAGCGTCCTGCTTGCGAAGCATATCGGCTTATCGCTTCCAACCGGACCTTGCGATAATATTGCGCCGAGTGCGAAGTTGCTCGCATCCGTTGTAAAGTTAAATGGTTTGGTAAAATCGGGATATTGCAAAATTGGATCATTAGAGAGTATATTCTTGCAAGTTTGGAACGTTCTAATATATTCCTCATTGATCTCTATTTTCTTGTCTTTCTTTAGGCATACAGTTAATGGTTTTGTGAGTTTCGCGAAGTCCTTAATGAATTTTCTATAGTATCCTAAAAGTCCTAGGAAAGATTTTATTTCTTTTTCAGTACGTGGGATGGGAAATTACTTAATCGCATGAATTTTTTCCATGCCCTAAAAACGCGATTTCCTTCTTCAGAAAGTCAGATTTTTCTAGCTGGATTTTAAAATTTGCTTCTCTTAATTTTGTAAAAACTTTCTTCAAGTTTTCCAGTTGTTCTTGCAAGGATGCGGAGAAAACGATTATGTCATCCATATATACCAAGCAACACTTTACAACTAACTCTTTTAGGATATTATCCATGACTCTTTGCAATGTAGAGGGAGCATTTTTCAGTCCGAATGGCATTCTCAAATACTCGTAATGCCCACCATCTACAGAAAACGCAGTTTTAGCAACATCTTTCGGGTCCATTTCGATCTGGTGAAACCCGCTTGCTAAATCCAATGTCGAGAAGTAGAGGCATTTTCCCAATTTATCTAAGATCTCATTTATATTGGGCATAGGGTATTAGTCAGGAACGGTTTTCTCGTTCAATTTTCTAAAATCGATTCCGAGTCGCCATTTCTGGTTCCCATTTTGATCCTTTTTCTTGGGCACTATCCACACAGGTGCACTCCAAGGGGAATAACTGTGTTGTATTATGCCTTGTTTTAGCATTGATGTTATTTGCTTTTGAATTTCTTCTTTATGACAATACGGATAACGATATGTTTTCGTGTGTATTGGAATATCATCCGTAGTATAGATTTTGTGTTTGACCTTGTTGGTGAAGGTTAAGTTTTGGCCTTCCTTGAAGAATACATCTTCGAAATTCTTACAAAGTCTGATGAGGCCTTTCTTCTCCTCAGAGTTTAAATGTTGGGTATGAAGTAGATCTGCGATATCGGAGTTATCTTGGGGACTATCAAGCCTAACATTATAATTATTGACTACGATGAAATTCGATGAAAGATAAGGTTCAACTTTGAGGGGTTGTTCGACGAGGAAGGGTTTATCGAGAGCAGAACTGTTAGAGATTTCGACAAGGCAGTACCAATCTTTAGCTTTATAGGTGCCTTCAGATATAGTGCGATTAGGTTCAACCTCTGTATTTCTGACAAAAACATCTCCGTTGGGTACATCTACAGGTACTTTAATAATGGTTTTTGAATTGGAAGGAACTATGTGTTTTCCAGAACTAAAATTGAGTTTAAAGCAAAGTGGGATTGTGGCATTGGGAGTTATCAGCAGTTGGTTTCCTAAGTCAATTTTCGCACGAAGTTGAGAGAGAATATCTTAGCCTACAAGACCATCAAAATAGTTATGAAATTTGAATAGTAAGAAATCGAATTTGCACGACTCATTGAATTCATTGAAAATATACATGGAGACTTTCTTATCTAATTTGTGGTTGTTTAAAATTGTGGAGATTTTAATAGGGGGACATGATATGTTGGTGTTGGTGTACTCTGGGTTGATGAAGGAAGCTGATGCTCCTGTATCTACGAGAAATTTAAGTGGGCGACCAAATGGGGACGAAATGTTAATATAGGGTAATAGAAATCCGTGTTTGTTGACGTCTAGGTATCCGATGGGCTTTCCGAGGCTTGGTTCTGAAAATTTTCATTTTCTAGATCTGCATCGTGGTAAACATAGTGATCTTCACCCTGGTAAACGTAGTGGTCTTCAAGATTTGGGACATATGATGGTGGTAAGTTGCATTCGGTCTCGTGAGCATTCATGTTGTGTACTTCCTCGATGGTGTATGGTGGTGCGTTGTTGCTACGCCTCGTTTGTTGCGTCATTGGCGGTCTGTGCATGGTTGGCTGTGTAAAACGAGATTGGACTGTACCGAGTTCCATCGGTTCTGGAGTAGGAACGGCGCGATTCCTTTGCGGAGGATTGCACTGCACTGTTTGCACATATTTGGTGTTGGATACAATACGCGAGGGCAATTGTGAGTGAGGTTGGCTTCATAGCTCGTATATTTGAACCGAGTGGCTCTTTCAGACCAGATAAAAATGCATTTAGGCACATTTCCGAAAAGAGATCTTTTTTCGCCTTAATAACGTTCATATCCGATTCCTGGATAAGCACGTTGTTGTTAAGCGTTGCCTGTAGTTAAATTATTTCGCTGTGAAACTCTTCCACGCTCCTGTTTTCTTGCCTCAATAAGTGTAGGTCTCGTATTAACGATGTTTCGTTTCGCTTGTCCGAATAGTGCAGTACAAAGTTGGTTTTAATTTCACCCCAATTTAAGCTTGTACCGTACATATTCAGTACTTCGTTCGCTTGGCCGTCAATTTTATTACGGATTGCCCTAAGAATTATTTGCCCTAGAGGGGTGTCTGATACTCCTCTTATATGCATCAATATTTCCTCGACGTTGTTAATGAAATCATATAACAGTCTCGGATTTCCGTCAAAACGTGGTAGGTCTTTTACTGCGTCTGGGATTCTAAGAGAATCGAAAATATCGCGTAAATTGTATGTTGCGGCAGCGGCTGCTGCGGCCGAAGTTGTTGCTATATTCGGATTCATTTTTGGGTTCTTAAGTGAAGGTAATAAGTTGAAGTTAGATTCGCGATTGGCTAGAGATACTGCCTCCGGTATAGAACTTAGGCTTCTAAATTTGAATAACTTTGAGATATTGGGGTAGGGAGAGTTCCTAATAAGGGTCTTCTTATGAGATGGCATAAAGTGGGGTAATATTTATAATTGATAGTTTTATATGGTATCACACATTCTTTAGTTAATTTCGTTTAGTTTGAGATATAAGTATGATAGTAAAATTGTTCTCTTTTCTTTAACAATTCTAGTTTTAACTTACAATTAGGTTTGATACAGTTTTAATTTTTCATAAATTCAATATAATTTTTCAATTTTTAGTAGGTATGACAATAATATTATTTATTTTCCTTAACTAACTAATAATGTACAATATTCCAACTTACATGTGCTGTAGAGTCAGAATAATTCTCATTCTTGCGTCGACTGAACCAAGTGGAGAAATATTTAATACTGTGTTGATTCCCTCGATAGAATCAGTATTCCGCTGATGTTGATCAGTGTTCCGCTGATGTTGTTTTTCACTTGGTAGTAAAATTTCAGTAATCCGCTGAAAGTTCCAAGCACTTATTAGATTCGCGATCGTTAAGAATTAAAAAATTCACTGTTAAAACCGTTGAAATACACTTATTACGGGAAACCACCGCTTGTTAATATTTAACGATTTTACACGATCGGACTACACGACTGCGCCAGTTATAGGTACGGGGAAAACACTTTGATAAAAAAAATAACAACTTTATTGATTCAATCACCAGACAAGAATGAATTTACAAATTTTATACTTTACAATGAAAACTTTTGCCGAGGTGATTTCATGAACTTGCAGATTTGATATTGGCCGGAAATCCAGCAGACGCTGAGTCTTCAATTTCATGAAGTCACCTTTGCAATTACACAAACGTATCGGTTGCCCTTATCGGGTCGATGTCCACACGTGTGGTTGTTGTTGTTGTATGTAGTGCGGCTGTGGCGTGGTAACTCACGCATCTTCCTTCTGGGTGGTAAGCGTCTATATGTGCGACTGACAAGTCACGCATCAACCAATATTTCATTTCAGAGCTCGATACTCTTTTCACTAGCCTTCGACTGAGCTCCGAGGAGAACTACTATATCGTAGCCGGGGACTTGAACTCGAGGCATATAGAGTGGGCCAACGTGGTGCATAACACCAGGGGGACCTCATTGTATAACTGGTTAGTAGACCACAATGTTGAGTTCAAGCTAGATTTGCTTGCAACCGATAGGCCATCGTATCCTAGAAGCGGGTCCTATCTGGATCTGATGCTGATAGACAAACGACTGACCATACTAGACGTGGAAAGAAGCACACGGAACTGTCTAACTGCTGTTGAGTACGAGAGTGATCACTACGGGCTCTTCGCAGCTATTCAGCTCCCGAACGAGGTGGAAGGACTGGAGGAGTAAGTCCAGAGGCACCCTTACAATTATAATAAGGCCCGCTGGCCACGCTTTTCCAGGACTTTATCCACAGAACTACGTTCGAGTGGGATCAATCCGCCGACAAACAGATACCTCACGAACGAAGAGGTTGACAGGTACCTCATACATATGAACGACGGAATGAAACGTACGATGGAAAAAACTATTCCGAAGATAGTACAAATTGATAACAGCGATGTTTATCGAAATGCTACCATCGATGCACTTCACGTGCACAAAAGTAGGCTGCTATCAAGACTCAAACTCTTGCACAGGCGGTTTACAGATCCGCAAAACGCGGAAGTCAAAACATTGAAAGCGGAGATCAAGAACCTACAACAGTTAATACGTATAAACTATAGCTTGGCTATAAGCCTGCACTGGGGCAACAAAATCCGGGCTGTACGATCCAACAACCCGAGTATGTTCCCGCAAGGAAATAAAATATTTCGGAGGAAAGATCAAAACGACATTCAAATCGTTAGACTTCCCAGGACGACAGACAACGAACACTTACTGACTTCAGTTGGCATCGATCCAGATGAGGCAATGCTAAACAATGACTTCTTTGCGGTGTAAGATTCTCAGGAGAAGGTTAAAGCTATTGGTACAGTGTTCCAGAGAGTGTATACGGTCAACGAGGTTAGTAGGCCGAATCACGATCTGGAGCACAGAGCCCTGCTAAACCACTTCTATCTCCGCATGGAGATAAGTCAATGGCGATCTGAGAATCCAGGTTTCACCAGGTTCAATGACGAGAACATGGCACATAGTGCCGTCGCCAATGGTGGGAATCACATGTTGATTTCTCAAGAAGATCTCCAGGGTATCTTCCACTCGCTGATTAAGAAAAAGTCAGTGGGAATCGATGGAATACCGAACATTGTGCTTCGCCATCATCTTCCGCAGCGATCCAAATTTACAAAACCTTGTTCAACAATGCGCTAAGTAATGTACATTACCCCACGCAATGGAAAACAGCTGTTGTTCAACCGATCCCTTAACGGGACAAAGATAAATCCATTCCCACAAATCTTCGGTCGATCAGTCTACTTCCCTGCATAAGCAAGGTTCTTGAAAAGATATTCATTCGAGTGCTGAAGCAATGGGCTGATGAAAAGAAAATAATACCGGACAACCAGTTCGGATTCCGAGCGGGGCATGATACCATTAATGCCGCGTCAAAACTGGTATCCGACATTCAATGGAATAGAAACAAAAATCAGTGCACGATTGCCTGCCTGATTGACTTGGAGAAGGCGTTCGACACCGTTTGGTTGGAGGGCCTCTTCCTCAAGCTGGGCAGGCTTGGCATAAGTAAACCATTGCTATACATGGTCTATGACATGTTAACAGGTAGAAAGTTCGTTGTGAAAAATGGTGACGTAACTTCCACTACGGCCTTTAACATTAAAAACGGTCTGCAACAGGGGGCCATCGGTTCCCCATTGCGTACGCCGACGACCTATTTGCGTACAGATCAGGTCCGAAGGTAGAGGTAATAAACATCTTGTTGCAGCGTGACTTCGAGAAAATCCAGCGATTTTGCGACGACTGGAAGTTGCCTTCAACTTCTAGAAGTGCGAAACAAGTCTTTTCCGAACCCAGTTGGACAGGGCAACGCGGGATACGCGCCAAAACCTGCGTAAGTTCGGCATAGTTGACCAACATGGTCGGCCGTTAGCTGTAAAAAGTGTAGTTAGATATCTAGGCATTTGGCTGGATCAATATCTGTATTTTGACAAACATGTAGATATTGCTCTGACGAAGGCCAGAAAAGCCTTTGCTGCGGCAAGGTTGTTTTTAAGCAGCCAACTTGATACCAGAGTGAAGGTTATCTGCTACATGGCTCTAGTGCGGCCAATTATGGTGTACGGTTGTCAATTGTGGTTCAACGGGAGTCCTTCCCAGATGGAAAAGATGAGGGTGTTCGAGAGGCAGTGTCTTGGGAGCTGTCTCAAGTAAGTAAGATATAATGAATTAAATAAAAATAAATTAAAAAAAAAGTATACGAGACTCTGGTGCGGAACATACCGGGTTCGATCCCGAAGGTGAAAGTTAGTGAAAGGACACTTTTTTTTAATTAAAAAATTAAAATAAAACAAATTATAAGTGGAAGTGAGATGGAGCCTGGAGGGCGACCCGAGGGTACGGCTAAAGTACCGGTGGATGGCGAATCAAGCCACCAAGACAGCGGCAGATCCCACCACCTGGTGGAGACAGAGAAGAGGAGGAGGAGACTGCAACCGCAGTCGAACATCGTAAAGCATCAACAAGCAGTGCAGACGCAAAAACAGCAGCAGAAGTAACAACAACAACATCAGCAAAAGGCACAACAGCGGAAACCGCAGCAGCAGAAGACACAGCAGCAGAACCAACAACAGCAGAGACAACAGCAGCAGAACCAGAAGCAGAAGAGGGAGAGATGCCCTCCTATCAACGTCTTCGGGGCCGAGACAAAAGACAAAAGACATGGAAAATCTAGGTAAGTGTGCCGTTAAGGGAATGAAGGGTTTAGAAACCCCATTCACCATTAAGTATAGAATGCCCCTAAGGCTCACTGTGTACTGCAACTACATGGCAGTGCACAAGGCAGTTAGGGAGGGTCTGGCGGTGGCGGGGATGGAGTTCTACACTTACACACCAAGAGGAGAAAAACTCCAAACTCTGCTCCTTAAGGGCATGGATTCCAATACGGATCCGGAGGAGATCCTCGGTGTACTGCGCCAGGCGCAGAGCGATAATGTCCAGATCGTGGGCGTTAAGCCATTTGTCACTGCGGTGGCACGCACCGCTGCCAATTAGCGAGACTGTCCGAAAGTCCCGATTTCAAAGCGTTGATATGGCGTCTCATGCAGGCACAAGCGTGTGCACTTAGCCTCTATCAGCGAACTCCTACTCTCACCTCCACTTGGTGAAATCTGGGAGCCGAGCACCTTCGATCGAAGATGGGGTAACCAACCCACGTGGGACATCGTTGGCGGCTGCAGACGAGAGAGGGGGGAGAGTGTGCCTGTACCAGGGCTCATCTCTCTTTATGGATGGCGGCGGAGGAACTGGAAACTGTCTGGCCAATGGCGGCATCCGAAACTCCAGTCAGAAGGAGTTACCTCGTGCGCAGTCCTTCTAGAGCTACTTCGACATTTTCGAAACACAGGTCTAGAAGGTTCTTTCAGGGGGGGGGGGCCTTGGAATTGAGATGGCGACGGAAGATCCATGTTGCGTTCGATGTCAGACACTCCTCCAGCATTCTTGATGTCCGAACGTTCCGAGGAGCCAGGTCGGGGCCTTGGAATTGAGTTGGCGACGGAAGATCCATGTTGCGTTCGATGTCAGACACTCCTCCAGCATTCTTGATGTCCGAACGTTCCGAGGAGCCAACATCGACTACCATTTCCTTGTTGTAGCCAAGGTAAGAACTCGGATATCAAGAGATCATCGGAGTCGAGAAAGGACACCACGGTTTGACGTCAGAAACCTACAATCGCAACGGACTGATAGGATGCCGATTGCCGATCGAGTGTCCCGGAATCTCTCTCTAAGTTCGTCGCCATCTGCGCAAACAATCGAAGAAGATTGGAGGCGTTGTCAAAAAGCCATCAAAGATGCTGCCACTGTTGTGCTGGGTTTTATGGCACCACCTAGAAAAAACCCATGGTTTGACAACGAGTGTAGGCTGGCACATGCAGTGAAGCTGGAAGCCTACAAAGCAACGCTGTAACGAACGACGAGAGCTATTCGTGAGCTCTACGAACAGAGACGAAGGGACGAGACCCGGCTTCTCAGGAGAAAGAAGAAAGAGCACGAGAAGCGCGAGATCAAGGAGTTGGAGAGGTGCTATGGTAGGAACGATGTCCGAAAGTTTTACCAGAGGGTGAAACAATTATCCAGTGGATAAAAGGTTCGGACAGAAGCCTGCCGGAACGAGAATAGCCAACTAGTAGTAGAGTCGCAGTCGATACTGAGAATTTGGAAGAACCATTTCTGCAGACTGCTAAACGGCGATGATGACACCAATACCGCTGTCAGGCAGAATGTTCCACTCAATATGGACGATGATCGACGAGAATTCCGTCCCCCCGACTTAGACGAGTTCAAGATAGCAATATCAAGACTGAAGTCTAACAAAGCTGCTGGTGCGGACGGACTGTCCGCTGAAATCTGTAAGGCAGCTGGAGATGATGTGGTTGGGCGCATGCACCAGTTCATCTGTAAGATATGGTAGGAGGAGAGCACGCGCGATGAGTGGAATCTCTGTATCGTTTGCCCGATCCACAAGAAAGGAGACCCCTTTGACTGCGCCAACTATAGAGGGATAAGTCTCCTGAACATCGCCTACAAGATCTTCTCTGCCGTTTTGTGTACTCGCTTGAAGCCGTTTATAAATAACCTGATAGGTCCTTATCAGTGTGGCTTCAGGCCAGGGAAGTCCACCATCGACCAGATTTTCACATTACGGCAGATCCTGGAAAAGACCCAAGAAATGCTAATCGACACCCACCACCTTTTTGTCGATTTCAAGGCCGCATATGACAGCGTGCATAGGGACGAGCTATACAACGCCATGTCTAGTTTTGACATTCCTGCCAAACTCTTCAGGTTGTGCAGGATGACGATGGAGAATTCTCGCTGCTCCATCAAGGTCGGTAACGAACTCACCGAGACCTTCAATGTCAAAAAAGGATTTAGACAAGGTGACGCGCTGTCATGTGATTTCTTTAACATCATCCTGGAAAAGATCGTGCATGACTTACACGCCAACACTAGAGACACGATCTTCCAGAAGTCCGTACAACTGCTAGCATACGTGGATGACATTGACGTGATTGGCAGAATACAACGAGCCGTCAATGAGGCGTTTGCTGGCATTGAGGCGGAGGCGGCTGAAATGGGTCTAGCGGTGAATGAGGGCAAAACGAAGTATATGCTGTCATCAAGAAAGGACACACAACATCGACGTCTTGGACAGAGCGTCACAATGGGCAGCTATAATTTCGAGGTAGTCTAGGACTTCGTCTACCTCGGCTCCGCAGTAAACGGTACAAACAACATCAGTACCGAGATCAAACGCAGAGTAACTCTTGCCAACCGCTGTTTCTATGGGCAAGAGGCAATTGAGTAGCAGAGCCATCTCTCGAAGGACCAAGCTGACCTTATACATGACCTTGATCATCCCAGTCCTGCTGTACGGCGCGGAGGCATGGGCAATCTCAAAAGCGGATGAGGAAGTCCTTGGTATCTTCGGGAGAAAGGCCCTGCGTGCAATCTTTGGTCCTGTTTGCGTTGACGGTTTCTGGAGGAGAAGATTCAACAATGAACTGCACGGGCTGTACTGCGACATGAGTCCAGTCAGGCATCTTCGGATCCATCGCCCAAGATGGCTAGGCCATGTAGAGCGTATGGACAACTCAGCTCCGGCCCGGAGAGTCTTCGACTCCGAACCCGTGGGACAACGCAATAGAGGACGCCCGCGTTTAAGGTGGCGCACCCAGGTGGAGAAGGACCTCAACTAAATTGGCGTGCGACACTGGAGACAGCTAGCCAGAGACCGTGCTAGCTGGAGAGGCTTGTTGGTTGAGGCCCAGGTGCACCCCAGACTGTAGCGCCAAATAAAGAAGAAAGAAGTCTGAAAGTCCAGCTTTTAAAGAAAAAGTCCGAGGAAAAAAGGAACTTAAAAACGGTATGAGGAAGGCCTGTGCCTCGCGCTCCAGCTACCGCTGTTATGCCGAGAGTCTCCTATGCCGAAATGGCATCAGGTGGGCAACCAACACAACAGACAATGCCGACGGCGATCCCGGTCATAGTGGCCATGCAGCCTGAGGCCAGCACGGATATGAGCTCCATCTTGCTGGCCATACAAGCACAGATGGCCCAGATCCAAAAGAGCCTCGCTGAACAAGCTGAGCGTACAGCCCGGCTAGAACAAGGGTTCCTTCAACAAGCAACCCGAGTGGAAATTATCTGCTCGGAGCCGTTTGGCGAACAAACGCAACAGTCAATATAATGGCTGCGCGCGCAGCTAGCAACCTTAATATCCTCGCGGTGAATGTAAATTCACTAAGAGGGACAAATAGAAAACTCACCTTCGGCTACCTGTTAAAAGACCACAATCCTGATGTGATAATGGTTAGCGAAACCAAGCTTAACGAAACGCACAAGCTCAGGTATAATATTTATATAATAATGTGTAGAGATCGCACCCATCATGGAGGCGGAGTCGCTCTTCTAATTAAGAAAAACATTTCCCATTACATCATGTATAGCAATGAAGCGCGTAGATTTCGGTTGCTAGAGACGCGCATAGCCCGCATATCGCTCTCGGGTGGTAAGCGTCTATTTGTGATCGCTCTCTATGCACCGGATAATTCAAATCTCGATCACATCCTTATTCCAGAGGTCGAAACTCTTTTTGCAATACTACGACTGGGCTCGGAAGATAACTATTTTATCATAGCAGGAGATTTTAACTCTAGGCATTGAGAGTGGGGATGTAATAGAAACTGCACCCGGGGGAACGCCTTAAATAACTGGTTGACTGAGCATGACTAGTTGAGAGCAGACCTGCTTGCAACCGAGATACCATCATTTCCCAGAAGCGGGAATTATCTGGATCTACTATTGATGGACAGACGACTGACTTTACATGACATAGATAGAAGCACACGGAACTGCTTAACCACGATAGAGTACGATAGTGATCATCGTGCTTTTTCAGCGGTTATCCAGATCCCGAACGAGGTGGTTGAACTGGGGGAATATGTCCAGAGAAACCCTTATAATTACAAGAAGGCTCGATGGACACGTTTCTCCAGGGCTTTATCCACTGAACTTCGTTCGAGTACGATCAATCCACCAACGAACAGAAACCTTACAAACGAAGAGGTTGACGGGTACCTCAAGAATGGACAATGCCATATGACGTACAATGGACAAGACAATTCCGAAGGTAGTGCACTCCGATGATTCTGATGTTTATCGGAATGCCACCATCGACGGACTCCACGTGCATAAAAGTAGACTGCTGTCAAGACTTAAACTCTTGCACTGGCGGTTTACAGACCCAAGAAGTCTGAAAGTCAGATCAGAACAACTACTGACCTCAATCAATGTTGATCCAGATGAGGCCGTGCTAGGCAACGACTTTTTCATGGTCGAAAATCCCCAAGAGAAGGTTAAAACAATTGGTGCTGTTTTCCAGAGAGTGTGTACGGTCAACGAGGTTCGTAGGCCGAACCACGATCTGCGGAACAGAGCCTGGTTAAACAACTTCTATCTGCGTAACGAGATAAGTCAATGGCGTTCGGAGAATCACATTTTTACCAGATTCAATGACGAAAATATGGCAAGCAATGCCGTTGCCAATGATGGAAACCAGATAGAGAAGAAGATCTCCAGGGGATCCTTAAATCTATGAAGAACAAAAAATCCACGTGCATAAAAATCGTGGGTCGAGGACAACAATATTATACCGTACAACCAGTTTGGATTTAGGGCGGGGCATGACACCACTCATGCTGCGTCAAAGCTGGTATCCGACATTCAATGGAATAAAAACAAATATCAGTGCACGGGTGCCTGTCTGATTGACTTGGAGAAGGGGTTCGACACCGTTTGGCTAGAGGGCCTTTTCCTTAAGCTCGTCAGACTTGGCTTACATAAAACATTGTTAATCATGACATATGACATGATAACAGGTAGAAAGTTCGTCGTAAAAAGTGGCGGCGTAACTTCTACCACAGTTCTTAATATCAATAATGGTCTACAGCAGGGGCTGTTGGTGCCCCGATATTGTTTGCTATTTTCACTGCAGATATCCTAAGGTCTATGCCGCACCTAATCGCGTACGCCGATGTCTACAGATCAGGTCCGAAGTTAGAAGTCATTAATACCTTGTTGCAACGTGACTTTGACAATACTTTGACATATTGCGATGACTGGAAGCTGCGTATCAACTTCCAGAAGTGTGAAACTGTCCTTTTCCGCTCCCCGCTGGCCATGGCCTCAAGAGATACGGGCGTAAACTGGAAGAAGTTCGGCATAGTTGACCCCCAGGGTCAGCCGTTAACCGTGAAAGGACTTGTCACCGGTTGTATCGAACACCCGAGTCTGAGTAGAAGAAGTACGATTCTAACGAGGTCCTGTACAACAGGGGCAACCGTGAAGAGGATAGACAATTTTATCATTAAATTAATAAGAAGTCACATTGCAAGAAGTATGACTTCTACCAACAGTCTGATCTTCGGGGCTTACAATCCCAACTATATGTACCATGAGATGGTGCGCCACAACGGTTGTCTCACCTGAAGCGTTCCTCTATTTTGATTCGATCGGCTTCATCCAGGACACGGTAAGATGTCCTGTAATCTACCACGCGATGTGCCGAACAGTTGACAGGCGACTCTACAAATCGAATGTTGTCCGCGAACACGAAGATCTTCTCCGGTTCAGTAGAGCGATCCCTTCTTTTAGTGGTTACACCAGAACCAGTTTCCGCCTTCGCCGCCCCTGCCTATATGATATTAATCGTTTAGTTGGTCTAACGGCCCACTTACCTAGTTGTAAGGTAGATATGTTACGCATATACGTAACATACACGCCCTTGTGTACACGTCCGTAGTATTATGGACATAGATTAAGTTAAATTAAGTATTTTTTAATAGGTAACATGGTTTAGTTTTAGATTTAGGTTAGATAATAATAAGAATGTATATAGCGCCAAGTTTTTCTTAGTTTTAGTTATCAATAGTTTAGACGCCGAAACTGCATGCAACTGACGCGGCATACCAGAAGGCGTTGCAACGAAAAACTAGAGCAGTGCAGGAGGAGTACCGGCCTAGAAGATGGCAGGAGAAAAAGCTTCTACGCATGAAGAAAAGGTCTCTCGCAACCTCCCAGCTCAAGGATATCGAAGAGTCTAGGGACAACCATAAAATACGGGACTTCTAGAAAAAAGCCTTGCCGCTGGCCTCAAGAAAGGCACCCAGTCTCTTTGAAATTGTGAGGGTAACCTGGTTACTGACTCGCAGGTAATAGTGGATGTGTTTAAGCAGCACTTCCAACGGCTGCTTAACGGACCTGACCTGGAGAGAGTGATAGGGAATCAAGAAATCCCAACCCCAGTGGATGAAGTAGTCCTCCCACCTAGATTTGAAGAAGTCGACACAGCCATCAAAAGGCTGAAGAACAACAAAGCCGCAGGCTCAGATAGCTTACCATCAGAGCTCTTCATGCACCAGATCATCTGGAGAATCCGGGAGGACGAAAGCATGCCCGACGACTGGAATAATAACGCCATATGCCCCATCCACAAAAAAGGCAACAACTATAGAAGTATATCCCTGCCCAACGTCGCCTACAAGATCCTTTCCGGTATCCGTGGCAAAACTGATGTGTGATTTCTTCATTTTGGTACTGGAAAGATAGTGCGGCAGCTGTAAGCACGGAAGGCACTATCTTCTACAAGTCAGTCGAACTGTTGGGATATGCAGACCACATCGTCTCGCGTTGCCAACGTGTTGTAGTGGAAGCATTGGCGGCAATTGAAGAAGAGGCGAAACGAAGTGGTCTTAAGGTCAATGAGGATAAAACTAAGTATATGCCGTCGACCAAAGAACGATCCGTCACACACCACCTAGGACAAAATATTAAAATCGACAGCTACAATTTCGAGGTAGTAAAGGAGTTTGTCTAGCTCGGGCCAAACGTAAGCTCCACTAACGACATAACTGTGGCGATCCGACGTAGAACCGCTTTTGGCAACCGGTGTCACCTCGGTTTGTCAAAACAACTGGCTTCAAAACTCCTGACTCGAAGGACTAAGATTATGCTCTACAAAACCATTATTTTGCCAGTCCTAGATAAGTAAAACTGTGGATCTAATTCTTGGTACCTTTGAAAGAAAAATTCTACGTCGCGTATATGGTCCCGCCTGCGAGGAAGGCGAATGGAGGAGAAGAAACAACCGCGAACTCTACGAGCTGTATCAGGATGTGGATGTAGTCTGGAAGGCAAAGATCCGTCGACTGCACTGGCTTGGCCACATCGAGCGCATGGACAACAATGCTCCAGCTAAGAGGGTCTTCGAATCCGAGCCTCCTGGTTCGAGAAGGAGAGGAAGACCGAATCTCCGGTAAAAAGACAAAGTAATCGCGGATGCAAGACAGCTTGATCTTGATGCCTGGAAGCAGCGTGTCCAGGACCGTCAGGAATGGAAAGCAGCTATCGCTCATGCTCGGACCATGCATGGGCCATCCGCCTGATAATTAAGTAAATAAGTAAGAAAGACAACGCCAGCGCAAACGCACTATTGTGTTTCAGGTAT
The DNA here is from genome assembly GCA_964034865.1 of Eristalis intricaria. Taxonomy (NCBI): domain Eukaryota; kingdom Metazoa; phylum Arthropoda; class Insecta; order Diptera; family Syrphidae; genus Eristalis; species Eristalis intricaria. The sequence goes on along the minus strand of OZ035875.1, from coordinate 24,409,023 downwards.
AATGAATAGACAACATAGTGTCCATATGTATTTTTATAGTATAATAACAATTAAATGCATTCACTAATGATAATAATATTATTAAAAAATGTACATGAATCACTTAAAATAAGAAGTTTCTTTGCTCATATTACTTACATATTACAAAAATTGTAGTAAAAGTTAATTGCAAATTTTGACAACGATTTGTATGCATTAAACAACAACACAAATTCCCTCTTGTGATCTCAAGCCACTTTCACACAGGTAATCTTTCAGTCTCTGCAATTGAGATCTCAATTCTGAACTATTTCTGTTTCTCACACATGCGTCAGCTATTTCTCACACATGTATAGCATGCTTCCAATACCCAACATTGAGAACATACGAATGAAGCAACTCAAAGAAAAAACGAAGAGAGATAAAAGAGAATACGGAAAATCCAAAAGAAAACCCTAAGTACACGAGACGCGGTCTACCCCTAGCACGTCTCACCTCCCTTGCCCACAAGAAGAAAAAAATCCCTGACAAAAGTTTTCTGGTGCAAAGCGGCATTAGTATTCAGCGGACCTAATTTTAGGTAGGTTAGGTGTAGGGTATGGTCTATGAATAGGCTGTATGTATATATTACTTAAGAATAAAATTGAGGTAAAATAGTTCCAGTTAAACGGACATTGCATTGCATTTTTACTCACGAAAGTCCATATTACAATATAAGTATATGCTTTTTAAAACACGAGTCAACTTTTGAACAACATTTTTTTACACTATACTCACGGATCTGAAGCCATTTCCCACTAAAATCCATGGTTCGAATTTTCTCCGTTGTGGACTAGGGAAAAATATGGCCGCATACCTTTATTATCCCTTATTTCTGGGTAGATAGATGTCTACAGTTGTAAATTTGGCATCACTCTACTAATTTACAGTTTACTTTTTTCCACTCAAACTATGTATGTGGACTTCCACTGGAAAGTTAATTATGTAGAAGTGACTGCTCAGCGGCCAAAACTTGTTAACAAACTACATATTCATTAATTTGATCATATTATTTTCCTCGCTCAATTAATTTGGTGAAAATTATTTCTTGGAGCGATATCCATACTGATATTATATTTAAAAAACGTTTTCACATTGTCAGTTTTACTATATTAAACCTTTATCAGGGGTAATGGAGGATATGATATAGCAAAAAGTTGTCACAACATTCGTTTATACCACAAAACTAGTAATATTTTCGTGCCCTTGTTATTGGGATTTTCATAACATGTAATATAAATATGTATTTTTAGTCGACTATGCCCCCTCCCAGGCCAAGAGGATTCGGAAATACTTCAGGCATATCTGGAGGCAGGCCCGCTGCGACTACTCCCATGTCAGAAAGGCAGCAAATGGCACTTCTTATGCAAATGACTTCATCTGCTTCCCCATCTTGTAGTCCCGGTAATTCAAACATGATTTTACTATAGTCCTATTTTTTAATTTTTGTGTTAGATGTTACTCAACAGTCAAATAATCATTTATCATCAAAACCAAAGGATCGAAATGAACGAGGGGAGACAAATCTTCACGTAGCTGCTATTAAGGGTGACCAGGAAAGTGTTAAGAAATTGTTGGAATCAGGTGTTAGCCCAAACGTGACTGACTTCGCAGGTAAATAAATTAACATTTTTGTTGAAATTTGGAAAGTATATACTATTGCATAAACATTCCACTTCGAATAGCTGTCAGATTTACTAACTAATGCATTGAATTTGTTATAATGTACTTTTGAGGATTTTTGAGAAAAAATTAATGCCGGTGAAATGCCATAGGCGGCCGTTAGGTTATGGGTCCGTGCATCGACTCCTACGCACATAGACCTACGTTGTCCAGGCTCCTGGTACGATAAACGCCGTTTTTTACGGCTCCACTTCTTTTGAGTCAATGACAATGCTCATGCTTTCTGCAGTTCTTCTGGTGTAACTAGTGGCATTTGGTTCGGTCTGGTTGCGTGCGTGATGGCCAACAAAGTAGGGAGTTTGTATGAGAATAAATTTCCTATAATTCCCTTAACATTGTTGGGGAGCATATTTGTGGTGATGAGTTTCTTCATAACTATTTTGTATGCCCATTGCATAGTAGGGCATAGAGGCGCTTATTGCGAGAATCTATTCCCAATAGAATTAAAGTCGAATTGCGTAATTCGATTCGTAATAAAAATAATTGTGATTATAAATCAGTTCAATTATCGGCGTATTGCGAGTATAATGTTATGTACATTTTTCTAGTTTGTAGAAATGTGCAGATGTTTTGATTGTTATACAAAATAGGAGATAGCTTACGAACAAGCAGCAGATGAACCCCCCGGGGTACTTGACTTTAATACATTTAATAATGTAACTGAAAATTAATTTACATAGAAACGCCTACCACAGAGTAAAATCACAGATAGTAAAGTTACCTAGATTTCAAAGGAGTTACTTTTTCATTTGAATGGGATTTACTACAATGCCCGTTTGATCGAACACTTTCGAATAGTGCATAATACATGATGTTCCTTCAAATTTTGTAGGATTAACAAATTGCTTGTTGGTTTTGCTTATTTTCTCTTTGCTGCAAGTTGGAACGTATGTCCGTACACATGTATACACCGGACACTATTTTACCATTTACATCTATCCCGATCTCTCATTCATATTCCTACTCATTATACAACTTGTTGAGTGTTGTGTGCTGCAGAAGGAAACGATTTGTTTCAATTCCACTCAACTGCGCATATAATATATATCGTACGAACCATTCATTTCTCGACTTGCAAAATTCAAATGCAATGCTTTAATTAATTTGATCATATTATAAACAGATCAGAATTTGGAAGAGACTTTGGGAACGGAATGCAAATAAATGTTCTCACATTGAGGTAAACAGATATTTAATTACAATGTTTAGGGTTACAAAAACATGCATTGGAGAAAAATAAACAATGTTTGAATGTACGTGAACAGTATGTATGTGTATATAACAGGTATGTTACGTGTCATGTTGCATAACTCCTCCCGACCTAGTATGAAGCGTGGCAAAGAGAGTCTGACTCTGGAAAACCCTGTATGTGCTGGATTCAGGATTCATCTCGTAGCTTATTTGTGGACCAGATACTATTTCCATCGGATTTCAATTGCATTTTATGAACCTGATGAAGTAAATGGTGCATGCTATGGTGATCATGATGCACAGTGGGAAGTTTTTCCGTTCTTTCACTTAGCTCGATGATGTTCTTATTGGTTATGGGTCCATTCTGCTCGTGTTAAAAGTTTGATGAGATAAGAAGAATTAATTTTATGAAAAATCGACGAAATTATTTGTATTATATTCCAAAATATATTTGATTTGCGTTCGTATTTTATGTCATTGATGGTGATTTCGCAATCTTCGTAATGTACTGTTCCTGAGATTGTTTTATTCTCAATTCCGTAAGTTGTTGATATGTCGGTGTTCGGTGAATTTGTCATCAATATATAGTTTTCTTCCAGTTGAATTATTCTTTGTTGGTTCGAATCCATTACTAAGGTGCATGTTTTTGATTATATTAGGGATGCAATTATCTGATATGATATTATCTATCATATAGCCCAATTACCAAACATGGTCCGTCAATCAATTGGTTATTATAATCTTTAATAATGGATTATGGTTTGGGTAGGTATAAGGTTAGCGTTTGATTCAAATGTAATTTTATTAGGTGATATAGGGTAAATGATTCACGGGATAGGATAGGCAGTTTTGTGTTAAATATTGTATTCCACTGATTGTAGTAGGCCTGAAGACTCAAAAATTCATACAATTGTTCATTTGAAATGAATCTTATGGTTTGATTAGTTGCATTTTTTTATATTTTTATTTACTCTTTTTTAACTCTTATCCGCTAAACGGAAATGACTAAAAAATAGCTTAAGTAATATATTTGACATAACTTACTGGCCCTCTGCAGGCACAACACTTAACTATGTCTTTGGACTTATTCTATGAAATTACAATTATTGCTGATATGCATTTATGGTTGAAACTAAAAAAGGTTTTGGGAGAAAACAAAAACTTAGTATGTTACTTACAAAAAATGTTCCGACATGGTTAAAAAAAAGTAAACTTTATTTAAAAAAAAAACAACTTTACAATGAACAAGATTACTTAAACCAGCTTAATAACTAGCTCGAGTGGGATTCATACATTCCCTTATATCTATCGACCACTTTGCACTCTCAGCTTACCAGGTTACCGTGGCACCGCGGGAACTTTTTAATCAGCTTTTTCGGTTGCGCGTGTAGCTGTAACTGTAAAAATGAATTGAAAATGAAAAATAAAAAGAATGCGAATTGATATTTGCTTAGGTAATCTTCTAGAACCTTCTGTTGCATACTTATATGAGCTGTAATATTACCAAACCCTTCTATCATTTTATTATTTATTTTTATCTGTTTTGTAAGTTTTTTCTTCACGTCATGTTGATTTTTTTGTAGGGCCTTTATTTCTGTGATACCCTTTATTAACGAACCTATTCCATTAATCAGACCTTCAATATCGAGGTAAAAGGATTGGAGTTTGTTTTCTTATTCTCTAAATTTCAAATATATTACTTCTTTCATGGGATCAATATATTTATTCCTATCTATGTGCTCTACCGAAGTCTCCTATTATTGTTAACATTTTCCTAGTAAGCTTCTTCTTCTTTATTTGGCGCTACAGTCCGGGGTGGATTTGGGCCTCAACTAACAAGCCTCTCCTGCTATCACGGTCTCTGGCTAGCTGTCTCCAGTGTTGCACGCCAAGTTGGTTGAGGTCCTTTTCCATCTGGGTGCGCCACCTTAAACGCGGGCGTCATCTGTTGCGTTGTCCCACGGGTTCGGAGTCAAATACTCTCCGGGCCGGAGCTGAGTTGTCCATACGCTCCACATGGCCTAGCCATGGTTCTCCAGCCGACACGATCTTTAGCCAGCTGTCTGCAACTGCGCACACCAAGTTGACTGAGGTCCTTCTCCACCTGGGTGTTCTCTTGCGTTGTCCCACTGGTTCGGAGTCGAAGACTCTCCGGGCCGGAGCTGAGTTGTCCATACGCTCTACATGGCCTAGCCATCTTAGGCGTTGGTCCGAAGACGCCTGACTAGACTCATGTTGCTGTACAGCCCGTACAGTTCGTGGTTGAATCTTCTCCTCCAGAAACCGTCAACGCAAACAGGACCAAAGATCGCACGCAGAACTTTTCTCTCGAAAATACCAAGTAAGCAGTTAGGTTTATATGTAGAAATTTGACATGTGTGGGTTAACCTGAAATTTACTTTTTTTATTAATTTGTTTTTATGAGTTTTTCTATTGTTTTTATTTAAACTAGTTACTTTATTGTTTGCCACTACTTGTAATTTCTAGGCGGCTTTTATTTAACTTGCTAATTATTGACTATTTATATATTTTTTCAATTTACTTATGTAATCGTGTTCAGAATTAGTTTGTATGGACCTCTTAAATTTGTATGTTCTCCCATTTATAGGGTATGTTAGGTTAGTTTGAGGTGGCTGACTGCCACGCATACGGACTGCAGACACACTTAGGCCAAGCATAGGCACGGATCTTAGGCTACCTATTCCGCAAACCAATTTGTGCTTTTGATAAAGTTCAGCCAGATTAACAAAGAAATGGGCCCCAGAAGTCTGAATCTACGGGATGAGAGAGCACTGCAGCTACATAGCAAGTGTTCGATTGTTTCTTTCTCATTCTCGTCCATGTAGCTTCTACAGAAGTCATTGGCTCAAAGCCTGATCATAGGGAAGGACTAGTCTAGAGGCGTGAGTTCCGATGGCACAATGCAATGTTAAAACGCCAATAAGAGATCTGCGGTTTGGCCTGCTTAATCTGATTAAGCTAAGCGATCGCTTGGGATCGATCATAGGCCATAGTTGTTTGGTAATGAGGCATCCTGTGCCAGATATCCATTCGCGTATTGTTTGAGGAAGCGTTTCAAGTTTTATATGTTTTATGTTTTATATGTTTGTTATATGTTTTATAGTAGCGATGGGCATGGAGGGTGGGTCTCCACCCGGAAAGAGCACAAAGTTAGTTCCTTTACTAGCGAGTTCGTTCGCTTCGCAATTCTCTGGAATGTCACAATGTTCCAGCACTCACATAAGTTGGATGTTAAAATACTTGGCCATCTCGTTAAGAGATAGGCGGCAATTACGGGAAGTCATGAAATTAAAAGAGACTGAATTCAGAGATTTGATCGCTGCCTCGCTATCGGGACAGATGACGATACCTATGAGCGATATTACATTGTTTTTTTTTTTAGCCAGGACAGGGCTTCCTTAATCGCTATAGTTTTAGCTTGAAAGACGCTACAGTGATTAGGTAGTCGGAAAGATAGCTGGATCTTTAGATCCTTGGAATAGACACCAGCACCCACACCTGCATCCATCTGTGAAGATTCGTAGTGGACCTTCCAGCGTCTGGTGTTCAGACTCCCAATAAGATGTGGGCGTCGACTCCTACGCAGAGGGTGCCAGGTTCGATACCACCATCTTTCATATTTCACTACTCCACCTCTCTCGAGTGACTGACAATGCTCAAAGAGTATTCCTGCTAGAAAAAGCTTCTCAAATTCGCCGTTCGGTGTCGGCATTAAACTGTAGGTCCCTTCCACTCGTGCAAGAACAATAGCACTCACAACACGAGTGGTTGCTGAGAAGCTAGGCCCAGGTCCGCCTCGGACTGTAGCGCCACCCATATTATTATATTATTATGAGGTCTGTATCTATGGGTATAGAGGCATACCTGCGTAGGATCATTGACTGTCCACTCTGCAGTTCCTTCTAGCTGCTCAGCGATCTTAATCTGATCGCCGTACTAGCTGCTGTCTGTCTGCCAATTTGTTCTATCGGTTGCAGGTTGAGGAGTATGTTTAGTGCTTCGGAAAAGGGAGTCCTTAGCGCTCCGCTAATGCATACGCCAGGCATCCTCTGCACTCTATCGAGTGGCATGATGTTGATTTTCTTATCGAGTGCGGTCCACCAAATTGCGACACCATAAAGCAGTATGGGTCTGACTGATATAAATAGCCAGTGCACCATTCTGGGTTGCAGTCCCCATTTGCACCCAATGGCCTTTTTACAGCAGTGGAGAGCCGTGGAGGCTTTCTTGACACGTTCCTGGATATTTAGCTTCCAGCTTAACTTCGTGTCTAATATAAAGCCTATGAATTTAGCGCTGTCGCTTAGCACCAAGGGGGTCCCGCATAGAGTGGGAGGGTCAAAGTTAGGAATTTTATACTTCCTAGTAGTCCTCTTTACTATTTCGTTTTTTGCGGATTGACACCTAGGCCGCATTCGCTAGTCCATTTCACTAGCTTGGCTAGGGCAGATTGCATAATATCCCTGATCGTTGATATATATTTCCCAGATACAGCTATGGCAATATCATCTGCATAGGCAATGACCTTACACCCAGTCCCACCTAGTTTCATAAGTAGTTCGCTGACCACTATGTCCTACATTAGAGGGGAGAGTACACCACCCTGCCTCTGTTCACAGATTTGCGGATCGTGGTATCACCAAGCTTCGAGCTTATTACACTGTTGAGAAGCCGGTGAATTAAAGTCACTATAGGCTTTTCGATCCCGAGTCTGTTGAGTGCTGAGGATATTGCGTGGGGTTCTATGTTATTAAAGGCTCCCTCGATATCGACAAAGGCAGTGAGAGTAAATTCCTTGAAATCGAAGGATCTTTCTATAGTGCCAACAAGTGAATGCAGGGCTGTTTCCACAGATTTGCCCTTATTAGTAAGAATGCTGAGAGATCGGAAGTTTGCCTGTGACTAAGTGTCGAATGAATACATCGATACATTTTTCCAAGGTCTTGAGAAGAATGGAGGATAGGCTTCTAGGCCGAAAATCCTTTGGGTTGACATGAGAGCATTTTCCAGTCTTGGATATGAAGACGACAGTGATCGTTCTCCAAGTTGCGGGTACGTGGCCTAAATCTAAACATCCTTGGAAGATGTTGACCAGCCAGGTCGAGATTAGGTCTGCAAATTTTTGCAGTTCTGACTCTCCAGGCTGGTCCAGGTTCCATCAGCCCTTTGAATCAGGGAGGGCATTTTGGGTGATGATGCTAATATTTTTAGCAGCCGGGAAGTCTCAGGGGCCTCTTCGATCTTCCGACAAAACTTTCTCCAGGACGATCTTTTGGCTGTTCTTAGGTCATACTTGAAGGTACTGAGAGCTCTTTTATAAGATTCCCAGTCGGCATTGATTCGGGTTACGTTGGCTCTGTTGAAGAGTTTTCTGCAACCTCTGCGGAGGGAATTAAGTTTTGAATGCCACCATGGGGGCTTAGGCTTTCCCCTTACTTTACCTATGGGACAAGATCTGACTAGAGCCTGATTCAGGATATCAGTGAGTCCCCCCACTGATGAGTCAAGCTCAGAAGGATTCAGCAGTTGGGATTTGTCAGAAGCCGCTAACAGGTGAGTGGCAGTCCCCCTGATGTTGCGGAAGGGAGTTACACCAGGGGTGGAGCTTGTAAAGCTGAAAGTCATATAACGGTGGTCAGAGAATGACTAGTCCTTAGAAACCTTCCATTCCATTATACCACCCGATATGTGGTTAGAGACAAGGGTTAGGTCTAGAACCTCCTGTCTGCATTTGTAAATAAAAGTGGGTTCGTTACCTATATTACAAATTGCCAACTTGCTACTTAAAATGAATTATAAAAGATACTCACCCCTTTCGTTAGTGGCGTGCTCCCCCAGATGGTATGGCCTGCGTTGGCATAACACCCTAAGATGAGTGCGGTCCTAAATCTCCGCATCCTTGATCAGTTTCCTCAGTAACTCCGACGGTATGGCTCGGTTGTCAACCATATATGCCGAAGTCAGCCATGTTCGCTGCATGCCTGCCTCCAGACACACTGTCACTGTATCTTGATCGTTGTTATTGCAGAGAAGATAGGCATTTAGTGAAGACTTCGCAAGAATACAGGCTCTTGGATTACCTGTGTTTCTTAAGGAGAATAGGTCATAATTCCGCGCCCCAAGTCCACAGATCAGATCATTTCCGACCCGAGGCTCCTGGACCAAGACAACAACCTCCCTCTTCTTGCTTAGGCGGAGAATAAGGGCGGCCAAGGCCGCAATGGAGTGATGAAGGTTAATTTGGTTCACCCAAAGCATGGCTTTCGGGCTCCCCATCCGCTATCTCCATGGCTGATACCTTCTCGACTGGTGTTCTCCTCATCCGAGAACTCCTCGCTGTTGGGCAGCGTTGGCATCTCGGTCCCGATTCTCTTGGACGGGCGAGGACCTCGTGTCACCGGCTCCCTCTGCCACAACCTCAATCGGGATAATAGCGGCCGGCATTGCCTCCTCACTTTTGATGGCGGTCGAGGTAGAGGGCTTCGGTTGTTCCGAGGCAATACATCCTACCTCCATCACAGCCTCTGTGGCTCGCTCGTGGCTAACCTGTGTAACAGAGGGTAGAGTGGGGCAGGGTGCACTGTGCACCCCATCCTTTTTGCACACCTCTATCGTGGGTTTGAAGACATTGGATTGTAGTCCCTCGAGTAGCGGCGAAAGGATGGGTCAGGCCACGCAGGGATCCGCAATCACGCTGCAATGAAAGAGGAACGAAACTCTTAGAGTTCTGCGATTCTTTTGGCTTTCGAATTTTAAATGGTACCAGTGCTAGCGACAGACGAGGCGAGTTGACGTTCATAGGTGGGCAAGGGTCATCAGTCGTTGATTACTGTTTGGCAAGGGGAGAATGGAACCATCATATCTCGGATTTAGAGGTGAAGCAAGCTACGTTCTAAGACCACCTTCCTATTATAGTCAAAGTTGAGCACGAAACAGCAGAAATGGTACAAATAAAACCCGTGATGATACTCCCAAAGCTGGTATGGAAGGATCACAAAGCAAATCTATCGAATGAAGATGGAAGGGAAACTTCAAGTTGGAAATATTACAGGAGTTGAAGAGATCAAAGAAGTTATAAAAGATTCGTATCCTCCCGCTCATCGCAGCAAGTATACCCCCGAGAGAAAGAATGAACCGTGTTTTGATAATATATGCAGTATAGCTAGGCTGAATTCGTTTGCCTGTCTAAAATTATTTCGCGCCTTCAACACGGAAACACTTAGGATGTCATATGTCAAAGCCAACCAGGAACTCAAAGCTATATGTAGACGAAGTAAACGGAACTACTTCGAAAACGAGGCACGAAGTCTCGAGAGAGGCAAAAACGCATCTGAGTTCTGGCAACAAGTTAAAAAACTTAATGGAAAAAGCTGTGATCAGCAGATATCTCAGCACTATTGGGACACTTCAAACGATTATTGAATCCATCAGTAAGCTGCCTTAGTATTCAATATGTGATGCCAGACTTCCGAAACGATATTTTAGACGCGCCTATAACGCAACAGGAACTAATGGATGCTCTTCGTTCCCTAATGAAACGAAGAAAGAACGCCTAACGGCTCTTTCAACATAATTTTAAATAGTAGGGTAGTACCTCGCAGGTTTAAGGAAGCGCTGATATTCCCTATCCACAAGAAAGGTGATGTGGGGGATGTATTCGGGCGTGTTTTAGACCTGGCTACTCAACCGTTGACCACATTTTTGTTCTGAGTAGTATAGCAGCTACATACATAAGGCAAAATAGGCAGCTTTTCACATTCTTTGTTGATTTCAAAGCAGCCTCCGATTCTGTGAACCGTAATGCCTTATTCTATAAATTGTATGGAATCGGAATGTCATCGAAATTCGGAAGGGTTCTCCAATACCTGTACCAAGATAACAGGGCTGCGGTATGAAACGGAGTTGAGTTATCCGATTGGTTCCTAAAGGAAACAAGGGTAAGGCAGGGTTGCCCAATAAGCCCAAACCTTATTTGCCCTTTTTATGGAGGATATTGTGTATTTTCTTCCTGGAGGCGTGGAGTTAGCATGGGTGCTCATTAAAGCTCTCATGTTTGCGGACGAAATCGTGCTGTTAGCGAACTCACCGGAATCCCTGCAGTTGATGATTAATCGATTAAGCGAGTACTAGAATTTATGGAGTTTAATCGTTAGTCTAGAAAAATCACATAATGATTTTTAAAAAAGGTGGTGGGAGAGTTGCCTCCAACGAGAAGTGGCATTTTAGAGGGACAAACCTAGAAGTCGTCAAAGAGTATAAATATCTAGGAATCTTGCTTACAAGCAATTTAAATATAAAAAGGCATCTGAACGACACACTAACAAAGGCTAAAAACGCTATCAGTGTAGCCTGGAAGAAATGCTTCAACAATCCTAATATCCAACACAGCAGTAAGTTTAAATTATACGAAGCTGTATCCGAGACAATAATGCTATACGCAGCACAGGTTTGGGGGTATAATGCTTATGAGGAGGTGGAGAAATTCCAGCGCTTTCTTATTAAAAAAATGTTTAAGCTTCCGCCGAAGACTCCGAACTACATGCTCATGGTTGAAATAGGCATATCTCCACTATATATAAAAACATTAAAGATGCAAGTGAACTGCATACTCCGAGTAATGAACATGGCAGAACAGACTCCCAACGATAATGGCTATGCAAACCGTTCGAAATAAAACTGCATGGTTCAAAGAGTGGATTAAATTAGCTGGTGAATGTGGAGTAGTACTGAATGCAGATGGTAGTAATTGGGGTAACTCACTATGCCAGTTAATAAAGCAGGTCGACGAGCAGGCAAGAATACAGTTCTTAGAAAAAGGCGGGATCAATATATCGCATTACATACAGCCGGCTCAACCACAACCTGGAGGTTCGAAATTACTTTAAAGACATCCATAGCATTCAGGAAATTTCTGTGATGTTCAAACTTAGAGGCGAACTTCTAAAGCTGAATTTTTGTATTTTTTTCACCGTTGGGGTGAAATTGAGTATAGATGTGTTAGATCAACCAGTTAGTTTTCCTTTTGTATTTCCATGTCTTGAGCAGATGGTTTCTCATGTCTCTTCTGTTGTAGGCATTAAACGTGATAAGAGGTTCCCTTAGAGCCGATTTGGCTACAGTGTCGGCCATTTCATCTCCGTTTATTCCACGGTGCCATGTGATCCGTGCAATTTTTAATTTTCCACTCCTGAAGATGAGTTTGTCTCGAATGGTTTCGACAATTTCAATATGATTGTTTTCGTTTTTAATGGCTGTCACAGAGGTCAGTGAAAATGATAGTCTCATAATATTTTTTTTGATAGTCAATTGCAGGCAAAAGGTTCCGCTGTAAATATTGAAGTGAAAGCTGGGAGAAGGCCTTTGGAAATGGTTGTTAAGTCTTCAGCGACAACAGCAAAAGATTTGGGTTTTTGAGGCATTTGTAAGTAAGAGGTTCCACCCTTGTTTCTTGTAACTTTCTGTCATATCGAGACACATGGTTTTATAAACGTCGTTGTTTGGAGAATTTGCTGAGGTTGAGGATTATGGACTCTATTGGTAAATTCTATGGTGGTTGGAGCATTGGATTAAATTTTTGAATGGCAATGGGTATGCTTTGTCCGATGTAAGAGCGGAGCTTAGAGTTGATTGAGGTCGTGGCGGCTCACATTTCTGCATTAAAATGTTTTCACCTGAGTACTTTCCCTATTCATAGAGGCCTTGAAGGATGTTTTCGAAAGTAGTAGCAAGAAACGTTAAGTCTTTGCATTTGGAGTAAATAATCAAGTCGGCGGCATAAAGGGTGTGAGCAACTATGTTGTGCCGATCACCTATAGAGCTAATTTCATTGAATGCAGTTATAAACAGAACAACCGATAAAGTCGACCTCTTTTGAATACCGTTTTCCAAACTGTAGTCCAAACTGTACACATAGATGAGTCAATATCATTAGCATTGACGCGGAAGTATCTATTGCTTAGGAAAGCCTGGATGTAACTTAGCATCTTAGGCCCAATTTTCCAATTGTTTAATTGTTGCATTACGACATGCATGCGAAGTCAATCCAAAGTATTGAAAGGTGATTTTTACTGAAAGGGTTGATGTTATGTTTTCCTCTAGGTGAAGGAGTGCGTCCATGGTTCCGCGTTGTTTTTTGAAAGCCACTTTACCTGTGCAGGGGAGGAGCAATAATGTACCTGGAAATAAAAGTAGGGTCCATACTCGGCTTGGGTATTGAAACAATCGTAGCCACTTCGTGGGATTATCCCGTCGTTGAGTATTTGGTTGTATAGAAGTAACGTTATTTTAAAGGCTGTGGAACTGTTTTTAACCATGGTATACGATATGCGATCAAACCCAGTGGTTGTTCTTTTAAGAAGCCGTAGACAGATGTCTAATTTGGTCATAGTTAAATGAGTTCCAATTAGAGCTGCGGAAGGGCTGGTAGTAAAAGATGGTATTATCAGATTGTGCTTTTCTCTTATAGGATGAATGTTTGAATCTTCGCCAAAAAGTTTCCTTTTTTTTTTGCAAACAATTCAACAATTTCCTGTGGGCAAGTGATGTTTCAGTTCTAATAACTTTGATTGAGTGAGGCCAGTGAGAGTTTTTATGTCAGTCCATACATTTTTTTGATGAGGACTTTGGGTTGATGTTTACCGTGAACTATTCAAAACATACAGCTTTTTCTGCTCTTACAGCTTGCGTATTTTAAAAAGCAACGTCAAAAAGCATGGACTTTGTTTTCACTGACTGAGGTTTTATAACTCCCTGTTCCACCAGGGAACAGCTTTTTTGTAATTTTTATTTGTTGATTGCGGAATAGCAACGTTAGCTGCAGATCTACTGCTTTTTTGCAGAGAGCCAGCTTCATGGTTAATATTACGAGGAGGCTTCCTTTGTAAAATTTCCTTTGTAAGGGTTGATTGGAATAATTCCCAATTTACCAATCTTTTTTGCAATATTGTTTTCTCACCTAAGGAAATAGTTGTGGTGATCGGAAAGTGATCACTCCCGTGTAGGTAGTTGTGGATGGACCACATGGAGTTTGGAGTAAGAGATGTGGTAAACAGAGTTAGGTCAACATGGGTGAACGATTTATGTGTCGAAAAATGGGTCGGGCGACCGTCAATTAAAATTGCCAGGCCGGAATTGTTGATAAAATGAAATAAATTTTTTTCCCGCGTTTATTTCTTGAGCTCGAACCCCAGGACGGACTCCATGAGTAAAAGTCCCCGGTGAGGACGATTCGAGTATTTATGCCGTTCAAAATGCCGTCAATAATCGTTGCGCGAGAATCGCTGCTCCATTGGAATATAAGCACTGATGAGCGGGAGTTTAATTTCTAGTTCTATTTCTACTGCTATTGCTTCTATATTTGAGTTAATTCGAAAGAAACGATGTGGTATGGATTTATACAAGAAGAGAAATTCCTTGTTTTGAGGAAGTCTTTGAGTCTAAGTTATGAAAATAGGATGAAAGCTGCTTTGGAAAAAGGTTGACAGTTTTTTTTATGTTAGTTTTTTGTATATATCCCTACAATACTTTAAATCATTAATAAGATGTTGCAATTTATGGTAATTGTTGAGAAACCCCCTGAGGTTTCTTTGACGAATATTAAGTGAAGGTTTTACATTGGGAGAAGGTTTTTGAAAAATTGTTCTTGAAAATCGAACCATCCGGGTTCCGAGAGGAACCGGGAATTTTCGTTTCTCGATCAGCTTGAGGAGTTGAGAAACTTGACACTGACAGCTAACAGACAAGAGTGTAAAATAACGATTATTTAAAGCTTTAAAAAAAAATCCAAAAGTGCAACAAATTTAACGCAAACCGACTGCTGTTAATATTTTAATTGAACATCCGTAAGTCCAATCACTAAAAAAACAACAAAAAATCGAATACATAAGAAGTTCGCACCTAACCCTAAACGTCGAAACATGGATGGAAAAGAGGAAACTAGGAGAAACATCCCCAGCGAAATCCACTTCAAGTAATAAAAAGGGTCCCGGCAACATCATGGATAAATATATGATTCTTACTGCTATGCAAGAAATTCTTGATGCGAATCTCAATGACATTAAAGAGACTTCAAAAGAAGTAGTCAAACTATCGGATATGGCAAAACTACACAAAGAAATAAAAATGCCGCAAAACCAAATGCTTGTAGACAAAATCGCAACCTTAGAGGATAGATGTGACTTATTAGAGGAACGAATGGAGGCGAGTCAAATGCGGACCACAGAAAGAAATCTGATATTTCACATCGGAAACGTCAGCGTTGCTGACCCAAAAGAAAAAATACGAACTATCTGTCGCACCCACGGCGAATCTACAACGCTCTCCGACAACAACATTATTACGCTCAGATCGAATAAACCGGGAATGAGTAACTTTTTGGTCAAACTGAATGATAGATCAACAGCATTCAAAATCCTTCGCGCAACCAGAGCCCTGAGGGAGGCTGGAGTCGCGGTTCATAGAGATTATACAGCGAGTGTCCGTCAAAAGAGATTCAAACTCCTTGAGGTTAGGAAGTCGATCAAGATGCGAAATTCAAATATTGCCATCCGCGTAAGAGACGACCGCCTTCTTGTACAAAACAAAATTTTTCTTTATGGATATAAAAAACAGACAAACAAACGGATACACCTATTTCAATATTCAGACTCAGCTCTCGCCAGGTACCAAGTATTGGATTATCCCGGTATATCTTCTACTAACAGGCGATTTATTGCGAGGATTAGTTCCAGCCATGTCCTTTCAACTAAACAATGAGAATATCTTATCACAACAAAGAAAATCCAAAGACAACGTTATCGATGGGAAAAGTCGGCAGGTATTGGACCTCTGCAGCGAATATGAGTAACAGATTCAAAATGAATGCTCTACAGGAGACTCATATGGAGAGTATACTTTTGCCAATACCCAAGGGAGCTCAGTTATAGACCTTAGTCTAAGCGGTGGTAAATGGAACGAAGTAATCACTTACTTCGAAGAACAAACCCAAAATTTCTCCGACCACTTACCAATTGTAACTTCATTGCAAGCGCATTTTCAAGAGTCGGTGGGCAATGAAACTACCTAGATTAAAATGGATCCACGGCCTAAAGGAAATATACAAAATAAATCCAGGAAGAAACATCGCAGTAATGTAACCAGACGGAAATATAGACATGATAGAACAAGCAATCAAAAACGCCAACAAACAACTACGATTAAATAAAAGTAAACTAGGGCGCAGCCGAAAGCAACCGTGGTATCACTTTGAATGTGAGCAGCTGATTTGATGAGCCTAACCACAAAAAACTGTTTTTGCATGTAAACCGAGAGTTTAAAAAAACATGTCAGCAAAACAGAAATCAACATTATATATAATGAGCCATTGAAGAATCGCAATGCAGCGACTCTGTGGAACGTACTCAGTAAAAAAAATGTAAAAAAATTCAAAATCGGTTTAGGCGTCTCTGTGGCTCAATTAGAAGGGCACTTCAAAAACATAATGAATGCGGCAACTTCCTCCGATCTACCTAAGTTCTAATATGCAATACCGGATAATAAAAATAATCTTCTGGATGACCCAATTACGGAAGTGGAAGTAAAGGGCTGGTTAAGTAACTGCAAAGACAATAAAGCACCAGGGGCGGATGGTATGCCACTCGATTTTTTTTCAAATATGCAAATAACGAGCTGATTGGACTCCTCACAAGAGAATTAACTGCATTTTTTGAAAAAGGAGTCATCCCAAACAGTTTCATGCAGTCTGTGATCTTCCCCATCCATAAAAAGGTGACAACAATATAGCAGAAATTTACCGTGGGATTTCATTTATAAACTCTTCGTTTAAAATACTTATGGGTGTTCTCGCTAAACGTTTTCAAGTTTGGATATCACAATATACTACATTAGAACCAAGAAAAAATGTATGCGTTTTTCGTGGAGCTTAGGGCGGCGTTCGACACGGTAGATAGAAGGGCACTCTTCTACAAACTATACAATCGTGGTCTTTCCACAAAATTTGGAACTCTGCTCGAAAGGATATATGAAAACATTTATTTAGCACTTTGGGACGCAAAACAACCTCAAGATTTCTTTGAAACAATGATGGGATTAAAACAGGAATGTAACTGTAGCCCATCAGCATTCGTGATGTTTATTGGTGACATAACAGGGGTTCTTTGTGGGGGTGTAAGAATTAGCGGAACACCCATCAAAATCCTCCTATGCAGATGATTTAGTCCTACTTGCGGAGTCGCAGGAGAACTTACAGAGGGTTATTAACAGGACGGCAGGTACGCAAGAAAAGAAACTTACAACAGCGAAATCAGCCATTCGTGCAGCGTTAAACACTGCTGGAGGTGCACACAGATTCGAGAGAAAAATATTAGATATTTCAAGCGGTTTCCATGTCAGTCCTGCTGTATGGAACTCAGGTATGGGGATATAAGATGTACGATACTGTGGAACCATTGCTGCGTTTTTTCTAAAAAGGATATTTAAATTGCATCAATGCACACCAAACAGTACGCTCCTAGTCGTGACTGGTCTATTTCCGCAATTTATAAACACCTTGAAACTTCACTTTGACTACGTATTAAATGCGCTATACATGGACCAACAAAGAGTCCCTAGACAAATAGTGCTTTAGTTTATTATAGCCACAAAAATACTCTGGTTTGAAGAATGGCAAAGGCTGAGACAATCTTGGGGATACGATCTCAACTTAAATGCAAAAAATCGGCGCAGTTGAAAAAAGGAGCTTTATAACTTACTAATGAAGTTGGATGAGAGAAATGCATACAAATCACGTCAAAAAGGTAGAAAGTTCAGTACACAAGGCAATATATGCAAAACTAATAATTACATCTGTGATAACTACACGATTGAGGAAATATCTAAATTTTTTAAAATAAGAGGAGAACTTCAATTTCATACCACAAAGAGAGAAGATCTACCAGTTATGTGCACTTTGTGTAATCTGCGAGAAAGGGAGGACACGTTTCACTTCTCGGAAAGTTGCCCGATTATAGGCGAGTTAAGGTGTTATTGTAAATATACACAAACAGCATTGTCAAACTAGGGCAGACGGCTTAAAGTCATGTCTTAAATCTAAGAATTATAAATCTATTTTTGTTACAGAATAATAGCAAATGAATAAATATTATCTATATCAATCTATAAACAGAGGAGACACGAATATTTAAGTCCTTCGGATGTATTCTGTCATAGTTAGGTAGTTTGTTCATTTTAGTTAGTCCGATATCTTGAACCTTTTTCCAAACAAACCTGGAAGACCGATCATGGTAAAATTTTGCCTTATGATAGCTACTCTTAGCCGACTTTATCAGCAGGGTAACTGAAATCTTCTCCATCTTCCGAAACGAAAGTATCTCTTTCTGATCGAGAGGAGGATTCTGTGGGTTAAAGACGGAGATGTTTCACTATTAACAACACGAGTACGATGTGGAACTTGGGTTTCAAAAAGATAATTAATATTTGAGGAAATGTAAAGACGATTCCCCTCAACATTTCTACAATCCTAAAATAGATTACCAATATTAATGCTACGGAATTCACGGTACTGTACAATTTGTGGACAATTTTTTTTTTAGATAGATAGATCTTTTATTTCGCATAATATTGATGACATAAGTATTGTTACCGCACATTTTACAGATTAGAGATATGATATTATAATATCTTCTATAATATTTTACATGTAATTATGCAAAATTATGTTTTCAAAACAATATGATTATACTTTGGAGGAAAATACGAAAAAAAACCTCCAATGTGAAGAATTTCTTATAACATTACCCGTCTCGCTAGGAACGCCCATCAGTATACCCTTAAGCCTACTTTCGGACGCACAGTTAAGGGTTTTGGACTAGCTTCCTCCACTGGTAATGGGCGTGGTAATTGGTTATTAGGAAAAGGTTTGAGAATAAAGGCTTTAAGTGTTGGATTATGGAACCTATTCATCCGCTGAGATTGAAATTGCGGATGAAGCGTTTGTTGAAATGATCTATATTGAGGTTGATATTGTTGAATGGGCCTGAATTAAGGTAAATGATATTTGAACCGATTGTATTACATTCTAGGTGGTTGATAGGGTCTTAACTAAACCAATCTTGAGCGTTGCAGACATATGTCAGAATACAGATGTTTTTTTGCTGTTACCACAAAAGGTTCTTTCTCGTGAATTCGAACATGATTTGTCATAGTAGACATTAGCTCAATGATTTTGGAATAGAATGTTTCTGCACTATCATTGTTCTGCCTTAAATTGTGCAAGTCACGTTCGTTTCTTTTATCAGAATAATGCGAAATCAGATTATTCTTTATTGTTTGTATATTTATTTAATAAATCGTTGGCTTGGCCAACAATTTTATTTCGTATGGCTGTCAATATTATGGCAACCGTACGTTGTAACATCTAAGTGCGATCTTAACACTAATATTTCCTCTACATGACTAATGAAATCATATAAGGATCTAGGATTTCGAATAGCTGAAAATCTTTAATAGCGTCCCGTATACGTAAACTATTTCATTAATTTTCAAAGGACATAACTACTAGTGGCCGAAGGGGCGTTAACTGGTTGTTGAACTTTGAGTACGCATATTTTCAATATTTAAACTACTATCTATAGATAAAATGTTGATTTAATCTGAATCGATAATTGCAATGTTTCCCAGGCGACACCTGTATACAGTTCGGGAGAACAGCAGGTCATATCTGCATTTGTTAGTGAGACGTGCGAGGAAAGACCGATATGCCTTGTTTTGACGAGGTATTATGATTGTAATTATTGAAAAACCCTATGAATCCATGAGGTATTAGTGATGTATAGGTGTATGCGCAATGTGTCTCTTGTAGCGACACAACACATGGATGTTGTTCTTCAATTAAACGATTTAATTCGTCGTTTATGTACCATTGAAGATATTTTAATTTGTTATTGGATGGAGGTGCCTGAGTTCTGGCGATCTCGTCCTCGTATCCACCTGTATGGACTGCGACCCGGGTGATGGCATGTGTGATTATTGATTATCATCTGTATCAGATGTGCTCATAAAGTAGGAATTGTTGTTAATTAAGTTTTTTGTGATATAAGTTAGAGGGTAATAGAAAGTTGAGACTTTATTACATGATTTGTTATTTTCGAAGGGTTCGAGGTGCAAATGTTATTTTATTGTTGGCTATTTCATGGGGCGGGTGAAAATGCAATGGGGCGGGGTATTGAGTAGAGTGCTTTAAGGCTCCAGCTGCTTTGGTCGGTTGCTTGGTTGTATCGCCGTAGGTGTGATTGGAGGTTGAAGGGTGTGCTTGGTTGTATGAGGGCTTAGCTTCTGTCGTACTACATTTGTTTTTGGTTTTGATTGTAAGTATCTCTTTATTCGGGTGGTATTTTTGACATAAGGTGGATGATGTAGGGTTAGCGCACATTGTGCGAGTAAATTCTGCAGTTTCGTGTGGAGCATCTTTTTGTGGTGTGGCCAAATAACTGGCAGTTACGGTTAGGGAAATATGCCTGCACCGTCTCTCAATTTGGAAATACTGTCGTATTCTGTACTTATGGAATATTTAATACAAAGGTTATTTAATATAAAGTAAAAATCTGAAAGTGGTATTTTAACATCCA
Source organism: Eristalis intricaria (assembly GCA_964034865.1). Lineage (NCBI taxonomy): Eukaryota > Metazoa > Arthropoda > Insecta > Diptera > Syrphidae > Eristalis > Eristalis intricaria. Next base: position 24,388,489 of record OZ035875.1, on the reverse strand, counting down.
TCAAGTACGAATCTGGGGTGTTTGAGGTTAGTATTAGAGGGAAGAGAAGGAATCACTTCCAAAGTTGATGTTTTGTTATATTAGGCCCCGGGGCCATAATGAATTGGGGGAGAATTTCCGTATGCGAGGGAAGTATGAGCACGCGGTTTAAAAAAAAAGCCGAAGAGTGAGTGAAACGACAACACTACTCGAATATGAGCGCACTGAAAAAGGAACGACTGCCAAATAGTCACCAAGATCTTAACGCTACGAGAGCTATACGGAGACTGAAATTTGAAGAGAATCGGAGGCTGCAAATTGAATACGTATAATTAAAGGGTGAAAGAAGCCGATCACGAACTATTGCCGCCTTCATATTGAGCACAGTGCCATACAATGTGAAGTATTGACAATAAGACGATTTTATTTTTTGTTATCCAGAAGAAAAACGGTATTTTCAAGTTAGTAAATATTCCTCTAGTTATAAATTGAATTTTAGTTTTTCAGTGCAGAAAATTAATTCTCAATAGATGATTGTAATGATAAACAAGTTCAAAGAAGAGTTAAAAACTGCACTAAAAGAAGAGTTCAGAAAAGAATTAGATGCATGCTTGATGCAGGATATAAAATCAGAAATCGGAAAAAATATGGGAACGTTAGCAAAATGAGAGTAAGCCATTTCTTTAGAAAAGAAGATGTCTAAAAGTAATAGCTGTGTATGTGTGTGTTATGTGCTTAATACAAGCGGGTAAAAGCAAATACGGATGACCGCAATAAAAACGATAAAAGGATTAAGGATATGAGCACGGCGTAGATAAATAAAAATTGATAACTGAATGGAAAACCAAGCGAGGGTGTGAATGGAAAACCAAGCGAGGGTTTATAACTATTAACACATCTTAGATATGATTATGTTATGAAGAGGTAATTACGAAAGAGAGTAAGCCAACGGGAAACCACATCTCAAATTGTTAAATTGAGTGTGTATAAATATAATCTAGGTAATAGGGAACCAATCATAATGAATTTACTGACAGAAACAGTTGCCCTCAGTCCCCGGCAGAGCTTAAATTGTCAGAGGGTAATAAGAATTTCCGGTGGGTACTTAAGTGTTGGTACGTGGAATGTGTGTAGTTTATACTATACCAAAAAGGAAAACTAGAAAATCGAATCAAAGAAGTTGTATAAAAGAAGATGTTCTAAATAGATGTTTTGAGTATGCGCTTTTTTCTTGGTATATGCGCTCTTTGATGATGGAGAAGTTAGTGATTGCCAAGAAGAATGGCCGTTCCGTGCGATAATTGGTGCCCTTATGTACCTGTCAGTTGGCACCAATTATCTCACGGAACGGCCATTCTTCTTGGCAATCACTAACTTCTCCATCATCAAAGAGCGCATATACTTCTAAAGGGGTTGCAAACAATTGTCTATTCCATATAGCTTGAGAAGTCCTAGTATACAACCAGTCTGTGTGAGCTCAATTTTGCACTCACCTTGGTTAATCTCTAGCCCAAGACAAAATTTAGCAAGACCGACCTCTTTAATTTTGAAATCTTCTAAGAGCTTATTTCGTACATCCGAAAGATATTCCGTCTCTCGAGTCACAACGAGTATGTCATCAACATACACGAGTAAGAACAGCAAACTCCCTACAGTACTATTATAAAAGAGACATGGCTCATGTTGCCCGGGCTCCAATCCTAGGCTTAATAATTTTGAGCTCAATTTTAAATATCACTGACGACCAGCTTGACGTAATCCGTACAGGGCCCTCCGCAGTCTGCACGCAATGCCTACATTACGTATGTACTTCATTTTTGATGCCCGATTTCTATGATGGCCCAAAATCCATTTCAACATCGCGTCAACATTAAAGGCAATCTCATGACCACTTCTTCGTTCAGTTTTCCATTCAAATACGGCAACATCAATACATACATTACGTCAAATTGGCAAATTTTAAGTTCAATTTGGACGATCAAAGCTAATAACATACGCAGCGTCTCCTGTCTTGCGACAGGAGCAAATATTTGGTGATAGTTGACTAAATACTTCTGACTGTACCCCTTCGCGATCAATCGAGCTTTGGGCGTCTATATCTTGCCTTCAGGACCATGTTTGTTTGAGAGAACCCAACGGTATGCAACAAATTCGTCCTGTCGTTCTTTTCAATGATCTCCCAGGTTACATTCTTGATAAGACTTGTCGCTTTAGACTCCATTGCAACTTCCCATTCTTCGCATTCGTTGCTTTACAAAGCATCCTCAACTCTGATCTCAGCTATTCCCGTCTTAATTTCATTTTGCCTCTGAATCCAGCGTTCCGAGGTCTTTTTGGCTTTCTCTCCCCTTCATCATCAGATTTCTTAATTATTTCCGGCGGTAGAGATTGATTTTCAGGCACTTCGTTGACCTCTAATGAACTTGTTAAAATTCAACGGTCAATGGATTACGTTCACCAATTTCCGCTTTCTGTGTCAATGGGAACAACTCTTTCGAAGCAGTCGAATTTCCTCCAAGAATCTTACATCGCGTACTTCAAGGATCTGATGTTTACTTGGGAATCATACCCGGTATCCCTCTTGATTTGAAAGGGTATCCCACGAATATACCTTCCACCGATCTTTAAGCAAGTTTGTCCTTACTTGGATCCTTATTCAAAACACACGCTTTAGTACCAAAAGTTCTTATGTAATTTATATTCAAGTGTTGGCCAGTATATTTTTTTTGCGAAAGGGATTGCTCAAACTACTCATTGCTCAAACTACTATTCGGGCATCGGTTTCGTACAAGACAAGCAGTGGCGATGACTTCGAAGCAAATTGTTCAATGTTTTTATCATTAATAGTCATGAACCAGCTTTAATAAATCCTTGCTGTTCAAATGACCCAACCTTTCGTGCCACTTCAACAGTTCAGAGCACTCGGGTTGGAAAACCGCTTCCGAACACACAACATTTTCACGAATGAAGTATAGATCCCCTCTACGATCTGCAATTTTCGACACATTGCCAGCGTCATTCTTACGAAAAGTCACTTCGTGACCCCTAGTCATAATTTTCGCTGCCGATATTAAGTTTGTTCTCAAGTCAGGTCACTGAAACATGAACGACACCTTTATCCTTGACATCTGTTGATTCTTTATTGGCGAGATTCAATTTGACCTTAGGAAAATCATTCATTTAAAGAGACCATCATCAAGGCACATGTGCTCTGTACACCCACTATAAATAATCCATTCCTGAAGCACTTATCCATTTTTGCGTACTATTTGTACCCTTAGTAGCAATGGCTGTCACAATACTACACATACAAGCTTTCGTGCCTCGCTTTCTTTGAAAATGTTGATTTTTTATACTTCAGCAGTCGTCAGGGCATCACATGATTCAATCGCACAGTGGAAGTTTTCGTAGGAAGAATATGCAGCACCGAACAATTTTGTCATGTCCTCTGCTTAATTGATTCTAGTTATCCGATAGTTGAATTGACAAAATTAAATCCGCCTTGGCCTTTTTGTACTGTTTCAATCACGCATCTTTTGTTTTATTATCGGTTAATTGCATCGCAGAAGATGGGACGCCCACAAGTCATTTTTTGTAAGCAGCGGTTCCACCTGCATGCTCCATCGCAATTGTCTTTGGATAATAATTCCATACGCGATGAAATATTTGATGAACTAGCAAACATTTTAGAATTTTTCGATCTTTTTCCTTTTGAGACTCGCAATTTAATTCTATAATTTCATAGACTTTCTGGGCCCATAACCTGTTAAAATCTTTATTAAATTGAATGTATATAAATGAAGTAAACCAAGAATACTGCGCTTTGTTGTTAGATAGAAGCCCAAAGAAGAAGTGAAAATAAGCAGAAGCCCAAACAAGAAGTAAAATAAAATGACATAGAACGCCTTCTTAGTTTTTATAGGAATTAAATAAGTATTTGATATGCGTATTGTCACATTGATTGGAGCAGTGTTATAATCCTTAACATAAAGTAATACCATTTTGCTTTACTTTACAAAGTACAATAGGCGAGAATAGATTAAAGAACAATGAAACTTCGGGGACAAAATATTATTATGTATTTATAAGCAGTTAGACACAGACTAAGTTAAGTTAATGAGCTACAATCGGCAATAAGTTTATATATTTCGTTTACGTCATTTAATATAATAAAATAAAACATCCCCATATATTTATAAAATGACTCCTAAAAGAAGTATTATAGAGAAAGTGGGGATCTTAACTAGAGTGTGTGACTTTGAGTCCTACAAGAAAAGAAATTTATACTAACATTACACATTTCCATACACTTTATTGACAATTGTAGAAATAAAGACATATAAATTAAGGTCATCAGGCAACAAAACAGAGTATGGGACAGGAACCTAAACCTTTTTTTTGTGAGGGTAGGTAAAAATCTTCAAAAGATACTATGGAGACCGTTCCCACATAGCGAAAGGGATTTTTACCCAGTAAAAACACCTCCCTTCAAATAAAATATTTTTCCGCTACAACTAATTTGTACACTTATCAAGCAGTTTTTCTTTCTTGTGTTGGACGCATTTGCCAAGAGTTTTTTCATTGAGAGTTCTTGCTAACACCGCAGTTAAGAGCGGGTTGAATTCACCGTGCTTGGTCAAGGGGTTTAGTCCTTTGAAGACGGCGAAAAGAGTTTCTTTCGTCGACAATTGGAAGGACAGCAAAGTTTATGTGTTCTTCCAGACGACGCTTATGCTTACGAGCAAAATTCGTAACTTCATCTTGGACTGATGAAATTCCAAGATCTCTGTGGATATCGTTGTTTCGTATATATACCAGGATGCATTGACGATGGCCCTTAACACTTTATTTTGAAAAGTTTGTAGTATGTTTCTATTACTTTCTTTTATACAACCCCATAGTTGTATACCATACGTGTTTTAGCAATTGCTTGTACTAAGCAATTTGTTGTCAGAACTTAGCTTGGAATATTTTCTAATAAGCCAGTACATGTCCTTGTATCTTCATTAGAGCTCCTCACGTTTCCTTTTGACGTGCTCTTTCCATTTATGCCTTACATCGAGAGTCATTCCGAGGTATTTCGCTTCATTACCAAAGGGTATTTGAACATAATTTATAAAAACGGACACGTTATTCTCATACATAAAATTTATTTGAACGGATTTAGCTTCGTTAACCTCAATTCGCTGAGTATTCGTCCATTCTTGTATCCGGTCTAAAGCATATTTCAATTTTCTAGTTGATTCTTCTACCGTTTTGGCAGTTACCAAAATGGCGGTGTGATCCGCAAATGTGCCTACGTCCTGCGGTATATCGCTGCTATACAATAAATAAAGGAGGGGACCACTTCCTTGTGGTACTCCAGCTTGTATTGATTTAAATAGGGAGTATTCTTTCCCATATTTCACATGGAAGATTCTATCCGATAGACAGTTCGATAAATTTGTGCAAAGCTTTCTCGGGAGGAATTGTTGAAGCTTGTGTTTCAAGCCTTCGTGCCAAACCTTGTCAAAGGCTTGAGAAACTTCGGGAAATACAGCATACAGCAGACTTACTACTTGTTACTTGTTCAAACGATTTTTCTATAACATCAGTTATGCGATGTACTTGGTCAATAGTTGAATGCTTGCTTCTAAAACCGAACTGGTGGTTAGGAATAAGTCGTGTTGCTTCTACAACCGGGCTTAAACGTCTAATTAATATTCGTTCGAACACTTTAGACATTGTCGGAAGAAGTGAAATCGGCCTATACGTCTGTTGAGGGTTTACCCGGTTTCGGAAATTCTTTCAGAACTTCTCCTGTGATTAAAACATAACCAGCATAACCATTTCTTGGGTCTTAGTCTTTGCAATTCTTCCTTCTGTCAAAGTAGCATTTCTTAAAGAAAAATTGTCATTATTTGAGTCTGACCCGTAGGAGTATACAAGAGGTGTGTGTCCAACGCGTGATTTAAACGTTGCGTCCAAATGATCTGCGACGAGATCTGCTTTCTCTTTATCTTTTTTGGCCCACTCGTGTTGGTTTTTCCAAATTGGGGTTGGGGTTTTCTTAAACCGTTGGATGCTTTCCAGAGTGAGTAGTTGGTATCATTTTTCGCTGATATAGGCATTTAGATTATTATTTTTAAACGACTTAATTTTCGCTTTCAGAAAGTTTGACAGTTACTTTACGAGGCTTACGTTTCCCCCTTACTAATTCTCGTATTTGTTTTATCGTCGTTTTTCTAGTGAGGGGTGCATTGCTCCACGCAGCGCGCTTTATTACTTCTATAAATTTAATGTGGAACTCCTCCAGAATGATCTGAAATAAGATCAAAGCTTTCTTCAATTATTTAAATATTTCAATTATTCAATCATTACTCACGTAGTTTAGAGTAACACCTTTTATGAAAAAGAGATCAACAACGTCAGGTATTTTTGTAACATCCGACGGCCAGTAGGTTGGTTTTCCTGCCTTTTCTGCCTTTTTGTGAGATTAATCTTGATCCCCAAAAAGTGTGTTTCGCATTCTACCAAATCTCTACCAATTACGAAATTTGGGCCAAGAGTGTGGAAAGTTCGTTCGAGCTCGCTTTGATCAATTATATTGCGCGGAGGGCAGTAAATGGACGCGACGTTAAATGAGTAATGTTTATTTTTTACACGAACCGGTTTAGCTGTATAGAATCAGATTCTATACTTATTCCTACTAAATGATTTATATTATCGCTTAGGTTTACACAAGATTGCTTCGTCAAGTGTGTCTCAGAGATCAGACAAATTTCGATATCTTTTTCTCTAATAAATAATTCCAGTTCGTCAATTTTTTGTAGCAGACCATTCGCATTCCAATTTGCAATTTTAATTGACATATTCATGTTAAAATACCCTTGCTGTTAATCTTATTTTCGAGGTCGAGTAGTCTTTCGAAAATAAGTTTGTTCGTTTTAGTTTGGTCGTCAAGTTTCTCTAAAATGATATTAAATATATTTGAAATGGGAGTTCATTGCTCTTAGCAGCTTTTTCCATTTGTAGATGCTACTGTTTGGGCGAAGGTTTTTGCTCCGACGGACAATGATTTCACATTAGCTGATTTACTTTTTTGAGTTATTGGGGACGCAGGTTGAGTCTACACTTTTACTTCAGCAGTTTTCGATCGAGTTCGGCACGGTTTTTAGAACTATGTCCTTTGTTGCTGATTTTGGTTGTTGACAGACTTTCGTTCGCTACTTCACAGACTCGATAGTTGGCCGGATGCTTTGCTTTACAGTTAGTACAAGTAGCTGGTGTAGTCTTACTTTCATTACCTTCTGCCGACAGATGTTCGCCGGTGCATTTGACACATGGCGGAACTTTCTGGTAATACTTCTGAGTGTGGTTGAATCCCTGGCAACGTTTGCATTGCGGTATTGAGTTCGAGTTTTTGCGCAAGGCTTCTATTTTAACAGTCACGTCTAGAATTGTTTTTAACCCATAAATTTTGTCTATGCTTTCACATTTGTCGAAGCAAAGGGGTAATCCGACACGTCTCACAGTTTCGGATCCATCTGTCAGTTGTTTTGGATAAAAAATTAGCAGCGTCTACCACCAAACAGTTAATGCCGGAGGTGTAACAAGGATTTCTTTACTGAATGTACGGTCTAATTGCATGAACCGCTACGAATGTGGACTTATTTCTATGTCAATTTTATATTCTTCTATCAGTGTTCTTGTTGCTTTATGAAAGCCACTATCATAAAAACAGTCCTATTCGAATTACACTATTAGCAATTTGATAGGGTTCATTGTTCTCGATAAGTTACATTCTTGTTTCGTTTGATATAAAATTCAAACAGGATGGCTTCATGCGACAAAAGAAAACACAATAAACTGGTATTTTTGAGCATTGAATCCTTTCTACTAGATTTTTTAGGTCCCATTTAGTTTCATACACTTTTTTTTCCCACGAGAGTAGGCAAGGGCTTTTAAGTCAACAGAATGAGATTTCAAAATTCAAGATCAATATCACTAAAAACCTATACTATTCCTCTATAGTATTTTATTAACGCCTTAAAAACTTTTCAATAAAGTGATATACACATGTTTAATTATTATTATTTTATTAAAGGTAAATAAATTTTCAATTATTAGTCAAGCCAAGAACTAACGACAGAGCTTTTGGCGATATAAATATAATCGATATATAAAAACTGGTATGAAGTTGTATTTTATATTTGTAATAGTTTATATACATATGTTTAATTAATTGTAAGAGTCTGTATAGAAACGTGTAGCATGCTGGTATTTATTGCAATAAGACCCCTTATTTAATATATGTAGGTTGGTCCCCGCTTCATGAAGCTTGCAGTAATGGTCACTACAATATAGCTTTCGCGCTTATTAAAGCTGGTGCCAATGTTAACGCAAAAGGTTTGGACGATGATACTCCGTTACATGACGCTGCTGCTGGAGGGAATTTAAAATTGGTTAAATTTCTTATTGAAAAGGGTGCAGATATATATGCGAAAAATAGAAAGGGAAAAACAGCAGTTGACATCGCCTCATCTAATATATTATCTTATATGTGCTCAATAAGAGGTAACTACAAAAATAACAAGCAAATACACCTAAACCTCTTTTTTTTGCGATGCAAATATATGATCACATACTAGGGTAGATCAATAAGTTCGTGACTTTTTGAGCTTCCCTTGTAGGTTATTTAAAATAAATCAGCTTTTAATATACTACTGTGGAATTTTCAGCAAATTCCGACATTAATGTTGCATGGCAAAACAAATTACTTGTTTTTTTTTTTTGCAAAAATTAATCGACAACGCTCTTGTGCCATAAAAATTAAAGTTGCTGTATCCGAAAAGATTGCGAATTTTTTGATGTTTTCTAATGTAGTGACGGAATTTTGATTTGGAATTTTTGTAAAAAATGCCAAACAGAAACTCAATGCGGAGTTTGCTCTATTACATTAACAGATAGATGGATTTTATTCCATGGAGGGCTGTACACACATATATTATAATTAAAAAGCTGTAATTTTAGTTGCATACTAAGAAAAAGTTGTTGAAATTGATTGCTTTTATTTCATTAGCCCTATCAGAGCATTTACATTCATGTCATCTTGAGATCTAACTGAATTAACGTTATTTTTATTAGTCTGACTGTAGTTTGCTCGTGTCATGAATGATAACATTAAAATATAATATTCTTCATGCTTCGTGCAACTCTGAAAACGCGTCTCGCATAAGAAGAGTTTTAGGTGAAAACATATAATATTTAGATCATTTCCATTTTCTAAAAATTATTTATAAAATTGTCAATCCTACCCATACAAATATTTACAGATCAGACCAGAAATAATAGTGATGAACGTGATGAGGCCGTTGGTGGCGATAATAATGATGACAATGTTAGTCATACATTAAAAAAAAATACTAAAGATACCCTTGAAGATGATAAAAGTGACACACGAAATAAATCAGACAAACAACTTACGTCCTCCCGCGTGGAAGATGTTTATATTGAAGAAGAATCGTTATCAAAACTGAATAGCCCGAGCTTGAATATTCAGTTGAAACGTCCCAATTCTGACGCAGAAATTGATGAAATATTAGATATAGATGAATCAAAACGAAAGAAAAGAAAGGACTCAGAAAATGTCAGGGATAATACAAAAAACGTATTAAACGCGAAGATAGCTACACGGCATGAAAAAACATTGAAACAACCTACTGTTCTGTCTAAAACTAGTACAATAGTGAAATCTAACGCGGAGAAACGAAGTCCTTGTGTTAGTCCGAAACTTATTCAATCCAAAGGTAATGACAGCGATCTTGAAACAGATGATGGAAAAGTATTGGACAATATTGCTGGAGGTGGGCCGAAAGTTCCACCTTTGAAAATTGTTATACCACAGCAAAATAATACGAACGACATTGAATGTGGATCAAGAAACGGTAAAACTAGTTCTGCAAGAGGTCATGCTGCTTTACCTTATGTCGTTTCATCATCTAATAGCAATGATTCTACAACCGCTGAGAAAGAAGTGAATACATCTCGCTGTAATAGTCCCATGGAAAACCTACATAAACTAAATATAGCGAGCAATACAAATATATTACATGAGGAAAAAAATGTAAAACTCACTAGTGAAGAAAAGGGACAACAGCGTATATTAAGAAGTTCACATCGTTCAGGTGGACATAATATCGATCGAAGCTCAAATAATTCTTCCCCACAATTGCAAAGTAGCTGTCCTTCCCCAACAGCAGTTGTTGACGCAAATGACAAAACTGTTAACCTTGTCAATAATGCATGCACAATAAGTCCGCAGCTGCATTTACAAAGCTCTGAAAATGAACCCGTCGGTATTCCCAGCCCTTCTGCTTCATCCACGTCATCTATAAGAGAAACCAACCAATCCAGCTCTGTTGAATTGCATCCGCGTAAAAGAAAAATTCGAGCTAAGCAAGAAGAAAGTTTTATTAAAGTCTCAGGAACTATTGGATCTGATACAAATAATCAAACAACCGATATACATCCCCATGATCACCCTTTTACTAACTGTTATCAAATGTATTTGAATATTCGAAAGCAGATTGAGAGAAAACATCGAAACTTATATCCTATTCCACCACGACCACCACAAGGGTTTAGTGACTACCTTATGAATAGACGGTCGTACTTATTGGCAAATAATAATGCACCAGAATTGCTCGTTACATTTCCGAATGAATTACCTTCCCAAATGATTGACTTGTATTCTTCACAAGAAAAGGAGCGTTATAAACTTAAATTGAGACATATAGTAGAAAAGGAAAAACTTGGCCTCGCAGTTGAGCAGGAAATATTACGTGTTCATGGAAAAGCTGCGCGAAGTTTAGCTTGCCAGTCAGTTCCATTTTCAGCTTGTACATTACTTAAAGATGAAGAAGTTTACAATTTGATTACACCGGAACAGGAAGAAAAAGATCGAAATGCACGATCTCGTTACAACGGACGTTTATTTCTTAGTTGGCTCCAAGATGTTGACGACAAATGGGAAAAAATAAAGGTACGTTCTATGTTTTTTCATTATATATGTATATGTATGTTGCTCGATTATTACTATATTCTTATTATTACTGTTTATTACAATGTAATTAATTGCAATATAATACTGATAAAAGCAACTAGCTACCAGGACTATCAACTTAGATCAAAGGAGTATAAAACTAAGATTGACAATGTTTGAAATTAAATGTTTTTTTTTTAAGTTTATATAAATTTATAGTTTTAAAAATGGTGGAAAAAGTTTTAGAAAAAAAAGTTAAATAAGTTTATCAATTTTGAAAGTTTATAATATTTTCTTCAGATGGGTTTTATAGAATATCTAGCATAGATTTATTATTCAGATATGTATTCAGAATAATATTTGTAGAGTTGCAGAAGAATATAATGTGAGGGATGGTGAAAACCTCCCTATTGCAAATGTGACACATTGCTCTTTTTTCCCTAGCAGGTGGCTGTGTGTGATCATGGAGTGACCCTTTCGCAATCGTAGAAAACATGGTCAGTGAAAAAATTCTCGGGTAAACTGAGTAGTAATAATTTCGATATTGTTTGTACTCATATTCACAGTCCTGGTTTCTTCTATTATTCTTTATATCTTCCGTACAATCTTTTTTTAATGCATTTTTATTTTTAAATTCGAATTTCTTATTTCTAACTTCCTTACAAATGTTTATGTACATATATGCATATATATATATATATATATGTTCATATAATCCTGTATATAGACATATATACAAGTTGGAAAAGGTTTCGAGGTTCTTTTTAAAAGATACAAATTGAGAATGCCACCCCTCTTCATCTACACCCTTAAAATAAGTATGAAGTACGTGAGCAAAATCCCAAACGAAGAAGGGAATGGATTGACCAAAGCTCTTGCTAAAAAAAACACTGAGAACTCGAACTCTTTTTTTCAAAGACTTGGAGAATATCTCTAGCAGATAACATCGCGCTTAATCGCGAAAATAATTGTTCAGAGTGGAGTACCTTGTTACCTGCTCAATCCTGGAGGAAATTAGAAGATGATGGATCATTAGCGATACTGAAAATTGGGGTTCACTAGCATCATATTCCCAAATTGCATTTATGTCTAGGAAAAGAATAATTGACGAAGATTTTTAAATGTTTTGTACTTTAATTATTTGTTCGATTAAACTACTTTCTTTCATTTTCTATATTATACTTGGTCTACGTCTTAGCCATGCTTAAACGTACAAGTGTAAATAATCTTGTTTTAATCTTTTGAGTGAAATAATAAAGTATCTTACAGTTAAAAAATAAACATATAAATTTCCAATGGTGTAACATGCCATACGGTTGAATAGGTCAGTCGTTCACAGACAGCTGAACAGTTCACAAGTGTTTCGACTTCGTAATGGGCAATAAAAAAGTAATAAGAAAATACAGTAGTGCAAAGGACAGTGAGAATCGTAACAACAGCGCGGACCAGCCCGTGAAGCGAAAGGTGCTGGGTTCGAGGCCCAGTAGGGAAAATTCCTTTTTTTTCTCCAAAATGACCAATCGCACTAGGAAAGTAAGTAGTCGAGGAATGGAGGCGAGCGGGCAGTCCGCCCGCATAGAAGTGGACGGCGAGATCCAACAACCGGTGGCTGAAGAGTCACGCCACCAACCAACGGTGCCCTTAGAAGGCACAATCAAGAGGAGGGGGAAGAAGCAGTCCTCCAACAATTCAAAGAGGCGCAATATAAAAGCGTCAAACGATAAACCCGAACAGGAAGGGAGTGCAAAGTTGACGTCATCAAACGAAACATCAGTCGAGACCGATGTAGAAGACGATGCGTACTCGTATAAATCGGATGGGAGGGAAGTTGTTCGCATTAAGCAGCATCAGCTTTGAATCGATGTCCTCTGATACAGAGGAAGGAGTGGAGGCGATAATTCGCTCCAAAGAATTGAAGGTTTCTGATCTGAAGGAGGAGACACAAAAACTACTCCGCGGGATCAGAGAACTACGAAGAAGTACTCTCGAACGGAGGAGGAAGAAAGGCTTCTGCGGTTCGGGCAACTACAACAACAGTTGCCCGGCAATAACGAGCTGAACAATCAGAGGCATACTATCTCTTCTTGTTTTTGTTTTAAGCACATAGTTTTGCGGCACATATCTTTTGAACTACCTAATCTTTGAATTTTTTGTTTTATAAACTTACTTTTGCACTTTTGTATTTCCGGTATGTATTTATTTCTATGGACTCATAGCGTTCGTTACAACCGCCCTTTTAAAGTATATGATTTTTAATGCTTTTCAAATCCATAAGTTTTTTACCTTACCATTCATTCATCTCAAATCGTTTAAACTTAGTTCTTGTAAATTGATTTAACACTTTCCTGAACATTTTCACTCATTAATCCATGTTTTATAAATGTACCTTAAGTCATTATTTATCAGTGCATTTTAAAAATATCTGTTGTTCGTATAAGTATACTTCATACGTTTTCCCACCACCTCCCGTTTCCCTTTCGCGTTTATTTCGATGTTTACAGTTATAGTTTGATAATCACTTATTGTTAAGACACTATCAACCAAAGCTTCAATATTATTTGAATTTGTAATGGGTCGCCGTGTCGTAGTGGGTAAGTGCGTTGACTCCTACGCAGAGGGTGCCAGGTTCGAATCCCCAATTTACCACCTATCATAATTCACGGCTTCACCTCTTTCGAGTCACTGACAATGCTCAAAGAGTATTTCTGTCTAGAAAAAGCTTCTCAAAATTCGCCGTTCGGAGTCGGCATTAAACTGTAGGTCCCTTCCACGCTTGAAAGAACAATAGCACGCACACCACAAGTGGTTGCTGAGAAGCTATGCTCAGGTCCACCTCGGACTGTCGTGCCACCCATATTATTATTATGACATAATCAATTAACGTTCTCCATTCTTCTGTTATTCTTGTTTGCGTCTTAACCACTTGTTTACCACCACTATCACTAATAATTTCGGAGATCCTTCGCCTTTACGTCTCAGTCATTTTATTTCAATTAATATTAAAGTCACCCATTATCACATACTCTTTCTTTTGCTCTGAAAGATCCTCCATCAGTTTTACAAACTCTTCACAAAAGTCCTTTCTCGATGATTTTGGGGATCTGTAAACACCTACCACTATTAATAAAACGGTACACTAATTAAGCTCACTATCCACCAAATGTCCTTATTTTTCGATTAATTCAATATATTCTCTGTTTGTATTCCCCATTTCGTGTAGATAACAACGCCTCCTGTGTGACTTCATATACTATTACACATGACCATACTGTTATTCAGAATTCTTATTTCTTTGTCTTAAGTATTTTCGGTGACAAGCTTGTGATAGTACCATTACATCACATTTCTCATTATTAATAAGATTCTGTACTTCGTCATAGTTATTCGTTACACATTCCACATTCAATTAAATCACACATAAATTTGTTGGTTGCTAATAACTACGTATCGGATTTTCATGCAAATGCATGTTTTTTTTATGAAATCCTTGGATGCAATGCAACTTATTATGAATCATGAAATTTCCTTTAAAATGGCATCCAACCGTTAGTGCATATTTTACTATAAATGCATACTTTATTGCATATTTTGCATACTTTTGTGCATATTTTTCATAATAAATTCCAAAATTCAACTCAACAGTAAAAAAAAAAAAACTATTATTATCTTTTTCTTTTATTCATTTCAAAATCTTGAACGATTTTCCAACCCCACATTATAATGCGCTGTATAAACAAAGCTGCATGTACGAACTGCACTAGATTGTGCCGGCAAAACAAAAAAAAAAAATAGAAATAAGACTGAGGCTGTATAAATAAGATCGACATTTAAACGATACCATTATTAATTGCTACCGAATAGCGTCAAAATGGGTACAAAACGCATCCCACGACACAAAGCTAAGTAAAATGAAGATGTGTAAGTAGAATGGGGTAAAGCTAAAAGCTTAACTGCCTGCGCACGATGGTGTAGCTGCAGCAGTTCAATTAGAAAAAACCAACCATTCCACCATCGTCCATTTGATTGCTTAGCACATGCAATGCACCCAGTTGCAGAAGAAATAAGGAGTAATTTTCGAAAAGTCGATGAATTAATTTCAAACGGCAAACAAATATTTTTAAAGGCGCCATCTCGCGTCGCAGTTCTTAAAGAAAAATATCCTTTAACTTCTCTTCCCCCTCAGCCTATTGCTACAAGATGGGGAACTTGGTTGAATGCTGTTTTGTATTATGAACAAAATTATGAGGCGTTTGAAGGCATTGTCAATGGGTTCGATGACGCCGATGCAGTTGCAATAAAAAATGCAAAAGAAGTCATGAACCAGCCATTGTTGAAAAGCCAAATAATATTTATAAATTCAAGCTTCAGTTTTCTATGCGACACCATCACAAAGTTAGAAGGCAGGACCACCTTAAATATCAAATTGATTTAATTTAAAATGTTCTTGCAAAGATAAATGCTGTCGAAGGGGGACAGTCATTAAACAAAAAACTTCAGTGCGTTCTGACAAAAAATTAAGTATTTGCAATAATGCAAAATGTAAGTAAGACCTTTACATTGAACTTCAATTACTAAAAGTATCCAAAAAACTACACGGTCGATGAGATTTGTTCTTTTATAAATGCTCCACTAACTTCAGTTGACGTTGAGCGATCTTTTTTGCTGTATAAAGCATTATTAAGACCAAAACGACGACATTTTGATTTCAAAACTTTAAGAAAAATTGTATGGTCTACGCAAATAAAACATTTCAAAATCAGAATAATTGAGGAATTAAGGGTTTTATCTTATTTTCAATTACTTATTTTAATTAAACAAATGAATATGTTTATGTTTACGTTAACTTGGAGTTTTGTTTTTTTCTTTTTGTATTAAATGTTAATTTCGTTGTAAGTTTTTATTTTATTAAACAATAAAAGATACAAATTTAATTTATTTTTATAGAGTGAAGAAAGTTTGTTTTTATATCGAACAGAAGTTAATATAAATTAATGTTTAGTGCCTATTTTGTATTTTTAAGGGCATATTTAGAGAGAGCGTTATGGTTAAAATCATTATTTTGATTTTGAATCGCTTTTTCTAGATCCTCTTTTTCCCACTCTTCACTTTTCACTAGATCATTCCTTGATTCACTGTCTTCACAATTAATTAAAACAGTACCGACTTTTTTATTTATCATTTTGTTCACTTTAACTGATATACTGATATACTATACTACTACTGCACTATCTGTATTGTTATCTATGGACACCTTTTCACGCCTTTTTTCTACATTACTACACTACCTGCTTAAAATCCTCATAAATTCGAAAACTGTCAGTTTTGTGCTTTTCCATATGTACACATATTCTCTTTATTTGGTTTTCTTGAGGCACTTTCAAATAATGGATTCTTTCCATGTATCTATTTTCAATTACCTCTAGTAGTTGTATTAATCTTCATTCTGCTTCAATGAATCTTCCGACCCAGCTTTAAACTCCTTCAAATAATCATTATTTCTCTTCATTTCTTGCTGCATCTCGTTTAACGCTTCATCCACATTTTGTATGTAAAGCATGCAGTCGTCACAAATGAATTTCTCTAAATTATTCACTCCCATGTTATTAACTGAATGTTGATCCAGTCCACTACACTTTGGGGCAACATGGTACTGCTTCCCACAAATGCTTTGGCACGCAAACCAAACTTCTCTCTTATAGAGGTTTTGCAATGGCAACACTGATCTGGCATATTGCCAAATTGCCCATGCACTTCCTAAGTATATTTACTATCACTGACAGTTCAGCTCACACACTGTTTCAAAATCAGTTACCCGTGTATATAATATATATAACTTAATTATTTTTGCTTAAATAAAAGAAAACACCTATTGGCAGGATTTTTTCTTCAAATAAAAAAAAATTAAATCGACCTTCCAGTACCGCACTATATACAATACCACTTGAATTAATTAGAGTCACTATCTCACTATATTCTGTTTGCATTTGCTACAACTTTGGGCTCACGTCCACTCGGTTTGACAATCACGTAAATATGTATACAGTCAAACACAAATATATAGTATCGCAAATTTCTGAGTGTTTTAAGGAAGACATTTGGATAGGACTTTTACGCTACGGCTACATGAAAATACATGTTATGAAAGTAAAGGAAAAAGTGCTCTTCATTCCAATTTTAATGCGAATTGGGAGTAGGTCTGATAACATATGTAGTACCGTGCAGACTCGATTTACGCAACTAATAGAAATTAAGGCAGTTGCACTAACCGAGGTTATTGCACATTTTCCCAATAAGAAATAATAGTCAAAAGGGCCATTTTTGTTTAGAGAAATTGGCAATGTGAAAAAAAAAACATATTTTGGGAACGAAAGCTAATGATTTGCTTTGATTTTGATTGTTGAACACAGTTCTTTCAAAATCAAAAAAGTTTTGGCGGTGTTTATCGACAGACATTGCCAGTGGTTAAATGATCAACGCCAGCGAATCGAATTGCAGAACTAGAGGATCTGGAGAAGCAAAATTCGCGTTGGAAATAAAGGTCAACGGAATAAATTGTTTGATTCAAAATTAGGTACTGAGGAAATTTGTAGCATACAAATCGGTTGATTTGATCCAGTCCACTACACTAACCAAAATCATTTAGTATCCAAAGGAATTTTTATATTCACTTGAATAGTCCGGATTTTGCGTTTTAACCGATGTCGTTATAAACGGTTTTGACTGTATCATACCACTTTGGACAAAACAAAGAGTTTGTCTACCACGGGGCAAACATTAACTCCACGAACGACATCACAGCGGTGATCAGACGTAGGGTCACCATTGGCAACCGCTGTTACTTCGGTTTAACAAAACAACAAGGCTCAGAACTCCTGCATTTTTATAAATATGGATATTATTATTAACAGGAATGCAGACCTACAAATAATTTCTTGAAATGCAAGGCACTTGAAATAAACCTCTTGAATTTTTTTTTAATTTCTATGTAAGCACGATGTAGATATGACATTCGTTACTGAAACTTGGTTTTCCAATATTGTTAACCTATCAAATAGAAATTAAAAATGCTACCGGCACAGAAAATGTGTATACCTATGTATACATGTGCATATGTCTATATAGTATTGTTTAATTATGTATGCGGGTACGTATAGTTAGGGATGTCAGATATTAAAAACTTTGTTGGTGGGACAACCATGTCAAAAATTTGTGAGCAAAAACAACCTATTTCAACCATCTCGTCTGTGTGTTTGTTTTTGACAGTAAGAAAATATATGAGAGTAGAAGTACAAGTAGAAAGTACAGACAGGCCTATTCGGAAACGCAAACTTTAAAACGTCAAAAGCAAACGAACAAATTAACTCTTAACTCTATTGGATGGTAAAAATAATAATATTTAAAAAAAAGAAGGAAATGATTTAAAAAGAAAAATATTATGCTTTTTGAGATTGCAAACAGTTTTCAAGACGACATCTTTTATAGCCATTGCTACATGAGTATGCATTGAACTAGCATTTGGAATGCTGAAAAACAACTTTCGGAAGGCCAAGTATTTCGTTACAAGCTGCGTAGCAGTAGTAATCATGATCCTAATTTGCATAATCAGGAGATTGATAGCTACAATCACGTTGGTTCTCGACTTGAAAATCTAGAAGAAGGAACGGAGGCAAAAACGAGATGTTAAAATGATCACCCCGAGGATATGTACACACAGAAAGGAAGGCGAGGCAAAAACGAGATGCTAAAATGGCATTGCTTTTGGCAAGGTGATCACCCCGATGATATTTACAAATGTATGAATGCAATTTAAGACAAAAATTTCTTTGTTTTTGTTTATTTATTCAATGAATAAAGCAACATGATTTTCACATTTGCTTAATTTCGCATATGTACATATATTTGAAAAATATATTATCTCTACTGCGCTTAGAATTGTTTGCCTTACCGTATACCCATTACCGAATGATATGCATTGTATAATTTGCGCAAAGTTTGCCTTTTCGACTGTACACCATTGTGTTTTTCTACGAATGATTACGGTCAGGGCCAAATATAAAATTGAATCGTATACTATAGATGGCAAGATACTTTTAACTTGATAGCATATTTTGACTATTGAGCCGGACAAGCGGGACATTAAATCACTTTCAGCGACTGTCCCGCGCCTGTCAGGACGTCTGGCATCCCTATGTATATATATACATATAACTATACTATACTAATACTACTGTAATGTAGATTTGTGTGGTGGCCGTGGCGTTGTGGGTATGTGCGTCCACGTCTAGCTCGCGGCCTGTGTTCGATTCCCGGCCGATAAGACCAAAAATAATTTTCGCGGTCCCACCTCTTTCGAGTCACTGACAATGCTCAAAGAGTATTCCTGAAAAAGCTTCTCAAATTTTGCCGTTCAGAGTCGACATAAAACTGTAGTACCCTTCTAATCGTGAGAAAACAATATCATGCACAACACGAGTGGTTGCTGAGAAGGTAGGCCCTGGCCCTCTACGGGCTGTAGCGCCACCTATATTATATTATATCATTTTAATGTAGATTTGTATAATCAGATTACATTTTGTAATCCTTATGAAAAGTAATCAGATTACAGATTAAAATTTCTAATCTTTAGTCAGATTACACATTGCAATTTGCCCAACACTGTATCCATATTTATCGAACAACGTTTTCTTCTTCTCTCTTCCTTCTTTGAAGTGTTTAGGTGTCTTATATAATTATTTTTCTCTTTAATGTTCTTTTCTCTACATATATTATAAAAATAAAAGATGACAAAAAATGTTGACAATAATACAACAGTATATGTATGCTGGCACTTAATAGATCTTTGTTGTTTTTCCTTATTTTCCTGCACTTTTGAAATTATTGTTAGAGGGACAAGAGCTTTTCAGATTTTAAGAAGTATTACAACAATTTACGTACATGCTTCGTGATTGAAAGACCCAGCAAAGCGGGTCTATCCAGATAGAAGATGATATAATATAATAATAATAATATGGGTGGCGCGACAGTCCGAGGTGGTCCTGGGCCTAGCTTCTCAGCAACCACGTGTGTTGTGCGTGCTATTGTTCTTTCACGCGTGGAAGGGACTTACAGTTTAGAGCCGTGAATTATGATAGGTGGTAAATTCAGGTATCGAACCTGGCACCATCTGCGTAGGAGTCGACGCACTAACCCACTACACCACGGCGATATATTTATGATATATCTTCTCTATATATAAAAATTAATGTCTGTTTCTTTGTTTTTTCCTCTATAGAGTCTTAAATGGTAAGAGCACTGATGTCTTCGGTTATTTTTTTTCCCTTATATCAAATCATCTTTGAGTAGAGTTAAGGGTAAAACTCCAAGAAGAGATAGAATGTCTTACCCTATGATTAATAATCTCCCGATAGCGGGTAAACATAGATTAATTCAATAATACAACAACATTCTGGACAATTCAGTTATACCCCAAAATTGGAAAACTAATATTTTGATACCTAATTCAAAACCAAACCAAGATATTGGTCGCATAGAAGGCTATCGCCCTATATCACTGATCTTCATGTTTGTCGAAATTATTGGAAAAAATAATCGCTAATCAGTCGTCGAGGAGCTTTCGTGTGCGAATGACATTTCAATCTGACTACGTCTTAGTGCTAATCGTAAAGACAATAAGCCAAAATTCCGAAACGCGACAGTTCGCCGAATTCCGAGGGCATATCCAATCCCTCGGATAAAAAACCTCGTAACATGAGCGGAACCAGTGCGGGTAGGAAGGACGCTAGGTCCAACTATTGGAGTCCTCTTCAATGTATGCTTGATGAGGATGAAATGGACGAAGTAATCGCGAGTGAGGAGCGTGATAATTCGGTTAAAAAGGTGTATGTGCCCCGATAAAGCTACTTCAGAAAACTAGTGACTATGTTTATAATTAAATTATCAATAGGAATAAAAATCGTGTGTGAAACTTCAGAAACATATAACACAGTTATCGCTTCTTTAAAAGAGAACAATTGTCAGTTTTTCACTCATGACATTAAGAGCGATAAAGCCTTTAAAGTAGTGTTATATGGACTTGATAATGTTGAAGTTAGTGCACTAAAACAAGAACTAAGTGAACGCTGTTTAAAGTACATTGATATTAAGAAAATCACTAAGAACTATGAAAGACACAGTGACACTCTTTATCTAGTCTCACTGGAAAATGGATCAGTTAAGCTTAATGACTTGAAGAAATACTATCGATCTGTTCTCCACACACAAGTCAGTTGGAGTTTTCAGAGGAAAATGAAAGGCAAACTGACCCAGTGTCACAATTGCCAGACGTTCGGGCATGGTGAACGTAATTGTCATGTACGAACATATTGTGCAATATGCGCAGGCTCACACAAGACTGTCGACTGCAAAAATAGTAACTCACAAAAATGTGCAAATTGAAACGGCGATCACAACGCTTCTGATGTCGCGTGCTTAAGCAGAGCAAAGTACTTGGAGCTTAAAAGCAACATGGCCAACAGAAAAAATCAATCTCGTCAGTATACCACAAAAGCTTTTAATTCTGCAGCGGTGCACAATAACAATATGCATGCTAATCTGTCATCAATGACATATTTTCCTTCTCTTCCTCAACGAAGACTACCAACAGTGGAACATAATCGCGAACGAGATGTCATCAGCTGTTTGCAACCACCAAACACTTGGGGTACTGATACTCGTCAACAAACACCAATCTCTTTTCCATGGAGGAGCTGAATGTATTAGTTATAGAAATTATAATAAAATTGTCTGCATGTAAATCAAAAAGTGATCAATTTCAAGTTATTGCACAATTAGCAACTAAATTTCTGTATTCTAATGATGATAAGAAATAATATCGTAGTTAGTAATTTACATTTTGTAACATGGATTGCTAGGAGAATTCGCAATAAAAGCGCGGAATTCACAAACTTTTTAAATTCCGAAAACATTCATATTGCTTTAGTGACTGAAACTTGGCTAAACCAAGATAATAATTTGTCCACACCAAGTTTTAAATGCTACAGAGATGATAGAACTACTAGATCTGGTGGTGGTGTAGCTATTTTTGTGAGAAGATCGATACAACACACGCTCCTACCCATTATCAGAACACAACTGGTAGAAAACTTGGGTATTGAAGTAACATTAAATAACAATAGAACGATCAATGTTTTTTGTGTGTACTTTCCTGATGGTACTGTTTCAGACATAAGGAAGAATAGCTTAAGAAACGATCTGCGAACATTATTTTCTATGCACGAAGAATACTTAATTGGAGGTGCTCTGAATTGTAGACACCAGGATTGGGGTTCTATGCGGGCTAATGCTTGGAGTAATTTGCTGTTGAACCTTTATGTTGCGCTGCCAATTAGCTTATTGTTTCCGTGTAGTCCAACTTATGTGCCTGCTGGTTCACGCGGTTGTCCATCTGTACTTGATATGTTTGTAACCAACTGTCCAAATTGTGTAACCCAACCTCTCGCCCTTAATGGACTGAGTTCAGACCATAACCCAGTAGTTTGCAAGCTTCTTTTGTCTGGAGTCAAACATTTCCAGTACATCCATGGTCTGAAGAGTGCCAACTGGAAGCACTATAGAACTAGTTCAAAAGCTTCGAAATACTAATACAAACCTAGATTACATAACATGTAAGCAAGATATTGACTCTCTCGTTGATACTTTTACTAAACAAATCTTAGATTCTGCAGATTATTGTATTCCAAAAGTAACATTTAAAAATAACTCACTTAAACTTCCACCACATATCTTAAATCTTATAAAGTTACGAAATATGTGTAGAAGAAATTGGCAAAGGTATAGACAAATTATTTTTAGAAATGAAATGAAATATCTCAACAGGATTATTAAAAATAATATTAAGACAAGAACTCGAAGCCATTCTGGAACAGGGCAAAAATAGTCCGAAATAAGAATAGGAAAATCCCATATCTCAAGACCCCACTCAGTACTTCTTTCACGGATATTGAGAAAGCCAATGCTCTAGCTTTAACATTTGAACGCAATCATTGCATATCACTAAGAGACTAAGAGCGTTAAACACCAATTTACCTGAAGACGCTTATGTTAATG
Source organism: Eristalis intricaria (assembly GCA_964034865.1). Classification (NCBI taxonomy): domain Eukaryota; kingdom Metazoa; phylum Arthropoda; class Insecta; order Diptera; family Syrphidae; genus Eristalis; species Eristalis intricaria. Next base: position 24,365,382 of record OZ035875.1, on the reverse strand, counting down.
AAGAAGACATTCTATTTATTATAGATAATCTGGTCACTAAGAAGTCTGCCGGGTTAGATCTTATAAGAAATATATATCTTAAAGAACTACCTAAAAACTGGATCAAAATGATGACGTTCATTATAAATGCTTGTCTGAAACTCCAGTATTTTTCAATTAAGTGGAAGCTTGCCAAAGTCTCGCCCATATTAAAACCAGGTAAGCCTCCAGATAGTCCGGGTAGTTATCGACCAATAAGCTTACTAAGCAATTTTAGTAAGGTATATGAGAGAGTTTTAAAAGAAAAGAAGAGAGAATGTTAACCAATTCTTCCCTGATGAACAATTTGGCTTTAGACGCTACCACAACACTTCCCATCAAGTACAAAGGATTTGTAATCATGTTAGACGTAATCGGTCAATAGGAAAATTGACCGGCATGGTTCTACTTGTGTTTGGCTATCTAAACTTCCCAACTTATATGTGCAATATAATTCTAAGATTTTTGTCTGATCGTTGTTTTGAAGTGCATGTCAATAGTGGTGTATCTAGTCAAGTAAACTTACAGTGTGGAGTACCTCAGGGCTCTGTACTTGGCCCTATTCTCTACAATCTATATACCTCGGACCTTCCAAACCTACCTTAGTGTGGTTTAGCTATTTTTGCCGACGACACTGCCATATTTTCATCGCATGAATTTGCTCTGAATATTGAGACCAATCTTAAATATGCATTGGAAATATTAGAAGCTTATTTTAAAAAGTGGAAGATTCAGCTAAACAAGGACAAATTGCAAGCTATCTTTTTTTCTCGAAAAAGAAAAGCTTGCTTTCTGCCTTCTTCTACCTTACATTGCAACGAAAATTCTTTACCCATTTATCAACAGAAAATCATTACTGCCACTATCAAACAAAATTATTATATTCAAAGTAATATTTCAAGCTATTCTTCTTTATGGTTGCCCAGTATGGGGAAAGTCCGCTCGTTGCCACATCAATAAATTACAAGTAGCCCAGAACAAGGTCCTTAAGTTGATGCTAAACCTACCACGGGATTATCCTACCTTACACCTACATAAAATAGTGGGCGTTGAACTAGTGCTGAAAGAATTTTGAAGATAAATAGAAAGTTTATGAATTCCTGCGCCTTTGCCGACAATCACCTAGTTAATGACTTGTGATGCTACACCTATTTAACATGTATGATTTGATTTTTATTGTTTCGCTCGCTCAAATCTCTGTAAATTATATTGTGCGATAACTAAATCATTGTACAATTTAACACGAAATAAATCTATCTATCTATCTACCTATTATCGCTAAGCGGCTTCTCTGGTTTGCAGAAACCAAACAAAGGCTGTATAGATGCTCACCTCCATAGAGAAAACTATATATCAAAAGCAATTGCTTTTGCAAACAAAATTATTCAAATTTGTTGAATCATTGCTTTCAAATAGAAAATTTTCCGCAAGAGTAAAAAATCATTATTGTAAAATAGACAGTGGTATACCACAGGGATCCTCCCTCTCAGTAATTCTTTTTACAATAGCTTTCGGTGATATAAGCTACATACTTAATAGCCATACACTTTTAGACCACTGCCTTTACGCAGATGATGTATATATTTTAAGCAATATGTCGGATCTAACCAAAAGTAAATATTTCTATTTAAATACCCTTATTGATATTCTGTTATGATCATCCGGAGCTGAATTATAATTAACTGAATCTACTTCACATTTGCTGAACAACTAAATGTTATAACATAAATCAATCTGTAAATAATATATCTATCGCAAATGTAAATAAGTTAATTATCCTAGGTATAAGCTTTAGTAATAAGTATTATTGGAAAGAACATTGTTAAGTGTTAAGAAAAGCCCTAGCTGCGAAAGTTAACATTATCAAATATTTAAGCAGTAACAAAGGCAACGATCACATTAATACACTCTCAAATATAACAAAAATATTAATGTTAAGCAAGATTGACTCTGGATTACACATTTACGGCAGATGCCCAAAATGGACTTTGAGTATAATTAAAACTCCATATCACCAAGCTGCTAAAAAATGCCTTACGCCTTTCCAACAACACCAATACTAAATCTAAAATAGAAGAACTAACTCTAAAACTCATTCCAAAGTAAGTTAGTATTCTCAACTAACTACGTCATTGATGTGGATGTTGCCAATGCTTTAAACCAAAAAACCGCTAAGAGAATTCCATCAGCATTCAAATTAATCTTAGTTAAAGCGAACCCACTACACACCCTACAAAGCACGGGAACAAGTTCAAAACAACATCCCCCCGGTGGATGACAAATTCTGAAGCTTTAGTGATGAATCTAGCGAAATATAGGTAAAACAACACCAGCCAACCAATTAACCATGCACTTTTCGCAGACATAACTTCAGAGCTCGCCCGGGAAGGATGGAGATTCATCTATACAGATGGTTCGAAGAGTCCCGATAACACCTCATTGGTCTCATAGCGAGAATCGGTATTACCTAGTTTCATATCAACTTTCACAGTTAAAGCTTTCGGTATTTTGCAAGCGTAGTGATCACTAGCAGCAAAAGATTGCAAGAAAACCATAATCTGTTAAACTGCAACAAATCTCATCCGCACTACCCAATTCTTCAGAAATCAAAAATAAGAAATTTTGTGCGCCTAAGGCTCGTACATGCTGCTATCACCCATGAACATCTCCTTAAAAAACAAACGCCTCCGTTATGCACCACCTGCTAGCTGTTGAACATCAAAAAAGTACCTAAAAGACTTAAATATATATGATATGCTTAAAACTCCAAATGTTACAAATATTGAAATTGTTAACGACTATCTCTCATTTTTTGTGTACGTCAGAGCAAATAGTCGCGCCTAGGCCCTTTTTGTATTAAGTCCTATCATATAGATAAGGACGGCAGTAAATAACAGCCCACACGATGCCAAGAAGTTAATTTTCCATTGGAGAATTTTTTTCGTGATCATTCAAAGTTCTGCTAGCAAAACTTAACGGATGGCCGTCTTTTGTAAGTACTGCGCCCAAAGCGATGTTGCCTGCGTCTGTTATTAGTTTAAATCTCTTACTCAAATCCGAAAATTTTAAAATTGGTGCTTCAACAAGCAATCCCTAGAGCTTCTCGAACGCATCTATGTATTGGAAATCATTTTAATAATCTTAGAATGTTTTTTCCAATATTTTCATTCAGTCATTCCGAATGCTGCTTTTGAATAATCTTTTACAAACTTACGATATAGCCAGTTATTCCTAAAAATGAGTTGATTTGTTTTTCAGGTAATTTAAGTTTCTGAATATTCTCAATTTTATTTGTATTGGGCTTAATTCCTTCTGTTGTCAAAATGTGTCCAAGAAATTCTGTCTTCTTCTTTTTTACAATTTTTGCAATGATGAGCTGCTAATTTTATTTTATTTCGGACGTAACGTTGTTATATGAATTATTTTAATTGTGGGTTCTCATCAAAAAGTGGGAGGATAAGTTCCACTTCACGAATGAACGATAATAAGTCATATTTTCCAGCTCCGCTGAATTCTTTTCTTTTTATGGCCTCTTTAATGAGCTCGCTTATAGGTCATGGTACTTGTGTTTTGTTTTTAGTTTACTTTGTTTATGAGCAATAAGCGTCACTTTTGCACTTTTGTCTTTATCACACTTTGGAACTGTTAACTTTATTCACTTATTATTTTCTTTAGACAATAATATATTTTTATTTACTGCCCTTGGATAAGGAGTTATCACTTCACTACTCTTTTTGTTTTCTTCTCCACTATCCTTGGATAAAGAGTTATCAATTCAATACTTAAAAGAGATGAAGATCGACTTATTAGATAATACGTATTTTTTTTAATTCTTTTCTTTGGAAGAAGGATCGATTTTATTATCTTTAGATAGTAAAATAACCGACTACTCCAACATTATCAAAACAACATATCTTTAACTACTCCACTTAAAGAACGGTAGATCGACAAAAATAAATTGTATTTCTATTTCAACACTTATTTTAATAAACTTCAGATAATTTTCCTAACTGCTGACAAAATAACTTCTGATCCTCTGATTTAGAGTCCCATCTGACATGAAGCAACTAAACCAGTGAAATTATTCAATAAATTGTAGTAAACTTCCGAAATTATTTTAATAAAACCAAATCTGACTATAACTCAGATGTGGGGTTCCCAAAATATATTTTTTGTTGCCGAAATTCTCCGCGGATTATTAAGATAATCATATATTAAAAAATGTGTAAGAACGTTCAACAAGACCATGCTAGCCGCACTTCAGGAAGTAAGCATTGACGTCTCACCAACGATGATAATAAATTTCCGCACACACTTCCGAAAATATTTCCGCGCAAACTTCCGTCAATTGTGCAAACGCTACATAGCAGTTCCATCCAGAGTGGACTGCCAAAGAGAAACGGAACATACTGATCCGGAGAACTGTGAATGTTCTTTTACGTTCGATATGTGTCGATAGTTGGTCGGAGCTTAAGGATGAACTTCTGGCGGAATTTGTCCGCAGCGTAATCCGACACGAGATGTATCACGGAGGACAACAAAATTCCGCGTCACTGCTCCCGGCTTCTGTATCTAATAGATGCATTTTCCGTAACTTCCAGTCAAAGTGCAGCTACGTCATCCACACTACCGGACCTCTTCAGATGCATCAACTTCTCTAACTACGGACATCCAGCCCAGTGTCGGTAGGAAGGACTTTCAATTGTGGACAACAGAAACATCCACAAGGAGTGTATCATCCGGGACGAGTAGCAGTGATGTAAGTTAAACTTGAGGTCCAGCAATGAAGAACTAGCCCGAGATCTGGATGCCAGCGAGCCATCTTCATTCATCACCCATCTTCCGTTTTCAGCTATCTTAAATCTTCAGCCACTTTCCGTCTTCAGCCGTATTAAGCCGCCAGAACTCTTCAGCTATCTTCAACCATCTTCCGTCATCTTCAATCGAGATCCAAGTTCAGCTTTCAACCACCTCCAGTCTTCGATCCTCAGACACCACTCCTCAACCTTCAGTCTTCAATTTGTTTTCATCCGATTAAAATAACTGAACCGCCGCGGGGTCTGCACTTCGTCCATCGGGAGCGATGTAGAGTCAGATTGGCCGAGTTGTAGTATAGAATTTAAAGCTGTAACATTCCTGCTAGCAATAATTGTGCCAATAACAACCCTGTCAGCGACGACAGCGCCGCCAGTGAAATTATTCAATAAAGTGTAATAAACTTCAGAAATTATTTTAATAAAACCAAATCTGACTATACAATATGATTCTCTTAAAGTCAGGACATTGAATTTCCGCTGGGAAAAATTCTGCAATGTGGACATTGGATTTCCGCTGGGAGAAAAGGTTGCTATATTAATATAAAATATAATTTAGTTGTTACACCAGACCCAGTCTCCGCCTTCACTGGCTCCTGTTTGATATGATAGATCGTGTAAGTTGCTATAACGGTCCACTTACCTAGTTGTACTGTAGATTTAGGACAAATATAAAATAGAAAAATAATAAATAAAAATAAAATAAAGTACAAAAGCGCGTGTGGATTAAATATGTTACGCATATAACATACACGCCCTAATGTACACGTCCGTAATGTTACGGATATAGATTAAGTTTTGTTAGGTTTTCAACAGACTAATAAGGTTTAGGTTGAGACTTAGGTAAGGCAACAATAAGAATGTCTAGAGCGCCAATGAATGAAAAAACAACGCCACCGGCCTTGAAGGGCTCTGATGGTAAAATCTGCGGCCAGGCTTGTGGCTATTTGTTAATGGCTTGTATTTTCTCGTTTGTGAAGTTGCGGAGACCTTGTCTTCAGGCGTAGAAGCTTCTCCTTTATCTTAATTTTTATTTTCTCTTTTAAACACTGGCTATCGAAATATATAACTCTGATGTATTTAGAAATAGAACGTCACATGATAATCTACACGTAATTTAATTCATTAAATTTTTTACTTGCAGGAAGCAATGATCTTGAGACATCATAATGAAGCGGAGAGTCTCCATGCTAAACAGCAAATGGACTGGGAGGAAGTTTTAAAAGACCACAACTTATGTGATGATAAAACGCAGCCGTTTGTTCGTGAAAATGTTGTACCAATGGTCCACGTTAGCGATGATTTCGACTTACTTCCTGCCTGAAATAAATAATTTGTACGTGTTATCGCAAAACTGTTTGAAAATAAGCCTGCCTTAATTATCTTATATATTACAAATAAACATGAAAGTGTTATCATAACATAAACAAAATATATTTTTTTTCATATAGATTTAAACAAATTTAAATTGTTGAATGTGATAAACCTTATTCGCAATTAACTCCAAATACACACTGCTGCTATATCTGTTCTTATAAATTTGATTTTCCTATTCACAGTTATTTTAAACCGTGAGAAAGTAAACATTTAATATAAGCTATATAAATCCATTTTGATTTGCTCGAAAAGACAAACAAACAAAAATGGTGCGCGAGTGACTGAATCGGGAAATTAGGCAAGTTTTTTTAAATATAGTTATCTAGATTAATGGATTGAAAGACCCAAATTTTGAGTTTGCAAGTTGTACTGATTTCAGGTAAAAAGAGCATTAAAATTGGTAGCAAAAAATCCCAATTGGGGCAATTTCAATTTTTTGCTGGTGCTGGGATGAAGTTCAAATCAGAGGTTGTGGTAAATTTGTGAAATGCACTCTACATGTTAGTGGTGTACCATTGAAGCAGGTTTAGAAGTTTAAGTATCTCGGGCTCTTCTTCACGAGTGAAGGAGGATTGGTAGGATTGGTCAAGTTGAACTTTTTTTTTTCATTTCATTTTCATTTATTTGGGTAACAAAATGCTGCAAGACCCTGAGGTCTTTTAAAGCAATAATTAAGTAATCAAATCGAAATTAAATTACAAAAATACAAAAATAAAAGAGATAATTACACAGTAAGATAAGGTAAGAACTTGAATTAGGAAGAAAGAAATGAAAAAAATAATGAATTATGTGACTTCAAGATTTTGATTTAGATTTATGGTACTGTTTTCAGAGAGATGGATAAGAAGTTTTCTTTGGAATTCGGCGATTGTGATTATTGTCTGCAATTCATGCGAAAAGCGGTTCCACAGGCGAGTTGCAGAACTGGAGGATAGACTGTTCTCCAATGCGATGTGTGAATCGTAATCTGGGCACATCCGGTGAATAATTTTGTACATTTTCAAAATATTACGAAAGTCTACATACACATACCTAAGACACCATCATTTAGATGTTGTGTAGTGGGAATTACTCGTCGGGATAGGGTTAGAAACACGTTGATCATCTGAGTCTTTGAACGGAAAGAGCTATGATTCGATGGTTTCGTTACGTAGCATGAATGTCTTCACCATCACGAGTTCCGAGGCTTGTATGCAAACGCCCAACAGGCGACAAGCTTCCGTCTCCGTAAAACGCTGCTACCGTTTCAAACAGTTCAGTAATCCATCGTAAGCAGAATGATAATTCGTCCTTAAACATTGAAGTCCGGCAGATTAAAGAAATTCCTCCGAAATATGAGTTCTGGGAGACTGGTTGCATATTTTGATACATGTCGAGTTAATATGTGAGAAAGTGGGTAATGGTGATCATCTCTGTTCATAAGGTGTTTATGTGTCATGTAGGTATGGCCCAGTCTTAATCGGATATATAAAATTACTTTTTTGAGCAACGTCAATGTTTTTTTTAATGTCAACGTATCCTGGAATCCAGACAATTTTGATGCTATTGGTTTTTGAGATAAGCTTATCCCGGATGAATTGGATAAAATGGCGGAAAAGGGTATTTATGTTGAAGGATGTTATTGTTGAGGGATATTTGGGCGTTCTTCTTTGTTTGTTTGTTGGCGTCGTTGTGGATTGGTGACATATTTGGCGAGTTGACATTTTGTCCTTTCTGATATATAGACAAGACCAGCGTCGATAAATATGTTTGTAATGGCAGTTGTCCGAAAGGCCCGTAAACTGTTCCTGATGGGTGTGTGATATGGTATGATATGGATGTTGGGACTTACATACCTTACAACTAGGTAAGTGGGCCGCTATACCAACTACACGACCTATCATATCAGGCAGAGGTCGGCGAAGGCGAATACTGATTCTGGTGTAACCACTAAAAGAAGTGTCACTCCTTATCACTCTCTCTCTTGTCTCGAGCAGGGATCGCTCTACTGAACCGATGACGATTCTCCTGTTCGTGGACGACATCCGATTCGTAGAGGAGTGCTTCAGATTGAACAAAGCTGTTGTGGCGCACCCTCTCATGGAACATATAATTTTGGTAATAAATCCCGAAGATCAGACTTTTGGTAGAAGTCATACTTCTTGCAATGCGACTTCTTATTAATTTAATGATAAAATTGTATATCTTTCACATTACGATAGTACTTCTTCTACTCAGACTCGGGTGTTCGGCACAATCGGAAACAAGTCCTAAGACACCGTCTCTCGAGCACCCTGACCTTTTCTATCTGGGAAGGACTCACGTTTATTTTTATTACCTTCACCTTTGGTATCAAGTTGGCTGCTGTAAAACAGTTTACTTGCCACATCAGAAGATTTTCTAGCATTGATCTGAGCCTTCTCTATAATAATATATCCTTTGAGGCCATGGCCAGCGGGGTACGGAAATGGACAGTTTTACACTTCTGGAACTTGATAAGCAGCTTCCAGTCATCGCAATATGTCAAAAGTCCCTTTGCCAAACTCACGTTGCAACAAGGTATTAATGACTTCTTCCTTAGGACCTGATCCGTACGCAACAAAGTCATCGCCGTACGCGATTATGTCCGCAATGGAACTTAGAAGATCTGCAGTGAATATAGCAAACAATACAAAACACACTTTTTACGACGAATTTTCTACATATTTTCACGTCATGTATCATATATAACAATGGTTTATCTAAGCCAAGTCTGAGAGTTTAATTAATCAAACGGTGTCGTACGCCTTCTCTAAGTCGATCAGACATGCGTATACGGTTTCTTATTTTTATTGCATTGAATGTCGGTTACCAGCTTTGAGGCGGCATGTGTAGTGTCATGCCCTGCCCTAAATCCAAACTGGTTCTCCGGTATAATAATGTTGTTCTGGACCCACATTTACAGAGCTAGAATGACAATCTTTTCGAAAACCTTGCTGATGCAAGAAGACTTATGGATCGGAGGTTTGACGGGATGGTTTTGTTTCTGTCCCGTTTAGGGATTGGTTGTACCACAGCTGTCTTTCAACGTTCCAGGTAATATGCATTACTGAGCGCGTTGTTGTACAGTGAAGTGTAAATTTTGACTACCGCCGAAGGGAGCTGACTAAGCATAATGTTAGAGATACCATCCATCCCAGCTGATTTCTTGTTCTTCATTTAACTTTGCAAACCGGGGCGCACTCTACCAACTGCGCCATCCAGTCGCTTGGGAAATCCCTATATTGTTTCCATCTTTGGTAACGGTATTGTTTGTCATATTTTCGTCATTGAATCTGGTAAAACCGGGATTATCCGAACGCCAATGACTAATCCCGTTATGGAGATAGAAATGGTTTAATAAGGCTCTGTTCTCCAGGTCGTGGTTCAGCTTACGAACCTCGTTGGCCGTATACACTCTCTGGAAAACAGCACCAATTGTCTTAACCTTCTCCTGGGGATCTTCGACCAGGAAGAAGTCCTTCTCTAGTACAGCCTCATCTGGATCAATATCGATTGAGATCAGTAGTTGTTCGTTTCAGCTGTTCAGGGAAGACGAACGATCTGAATGCCATTTTGATCTTTCCTTGTCTTGTCCATAGTACGTATTATGCCGTTGTCCATTCGTCTGAGGTTCACGCCAACCTCTTCGTTTGTAATGTTTCAGTTCGATGGTGGATTGATTGCACTCGAACGGAGTTGAGTGGATAAAATCTTGGAGAAACGTGGCCTTATTGTAATTATAAAGGTTTCTCTGGACATATTCCCCCAGTTCAAACACCCCGTACGGGATCTGGATAACTGCTGAAATGCACGAGCATCACTATCCTACTCTACCCGGGTCAAGCAGTTCCGTTGGTTTCTTTCCATGCCATGTAAAGTTAGTCGTCTGTCCATCAAAAGTAGATCCAGATAATTCCGGCTTCTGGTTAATGACGGTATCTCGGTTGCAAGCAGGTCTGCCCTCAACTCGTCATGCTCAATCAATCAGTTGCTTAAGTAGTTCTTCCGATTGCAATTTCTATTGCATCTCCATTCCCTATGCCTAGAGTTGAAATCTTTTTCTTAATTAGAAGAGCGTCTCTGCCCTCATGAATTGTGCGTTCTCTCCTAATTATAATGTAATTATTATACCTCAGCTTGTGCATTTGGTTCAACTTGGTTTCGTTCAGCCGAAGGTGAATTTTCTATTTGTCCCTCTTAGTAAATTTACATTCACCGCTAGGATCTTAAACTTTCGAGCTGTGCGCGTAGCCATTATATTGACTGTTACGTTAGTTACGTTAGACGTTAGACTTTATCTTCTCCAAGCAGATAAAGTCCACAGACGGGCTTAACTTGTTCAGCGAGGCTCTGGGAGGATCTGGGCCATCGGTGCTTGTATGGCCAGCAAGATGGAGCTCATTTCCGTGCTCGCCACTAGGACTGGCCGCCGTCGGAACTGTCTGGTGTGCCATCGTCTGCCTGATGTCATTTGGATATAGGAGACTCCCGGCGTAACAGCGGTAGCTGGAGCGTTGAGGTGCTATCTACAGCTTATTTAAAGAAGAACACGAAGCCGTTTGCTCGTTAGCTGGAGCTGTTAGCACGAATTTGGGATCGTTAGAGGCTGGATATGTGGAGGTGTGTATTAAATTTATTTGATTAAGTTGACTAGCATGGGCTATGGAGTTTTTTTTTGTTGGTGGTTCTCTATCGAGACCCTCAAACCATTTTCCTGACGGAAACGCGGGACACTGGGTGGTGTGAAAGAAAAATTAGTGTGAGCATTTCCTTAGCATTTTGGAGGAAATGCCCCATTTGGTGTGAATAAAAATGTATTTAGTTAAATTTAACGAATCCTCTCTGCTCACATATTTTGACAGCTGAGTTTTACCTCTGTTTTGGTGTGAATGAAGATGAAATGTGTACAGATATCGCTTGTAGAAGTTGAGTGTTCATAGGAGGTGAAAATAATTGAAAATACTGCGTCAGAAGAAGAATACTTTGACGGATTAAAGTTTAATCCACAAAAAAAAATTAAATCCGGAATGGACGATGACGATTTTATCAAGTGTTTGCAATTTTATCTTAAAAAAACAGACATGAGACATGAAGAATAAAAAGAAATCTGCGTTAAAAGCTATGGAAGAAGAAATAATAAAATTGGTAACATGAAGGCCCACGTGAAATCAAAAGGCGATAACAAGAAGACGGGCAATCTTCCCATTACATTAAAAGAACAAAAACAATCAAGGGTATGGCAACACCACGGGTTTTTCGGAAAGGGAATGAGTACTTAACTATTCCATGTAATCAAGCTCGAATCTATACACGCTCTTGAAATTATCCCCAGTGTACCCGAAAGGACATGAGTTATAATTCTTTGTTTTTCGTGTTTTTATGTTGAAAAACATTATTGCATATACTTTGCACCCACCTTTACCCGACGTTTCAATCGTCCTTAAAGTGATTGAAAAGAACTCTAGATTTCAAACGTCATCTTAAGGGAGGGTACCTACTTTGAGGACATTTTTTATTCACACCAATTTTAGTATTTCCTTCAACGAAAATACTCGTCTCATGTGTTCTTACTCGGAGTGTTTTCTCAGTTTTTATTCACACCATCTATTAAGTACAATACAAATAAGAAATAACCTACATTCCCAGAAAACATTTTCAAGATAAGTACATACTTTATTGTACCTATGTACACGTACAATAAATACAAAAGAAAATAAATAAGTAAACAAAATATACAAACCATACCATACACATAAATCTTATAATCAGACAAAGAAATATAAATACACTGGTCTCTCCCCAAGTCAAATTTCTCAATAACTCGAATTGTTCGCCATATTGTTGAATTCCACTCAATTTTCAATACAAAAACATCTTCTCTAAGTCGAAACTACACATTCTCTCGATTTATTGCATAAAACATAATAAAAAAATTATCCTGCGATTTTTATTTACATATAACTACACATCTCGTGTGCATTCCAATTTCAGTTGGAATTTGAAAATCAGTTGATGCAGTTCAAAGCTGGCGTAGGTAGTCTCACGGGAACAGATAACGGTATACCATTAAAAATTCGCCTGGAGTCCACTGTACAAGTAAAATTAACAGAGTAGGTATGTGTAGTGTATTCACATGTGGCAAAAAACGTGTTTAAATAGTAAGTGCGTTTACAAGAGTTACAAAAGAGAGATTTGTCACTGATTTCAGCTTTTCAATGCGTTCGCATATCAGTTTGTGACGGTGTGACAGCAGCATAAACAAAACATTTTATTAATACAGTATGAGTTTTTAGTTTTACATTGTCATCGCTATTGCACAATTTACAGAGATTTGGTTAAATAACCTTGACTGACAATTTATATATTTGTTAACAATCTATATAAGAATAAATTATTTATGGCAGATGAAAACCTGATTACAAAAACCAGTAAAGTAAAACAGTAACAAAAAAAAAGTACATAAATATATGAATACGATTAAAAATAGGAAGGTGGTGCTCTTCTTCCTTGATACACTTAGTAAAATAAATATATACATTTTTAATAAAATAAATAAATTATTAATTAATTTAATAATAAGTAACTCAATAAATAAATAAATAAACAGATCAACAAATAAATAAGTTAATAAATAAATAACAAAAAAATAAGTATATATATATATGTTAGTAAATAAATAATTAAATAAATAAGTTAATAAAAGTATAAATAAAGGCGTAATATGCATCATAATATAAACTTGAAATCAAGTAATCAATAAATTGCAAGACAATTTATGTCGTTCGAATAACTTCATCAGTCTTATAGGAACTTTCAATATTAGAGACTTCATGAAGCTCATCAGTCGAAAAATGCCACGGTAAGTTAAGCATCATTTTTAACAGCTTATTCTGTGCGATTTGTAATTTCCTTATGTGGGTCTTTGCAAAATGGCCCCATACAATGGAGCCATAAAATATGATGGGTTGAAAAATTGTTTTAAAAATAGTGACATTATTTTCTATACTCATCTTAGATTTACGACTTACGAAGGGGTACAGAATTCATATAGCTAAGTTGACTTTTTTAATTGTTTCCTGGACATGAAAACTGAAGTTTAGGGTTTTTTCCAGATGTACCCCAAGATATTTAGTACTTGATTTCCAATCTGATTCAATGTTGTTTAACACTATTCTGTGGGTTGGCAGGAAACAGGCTTTTCTTTTTCTAGCAAAAAAGACAGCCTGGGTCTTTGAAGCATTTAATTTAATATTCCATTTATCATATTTTCCATGTTTCTACATCATTTGCGCCAGATTGCAATTTCGTTACAATGTTGCAACTGTTGGATAATGGAAAGTCATGAGTAAATATAAATTACAGTATTGGATCAAGAATTGATCCTTGAGGTACACCTGCCTCAACTGGGAAAACTTGTGATCAGCTATTATTCACAGAGACCATGAAATTACGACCAGTTAAACAGGATTGGACAATCTTTATCAAGTGGATTGGGAAGTTAAGGATGTGGAGTTTGTGTAGTAAACCCCCATGCCACACCGTATCGAATGCTTTTTCAACATCAAAAGGATTAAACCAGTGCTTTTTCCAGCCTCAAATTTTAGTTTTATGTTCTTTGTAATGCGGTTAATTTGATGAACCGCGGAGTGAAGTGGTCGAAAACCGAATTGTTGTGGGGGGAGTATGTGAAATGTCTCAAGATGACCTACTAATTTGTTTTTATGACTCTTTCAAAGCATTTGCTTATTGGGCTTAATAAACTAATAGGACGGTAACTGCTCGCCAGGGATGGGTACTTACCAGGTTTTTGGACTGGTATAATTTTGAATTTTTTCCATTCTCGAGGATAGTAACCTATTTTTAAACAACTGTTAAATAAAAGTTGCAAGAATTTTTTTCCCGCAAGATGGGAGGTTCTTGAGAAATGTGTTTTTCACACCGTCTAGGCCTGGGGACTTGAAATAAGATCGTTGTTATCAATGGTTATGACTTGATAATTTATTTCATCTAACGAGTGTTCCACAAAGTTCTCCTCACTAGTGATTATGGAGTTACCTATAGAATGACTAGCAACGAAAACCTCGGCTAATGCATTTGATTTTTCTTCATTTGAAAGTAGAACCAAATTGTCCACCTTCAATGCAGGTATAAAGAGATTTCGACGTTTAATAACCTTAATTATGTTCCAAAAGGGTTTACTACGATTGTCTAGTTCATGTAGTTTCTTATTCCAATTTTGGTTTCTTATATCCAGAATATGGTCTTTTATTCTTCTAGTTAGATCTTTGACTAGAATCATAAACACATTGTCCCTAGTTCTAATCCATCTAGTCCTTGCAAAAATTCCTTATTTTGATTAGTTTTATAATGTAATGCGGGAGGACATTTTTGTTGTTCCACTTAATAAGTTTCTTTGGTACGGATTGATCAATGCAGTTTAATATTAGGTCGGTGAAATATCTCACCCCTGCATCAATATTGTCTGGTTCTATTTCGTTAGGAAGAATATTCTGCCGCTTGCTCAAATGGCAGGTTATTTAATTCCTAAATAGATTCCAGTTTGCGTTTTTATAGTTGTAAACAACATTTTGAGCCTGATTGGGTTCCAAAAATGAGCTACAAATGACTGGAAGGTGATCTGAGGTGATCTCATTTATCAAAGTGGGCTGGCTGAAAAGTTCTGGCATATTGGTTAGAAATAAATCCAGGGTTGATGGAGTAGCTCTTTGATTTGGTGGGATGTAAGTTGGATGTGGGGGATATAAAATATGAATTGGATGGCTTGCATGTAGTGTGTCAAGCACATTACCCCAAGCACTGGCAACCCCAGTTCCAATGTCTACAGTTCAGATCGCAACCAATTAGAAAGAGTTCTGCCTTAATAGTTCACGCAAATCACGATTCAAATCAAGGCATTTTCCAGGTGTGCTATGACCCCAGGGAAGTAAGCCCAGGCTATTTTCATAACACGACCATTACTAAAGGGTATTCCGACTCCTAAGTTCTCAATTAACCTGGTTTTCACTATTGGAAGAATTTTATGCCTTAAGGATCTTTTTACCACAATGGCAACACCACCTCCCCTTCGATCGTTACGATCTAAACGATACCCAATATATTCACTATTTGATTTGCTGAGTCTCACGCCTAGCCAATTGAGAGTGGTTTTGGTTGGAAAGTCGCGCTCTTATATCAATAAACGATTTGCGGCTTTCGCACGTTGGATCGTTAGACTTGTGCGTTTTGTTGCAGTTCACACATTTAATGTTCGCTGATTTGCACTCTTTTATGTGATGCGTTTCAGCACAAATTCCGCAAAGCGTTTTGACATGGCATTTTTTCTCGCCGTGGCCGAACATTTGGCAGTTTTCACATTGCGTGAGTTTGTTTTGTTTCCCATTTAACTTGCGTTTTGAAAATGGACCGGACATTTTTTTGGAGAACACTTAGTTTGGTGGATCCAGATTCTGAGAAAATTATGTAGAACGCGTCAATATGTACCGTAATTCTTTTTAATTAATTTAACGTTTTGCACTTTTAGTCCTATAGGTATTAGTTCATTTTTAAGTGTTTCTGTGGGCGTTTCGTCTAAGCCATACAAAATGACTTTTAATGACCTTGCTGAAGGAAAATCATGTGAAAAAAATTGCCAGTTGTTATTTTTGAGCACTGAACAAATAACGTTATGACTATCAGATGTTTCACATATGATTTTGATGCCAATAGATATTTTTTTTCTGAAATAATGGCAGATATTCGCGTTTTCATTTAATGCACTTCACCACTGGATTTTCTCAAAACACAGATGGATGGAACTTTGTCTTTTCTTTTTGAAATCAAGTTAGGTTGAATCATATCACAATCACTGTCATTGTCCGTATCGGGCAAATCTTGAAGAGCAGCAAATGAGTTTTCTCTAGAGTTTTTGCCTCTGGAGTCCATCTTTGCACTTTTAATATTTGAAGTCAAATAATTGCCTTCAAAACTAATAGACCAGTTTCTTTTAAGAATTTTGTTTTGTAATAGTACCGCACAGGAGAATGAGACGTGTTGAAAGTTTAAAGCGCCGATTAGTACTGATAAACAAAACATAGAATCAAATAGATGGCCTCGCCAACATCAGCCGCAAGGCTAGATTGTTTCGCTAGTTTTTCGGCAAACGTTCCTCCCGATATTACAGTGGGACGACTGTATGGGAAAATCGGCAAAATTAATATCTCGTGTTTTTATGAATAACTGTATATGATTTTTTTCATGTCAAAAATTTGTTTTTTCGCCCTGTTCGTTCTCTATTCATGTTGTCCTCTCAATGTGGGAGAAGAAAAAAATGGAACAAAATAAATAGTAATTGAAATTATGAAGAATTTGATGAAACAGTTTTTCTCCAGTTCGAAATTTTGTTTATAAATTCATTAGTATATTTTGCGTTGTAGTATAAACAATATTTATTACCCTGAAAATCTTACATTTGTATCTCTTTTCTCCTTTTTTCATATTAAGTGCTCAATCGCACATAACAACTTTAACAGTTCTTGTCATGCCTTAGGTTTTGCTCAGAATACGAAAAACCTCATAATTTGACTGACTCTCCACCCTCTTGTGAGGCAGTTGTGACTTGTGGCACATCACAGAGGTATGCTAGAATAGACATTGAGCGGCACACAAGCTCCGAGATATTCAAAATCGAATTAAGATACATTGGGACAATTATAAAAATATTAAGTTTCCTTTGTCACTGTGCAGCAGATACACAAAGTGAACCGGAACAAAAACGCGACCATCAAACGACACCATTGATTGATTACTTCAACTTAAATATATTGAAATTAGTAGTGAATTCAATGAACGGCAAAGTAAGGAATAAAGACAAAAAAGGGTTATTATATTATATGTATATATATATTATGTGTCGTATATCAATGTGTTTAGTTCTTTGGTCAAATACGTGATCTTGAGCATGAAGTCCTGCACGATAATGTCGTATATCAATGTGTTTAGGCCTTTGGTCAAATACGTGATTTTGAGCAAGAAGTCCTGCACCTTATCGTTGTATAAAGTAATATGACCTACATTTTGAAAACCAATTTGCTTTAGGAATGCTCTAAGAATAAAAAAAATAAATGGCTTCCTTAATAGCTTCTGAAATCCCCATGTACTCAGCTTCCGTCGACAGAGCCACTGTTCTTTGTTTTGGAAAGCATGATGCGTATCCGGTATATGATCTCCTGTCCATTACGCACTTTCCACAGTCAGAATCGATGAATCCAATTAAGCCATTTTGATTTGTAGTATACTGCAATCCATAATCAATGGTTCCTTGAAGATAGCGTAGAACACGCTTCGCAGCACCCCAGTGAACGTCAGTGGAACAATTATTAAATTGTGCAAGGACGCTTGTAGCATGAGCTATATCAGGGCGGCAACAAACAGCTACATGCGTCAGTCCTCCAATCAATTCTTTATATGGGCGCTTTCCTGTCCAGATGAATTTCCATCCTTGACAAGCCTCGAAAACCAGGTTGCAAGATTATATTTGGCGGCTGCAATAAATTACGAATATATATAAATACCCCTTTTAACTTATAGATATATGCTTCGAATCTTAGTTATCTCAATTCCTAGACAGTATTTTGCCTCGCCAAGATCCCTTATTTCGAAGTCTTCTTTTAAACTATCTTTAACATGATTTATCCAGTTAAAATCCTTGAAATACAGTAAAACATTATCAACATAGATAGATAGGATTAAGATACGTTAATTTTTCACGCAACGTATATACAATGCTCTGCGTTAGAAGCATTAAGACCCATTTGTCGCAATTTATGGTCAAATCTTACATTCCACTCATGTCCGTCTTGTTCTAACCCATACAGAGGCTTTTGTAAACAACATACCTGCTTTCCTTCGCGAAATCCTTCCAGCATAAGTCTTGCTCTTTTTGCAATGACGCTGTATATTGGCTCTCTTTGAATGATTTCCTCTAAAGAATATATATATATATATATATAATAACATGATTTATCCAGTAAGTTTTCAGTCAGAATCTGACCGCATACGTGTCGGACGTGTTTTCCACCCGAGTGTTTAATTAACTTGCTTACAATGGTTTCTTTGAATTGTACTAAGTGCGGCAGTCAAATTATTGACACCGACCTCGTTATGGCTAAGATTGATAAACTCAGTCAGTGCTAAATCGCAAGTTATTACTCGCTCTCAATCGATGAATAAAGGAACTGTGCCCCGCGCTGCTCCTTCCGTTGCTAAAGACAGTGCCCAACGTTTGAATTCTGCTAAGCAGAATAACCTAAGTCCTACACCTCCTAGTGCTGCAATTGCTAATAACAAAAAACCAAATTGTTCATCCATAGAACAGGCCGCTCCGAATAAAAAATCTGCTCTTGTTGTATCAGCTGTACAAAGTGCAACAAACACAAGTGCGTCAGCTGTGGAACCTGTAGATGAAAACGATGACCAGGTCGATGAACCCCTAGTGCCCGATGCTTCCATATGGCAAACAGTTGCTCCCACTCGTACCAACAAGAGCAATAATACCATCGTTGGAACCAACAACAATCCCAACGTCGCTGTGGAACTCGAGATTGTTAGCCGACCAAAGTGGCTTCATCTATCTTCGTTCAAACCTGCTACAACCTGTCAGTCAATTGTGGATTATGTCTCGTCGAACTTCAACATAGATCCACTGAATCTGGAGTGTCACAAACTGATCAAAGCCGATGTTGATGAAAGCTCTCTCAAATATATAAATTTTAAAATTGGTGTACCAGAGCATATGGTGCCTAACTTTCTCAATTCTGAACTCTGGCCGAAGGGTATGAGAGTGAGAGCCTTTCGGTTTCTCTCAAAAAACGGAATGATCGGAATGCGAAATCGAAAAACAAACATTACACCGTCTCTTTCTGCACGCTGTAATGCAGATGTTTGTTTCTCGCTCTTTTACCATAACGTGGGAGGAATGAGAACTAAAGTTCATGATTTTTTTGTCGCTGCTGCTGATTGCTCTTATGCTATGATCGCCTTAACTGAGACCTGAAAGCATTTTTTCTGCTGAACTTTTCACCACGGACTTTGATGTCTATCGACGTGATCGATGTTATGTTCAACTTGACTTATCGGCTGCTATTGATCAATTGTGTGTGTGCATTGAATATTTTAATGCGAGTAATTGTACTTTGTCAAACATTTATGTTTTTGTTTCATACATTACCCCGGGCTCTAATAATGCAATTTATCAAGCTCATATAACTAACATTAAAAATATTGTCGATCATCTACCTGACGATTCTTATACTATTGTGCTTGGTGATTTTAATTTACCTGATTTAAAATGGATTTTCTCTGAAGAAGACAAATGTATGTTTGCTTATAATTTTACTGAAAATTTCGAATTTGAAGTCATCGACTCAATGAATGCTATGTACTTTAGGCAGGCTAATACAATTCGTAATTCAATGGAAAGATTTTTAGATTTAATTTTTGTTGATGAAGATCTAAAGGCTGTTGTCTTGGAAGTTGATCATCCTTTACTGAATAATAGTATGTATCATAAAGCACTGCTAGTTTCATTTAATATGATTGTATTTAATTCATTTGATTCTGGTCCTTCCGAAGATAAGCCTAAGTTAGATTTCATAAAAACTGATTACAATTTATTAAATAATTATATCCTTTCAGTCGACTGGGATAAAACTTTTGACATCCCAAGTTTAAACATACTTTATACTAAGTTTCGAAACATATTAGAAGATGCCATATCCAGGTCTGTTCCTATTAAGATATCTACTAATTCCAAAAAACCCATCTGGTTCAACCGAAGCTTATGCAGACTCAAAAATGCTTTAAACAAGATAAGTAAGAGATCTGCTAAAGACAATTCACTGCGTGGCGTATTGTGTCGAATGCGGAAAGAATATGAATTCCTGAAGAGATTTGTTTACGGGCAATAGATAATTTCTCTTGAGTCAAGGATCAAACAGAACTCACAAACTTTCTGGACGTTTATCAATACTAAATTAACTAATATAACTAAATTCTTTTGGAATTCCATCGAATATGTCCTATGATAATGTATCTACTGACAACCGTAAGGTTATATGTGATATGTTTGCATCACATTTCCAGTCAAACTTTGTTGACTTAGGCATGGGTTGCAGGTCAGAACTTCGAGCAAATACAATCGCAGACATAGGGCGATTAGAATTGACGAATGATGATATTCTTTCTGAGCTGTCCTCACTGGATTCTAGTGCAAGCCTAGCGCCTGATAATCTTCCCCCGCTTTTTTTAAAAATGTGTAAGGACGGATTAGTCAAGCCCCTGACTATCATTTTTAATATGTCACTGGCTCGCTGCGAATTTTTGGATTGCTGGAAGGATTCTCTCATCACCCCAATTCATAAATCTGGACCTAAAAGTTCTATTGTCAAAAACAGACCAATAGCTAAACTCCAATTAATACCGAAATTATTCGAAGCTGTTGTTAAGAAAAAAATATATACTGAAGTTCGAAACCAAATATCACAATTTCAACATGGCTTTGTGAGTGGAAGATCAACTTCGACCAATTTGGTTATATTTACAAACTTTTGTCTGAGTTCCATGGAAGCGAGACTTCAAGTTGACTCCATATACACTGACTTCTCGAATGCATTTGACCGTGTTCAACATAATGTGCTCATAAAAAAGCTAGAGATGATTCTAAAATCTTGAAATGGATAACTAGCTACCTTACAAATCGCAGACAGTTTGTAAAAATAGGTAATGATCAGTCACGAGTAATTTTCAATTTCTCTGGGGTACCTCAAGGTAGTCACCTCGGCCCTCTTCTGTTTCTTCTTTTTATTAACGATTTGCCTTCCTATGTTTCCCATTCCGACTGCCTTTTATACGCTGACGATTTAAAAATTTTTAAATCAATCCGATCATTGGCCGATGCAATGGAGTTGCAAAATGATATCTCATCAGTACAGAATTGGTGCGATTTGAATGGACTACATTTCAATATTAGTAAATACTCAGTTATGACATTTTTTAGAATTTTATCTCCTATAATCTATAATTATAAGATTGATAATACAATCTTAACAAGAGTATGTTCGCATAAAGATCTAGGGGTTATATTCGACGTTCAACTGACTTTTTCTATGCACATAGACTATATTATTTCAAAGGCCAACTCCATGCTAGGATTCTTGTTTCGAAATTCAAAAGATTTTCAAGACCCTTACACTCTTAAGTCTGTGTATGTTTCGTTAATTCGCTCTATATTAGAATACTGTTGTTTAATATGGAATCCTTTATATAACAATAGCGCTATTCGTATTGAGAGAATACAAAAAAGATTTACTAGGTTTGCTCTTCGAAAGATGTCGTGGAATTCAAATATGCCGGATTATAATGCTAGATGTCAGCTTATCGATCTAAAGCAACTGGATGTAAGAAGGACTTATTATTCAGTTCTTTTCGCTCATGACGTCATTACTGCTCACATTGATTGTCCGGTGCTGCTTTCCATGTTCAGTGTTTACACCCCGTCTCGTTATCTGAGGCCTAGAGATTTCTTTTATGTTTCGAGGCATAGTACAAACTATGGGCAAAATGATCTTGCATAAAATTCAACTTAGTTGCAAATGTTATAGACTTAAATATGAGTAGAGATAAATGTAAAAATGAAATTTTAAATTTTTTGAGTAGCAATTTACTCTAAATTACATTATAATTGTATGTTAAATTCTGCTTATACTAGGCATTATTATTAATAAGAAATGAAATGTTATTAATATTATCAGTAGTCTTAAAAAAGCTCTGTACTTGAAAGACGGAAGAATAAATAAATAAATAAATAAATAAATAATAAAGGCGGCGTCTTCATATAAATTCGTTAGTTTAAATATCCATTTAAATAGGCTGAGGTTATATCATGAGTTGATATATAGTAGCAATCGTAAGCATAAAGCGTATAAACTCTAGGCGAGCTACAGGAGCAAACGTGGTAGTGTAGTCTATACCTGGTTGTTGACTAAATCATTGGGCTACAAGACATGCCTTTCTTCGCGTAACTACGCCTTTCTCATCATTAGCACAAATTTACATCCTACCTTGTTTTGGTCCACCTGTTCCAAACAGCAAACCGTGCCGAAGTGTTGAATGGTTGAGGGGTAAGTCAACCGTGAACGAGCTCCTTCAAGTGCACTGGCCAGTGCCTGTCGTAAGTGTTGGCTATCGTCATAATATACCCGGCTATGCTATGGCGGCTACTATACACACCGGTTTACCCAAAAGCAAAAAAATCCAAAATGAACAAAAACAACACAAACAACAACAATAAAAACGAACAAAACTCAGACAGGACGACTCTATTACTAAACAACAACCAGACAAAACACCAAACGTGACGGACAAAAAAACATTAAGCATACTTGAGTACAGGGATGCCTCCTCAGATCAGTCTTAGAACACTGATCACAAGTCTGGCTGCAGTTCAACTACAGAAAGTGAGGCCTCAACGGCAAAGAAAGTGACACCGCACGTAAGACATCTACGTGCAGTCAGAAGTGCCAGGTTTAATCGGATCCTAAAAAAATTCGAAGACAGTTGGACAGACAAGGACAAGTACACTTTTCACTGGGTGAGCAAATTTTAGCAGACGTTAAAAGCTTGTAACAGGCATGCTACCAAACCAGAAGACTGCTAGCAGTCCAAATAAGAATGCTACCGGAAAGAAAGGAAGGTTAGCTGAACACAGCAAACCGACCCGGATGGAAGGGAGGAGAGAAGGACCTAGTACAGCCAGGCGCCTCGTACCAGAAACAGGACGACCGGCAAGGTGGCTAGCAAACTTGTTACAGGTAAGCAAGCACCAACTGCCCCCAAGAACTCGCCGTTCAATCGACCGAGATCCCAGGACGAGACTTACAAGACGCCGAAGAAGACATGGAACACTGATACAGTAAGCCGAACCTTCGTCAAAAGTAACATATTATACGGGATCTCTAACATGCATAACAACGAAGACAGAATCAGTGGGGAGAACTGCAGGGTCTTAACGACCAAAATTGCTGATAATTACTCAGGTATATCACTGAGAAACCGACAGCAACTCCACCTAACTTCACTGAAGTTGGTTGGCATGCTGGCGGCTCTAAAATAATAGAGTGCTACAACAAATATTTGGTAGACTTCCTAACAGAGGTCATACAAAAAATCAAGAGTCCATGGCCAAACACCTATTGGTAGTCAACCATTGGATGAAGATACCCATAAGGCCCAGAGCACGTGCATGGCTGCCACCGCGTCCTAGCGATCCGGACCACATACTGAGGCTGCTGAGAGGCCAAAATACAGGTGGGCAACTGGAAGGTAATTAAGACAGAAATGCCTGAGGAGTCAGGCAGGCTTGTCTCCTTCCGTATCAACGAGGAGTCCCTCAAATTGATGAAGGGAAAGGAGATCACCCTTAACTACATAATGTCGCAAGTCTCCTTGAAGGTGCAGGATAGAGATGATACCTTCTCAAATATGGCTGCCGCTCTCGGAAGCCTGGACATTACGACAGAACAAAATAGCGTCACGCCACCATCTGCTACAGAGGAGGCAAACACGAATTTAGACTCCGTGAAGAGAATACAAGGGACGACTAGTCTGATACAGACGGTAATGTCACAGTGGTAGAAAAGTCTCAGAATGAAGGTGGGTCAGATCAATCTGCACCACTCTAAAGCAGCCACTGCCAACTTAGTGCACCGTCTCCAAAAGAGTCATGCTCTGTAGACTGTATTGACGATATGGTGAGGAGAATCACAGCAGCTTTGAATTCTGCCTTCACTACAGTTTGCCCTGCAAACATGCAGAAAATATAGTAAACCTTCCACCATGGCGGTTCCGATCTGTCTGCATTACGCAAGGAAAACAGGAGGTGTTTCAACCGAGCAAAATTCTCAGGGGCAGCCGCGGACTGAGAACTCTACAAGCATAGTCTCAGAAACTATAAAAAAAAGGTCAAGACCGCGCAAAATGAAGCCTGGAGAGCTTTCTGTGGAAACATAGAAAATATTAAGGGTTGTGGTCGCCGACCATGCCTACGTTTATCCAATCGTCGGATGAAATGGATTTAATCCGCTCAGAGAACCCTTAAGCTCCTAGTCGACACACATTTACCCGGGAATACAGATAACAGCGAAACTGATAACAGCAACTCGCAGTCGGAACTGCAACACAACAGTACCGTACCGGATGGATTCCTTACGAAATCCAAGCTGGACAGGGCTGTTAAAAGCTTCGAGCCGTACAAGTCCCAAGGCATAGACGATGTCAGACCGGCTGAATTACAGCACGAACTGGACACACTATCGCTGTGGCTGAAGGCCATTTTTAACAGCTGCTTAAGATTAAGCTACACTCCTTAATTATGGAGGAATGTAAGGTGGTATTCAAACCAAAGTACGAGAAAGCCACACACAGTCTACCAAAAGACTTCAGACCCATAACCCTTTCCTATTATCTCTTCGAAAACTTGGAAAGGATAGTGGATCTTCAAATCAGGCAACGTATTAGCTTCAGATACTTATCACCTTCCCAACATGCGTATTGCAAAGGTTTCTCTACAGAAAGAGCACTTCACTCACTAGTAAGCACCATTGAAAAACCTCTCATTAGCAAAGAATAGACAATGGTTGCTTTTCTTGATATAGAGGGAGCTTTTAACAACGTTTAATTTGAGGCAATAAGCAACGCTGTAGATAGTCCCAATGATAATGGGACCATATATCCGACGTAGAATTTTTCTTTCGAAGGCTCCAAGAATCAGCTCCACAGTTTCACTTATCGTCCAGCTTTCGGCTCCATATAGCAGTACCGGCAAAATAAGGGTTTGGTATAGCATGATCTTAGTCCTTCGAGTCAGGAGTTTTGACGCCATATTCTACGTCGGATCTGCACAGTGATGTCGTTTGTGGAGCTTACGTTTGGCCCGAGGTAGACAAACTCCTTTACTACCTCGAAATTGTAGCTGTCGATTGTAATATTTTGTCCTAGGTGGTGTGTGACGGATCGACAGCATATACTTAGTTTTATCCTCATTGACCTTAGGACCACCTCGCTTCGCCTCTTCTTCAATTGCCGTAAATGCTTCCATTACGGCACATTGGGAACGCGAGACGATGTCGATGTCGATGTCGATGTCGTCTGCATATCCCAATAGTTCGACTGACCTTTAGAAGATAGTGCCTTCCGTGTTTACAGCTGCCCGCCGCACTATCTTCTCCAGTATCAAAATGAAGAAATCACACGACAGCGCATCTCCTTGCCGAAATCCGGTGCAGGTTTCAAACGGCTAGGAAGTCCTCGAGCCGGGCTTCACGGGGCATCGCGTGTTTGTTAGCGTAGTGCGACACAACCGGATCAGTTTTTCCCGGGATCTCGAATTCGGCTATCGCAGCAAATACTTCCTTGCGATGAATTCTGTCGTATGCGGCTTTAAAATCGATAAAGAGGTGGTGCGTATCGATTTGAAACTCGCTGGTCTTTTCCTTAATGAGAAAATTGGCTTAGTGAGAAAATTTGGTCTATTGTCGATTTGCCGGGCTGGAAGCCGCACTGGTACGTGCTGCTTAGTGCGGTGCAAAACGGCTTTAGACATTCACACAGTACGATGGACAGGATCTTGTAGGCGACGTTGAGCAGTGATATACCTCTATAGTTGTTGCAAGAGGTAGGATCGCCTTTTTGTGGATGGGGCATCCAAAATTCTGCAGATGATCTGGTGCATGCTCCTTACCAGAACATCGCCACCGGCCTTGAAGAGCTATGATTGTAAGCTATCTGAGCCTGCGGCTTTGTTGTTCTTCAGCCCTTTGATGGCTGTGCGACTTCTTCAAAACTAGGTGGGAACTTCATCCACTGGAGTTGGGATTTCTTGATTCTCTATCACTCTCTCCTGGGCAGGCCCGTGAAGCAGCTATTGAAAGTGCTGCTTAAACACATCCACTATTCCCTGCGGGTCAGTAATCAGGTTACCGTCACAGTTTCGACGAGCCTGGGTGCCTTTCTTAAGGCCAGCGGCAAGGCTTTTAGCATTTTTGAAGAAGGCCCGTATTTTATGTTTGTCCCTAGACTCTTCGATGTCCTTGAGCTGGGAGGTTGCGAGAGATCTTTTCTTTGGGCGTAGAAGCTTTTTCTCCTCCCTTCTTCCAGCCCGGTAATCCTCCTGCACTGCTCAAGTTTTTCGTTGCAACGCCTTTTGGTATGCCGCGTCAGTTGCATGTTTCTTTTGCTCACACTCGTCATCATACCACGGGTTCCTCATCGGAGGTGGTAGGTAGCCTAAGGTGGTTTCGGCTACCTCTTTGATGGGCGAGCGGCAATGCAACCACATCTCAATAAGTTGCTCTTCGTAGGCTCTCGCAATCTCGGGTGTGCTCAGGCGTCCAATGCCAAAACTCCTTTTTATTGGATCTCTCTCATAGCAGCTCTGAATCTTGCTGCTATGAGGAAATGGTCAGAGTCGACGCTTGCCCCCCTGAATGTTTGCACAGCCAGGATATTTGACGCATGCTTTGTGAAAATGAGCACATGGTCGATTTGGTTGGCGGTTCGACCATCCAGAGATCGCCAGGTTGCTGTGTAGATTCTTTTGCGAGGGAACCGAGCACGATCTTTACATCGTACTCCGGACAGGCACCGTCCAAGAGGTCATAATATTCCTCTTTGACAGAGTCTTCAGCCTGGTCGGTCGGTAGGGGCGTGTTCACATCTGACGCTCATGTTGTAAAAATTGCCTTAGATTCGGATCACAGCCGGCGATTACTTATCGGTTTAAAGTCGATGACTTTCGACCTTAACCGTTTTCCCACAACGAATCCGCATCCAAATATGTGGAACCTTTTGTGACAGCTGTCCCTTGTCCTATCCCGCGTATTTCCTGGATCGCAGTAATATCCGCCTTATACTGGGTGAGGATATTTTCCAGTTTATGAGGCCCCTGGAGTGTAGAGTGTTCTTACATTCCAAGAACACGGTCTCAAATCATTCTCCTTTTTCGCTCCGTGTCGTTGTTGTAGGTCCGCCCGTGTATTCGAGGCAGCTTGCTCTCTCATAACGGATTTTTGTTTTTATGTGGGCGGGTTGTTAGCCCTCCGCCCAACCACAAGGGTATCGCTGCACACATTGGTTCACCTCACAACGGGTGCTGTGATGGCTATCCAGGGGGCGCCGCGGGGAGCCTGTATTTCAACTTGATCTGTTCATCGGAAAGGATGGTTGCTGGCATCTCGCCAATTTGGGAGCGATCAACAACTTTACCCTGTGTGTACTGTCCCCCAAGCGTTGTCTTTCAACGTCATTGGTCATGCACAAAGTATAGCGTCGACCTGCGTTAGTGAAAAATGAGAGTGATGAAAGGATCGTAATAAAACGTAAAACGTAAAACCTAAGTTCAGCGCACGTCATTATCGAACATGTTGGATATTTATTGACAGAGAGTTGCGCTGTGAGAGAGATTTTCTCCCAAATTGAGAGTTTTCTTCCAAATCGAGAGTATTTTGTGTCAACAGTCATTCGAGAAATGAAAACAGCTAATTATAAATAATTTAACGACAAAAGTCAATTCAAATGAGTGTATGCAGAAAGGCGGCAATATTTTTATTCTGGTAGATGGGAGAGAGAGAAATTCAGTGCGTCATCGCACTCCCTTCGAAACGTGAAGTCTGCTGGCGCAACGCACTATTGTGTTTCAGGCATTAATATGTCCTAATATCTCAGATTGTAACTAGCTCAAATGGGAGTTTGATGAATTGACTTAATTAACATAAGCTTTATTCATTCGCGTACCCCTCCATACTGTGTTGAAAATTTAAAACCGAAATTTGAAAAAACGTTTAAGTAACGAGCGAATTTTCAAATAAGAACTCTAATTCACCCCAATAGTAAGATTGTGGAAGGGTATCAGCTGATGATACAAAAATCGTATAAATAATGGTGTCGGATGAAATCAAGGGGCAAGAGAGGTAGAAGTTGGATATCTCTATTATCCCTTATCTCCGAATCTTCTTAATCAACATGAGAAATGAAGTATTACATATGTCCCCGAGCACATGAAACGTCACATCGCTCACAGGGAAGGATCTCGAGTTAGTTGAGGAAGCTGCCAGATATCGTTTGCATATCGTGGGTATCGCGACGAAGTAAAGGCGATCTAGAACTGTGGACCTGCGGATGGGTGGAAACTTTTCCTATCGGAAGTTACACCTCAAATGTCTACACAGGCGGGAATGGGGATACTCACAAGTCCCAGGCTGGCAGACAGGGTATTCGAGTGGATTCCGTTAGGAGAGAGAGTCGGGATCTTATAGCTCAGGCTTGAAAGGCCAAGGTATGCACATAATCTGGAGTTAGAGTACACGGCTTTCCTGGATGAAATTGATGCTGCACTTGATAGGGTAGCGGAGATGGATTCCTATATTCTGATAGGTGACTCCAATGCTCATGTGGGTGTTGATGTAACGACATGGGGGAGAGTGATTGGGAGGAACGGTGATCTTCATCAGAACGCGAACGGAGAGAAGCTGTTGGACTTTTTCTATGCAAATTACATGTCCATAATGAACACCTTCTTTCACACAAAGACATCCCTAAGTACACGTGGTCCCAATAGAGTCTACAACAGAATTCCAACTTTCCCATTGCATGTAGAGGAAGTACAGCGACTGTTTTCAATAGCTATCATTGCCTCTGCACGGGATGTTTGTGGAGTGAAGCTGCTTGGAGTGGCAGCTGGTGGTGAGAAAAGAACTGCGCGGCTTACAACACCCGGAGTTCAAGAAGCAGAAGTTCAAGACTTACAGAGAGTCTTAGAAGGAGTTCGGCGAGATGTTGAAAAGCGGCCACAGATCTGCGAAAAAGGTGCTCGGGTAATCTATTCGCCGATTCAGAGGAAGGAAAAGTCAACATCATCGAAGGAGTCAAATCCAAAGATGGTGTCGTGCTTTCCAATGAGGAGGACATCTTGCGCAAATAGAGCGAGCACTTCTTGGAGCTGCTCAGTCCCGAACAGGGCACTGAGGATAAAAGACCCAAAGTCTTAAGTGGGAATCCAATGGTGGAGGAAGTCATTTTGGCGATAGATTCGTTAAAAGTTCGCAAATCCGCCGGTGTAGATGAAATTCGGTCAGAAATGCTTAAGGCAATGGGTAAAGAGGGCGGTTTTTGGCCCTCGTATTATTAAGGTGGCGTGGGAATGCGGTAAGACATCTGGCGATTGGCAAACTGATATGATTGTCCCTCTTTTTAAGAAGGGAGGCAAAAGAGACTGCACCTACTACAGGGGCATATCCCTCAAGTCTCCCCGCAAAAGTCTACGCTAAGGTTTTGGAAGCGCGTTGTAAATCTATGGTCGATTTAAGGATGGGGGATGAACAGTGTGGCTTTCGTCCCGGCAGAAGTACAACGGACCTGCTTTTCACTCTAAGAATGGTACTTGAGATGGCTTGGGAGTATTCCAAACCCATCTACAGCTGTTTTGCAGATTTCGAAAAGGCATATGACCGTGTTCCTCGAGGTAAAGCTCTGGAGTGTTCTGCAGGAGTATGGGATTGCGAGTACTCTTTTGAGGGCCATTTAATGTCTATACACAGCTGCTATGTTCGGGTTAACGGTGCTAAATCAACACCTTCACCGTGGGCGTTGGACTTCGTCAAGGGTGTGTCTTGTGACCTCTCATTTTCATTGTTTATATGGACAGGCTGTTGCAGCGCAGCCCAGACGAAGAATGTTTCGCATTTGGAGGAACTCCAGCGCGCACTCGATAGGTTTATGGCCGTATGTGCTAATTCTGAAATGAAGGTTAACGTGGACAAAGCAAAGGTTATGGTAATTTCGTATCTCGGGGTCTTCTTCACGAGTGATGGGAGGAGTAATACTGAACTTTCCTGTAGGATTCGTCAAGCTGGGTCAGTTTGAACACAGCTTGGAGGATCTGTAATCAGGAAGGCCGAGTTTAGTGTGAAAGCCAAGTTAGCAGTTATCAACTCAGTATTTGTTCCAACTCTCACATGTGGTAATGAAACTTAGGACCGAAAAGAATGGATCGAGAATACAAGCTGCTGAGATGAGATTTCTTCGTGCTGTTGTGGGAATTACTCGCCGGGACAGGGTGAGAAACACGATAGTACGCTAGGAACTCAACGCTGAGCAGCTGCTTCTCCGAATGGAAAGAACTATCATTCGTTGGTTGGGTCACTTAGAATGAATGTCCCCGCCATCCCGACTTCAGAGGCGGCCCTTGAATGCGATTCCATCAGGTAAGCGACCACTTGGTAGACCCGGGATGAGATGGTAGGACCAAGTCCATAAGCTTGCCTGGTTACGTTTGGGCATAACCCCTGATGAGTTACTGTCGATGGCGAAGGATCGAGTTGCCTGGTAATCTCTGTGCGGTTTACCGCCGCGACCCCTCTAGTGGATCATGCGGGTCAGAAGATAATGATGATGGTGATGGGTTATAGAACTCTACCCCATCAACTAATAAAACATTGGAGACATTTTTGCAGAATATATCGGCATATTACAGAATATATATATATATATATATAAATATATACAAACAAGTTGAGCAATTTTCGTTGTACGTGGCTTTGCCAGCTTCGACATCTTTCAGAGGATACAAAGACCAGTTTAACTATGGATTTTCTACGTTTCATCGTGCTTAAGAGTTGTGTAGCCTTTTAGTTGCATCTTATTATTTTCTTGAGAAAATGTCATTTTTATTTATTTTAGGCTCGCAAATAAGTGTTAACATGGACGCTTTGGGTTCAGATCTTGACTCACACATGAAAATCACATTTCCCATTCTATGAAATAATTATTTTTCAAACAATTTCAAATATTTTTGCTCTTCGTCAGAATCCACAAAGGGTACTGATCTGATTCTGGCCCGACTCCGAATCTGTTGCACGGAAAATGTCTCTTATAATATCGTTTCCAAACGTCGCAAAAGAATATAAGAAGTGTTAAAATGGAGGTATTTTTAAAAAATCGTGTCATAGTCAAATTGCGACTAAAGTCAAATAGCGGCAACCCTGAAACCCAGTATGCAGAACCTCCTACCTCTAAACTCGCCGCCGCGAGGTCTTAGTTGTATAGGCTAGGCTAGGGATCCACGTCCTTAAGGAGCATGGTCTGCACCTTTTCCCCTTTCGGAGTGTACGAGAAAACTCGGCCTCCGACATCGCTAACCTTTCTTTGACTACGTGATAGTCTGCCATTGATAAGCAATGGACAGAGATACGTAGTGGACCCTTATACTAAATAAAGTAAGAATTTTTTGTGACCAACTTACATAGAATGTCAACGTCCTTCGTCTCCAGTCCGAAGACGTTGATTGGAGGGCATCTCTCCTTGTTGGTTGGTTGCTGCTTCTGCTGTGTTGTCTTCTGCTGATGTTGTTGTTGTTGCTGCTTTTCTAGTTGGGCAGCTGTCTGGTGCTGTCCCTTTGGCAGTGGTTGGGACGTTCCGGGTTGTTGATGCTGCGGTTGCTTCCCCTTGGTCTGCATCTGACGCTGTTGTTACTGCTGTTGCTACTTTGGCTGCTGCTGTTGTTGTTGCTTCTGCTGCTTTGGCTGCTGCTGTTGTTTTTGCTGCTGCTGCTTTTGTAGCTGTTGCTGTTTTTGTTGCTGCTGCTGCTGTTGTTGTTGCTGCTGCTGTTTTTGTAGCTGCTGCTGTTGTTGGGCAGCCTCTTTAGCTGCTCTCCTGGCCCTTAGTTTGGTTTGGAGGGCTTGGATGTGGGCGTCGAGCTCCTCCCTCTCTCGCTGGCTCTTTTCCAGCTGCTCCGGGTCCTCTTCATCTTCGTCCTCCGATTCGGAGGACGTTAGAGTGTGGAAGGGGTTCTCTCTCCCGCTGTAGGAGAATCTCCCCTCCCCTTCTGTCGACTCGTACAATTCTGGACGTCGTCGTCGACCATTCTGGATCTTGCTTCTGTTGTTGTCGCTCCAGTTGTTGTTGTTGTTATTGCTGTTGTTGTGTTTGCGGCTGTAGCCGCAATTTTCCCGTCACCTGATCCAAGGCTGGAACGGCGCTTTACGAGGCTGGGTTGAGGCTGGAGCTTCTTCCTCCTCTTCTTCCTCCCCTCTTCGTTTGTTGACTGGTGGTCCGATGTCGAAGCCACGGGTACAATATCACCCGATTTCATGAGCTCGGGTCGCTCCACTGGCTCCATCACACTTCTTACTCACACTTAGTGTCTCTACTTGATTTTAATTAAAAAAAAAAGATCTCACTGTATGCACAGGGCGTATATGTTGTGTATATGCATAACATATATAATTTATACGCCGTGATGCACCTTTTTTTTGTTTTTGTTTCATATATATATATTTTTTTTTGGATTTAATGTTTTATTATTTTTTTTTTTTTTGGTTTTTTTGTTTTATTAATTTTTTATTTTTTTTTCTAACATCTACCTTAAAAAACTATGTAAGCTGGCCACTATGGTCAGCTATCTGATCTTCTTGGTAGACTCTTTCCTATCTCGAGCGGGGATCGCTCTACTGAACCGGAGGAGATCCTCGTTGGAAAATCGTCGTCGCAAAACAAGATGTTTATTACCTCGACCTTCGGACCTGATTTGTAGGCAACTAGGTCGTCGGCGTACGCAATTAAGTGCGGCATGGAACCTATAAGATCTGCAGTGAATATAGAAAACAAGATCGGGGAACCGATGGTCCCCTGTTGCAGACCGTTTTTAATGTTAAAGACTGTAGTGGAAGTTACGTCACCATTTTTCACAACGAACTTTCTACCTGTTATCATGTCATAGACCATGTATAGCAATGGTTTACTTATGCCAAGCCTGACCAGCTTGAAGAAGAGGTCCTCCAATCAAACGGTGTCGAACGCCTTCTCCAAGTCAATCAGGCAGGCACCCGTACACTGATTTTTGTTTTTCTTCCATTGTACGTCGGACACCAGTTTTAACGCGGCATTAATGGTATCATGCCCCGCTCGGAATCCGAACTGGTTGTCCGGTATGATTTTCTTTTCATCAGCTAATTGCTTCAGAACTCGAATGACTATCTTTTCAAAAACCTTGCTTATGCAGGGAAGTAGACTGATCGACCGAAGATTTGTCGGACTGGACGTATCTTTGCACGCGCATCTACTCAGCGCATTGTTGAACAGGGTTGTGTAAATTTGGACCGCTTCGGGGGGAATATGGCGAAGCACAATGTTCGGTATTCCCTCGATTCCCACTGACTTTTTCTTCTTCAGCGAGTGGAAGATACCCTGGAGATCTTCTTGAGAAATCAAGAAGTGATTCCCATCATTGGCAACGGCACTATGTGCCATGTTCTCGTCATTGAACCTGGTGAAATCTGGATTCTCTGATCGCCATTGACTTATCTCATTGCGGAGATAGAAGTGGTTTAGCAGGGCTCTGTTCTCAAGATCGTGATTCGGCCAACTAACCTCGTTGACCGTATACACTCTCTGGAACACTGCCCCAATAGCTGTAACCTTGTCCTGGGGATCTTCCACCGCAAAGAAGTCATTGTCTAGCACTGCCTCATCTGGATCGATACCAACTGAAGTCAGTAAGTGTTCGTTGTCTGTCGTCCTGGGAAGTCTTACGATTTGAATGTCGTTTTGATCTTTCCTCCGAAATATTTTATTTACTTGCGGGAACATACCCGGGTTGTTGGATCGTACAGCCCGGATTTTGTTGCCCCAGTGCAAGCTTATAGCCAAGCTATAGTTTATTCGTATTAACTGTTGGAGGTTCTTGATCTCCGACTTCAATGCTCTGACTTCCGCGTTTTGCGGATCTGTAAAACGCCTGTGCAAGAGTTTGAGTCTTGACAGCAGCCTACTTTTGTGCACGTGAAGTGCGTCGATGGTAGAATTTCGATAAACATCGCTGTTGTCGATTTGAACTACCTTCGGAATTGTTTTGTCCATCGTACGTTTGATTACGTCGTCCATTTGTATGAGGTACCTGTCAACCTCTTCGTTCGTTAGGTTTCTGTTTGTCGACGGATTGATCCCACTCCAACGTATTTCTGTGGATAAAGTCCTGGAGAAGCGTGGCCAGCGAGCCTTATTATAATTATAAGGGTGCCTCTGGACATACTCCTCCAGTCCTTCCATCTCGTTCGGGAGCTGAATAACTGCGAAGAGCCCGCAGTGATCACTCTCGTACTCAACAGCAGTTAGACAGTTCCGTGTGCTTCTTTCCACGTCTAGTATGGTCAGTCGTTTGTCTATCAGCATCAGATCCAGATAGGACCCGCTTCTAGGATACGATGGTCTATCGGTAGCAAGCAAATCTAGCTTGAACTCAACATTGTGGTCTACCAACCAGTTATACAATGAGGTCCCCCTGGTGTTATGCACCACGTTGCCCCACTCTATATGCCTCGAGTTCAAGTCCCCGGGTACGATATAGTAATTATCTTCCGAGCTCAGTCGAAGGCTAGTGAAAAGAGTATCGAGCTCTGAAATGAAATATTGGTTGATGCGTGACTTGTCAGTCGCATAGATAGCGATCACATATAGCCACTTACCACCCCGAAGGGGGATGCGTGCGATGCACGTTTCTATGGCCTGGAATCTCCGCACTTCACCGCTATACACGACCTTATGACAAAGGCCTTTTTTTATTAAGAGCGCGACTCCACCAGCTAGGTAGCTTCGATCTCTTCGAATAATATTGTAATTTTTGTACCTGAGTGGGTGCGTCTGGCTTAGCTTAGTTTCGCAAACCATCAACACATCAGGATTATGGGTCTGCAACAAGTTACCGAAATTTAATTGACGTTCAGGTCGGATCAGTGAATTCACATTCACTGATAGAATTTTCAGGTTGCAGGCTGCCTGCGCAGCCATTATACCGATGGTGCGTTTGGCTCTCCAAACAGCGTTGAATAGATGAGGTCTATTCGCGCTGCTTGTTGTTGTAACATTTTCTGGAATTGGGTTTGGAGTTGAGCCATCTGCCTCTGGATAGAGAGCAGGATCGTCTGCACATCCAAATTTGCTTCTGGTTGCCTGGCCACAGGGACCTGGGTAACTTTCGGCACTGTCTGTTGAACCGGTCGCCCAGCCGATGCCACTTGGGCATAGGAGACTGCCGGTGTAACAGTGGTAGCTGGAACACGGGCACTAGCCTCGCTTCTACCATTTTTCCCTTACGTTTGGCCTGTATAATTCTTCTCATTTCTTGGACCTTAGGACATCCTCGATAGTTAGCAGGATGCCCGCTGGTCTTACAGAGCACGCACGTCAGCTTGCTCCTATCCTCAACTTTATCGGTCCCTAAAGGACATTCCCCGCGATTGTGGGTTCCTGCGCATTTGACACAGCGAGACTGCATATTGCAGTTCGCCGCGGCATGCCCGAACCTCTGACAACGAACACACTGGAGTGTGTTCTTTGTCTTTTTTATTGTTTCCCATGTAACAGACAGAGTGCCTAAATGGGTAATTTTTTGTAGGCTCTCTAGTTTGCTGTCTGTGGTGACCTGAACTAGGAAGAAAGGAAGTTTCCTATTCTCCCTTCTCGATGCCGCAGTGATGAAGGGCTCAACCCCTACGACCTGGACATCGTCGCTCTGCGCTTGGCGCAAAATAGCGAGGATCTCATCGGGATCAGTGTCGGGATCCACGTCCTTAAGGAGCATGGTCTGCACCTTTTCCCCTTTCGGAGTGTACGAGAAAACTCGGCCTCCGACACCGCTAACCTTTCTTTGACTACGTGATAGTCTGCCATTGATAAGCAATGGACAGAGACACGTAGTGGACCCTTATACTTAATAAAGTAAGAATTTTTTGTGACCAACTTACATAGAATGTCAACGTCCTTCGTCTCCAATCCGAAGACGTTGATTGGAGTTCCTGCTTCTGCTGTTGTTTCTGCTGTGTTATCTTCTGCTGGGCAGCTGTCTGGCGCTGTCCCTTTGGCAGCGGTTGGGACGTTCCGGGTTGTTGCTGCTTCTGCTGATGCTGCGGTTGCTTCCCCTTGGTCTGCATCTGATGCTGTTGTTGCTGCTGCTGCTGTTGTTGTTGCTGCTGCTGCTTTTGTAGCTGTTGCTGTTTTTGTTGCTGCTTCTGCTTTGGCTGCTGCTGTTGTTGTTGCTGCTGTTGTTGTTGCTGCTGTTTTTGTAGCTGCTGCTGCTATTGGGCAGCCTCTTTAGCTGCTCTCCTGGCCCTTAGTTTGGTTTGGAGGGCTTGGATGTGGGCGTCAAGCTCCTCCCTCTCTCGCTGGCTCTTTTCCAGCTGCTCCCGGTCCTCTTCACCGGCGATCACTCTACCGCGACGCTATCGGGTCTTGTAACTTTTTGCACCACTTTACACACTTGAACTGTCTATGTTCGCACTAAGCCGAAACACGTCTGCACTTGGTGGAGGTCTGTGAACGACTTAGCGCAACGCCTTGACCCGCACGGCTATCACTGCTCATTAATTTCCGTCTTTTTCTTCGGATGATCAATTGACTTTCACTCAATACTTAGAACACGTCTGCTCGTGATGGTGGTCTATGAGAGACTGAATGTACATCGTTGGCGTTGTGAGATGGGCATCACTTCCTGAATCGATTAACACGTTGTATACTTTACCACGTATTTTCACTTCTTTAAACATTTTATGACTTCCTGACGATACCGCTGAACAGTTTTTCTTTACTACCTGACATTCTTTAGCGCGATGGCCAAAGTTATTACACAAGTTAAGAATTTCCTTTAATAATGATTAAAAAAAAATATTTTCTGGGAGGAGAACCTCCTTTATTGACAGATTAAAAGAAACAGAACTTAATTCTAACAACAATAATAAACCTAAACTATTGCTACTCATAGCCACCCGGTCAGACGCATCGTCAGCGTTTCCGCTGCAGGTAAGTTCGTCGCGGTGCATTGCAAGGGTGTCAGGTGCCGAGCATGTTGGCTGCTGTGGAGCGTTGTTGCACGTGCAAGGTGTTCTGTTTCCGGGACTGTGGGAATGGAATTTTGTGTAATGATGCGCTGTTCTTAACTCTTCCCCTCTTAAATTTATGCGTCCTCGCATAAACTATGCGTATGGAATGTTATAAATACTACCATGATAGTTCGTAGGTGGTGCGAAGGACATCTCAGGTTGTACGGTATTTCCACGATATTCGTTGATCGAATAGTTATTTCGGCGATGTTGTCCTTTGATGCTCGGAACAGTCTTAGCAGAATTGTTGTCATAAATATGATGAGGAACAGGAAATAGGTGGTCCATTGATGAATGGTTTTTTCAGTCTGAATCCTATTTATATGCTTGGTGTTATTAAGATGAAGTTCCTTCATCAGTTCCAAGGAAAGTACTTCTTCAACTTCGGAATTTTCAAAAAATGAATTTATTAGTGGAGGCACAGCGTGAATTTCTTTAACTTCTTCAGCAAGGTACTTTTGGTCGTTAATGGTTATGCTGGCGTTGACGAATTTGATAATATAACTCCCTTTGATGATGATCCCTCGATGATGACTGTTGTTGTTAATTTCGATACTTCATTCAAAGTCGTTCAGAAAGATGGTTCCTGGGGAGATTTCTTCAACAGACGGAACATGCTGGCTATTAATGAGGTTACAGGTAGCATTTCTACTTTCTAACAAATTAGTGATACATTTATCATTTCTTATATCTAGAACATTTCTTGGTTCTTGGAGAGTTCATGAATTGTTTTACATTTACTTATAATTCCATATATTGATTCATTATTCTTTAAAACATTATTCCTTAAAACATAAAATCTTATTTATCAATTTATTTTTCTTTATTGGCTTAATAACTAATTTTTCATAAATTTTATTCTCTGTCTTGGGTATGCTTATAATATAGATTAAACAATTGGTATTCGTGACCACTTTTAAGTCTTCATAGGCTAATGCTTCTTCAACATTTTTATATTGTAAATATTCTTTATTCAAATTTTCAATTACTAAATCTACTTCTGATTTTGACAATATATTGGAGGTTGTAATATTAGATTTGGCCAATTCTATGGCATAAATAGAATTCATTATTTCTTCTTTTATTATTCTAACTTTATATAATAAACTTAGTGCTAGTTCACTTTCAAAAGATTTATCTTTTCTTATTATATTTAGAATCTGGTTGGTTACATTCGTAAGCTTATTTATTCTATCTGTATGTTCTTTATTAATAAAAATTTGATTGTTACTATTTTCTAATACATGATTTATCTTATTTACTAGCAATGCATAATCTGGGCTGGTCTGGGCTGCCAGCTACCCATTTCCATGCGGAACCAAGGTAATTTAAGGATCTTTTTGACTTATGAATTTTAATATTTTTTAAAAGATTACTTGTATGCTTAATTTCATGATTTAGGATTGGAAAGAATGGATTGGTTTGCGGGATATGTTGTTGCAGGATGTATTATTCAGGAAGGACTCGTATGGGAATAATTCCATAACCTGTATCAGCTTCAGAGTGCCAGATTGTATTGCTGCAGTGCCCTTGTTTAATACAACTACTTGAGAGTTGGAATAATCAAGTATTCGGACATCTGCGCATACAATTGCTATACAAAACCTATGAAGAATGAAAAATAGAGTTTTAATTTCATATATTCGCTTTGTGCACTATGCTGCCGGATTCTGTGAGATCAGTTGTCGACCTATCTTCTTTTACAATTTCTTTCTTGTAACGCGGTGACAATTTTGAACCTAGCCTTTTATTGACCTTAACGAATATTGTGCTTCCAACATTATATGTTTTAATAGGATGCTGAGTTTTATTGTGGTTTTTCAGAGTCTCTAAGTTTCTGTATGTTATCTTGCCTAGCTGTTTCGAATTACTCTGGGTCAGTGCAGATATTTCTTCCAAAGAATATTTCAATTGGTTTTCGCCCTATTGTAAAATGTATAGAATAGTTATATTCGTAAACGGATCTTTCTAAAAGTTCGGAGAAATTCCTATGAGTGCGGTCGAGTTTAAGACATCGCATGATTTCAGACAACGTAGAATGGAAACGTTCTACTTGTCCGTTAACTGTACTGGAATAGGGAGGTGTTTTGAAAATTTGTATACGAAGTTGATCTTCTAGCATGAAGCTAATCGATGCGGAATTAAGTGATTTCTCATTATCGATCACTATGACTTCAGGTACTCCAAATGAGAATACGATATCTCGCAGAGGTTGTTTGATATCTTCGATAGCTCTTGACTTGAGTAATTTCGCTTGGGCATACTTAGAGAATTTATCTACTGCGGTAAGAACAAGATTCTTTTCAGTAGAATAAATATCTACATGAAGGATGTGACCAGGATATCGGGGAATAGGAGTGGATTGAAGTTGGGGTTTATTGGGATGGAGTTCATACTTGAACTCGTTACAAATTCTACATTGCTTAACCAATTGATTGATTTTTAATTCATTTGGGGAAAATAAAATTTTTGTAGCAACCGAGATTTATTTTCGCGAGAATTTCGGTAAGCTCTTTTGTGAATCTTTAATATCTGTTCATCTTGCTCAGCTTCATCTATTAAGTCTTGAACTGTTAATTGCGTAAGCCGAATTTTGTAGGCCTTAAAGTATAGTGGATATATTTCCTGGATTTTACCCATTGTCTGCTCGTCTGTCAAAATACCATTAATTATAGTGAGAATTAAGAATCATTTGAATATTGAAATTAGATTGTCTTTATTATAGGATGGTTGGGTGAAAATACATCTACGATAGTTAGGGAAGGGATGTTCAATTTTGTGAGGGATTTCGTCTCCTAATGATTGCACGATCAGATTCTTAAAGACGTTGAGTGGAATTTCTACAGATGGTATAAGTCGATGAGAAGAACTTTCGTCACTATGTACGGATGTCGTCATTGAATTAATGAATGTTTTCTGCGGTGGTCTCGATAACGCGTCAGCGACCACATAAGCTCATAGTTATACTCTTCGAGTATAGCCTTCCAGCGTTTCATCTTCGAGTTGTTATTCTTGTTGCTAAGAGCGTACGTGAGTGGTTGGTGATCTGTAAAAATTGACACTTTTGCCGAACCGTAAAGGTAATTTCTGAAGGAATTTAATGCCCAGATGATAGCGAGCATTTCCTTCTCATTCGCTGCATAATTTTCTTCTGTCTTATTGAGCGTTCGTGAGATGAACATGATGGGTTTGTCATCTTGTGACAAAACTGCTCCTAAGGCGTAATTCGAAGCGTCTGTTGTTAATTGGAATGTTTTCTTGAAGTCAGGATAAGCTAGTATTATATCGTCCGATGCTAGGGAGTTTTTTAGCTTGTGAAAAGAAGAAAGTGCTTCATCATCCAGATGTACTGCCTTTTTGATAGATAAGTTCTTAGACAGTCGTCCGTCTTCACCTCTTAACATATTTGTTAGAGGTTTGGCTAGCTTGGCATAGTCCTTTACAAGCCGCCGGTAGTAGCCTGATAGGCCAAGAAAGGAACGCAACTCTTTAAGAGTGTTAGGACTTGGGAAGTTGATGATTGCCTTCACTTTTTCTGGATTTGTCTTGATTCCATCTGATGATATAATGAAACTAAGGAATTCTACCTCTCGCTTATAGAATTCACATTTATCCAATTGCACTTTCATATTAGCGGATTGTAGTGTCTCAAAAATTAGACGAAGGTTTTCAGGGTGAGTTTGCAAATCGGAACTAAATACTATAATGTCATCTATATAGATGTAACATCGCTTACCAATGCGCTCTCGGAGGATATCGTCGAGTGTTCGCTGAAATATAGCTGGGGCATTTTTCAACCCGAAGGGAAGACGAGTAAATTCAAATTTTCCATTTTTTACAGAGGGGTGTTTTCCCCACATCAGCTTCTTTTAACGGAATCTGATGGAA
Organism: Eristalis intricaria; assembly: GCA_964034865.1. Lineage (NCBI taxonomy): Eukaryota > Metazoa > Arthropoda > Insecta > Diptera > Syrphidae > Eristalis > Eristalis intricaria. The sequence continues at coordinate 24,324,308 of OZ035875.1, read as the reverse complement.
TCCACTTTTAAGACCTAAGACTGAGAACCAATGATTTTGTCCTAGCTGTGATAGGACTTCGCTTATTTCCGGTATGGGATACCGATCCGGAATTGTGACGGAATTCAACTTACGATAATCGATGACCATCCGATACTTCTGCTCACCAGATGCGTCTAGCTTTTTCGGTACGATCCATACTGGCGAGTTATACGGTGATTTCGAAGGTCTTATTATACCGTTACGTAGAAGCTCTTGGATCTGTTTCTCAATTTCTTCTTTAAGGGACATGGGATAGGGATAACTGTTGGAATAAACTGGGGTGTCGGTATTTGTTCGGATCTCTCCTACAACAACCGATGTATATGTAAATTTTTCATCTGGATCTTCAAAAAGGTAAGGGAATTCTTTTACCAACTGATGGATTGACATTTTTTGTTCTGCGAACATATGAGACGTTCTGATATTTATGGAATTGACTGAATGACAAGTGAGCTGTTTTATTCGAATTTTTAAACAATCTTTTATGATCATATAATCATGTTTGGTATGAATGATAGCCGATAGTTCCTTTAGACTGTCGTTACCAACAATACCATGAAAAGATTTAAGATGCGGCATTATGAAAAATTTAATTTTTGGGTCAGTTAGGCAGAAAAGGTTAACGAAGATGTGATACTTATCTTCACATCTCCTCCGATAGAATTCGCATAAAAAGGTTTTTCGTTAGGGATAGGGTTTTTTGCAAGTGATGGCTGAATATAGTTCTTGTTCGAGCCAGTATCAATGAGGAATTTTAAAATTTTACCAGTTTTAGTTTTACATTCAAAGTAGGGTAACGAAGAATTCGCTAGCCTAAAAAATGAATGTCACTGAATTCAGAAATTTCGGTCGAGTTATTCTCAGTATTTGTGGATTGATCTTGTGGCTGAGTTCCCATGTACTCTTCAAGTGTCTGATCGAATGTGGGCCCTCTGCCTTTACTGCTGCATTGTATTCCTGCATATCAGAATTCGTCTTGATATGGAAGTTCCTTTGTAGTTTATTAGGAATGCTCCTTTGAGAGACATCTGCAGGTCGTTTGGGTGCAGGTGGCCAGTTCCTCTGAGGTCTGTTCATATAGTTTACTGCTCCGGTTCTTATGGTCGAAGTTTCCATAGGTACGACAGGTGGCTGAGGTCTTGGTGCGGGCTTGCGGAAATAATTTCCTTGCTGCTGATTATGCTGTGGATAGTTAGGACTAAAACGCGATGTTGTTGTGGAACATTGAATGGTGCTGGCCTCTGATTTTGAATAGGCTGACCATTTGGGTACATAAGGCTAGTAGGCTGCGAAAAATGAGCAAGTGCGGCTTGGGGGAATGTTATCACGACGAGGTGGAACCGGGGGTGGAATAAGTTTCCTCATAATGGTCTGATTGCCATTTGCGCAATTTGATCGAAAACTTTGATTTTCCAGTTTCAGACATAAGTACAATACCTGTGGAAGATCTGCCGGTTCTCTAATGCCGAGAAGCCTAGGGAGTTCTCTCTTTAATCCCCTTATAAAGGTATCAAGAGCCTTTTCTCGGTACGTTTGTACAAGGAGGGACATAGACTCTTGACCTATGCCCATACAAGAAATTTTGTTTAAAATCAGAGATAGGTGGGTGTATACCGCCTGGTAGAATTCTTGCACCGACTGATTGCCTTGAATCAGCGATGTCATTTGGTACTCTAGTGTACCAATGTCTCGCTTGTCCGCGTAGTGGAGCGCAAGGCATCGGGAGATACTCTCCCAATTGAGGGGTGTATTGTAAGACTCTAGTGCCATATCGGCACTACCGACAATCTTATTCCTTATTACGCTGAGTATTCCAAAATACTTGGGAGTACCCTTAAGATTCTCGTAAATTTTGAGGACTCTATCCACGCTTTTTTTCCACGAAGAAAATTCTCCCGGCTGACCGGAAAAATCCCTAAGGCAACGAACCACATCAGGAATTTATCCAGATCTGTGGTCTCGTCAATAGTTTGATCAACACCCCTATTGAGATCGGCATTTGGATTTAATATATTTTGAATGAGATTTCTTCCCTCTGTATTTAAAACTTGGGTAACTACTGATGCGATGAAAGCATGCAATTCAGGAGGAGCAACAGCGGCTTGATTTGGATTGGGATTTGGATTTGGTGAGTTTGGTGGATTTTGTGGACTGGGTAGATTAGGTGGATTAGGATTTGGTTGTTATGGATTAACATTAAGTCTGGCTGGTCTTATAACATTTTCCATATCGAATTAATTCTTGGGATTACAGAGATATATATAGGTATGCAAATATTTTAAATTATGGTTGTAACTACTTAATCGTATAAACTTAGTCTAAATACACTTTAATTTTGTTAATATGATTCACTTTCAAAATCAATGTTACTTATTATATTATAATACTATATTACTAATTATCAATATTACTAATTAATTCCTACGTTAAAAATATGGTGAACTTCCACCTCCTTTTCTTCCAACGTCGAGTGACTAGCCGGGTTGGCTACTGGGGGGCCTCTTTTCTCGGAATGTTTTCACTTATCACAAGTGTTCACAAGTTAAATTTTTCTTTTATATATTGTCACAATAATTCACTAATACCGTCGTGGTATATTTGGACCACAGAAGATCTTTTCGATAGTTCACGTAAGCACTAGCACTACTTTAGGGCATTCACTCCGTGTTGCTTCTGTGGTCCCTTCTCGGGCGCCAGTTAAGAATTTCCTTTAATAATAATTTAAAAAAAATTATTTTCTGGGAGGAGAACCTCCTTTATTGACAGATTAAAAGAAACTGAACTTAATTCTAACAACAATAATAAATCTAAACTAACTTAACTTAACTCATACAAAGCATTTTGTTCCCTTATCTTTGTTTGTTCAATCCTTACTCAGATGAGCTACGGTACCGAAAGTGAAACATCTTTTAGCAGCTGGCGATTGTTTTATCATCTGTTGAGTGCTTGCTTGCTTTACTGGATGATGTTTGTCCATGTATTTTGATTTCGTCGTATTTTTTGTTAGCATCATCGTCTTGAATACCATCTACAATGTATTGGATTTTTGATTCCAGCTCCATGTTTGCATGGCTAGTGACGTCCAATACACGATAAATGTATTCCTGGTACGTCTCTTCGTTTCTTTGCTGTTCATGTTTTCTGAAAATTCTGCAGTAAGATTTTAATACTATTGATGAACTTACATTCTCGTTTTTATATGTAATAAAAAGTTTCGCTGATCCACGGAGAAATCTTTTGGCATAGATTACTTTTTGTGCATCAGACTAAGCGCAAAATTCTGCTGCCTCTTCAAAGTTTGCAATCCAGCGGTGTACATTCTGTAATCCTTCACCGGAGAATATTTCCAGAGCTTCTTCTACGTCCTTAAATGTGAGTGGCAATGTATGGACATGATTTTGTCTAACAAAGTGTGTTGAAACTGGTACATTTTTATCGTCATCGTCGTTATCATCATCGTCGTTTATTTCACTAACAATCCATGCTCCTCTTTCCACGTTGTCTTGAGTTAGAGCTGCACGTAATCCAGACTGAAGTTCAACTTTCTTACCCGTCTTCTTTAAATTTAAGACTTGCAGTTTCTCCTTGAGTTCGGCTACCGTCATAGAATCAATCTCATCTTCCTCTTCATCTACGTCGTCGTCGTTGTTTTTGTTTTTAATTCATGTTATTTGTTCAAATCTTATATCTAACTTAATCCTAGACAAAATGTTTAATTCTAGCTTAGCTCGAACAATTCATTTGAACTTATAACTAACTTACTGACCCTATGCGAGTACTCTAAGCTAATCTAGTCTACTACTTTAATTGCCTTTCGGCCTATACTATCGGACTTTTTTGATCCGTCCTAGATGTATAAAATTATAAATTTGTTTTTGCCTAGAAAGCTTGAAAACTTGATTCTTCTAAGACTATAATACTTAAATTACCTAACCTACCCTAAACCTTTCTAAACTCTAATAAAACTTAAGCTATCTTAACTATGTCCGCAACTTACAGACGCGCGTGCTTCAGGCCATGTGTCAATGCATATGCGTAACAAATCCAATGCACACGCTCTGTTGACCCCTTTTTTCAAAATGTTTTTTTTTTTGGTGTATACATATATATATACTTTTTTTTGGTGTAAATATATACAACTATTTTTTTGTACATTTTTCTGCTTAACCTGAACCGTGGAAGCTCCTCGTGTTCCCGAACGACGTCAGGTTCGTATAAGAGTCGCCGTTCTACTGTTCGGCGTACCACGTGGAAGATTATAGGACATGCTTCCACATCCTGTATCAGGCCGGTTTTATCGAAGTAGAGGAATGCCTCAGGTAGGACGAAGCCCCGAAGATCAGACTGTTGGTAGAAGTCATAGCTCGTGCCACATGCCTTCTTATCAACTTAATGATAAAATTATCTACTCTATTCACCTTTGCCTCGTTATACAAGACATCGTTGGAGTAATACTTCTTGTAGTCAGACTCGGGTGTGCGACACAACTTGAGACAGGCCCTGAGGCACTGTCTCTCGAACACCCTCATCTTTTAAATCTGGGAAGGACTCACATTGAACCACAGGGGTCAACCATAAACATGTATAGGCCGGATGAGGGCCATGTAGCAGATTACCTTCACCCTAATATCAAGTTGGCTGCTATGAAACAATCTCCTTGCCACAGTAAAGGTTTTTCTGGCTTTGGTCAGAGCAATCTCTATACGTTTGTCGAAATACAGGTACTGGTCCAACCATATGCAGCGATATCGAACTATACTTTTGACTGTAGCGACCTTGGAGTCAACTATGCCGAACTTACTAGTTTAGGCATGTGTCCCGCGAAGTCCAGTATAACGGCGACGTCGTCGTTGTCCACATCATCGGATGTTTTACCTGAAAATAAATTTCGTAGCATTTCACGCAATTCAGATTTACTTATTTAAAGGAATTACAAAGAATGATAAAAAGGACACTTTATTGCGTTTCCTGGAATGTAATTAGTCCGAATGCCGTTTATTGTTCTCCTTCTCGTCTCTTTCGTTATCGCGTTTAAATATCCTTATGTAGGAATTTCCCTTATGGCGCGATCACATCCTCCATATATGTATGGTCTAAAATCAGTTATAGCAGTTGGTCTCCGGATTTCAAAGTGAACCGACGTGTTTTCATTTTCCTCCTTTTTTCATCCTTCCCAAAAGCAGAACGCGAGAACACACAAAGTTCTGAAAGCAATTTTTCTAACATCTAAGTAGCCTAGTACGTAGTGTACAAGACTCTGACGCGGAACATCCCGGGTTCGATCCCGAGGGTGGAATTTTGTGAAAAGATAAAATAAGCCTGGTGGGCGACCCGAGAGTACGGGTAAAGCACCGGTGGATGGCGAATCAAGCCACCACGCCGGCACATCAGGCCACCAAGCCACCGGCATATCCCACCACCCGGTGGCGACAGGGAAGAGGAGGAGGAGGCTACAACCGCAGCCGAACATCGTCAAGCGGGCAGCGGTGAAAGTCACACCGCCGCCACCAGCTGCTACGTCATCAGCAGCAACAACATCTACTACCACGGCAGCGGCCAAGCATACCGCAGCCCCAATAACAACAACTACAGCACAAGCAGTAGCACCATCAGCAGATAAAACAACAGCGACTAGGGCAGCGGCTAACAACTCCGCAGCCAGAACAACAACAACAACAGCAGCTGAACTGGTAGCCTGCACGTCGGCAGCTACTACCAGCGCAACAACAAACACAACTCCAGCCGAATCATACGACACAATTATGTATGAGTCGGCTGGAGGAGAAGGAAGGTACCTGGGCGCTGGCAACAGGTACCGCGACCTCTCGTCATCTGAGGCGGATGACGAGGAGGAGGATGTGAGGGAGCTCTCTGACGTAGAGCAGAGGCAGAGATTGCTGGAGGAGCAATCGAGGGAGCTAGCCGCGATCGCGAAGATCATGCGCGAGAAGTTAGCGTATAGAAAAGCAGCTCAAGCGACTGTACTGCAACAACAACAAGCAGTTCAGACGCAAAAACAGCAGCAGAAACAACAACAACAACAACAGCAGAAGCCGCAACAGCAAGCACTGCAAAATCAAAAGCCACAGCAGCAGAACCAACAACAGCAGAGACAACAGCAGCAGAACCAGAAGGAGAGGAGGGAGAGATGCCCCCCTATCAACGTCTTCGGGGCCGAGACAAAAGACCTGGAAAATCTAGGTAAGTGTGCCGTTAAGGGAATGAAAGGTTTAGAAACCCCATTCACCATAAAATATAGAATGCCCCTAAGGCACACTGTGTACTGCAATTACATGGCAGTGCACAAGGCAGTTAGGCAGGGTCTGACGGAGGCGGGGATGGAGTTCTACTCCTACACACCAAAAGGAGAAAAACTCCAAACTCTACTCCTCAAGAGCATGGATCCCAATACGGATCCGGAGGAGATCCTCGGTGTACTGCGCCAGGCGCAGAGCGATGATGTCCAGATCGTGGGCGTTAAGCCATTTGTCACTGCGGTGGCACACAGGAAGAACAGGCGCCTCCCGATGTTTTTAGTTCAGGCGACTCCCGAAAGCAACATGGAAAGCCTCAAGAGAATTAAACTCTTGGGGACCATTGCTACCCAATGGGAGACATTAAGGAAATCGAAGCACACGATGCAGTGTGCTCGATGCCAGAGGTTTGCGCATGCCGCAGCAAACTGCCAAATGGAGTCGCGCTGCGTGAAATGCGCAGGAACCCACAATAGAGGGGAATGTCCTTTAGGAACCGACAAGGTCGAGGATAGGAGCATTTTTAAATGCGTTATCTACGGGACCAATGGGCACCCTGCCAATTATAGGGGCTGTCCGAAAGTCCAGCTTTTAAAGAAAAAGTTCGAGGAAAAAAAGAACTTCAAAACGGTAGGAGCAAGGTCTATGCCTCGCGCTCCAGCTACCGCTGTTACGCCGGGAGTCTCCTATGCCCAAATGACATCAGGCAGACCACCGACACAACAGACAATGCGTACGGCGACCCCGGTCCTAGTGGCCAGGCAACCTGAGGCCACCACGGATATGAGCTCCATCTTGCTGGCCATACAAGCACAGATGGCCCAAATCCAAAAGAGCCTCACTGAACAAGCTGAGCGTACAGCCCGGCTAGAACAACGGTTCCTTCAACAAGCAACCCGAGTGGACTTTATCTGCTCGGAGCTGTTTGGCGAACAAACGCAACAGTCAATATAATAGCTGCGCGCGCAGCTAGCAACCTTAAGATCCTGGCGGTGAATGTAAATTCACTAAGAGGGACAAATAGAAAACTCACCTTGGGCTACCTGTTAAGAGACCACAATCCTGATGTGATAATGGTTAGCGAAACCAAGCTTAACCAAATGCACAAGCTCAGGTATAATAATTATATTATAATTCGGAGAGATCGCACCCATCATGGGGGCTGAGTCGCTCTACTAATTAAGAAAAATATTTCCCACAACATCATGTATAGCAATGAAGCGCGTAGATTTCGGTTGCTAGAGACGTGCATAGCCCGCATATCGCTCTCGGGTGGTAAGCGTCTATATGTGATCGCTCTGTATGCACCGGATAATTCAAATCTCGATCACATCCTTATTCCAGAGCTCGAAACTCTTTTTGCAATACTACGACTGGGCTCGGAAGATAACTATTTTATCATAGCAGGAGATTTTAACTCTAGGCATTGAGAGTGGGGATGTAATAGAAAGTGCACCCGGGGGAACGCCTTAAATAACTGGTTGACTGAGCATGACGAGTTGAGAGCAGACCTGCTTGCAACCGAGATACCATCATTTCCCAGAAGCGGGAATTATCTGGATATACTATTGATGGACAGACGACTGACTTTACATGACATAGATAGAAGCACACGGAACACGGAACTGCCTAACCACGATAGAGTACGATAGTGATCATCGTGCTTTTTCAGCGGTTATCCAGATCCCGAACGAGGTGGTTGAACTGGGGGAATATGTCCAGAGAAACCCTTACAATTACAATAAGGTTCGATGGCCGCGTTTCTCCAGGGCTTTATCCACTGAACTCCGTTCGAGTGCGATTAATCCACCAACGAACAGAAACCTTACAAACGAAGAGGTTGACGGGTACCTCAGACGAATGGACAACGCCATAATACGTACAATGGACAAGACAATTCCGAAGGTAGTGCACTCCGATGACTCTGATGTTTATCGGAATGCCACCATCGATGCACTTCACGTGCATAAAAGTAGATTGCTGTCAAGACTAAAGCTCTTGCACAGACGGTTTACAGATCCAAGAAGTCCGGAAGTCAGATTCTTGAAGTCAGAGATCAAAAGCCTCCAACAACTAATAAAAATCAATTACAATTTAGCTATAAGCTTGCACTGGTGCAATAAAATCCGGGCTGTACGATCCAGCAACCCGGGTATGTTCCCGCAAGTAAATAAAATATTCAGAAGGAAAGATCAAAATGACATTCAGATCGTTAGACTTCCCAGAACAACTGAAAACGAACAACTACTGACCTCAATCAATGTTGATCCAGATGAGGCTGTGCTAGACAACGATTTTTTCGTGGTCGAAGATCCCCAGGAGAAGGTTAAAACAATTGGTGCTGTTTTCCAGGGAGTGTATATGGTAAACGAGGTTCGTAGGCCGAACCACGACCTGGAGAACAGAGTCTTGTTAGACCACTTCAATCTTCGTAACGAGATCAGTCAATGGCGTTCCGAGAATCACGGTTTTACGAGATTCAGTGACGAAAACATGGCAAACAATGCCGTCGCCAATGATAGAAACCAGATAGTGATTTCCCAAGAAGATCTCCAGGAGATCCTTAAATCTATGAAGAACAAGAAATCAGCTGGGATAGATGGTATCCCGAACATCGTGCTTAGTCATCTCCCTCCGGCGGCAGTCGAAATTTACACTACACTGTTCAACAACGCGCTCAGTAATGCATATTACCCGGAACGTTGGAAGACAGCTGTGGTGCAACCAATCCCAAATCCAAACGGGACAAAGATCAAAGCATCCCGTCAAACCTCCGATCGATAAGTCTTCTTCCTTGCATCAGTAAAGTCTTCGAAAAGATTGTTATACGAGCCCTGAAAACGTGGGTCGAGGACAACAATATTATACCGGATAACCAGTTTGGATTTAGGGCGGGGCATGACACCACAAATGCCGCGTCAAAGCTGGTATCCGACATTCAATGGAATAAAAATAAAACAAACACTGTACGGGTGCCTGTCTGATCGACTTAGAGAAGGCGTTCGACACCGTTTGGTAAGAGGGCCTTTTGGAAATGAAATAAAAATGAAATAAAAAAAAAAAAAATCAGTTATAGCCCAGTGGATAGCAGCTAACTCTTGCTCTATGGTTGACTTTTTGCTTTCTCCTTTCGTAAGCGCTCTTGAAGCAAATGCAACTGGAAGTTCTTTTCCTTCGTACTCCTGACTTAGTACGGCACCACAAGCATGCTTTTGTTTGTAGAAGTTATTACACGAAATTTGTTCGGTTTCCAAAGCGAAGACATCACTAAACTCACTGCAAGGATCAGTCAATTCTGATTTTACGAATAGAGGGACATTTTTAGACAACTTTTCAATAACTTTTTCATTATGTGCTTCTTCAAAGTTTTCATTTCTAAAAATCTTTTAATCCAACGAACTTTCTGTTATTATATTGACATTGCTGATGGTAACGTTATTATAAATTGTATTTATTGGGCGCACAAACGGTTTTTGTATTTACACAAACGGACATTTTTAGACAACTTCCGATCTTGCTGGAATTAAGAATGAATTTGGAAACGCAAAAGTTAGCATTGGTATGGCAATTTTCTCCACTTGGTCGTAAGATCAACCAGTCTTGACTATATTGATAGTCTAACACACAGTTATACATTTTTAAAAAGTTCAAAGCGAGTATACCATCACTTGGTATAGGAAAATCGTCTTCCACTACATGGAAATTTACGGATATACTAATATTTTCAACGAGAAGGTCTGCTTTCACTATACCGACAGTTTGAACTACACCCTGGCCTATACCACTTAGTTTCCTCATATTTCGCTTATCAACAAAGACATTACTTTCAATACATGCCGCTTTTATCAAACATATGTCTGCTCCGGTATCAACGAGAAAGGATGAAAATTTAGTATTTAAAGTTGAGCATATTGTTATAAAACTACTAAGGTTAAGATTGAAATGGAGAATTTTTTGTATAGTGTTTATTGAGTATTTAGGGGACTGTTCGGGTTTTCCGAACCTGGAACATCATTAGTGAATCTCACATGTACCTGACTGAATCGATTGTTACCGCGGTAACGATTTTTATTCTGGAAGTTCCCACGGTTTCGACCGCGGTAAAAGCCACGGCCACGACCGCGTCTGTGATTCCAAGTATAACTGTTGTTTTTGTTAAGGTACAAAACAGCATTTGGCTGACCGAAGGCTTCAGGACAGCTACTAACAAACTTGGCAACTGCATCATTCATATTATTGAATTGACCAGCTTCCATTATAACCTTTACTTTATCATTAGTAGCGTTCTCGGTCATTGCACGAACTGCAGTTTGCGTTGAATATTTCTCTGCTAATTCGATGTTTAAACCATCAGAAATATATGCATTGGTCAGGGATTTTGTTAAGTCTTCTATTTCTTTTGCATACTTATTAGCAAACTTATTGCTTTGCTTGATGTTCATAAGCTTTGCTGACAATACTTCAACAGACTCTCTTTTAACTGACGCTTTAAGCTTTGCGATGATTTGAGCAAGAGACGTCTCATTAGAAATCAAATTTCGTGCAACACCTTTAAGTTTAGTTTTCACCAGTTCAACGGCTACTTGACTATGAGATTCTTGAATTGGTGAAACCAAATTCAAGGAATCCAAAAAGCTTTGAAGATTTTCTATCAAATTCTGGAATCAATTTTGATGCCGTATTCAAAAATTCTATATTTGTTTGTGACATCTTGTCGGAACTTGTTCTAACTGTTTTCTGCCTCAAATTGCTCTTCTTCACTTTCACGACTATCGGGAGTGATTTCTAATAAGCTCAATTCTGTCTCTAAATTAAGCGGAACTTTCTTTTTGTAAAATTTTTGAGAAGTTTGTCTCTCAAATTCCAAAATATATTTTTGGCTTCGGCTTTGTGTTGACTTGTTAGTCTCTCAAAATGTACGTGCAGCACAGATCGTATTTTGTTAAAGTTTTCGACTAACACGGGCACATGCTTTTCCACTGCCTCAAGTCTGATTTCCTTATTTTTGTTCAGATATTTATATGATTTATGAAATTCGGTTTGTAAAATACCTATTTTGAGTAATATTTCGGACCATTTGTCCATTTAGAATACATGTATACTCATCAAATTCTTAACTCAATACATTAAAAATATTCGCTATATAATTCGGACCAAAAAAAATTATTCGCACATTATGTTATACATTTTTACTTTAATATTCCTAACCTTAAGGAGGGCGTAGATATGATTCTTCTTCTGCTTTTCCACTGCCTCAAGTCTGATTTCCTTACTTTTGTTCGGATATTTATATGATTTATGAAATTCTGTTTGAAAAATATCTGTTTTGAGTAATATTTCGGACCATTTGTCCATTTAGAATACATGTATACTCATCAAATTCTTAACTCAATACATTAAAAATATTCGCTATATAATTCGAACAAAAATAAATTATTCGCACATTAGGTTATACATTTTTACTTTAATATTCCTAACCTTGCTCGTGTTGATTGACCGCTTCTATTGGCTGTTGGCTGCATTCCGCATTTTTTACTTTTTTTTTAATAAGTCTCGGACGTATGCGAAATTTTAAATCGCTATCTAAGCACAGGTGTACACCGACAAGGTGAAGGTTAAATCAGTTTGAATACTAAGTTCATATATTTCACTTAAATTTTATCGACCCATTGGGAGCGCGTTAAGTATTTATTTTTTAAACTTTTTCTGTATAGCGCAGTTGACTTGCAGCCGAATTTTATTACACTTACTATCGTTATTACTAACAACATTAATTTTATAGCAGTTTAATCAGAACTGCTTTCACTAATTTCAATTTCGTTCAACACATTTGCTGATGAATCAGACATTTTTGATGATTTTCCGCCCATAATTTAATATTGTTCTCAACGCGACAGCCAGTACGAAAAAAAAATATATACTTATAAACGCGAGTATATTTTCGGTCTCCGATTTGTCACGGTCGTCATGTAGTAATAATACAAACAGTCACATTTGAGCGCAGATCGCGGACTGCACTGTTCTCTATTCTATGTTTTTAATCACGCTTGCCAAAAGTCAAGGCAAGCACAACCAGGTGATCGAGTGTACATTGCCAAAATCCACTGATAAGGTTGGTTCCCAAGCGCCCAGACTGTGCGGCTTAGATTATGTCTGGAAATTGGGGCCAGACGCAATATGACATGCATCAGGTTTACTACATAGTATCATGACACCGACATCCCCAACAACAACTCGCAACGAGTAGAACAGAGTTCATTCTTCAACAGTTGAAATGTCTTCGTCAGCAACACTTCGCGACGAGGTGAACGCAGTTCATTCTCCAATATTTGTGGATGATGCACTGCTTGCAGAAAACAGGAATAAAAGACAATCCCCGAGGTCACCAAGGCGTTTTTTGTTTGGAATATTTTAAAGCGTAGAGTTCATAATAAAGCATGAATAACAACAAAGTACCAACAAGTGTTTTTATTGAAATTAGTAAAGATATTTAACTCGCATCGTGTCGGTCATTTATATTTTGTTCGCAACGGGATGGAAGAAGCTAATACCGATTCAGTCAGCGATACAAGTTTGGAGATGTGGCATCAAAGACTTAGTCATCTAAGCGTAAGTGACATGTTGAGAATGTCGATGATAGAAGCCGTTGGTGCGAAGTTTATTTTTCTCAGAAATAAGAGCGATGTCCTTACAAAATTCAAGGAATTGTCATTTACGTTCCGGAAGCGAGTACTGCAATCATGAATTCGATAAATAATTGAAAGTGAATGGAATTCGTCGCCGTCTCACTATTCCAAATAAGACACAACAAAATGGATCGCAGAACGTAAAAACAGAACCCTTGTAGAAATGGCCCTATGCTTACTTCTACAGTCTGCACTCGAAAATGTGTTTTGGGCAGAAGCGCTAGCAACATCAAATTACTAATAAGAAATAGATGTGTAACAACCAGTCTAGAGGGTCACACACCATTTGAAATTTACAACAAAAAATTACCGGACTTGAGTAACCTAAAAGTTTTTGGATCAATAACCTTCATGCTAAATAAAATCCCAGGGAAAGGGAAATTTGACCCCGATCGAAGGAAGGTGAGTTTGAGAGGTAAAGGAGGAATCTTTGAGGATAAGAAGATTGCCATAGCCAGAGACATTCGTATATTGGAGAATAAAATGATTGATGACAAAAGCAGACCAACGTTTATAAATCTCGAAAATCAACAACTTGTGGTAGAAGCTACAACACATCATCGGTATCAAAACGGAGTTCGAGGAATCAGGACCAGCATCGAATGAAGTACCAAAGCTAAGAACTTTACAATGTATGTAGGAATACAAAATACACGAAAAAGAGTGGTACATGGGGCAGTCCGTGGCGAGATGTCACACGAAAAAGAGTGGTACATGGGGCAGTCTGTGGCGAGATGTCAAGAGAGACACACGAGCAACGATGTACGTGACGGGTCTTTTTTTTATCCATACACTCGTTCTATGAATTTTTTTTTATGTTATAAACTGGATTTAAATAAATTTAAACAATTATCAAGGTGCGTATTTATTTTCTTTTCTGCAATTCCTACAAATTCTGGGGGCTCAACCGGGATAGCAGCAAAAGAAAATCATAGACCATTATCCACATAATCTATGTAAATAGTGTTTTCCGCTGAATTCACGACGATATAATTTGAAACGAAAAACAGCTACGGTTACGGCAACGATACGGAAACGAAACATACGTATGTAAATACACACATTGTTCGGTAAAAAGGTGTGTGGAAGTCACGCGACAAGACAACGCTTAGTTTTTTTTTTTGATGAAGCAGCAGCTCTGTGCACTTACGACGCGACAGTAACGCGTGCTATGCAAGAAACATTCATTACCAATTTATTATAAAAGGAAAAGTCTTATCAAAAATAATATTACTGAACGCAATATTTCTGAATTAAATACACTGGAGATATCGTCCGACGGAGAAGATAGTGTGAGCGGGAACGAAGAAAGCGGGAACGAAGAAAGCGGGGACGAAGAGAGCGGGAGCGAGGAAAGCAGCAACATCAAGGCACCCGGGTATTCGTTCAACAAAAAGAATATGACCACCACGGATTCTTTAAAGTTTTCGGAAAATATCACAATGACAAACAACATTAACTTCAAAGACGTGGAAGAGGCGCTGGAAACCTTCGAAGGTAAGCCCGAGCAATGCGTTATGCGGTGGGCGGCGAGTTTCGAAGAAATTGCAACAACATGCGGATGGAATCCAGTGCAAAAATTTATCTATGCACGAAAATTGGTAAAAGGAGTGGCCAAACTGTTCGTCGATGCGTCGTCGCAGATAAAAGACTACAACACACTAATATCTAATCTCCAATCTGAATTTTCAGTTCAAGTTGCCAGCATTGACGTGCATAACATGCTGAGAATGCGAAGAAAGTCTGACGCTGAAACATATCTGGAATATTTGTACATCATGCAACAAATAGGAAACAAAGGCGGGGTAGACCAACAATCATTAGTCTCATACGTAGTGGCTGGTATACGAGATGAACCCCATCGAAAAGCAATACTGTTTGATGCCACCACGGTCGAAGAGCTGAAAAGAAAATTAAAAATTTACGAAAAAATGCAGCAAAGCTTACAGTCCTCCAAACAACAGTCGCAGGAAGCAAGGAAGGAATTCAAGTATCATGCATGCATCTCGACAGCAACAGCAACAAAGGTGTCAAAACTGTGGTGCACGTTCGCATCAAACGAGTATTTGTCCCCACAAGGACAAAGGGACTCGTTGTTTTCGCTGCAATGACTTTGGTCATATATATGAATACTGTCCCAGTAATGCAACTTCAAACAAGCCCGCTCAAACCAATTGCATCAATGTCCCTTACGATGGAAAAGGTGGCAAGCAACAAGTGTCCACGCCAGAAATGCACGTACCGGTATACATAAACAAAATCAAAGTTATCGCACTCGTCGATACAGGGAGCGATGTACGAAAGCACAGTTCAGATGGTCCAACCTGGAATCACTCTGCAAGGATTTGGTCACAATCCAAATCGGACTCTAGGATCCTTCTTTGCAGAAATCTCCATCGATCAACATTTCTTCAAAGTTAACTGCCACATCGTACCGGACGAATGGATGTCAGTGGACATGATTGTCGGTAAGGACATATTAACATATGCAAAGCTTTCAATCGAAAGAGGACGTGTAAGAATTGAGAGCATCGTTAACCCACTTATGGAACAACTACCCTATTATAATGAAGTCGAAGTGAACAACATCGGACCGGCAACACCTGAACTTGAAATAGATCAAAACGTAAGTCGCGAAATGCAGAATGAGATTAATCTTTTGATTTCAAATTATATATATGAAACCACCAACATCTGTTATAGAAATGCACACTGATTTGCTCGACAACATCCCAGTTTATCAACCACCGCGACGGTTATCTCCTTTGGAAAAAGAAATCGTTCAAAGCCAAGTGGATATGTGGCTACGTGAAGGTATTATTTGTCCAAGCAAATCAAATTATGCCAGTCCAGTAGTCTTGGCGGAGAAGAAGGATGGAAGTCATCGTCTTTGCATCGACTATCGGAAGCTCAATGCAAAGGTGATACGTGATAGGTACCCCCTCCCATTAATAGAGGATGTCATAGACACATTGAGCTCGACGAAGGTATTCACCACACTAGACCTTCATAATGGTTTTTTCCATGTAGACGTTGCTCCAGCTAGTCGCCGTTATACGTCATTTGTAACACCTGACGGCCAATATGAGTTTATGAAGGCACCATTTGGCTTGTGCAATTCTCCATCGGTGTTCCAACGTTTTGTCAACGTGGTGTTTGAGGAATTAATTCGCATACCCTCAACAAACGAAATCAGCAATATTGCAATCATTCGGCGAGTATTCGAAATAGTATTCGAAATAGCAGCCAGGAACGGGATTTTATTTAGCTGGAGAAAGTGCAGGTTCCTCAAGAGAAGAATCACATATCTCGGACACGTCATAAGCGAAGGTACTGTACAACCATCTGAAGAAAAAACGAACTCGATACGATATTTCCCAGAACCACGGACAGCTAAAGAAGTGCAGCGATTTATTGGACTCACGAGCTATTTTCGAAAGTTTATCAAAGACTTCTCGTTGATTGCAAAACCACTACGGGAGCTTACGAAAGAAGGCGCTAGATTTGTTTTTGGATCATTGGAAAGGAATGCCTTCCAACAGTTAAAAGATATCTTGTGCAACGAACCAGTGCTCATGATATTCAATCCGAACTTCGAGACTGAATTGCATGCTGATGCATGCAAATACGGTGGTGGTGCAATCCTCTTGCAAAAATGCCCTGACGATCAACAGTTCCATCCGGTCTACTACTACAGCTTCCAAACCGACGACGTAGCGCAGCGGTATTCGAGTTATGAGTTGGAGATTTTGGCGGTAGTACGAGCTTTAAAAAGATTGCGCCATTATCTTCTGGGTACGAAGCTTATCATCTACACGGATTGTCAAGCATTTGAAATGACAATGAGAAAGCGTGATATCAACGCCAGAATTTCGCGCTGGGATATGGTCATTGATGAATTTAGGGCTCCAGTAAGGCACCGAAAAGGGGTGGCAATGCAACACGTCGACGCGCTTAGTCGGAGTCCAACCGTGTTTCTTGTGGAAAGTGTTTTGTTGGAAAGGATACGGAACGCGCAACAAAAGGATAAAGAATGCGGTATCCTTTCGGATATCCTAACCAAACAAGATTGTTTTCGTGATTACGTTTTGAGGAAAGGCATTCTTTACAAATATCGTCAAGGAGATTACTTTTTTGTATTACCAAAGCGGATGCAGAAAGAAATAATTATGACGACTCATCTTAACGGCCATGTTAGTGCAAGGCAGGTGGAAAAAGTAATCAACAAAGACTATTTTGTACCGAAGCTGGCAAAAAAGGTAAATTCTGTCATTAAAAATTGCGTTAATTGTATCTTAGCCGGAAGGAAAACAGGTAAACAAGAAGGGTTCTTAAACCCTATAGAAAAACCAGACGTATCACTCCACACTTTGCATGTTGACCATTTGGGTCCGCTACCATCGACTTCTAAGAATTACAATTATCTTTTTGTAATCATCGACGCATTCACTAAATTTGTGTGGATCTATCCTGTGAAAACCACAAACGCTGATGAAGTAGTTACCAGGCTGGAGCAGCATAGCGAGATCTTCGAAAATCCAGTTAAAATCATAAGCGATCGAGGGGCGGCCTTTACATCTAACAAGTTCGACGACTATTGTCAGCAACGTCAAATCCAGCACACCAAGATTACGACAGGAATCCCAAGAGACAACGGTCAAGTGGAGAGGACAAACCGTACCATCATCTCCGTCCTAAGTAAGCTGTCAGTGGATGATCCAAAAAAGTGGTTCAAATTCGTGCCAAGGCTACAAAAGGCGTTAAATACAATGGTGGTAAGGAGTACAAAGATAACACCCTTTGAACTTCTTGTAGGTGTTCCTATGCGCGACGGTTTAGATTCCAACCTAGTGGCCCTATTGGAGGAAGAAATGGTCCAGGATTTTGCCCAGGGGAGAGACGAACTTCGACATCGTGCAAAAGCGCAAATTGTGCAACTCCAAGCGGAGAACATGAAGCATTTTAATCGTCGGATAAAAGAGCCTAAAATGTATTGCGTAGGAGATCTGGTTGCAGTCAGGCGAACACAATTTGCTCCAGGACTAAAAATTTTTGCTAAGTACTTAGGTCCGTGCCCGGTGGTTCGGGTCAGTGGAAAAGATCGGTATGATGTGCAAAAGGTAGGAAATCATGAAGGACCACGGCGAACGTCCTCCGCAGCTGATTCCATGAAGCCTTGGATTGAGTGCGATACTGATTCTGAATCATCGGGGACCGATGATGAAGTCAGGACAGCCGATTTGTAGGAATACAAAATACACGAAAAAGAGTGGTACATGGGGCAGTCTGTGGCGAGATGTCAAGAGAGACACACGAGCAACGATGTACGTGACGGGTCTTTTTTTTTTATCCATACACTCGTTCTATGAATTGTTTTTTTTTTATGTTATAAACTGGATTTAAATAAATTACAATTATCAAGGTGCGTATTTATTTTCTTTTCTGCAATTCCTACATGTATTCCAAGTGAATACTTAAATATTCATCGAACCAGACAAAAAAAGGGGTACTGCTGATGAGAAGCAAACGAGGAACAGAAAGAAAATAGTGATGAGATTTACATCGATGCAGAAGAGGAGCTGATTTTACTAGACGGAGGTTTGGCTTAAGGCTATAGCTAAAGAAGTTCGAGCACTCATCAAAAATGAGACGTGGGAACTCGTCGACAGACCACCCAATAGAGTAGTTGTATCCAATAAAATTGTTCTTTGTAATAAAATGAAACCGGACTGATCGCTAGATCGTAAAAAAGCTAACATTGTAGCAAGACGTTTTAGTGTCGATGAGTTGCTTTCACTGACACATTTGCACCTGTATTGTCTCAGTGCGCAGTGCGCTAGAACCTGACTAAAATGGACACCTGGAAGAAGAAATATTTATAAAACCGCTGGATCATTCAAAAGGCTTTGCAAAATTTAATTAAAAATGATCAATGTGAAGGCGATGTAGTAAGAAGAGCAAAAAAATGCTTCAATTATTAAAGAAAGGAAATAAAGTGTGCCGTTTGAACAAATCAATTTACGGTATTCGACAAGCTGGTCGCCAATGGCACAAAAAGCTTGATGCTGTACTAGAAGACCTCGGTATAAAAGCAAATTCTTTGACTCAAGGACAAAACTGCCAACAGGAGATGTCTGTCGGAAAAAAATCAAGAGGAAAAACCATATCTACAGCTTACAGGTTCTTTAATGTACGTAACAATAGCTACGAGACCTGACATTTCTTGCATTGTGTTGAGAAGAAGATGGCAACACCGAAACATAAATAAAAGTGGCAACCCTTGCAGTGTATATTGCATCAGTCAAAGTTAAATCAATTCATAATTTGCTTGAATAAAACGTGGTTGAATTGATAATCTCAGGGTTTTATTTAATTTCTTTAAATTTATATTTGTTTTCGCCTTCTTTTCACTAAAGCTCAAACAATGGCATCCTTCGCGGGGAACCTGATTCCTCGTCTTTATTAAATTTACAAAGAATTAGAAATTGCAACAGAAATTATGGCATTAGCGAAAGAAGAGACCATTGCGAGATACATCACTAATTTTTCGTCAAATACGATGAAAACCGCGCAATAAATCCAAATCAAAAGGTATTTTGTTGGCAGACGAAAGTTACTCGACGATTACTGGACCAAGTTTACTACAGCACACGAAGAACTTTCCACAATTGCAGAGAATGACAAGCGCGAGAAGCTGGAAAAACCGTTAATCCAAAGATCGATTCCTGAGTATCGAAGGTGTGTTTTGTCAGGCTCTAAGTGATTTGATCACATTGACAAATTATCGGTCAATCTTAACAACTCATTAGCCCAAAGGCAGTTAGCAAAGACAATATTGCCACTTATCCCCTTGCCTACTTTCGATGGATCATTCACTCAGTGGTTAACTTTTAAGGACATGTTTACCAGTAGCGTAATTGACGACATGTCTGTTTGTGACGTACAATGCCTAAAATTCTTGAAGAGCAGTCTTGTAGGTGACGCATTAGAACGTGGGAACTAATTCAAAAGCGGAACGATAGCAAGCGCAAACTCCTTAAAATGTATTGCCGAACCTTGTTCAACCTGAAAGCGACGTCGACTGACTCATGGACTTTTCTGCGAGGAATTTTGGATCGAGTAACAGGACCGTTACGTGCATTCAGCTGGGGTGTCCGACGTGATTTTGGGATTATTGGCTTGTCTTCCTGCTGACCGATAAATTAGATCTCGTTACAATCAGGGTGTTGCATCACAACAAACAAGATGCAGAACAATTTTATTATTTACATATTCAAATATTTCAACACTTCGCACATTTGAAGAATTAAAACAAACTCAAATGTCAAATGTGCGAAATATGGTAGTAAGTAAAGACACATATGAGCTAAAGAAGGAGGGAGAGCACAGATCGTTGCATTTTAATTCTTTAATAGGTAATCGATTCACAATGAGTTTCACGTAATTGTTATACTAAGTGTTATATTTGAGTGTATGTTTGTATTGAAGTCTCAAATCACACATATTGTATTGTATAATTGAGAAACTGAGTCAACTTCCACGTTGTGTATGACATCATAATACATATGTATCATCATATCAGCTGTGTATAAATAGAAGTGTTTACAAATAAGGAAATCAGAAATATTGTGAGCGCCAACATAACAAAACTTAATAAAGATTGTTTACCAAGTGTTTAAGTTTTGAGAATTATACCGGGAAGTGAAACATCCTCGTCTACTTCCCAACAAAACATCACGGATCATCAATAGCATCCAAACACGTCTGAGGACATCTTCCCAGACCATCAAAATAGCGCTACCTGCTCGCAATGATAATCGCAGTTGTTCCTTTTGCTCGGGCAAGAATCATCTTATGTTTTGCCAAGAACTTCAGAAATTGTCCCCATCGAAGATATGCTCATTTGTGACAAAAGCCAAAATATGCAAGAATTGTTTTAGAACACGTCACTGCACTTCAGGCTGTCCGTCAAAATATTCATATCAAACATGTCGTCAGAAGCATCATACAATGCCATAATTGATTGCAATTATGAAGATATCAACCACAGTGATCAGATTCAATTGCCACCGGTGTTACTAGCTACAGCTCAAGTCGGAGACCGATCTGCAACCGGATATTACCTTCAACTGCGTGAGTTGTTGGACAGCGGCTTCCAAGCATCATTCATCAATGAGTTTGCAGTCCAGCAACTACATATCCGACGCAAACGACTCTTTGTGCCTGTCAAAGGAGTCGGAGGATCAACGTTTGGAAAGTCAACAGGTCTGGTGGAAATCGCTGTGAGCTCTTTCAGAGAACCCAATTTTACTTCCAACTGAGCAGCTATAATATTGCCAAGGTTAGGATATCCTAGACCAGCCGTGAGATGTGATTCAAAGCACTTGAACGAATTCTTGGGTTTGGAACTTGAGGACTCGAAGTTTAATGAGCCCGAGAATGTTGACATAATTTTGGGAGCTGATGGGTATGGATTCTTACTCTGTGGTGAAATTAAATAAGTCGCAATCAACGCTCCTGTAGCGCCCGAAACAACTCTTCCGCTGGACACATGCTTGTGTGCAAATGCATTTACGGAAATTACCGATTTGGTACAAAATCTATGGAAATTAAATAATCACGAAGATGTTGGTTCCATCTCTAAGCTGACTCCAGATGTGCACCTAGAACTTGATACATTCCACACCACGGCGTATACAAGGAGTCTAATGTAACCACCAAGGCTGGTATATCACTGAACGACTGTCTTCATGTGGGGCCTAAGCTTCGAAGCATTTTGAAGTGGCGCTCTCATCGAATTGGATTTATGGCCGATATTGAGAAGTGCTTTAGGAAAATCTTAGTGGAACGAGAGGACGCGGACAAGGCGGGAAGCTGTATTTAGACTGTTGACAGTTACATATGGGCTTAATTGTTATAATTACGTCACAATCAATTGTTTTTCATTTCGGTTGGTGTTAAGAATCGCAGTCATGAACGGACATGATCATCATAATCATGTCTGTTCATGAAAAATAACCATCATCAACCCGAGCGGCGACAGCCAGACGACGTGCGTAGCAGCCAGCGCGAGCAATTCCCGGAAGGATAGCGGTGGTTGCGATCGA
Organism: Eristalis intricaria; assembly: GCA_964034865.1. Classification (NCBI taxonomy): domain Eukaryota; kingdom Metazoa; phylum Arthropoda; class Insecta; order Diptera; family Syrphidae; genus Eristalis; species Eristalis intricaria. The sequence goes on along the minus strand of OZ035875.1, from coordinate 24,302,240 downwards.
AAATAAGGGACGATGAAGGACAGAGCAGATCACGCGCGCTAGCCACACCCCTTTTCATAGTGCGCTGGGTAGCGGTGGTTGCGACCGAGATGTCGCGACAATGAGCGTTCGAGACAGAAGCGCTGGTACAATGGAGAAATATATTCTTTTTGTGAACACTTTATTACAGTTCACGGTCCAGAGCAGACGTCTTCCTTTTGTGCAAAATAAAAATTAATATTCAATTTCCCTGTATTTTTGGCCTTTCAGTTATTTCTATGAGCTATTGAACATTTTTGGTCCTTCGAGCCGGATAGAAACAGAAGTGCAAGTGCGGTGCAAAGAATATTGACAGAAAGTAATAAAGTGCGTGTGCGAGAAAAACAATAAACATTTGTGATTGTGCGAAGATATTTGCAGTGCGCAAATTGTGATAGTTGCGCGCAGGGATGTATATCGCTCGTCCCTTATGCGGATCTCGCAGTTCGTCAGTTCTGCCGAATTTTCCGAAGCGGACGGAGCGTTATGTGCATACGAGCGGCTGCTTGGAGAGCATATGCGTGTGGTCGAGAATGCGGCATCACCTGAAGCGCAGGTGGCACAAGATGAATACCTGGCCGCATCCGAAGACGCATACCACATTGCGACAGCGAAACTACGTGCACGTATCGCGGAGATAGAGCGGCAGAGCGAAGCAGCTAGAGCAGCAACCGGAGCAGTGGGGGGAGCAGCTCCAAGCATTATTCAATTGCGCCAAGAACGGTCCACTAAACTCATCACTTTCAAGGGCGATTACACGAAGTGGAGGGAGTTTCGGGAGCAGTTTATGACGGAAGTTCACAATTGTACGTCCATGGCTAACGTTACAAAACTGCGTGAACTAAAATTGGCGTTAGAGGGAGCCCCAGCTAGGCTTATCAGCAGGTGGCAAGTGACTGAGGCCAATTACGAGGGGGCCTGGGCGAAGCTGAACGAGGTGTTCGACAACGAGCAGAACAGTGGATGCGCATTTGAATGCACTTCATGCGATACCGAAGCTGGGAAGAGAAGCGTCAAGAGCTCATGGTATGCGGGATTTGGTGAACGAAGCTAACGTTCATCTCAGTTCATTGCGTGTTCTTGGTTTGGATACGTCATCATGGGATCCAATAATAGTCAACATGCTAAGAGCCAGATTAGATCCTGAAACTAACCACGCATAGCTAATGGCAAGAGAAGATGTGCGTCGAATTGCGACTGTGAAGGAGTTCTTCGAGTTCTTGGAACGGAGAGCGAGTGCGTTGGATTCCGTTTCCTTTGATGCAGAGCAGATCACAAGCGGAACAGAAAGGGCAAAGGGAAACATGCAAAGGAGCGTTGGTGCAGGAGCGGTTGCAGCAAGAGCAGTACCGCAAAGGTGTTCGTTGTGCAGGGAACAACACCCTGTCTACCGGTGCGGAGATTTTTTGGCGCTAACCATCCAAGCTAGTTGGGACTCGTAAGGGATTGTGCAAGTGACGAGATCCTATTTAAAGTGCGAGCTGGAGAGTGCAACACCACTCCTACCAAGAGAGCAGTTGTCAGCGCAGTCGCAAGGCTATATGACCCTAACGGATACATTGCTCCAGTTGTGATAAGCGCAAAGATCCTCATCCATAACTTTTTGGTTGGGATGAGCACATTCATGCATGCAGTTTGCAAGTATGGCGGAGATTCCAGAAGCAGTTGTCGCAGTTAGAGGCAATAAGAATTCCGAGATGGTTGGGCAATACGGATAGACATGAGTTGGAGCTTCACGGGTTTGCAGATGCGTCAACGAGAGCATACGCCGCTGTTGTTTATATGCGTGCAACATCAGCTACCGGCAGGACCAGATGCAGGTTGATTGCCTTACGAGCTGAAGACATTTGTGGCGAACAGAGTTAGCAGCATTCAAGAGCTCAGCGGAGGTCGTCGCTGGAGACATGTGCGGTCGAGTGACAATCCCGCTGATCTGGGTTCGAGAGGTATCTCAGCAGAGCAGCTGGTTAGCTATAACCTTTGGTGGCAGGGGCCACCTTGGCTTCGCAACCAGGAGAAGGAATGGCCACCTACAAGACCGATGGAGAGCGGGCAACATCCTCAAGAGGTGACAGCAGAGCTTAAGACACAAGTTCTCGTCAACCTCATAATTCCTAGAGCAGCAGTGCTGAGCATCAATGGCGTCAGTCTTTTGGAGCGGAAATTTACCTTACAGAGCATGTTGAGAGTAACAGCCATGGTGATGAGATTCGCGAAGGCCATCAGGAGGACCGGTGAGGAGCTTCAGAGTGGGCCAGTAACACTCGCGGAGCGCGAGGGAGCCCTCGTTTATTGGATCAAGACTGTGCAGCAAGGTGCGTACTACAAGGAGCTTCAACAACTAGAGAATAAAATCATATTGGAGCACTCGAGCAATATCGCGTCCCTCTATCCATTCTTGGATGCCAAGGGGATATTGAGAGTGGGTGGACGTCTTCGAAACTCAACAATCCCGTACGAGACGATCCATCCTATCATCATACCAGCAAGGAGCAAGCTGAGTGAGCTTTTACTTCGTGAAGCGCATTTAAGAACGCTGCATGGAGGCGTACAACTGTGCATGCAATACATCAGACAAAGGTTCTGGATTCCATCATTGAGACGTGCAACAAGAACCTACATATCGCGATGTATAACGTGTTTCCGGCAGAGCAAGGCAACATCAGAGCAACTTATGGGCGCCCTTCCCAAGGAACGTGTACTGCCGTGCAGAGCATTCAAGCATAGCGGAGTTGACTATGCGAGGCCAGTGCAGCTTAAGGCCAGATCAGGGCGATCAAAGGTCATTGAAAAGGGCTATATAGCGATTTTTGTGTGTATGGTAACTAAGGCCATACATCTAGAGCTTGTGAGCAACCAGACGAGCGGTGCCTTCTGGCCGCATTCCAGCGATTCACGGGCCGTCGCGGTTCGTGCGAAGAATGCAACAACTTTCGTCGGTGCGAATGCGGAATTGAAGAAGTGCAGTGAACAATGGAAGGACAGACTTCCAATCGAGCAAATTAACGCTTTGGGGACCGAATGGAAGTTCATCGTTCCAGCCGCGCCGCATATGGGGGGCATCTGGGAAGCGGGTGTTAAATCCGTTAAGCATCATCTGCGAGGGATCATGGGCAAGCAGATCTTCACATTTGAAACGCTTTCCACTGTGCTCGTTCTCATCGAAGCATGCCTCAACTCCAGGCCTCTGTGTGCGCTTTCGGATGATGTGGGCGATGTAAGCGCGCTCACACCCGGGCATTTCTTGATTGGTGAGCAAATCGAGCCACTGACGTGAGCAAGGTGCCCCAAGGACGACTCAAGCTGTGGGGCATGATCCACCAAATGCAGCAGCATTTCTGGGATCGATGGAGCAACGAGTACATCCATACTCTACAACAACGGTGCATGTGGAACAAGCGCATTAGAAACATCGAGCGGGGTAATTTGGTACTCATTAAACAAGAGAACATGCCGCCTACGTTGTGGCCGTTGGGGCGAGTCACAGCAGTTCATCAGGGCAAGGACGGACTAGTGCGAAGTGCTGAAGTGCAGTTGGAGCATATGACCTTAGTGCGGCCTGTTCAGAAGCTGTGCATTCATCCTCTCGATGGAGCGGCAGAAACAATTGAAGACGAGCCTTCAATTGGGGGGGAGGAATGTTAAGAATCGCAGTCATGAACGGACATGATCAACCCGAGCGGCGACAGCCAGACGACGTGCGTAGCAGCCAGCGCGAGCAATTCCCGCGCAAGCCACACCCCTTTTCATAGTGCGCTGGGTAGCGGTGGTTGCGACCGAGATGTTGCGACAATGAGCGTTCGAGACAGAAGCACTGGTACAATGGAGAAATATATTCTTTTTGTGAACACTTTATTACAGTCCACGGTCCAGAGCGGACGTCTTCCTTTTTGTGCAAAATAAAAATTAATATTCAATTTCCCTGTATTTTTGGCCTTTCAGTTATTTCTATGAGCTATTGAACAGTTGGGGATAGCGAAAGCACCCATCTGCGGAGAGAGTCGCCGCCTGCGACAAAGCCGTGAAATTTACCACAAACCCATTTATATCCAAAGTTGAGAACACCGGTGGAAAAAGTCTATCAATGTCAAACGAACAAGTTCGAAGAAGCTCAAGACTCGCCAAAGCCGCATTACAAACGGAAGCTCACTCCATAAGTAAGCGAAGAGGACATCAGTGGTGAGGGAAGTTACTCAGACGTGAACGACACAATTTTGAAAAGTGAGACGACAAGGATGGAGGAGGCCAATAAGCAATTGAGGGAGTTGCGCAATCAGCTGTCCCTAGAATGTCTTCTTACAACGTTTACGTCGCCAATAAATGCAATTTTGCAATTTAACCAGTCGAATGTTTCCCATCCATCTCAGATGTCGACGCTCCCACCACCGAGACAGCAAGCGAATCAATACAGCGCCATAGACAGTCGAAAGATCATCACTCTAACCGAATATGTAGGACCCCTTGAAGGATATCTGATGTTCGCTACCGCATTTCTGGAGTCCACGGCGATGATGAACAATTCGTATGCAGACAGTATGTTTTGTCTTCAAAAATGTTTAAGACGCGCTGCCTGGGATGCTGTTGAATCATTGGTGATCCACCCAAACAATGTGAATCGTGCAATGTCACTCAAGTGACACTCTTGATCGGTCTCGATTATTGTCGACTTAGAGTTCCGTTGCGATTAGTAGAATCTTTGAACGAAGGCCCGATCTGTGCAGAAACAAGGCAATACAACTGATGAAGCATTTGTTCTCCACAGTAGCCAGACTCATCAGGAGGAAAAAGGAAATTGGAGTGAAGCAGCCAGCTAAGACGCTTAGGTCCGCAGAAATGACCCCCCACAACCGTGAGGGTCAACGATCGACACCAAACAGGATTGTTGTTAAAAGATGACGCTTTTGAGGTTCCTGAGAGTTACGCAATGGCCGAGCTACGTACGCTGTCTGGAAAGAAGGTTCGTAAGGGATTCCGAGTTTGCTGCCGCTTATCGCCATATGATCGCGAGCTACGTTTGAAAATGTTACGCTAGAAAGCTGTCGACGGATGATACTGAAGCCAAAGGTCGTAAGATTTGGTACCTGCCACACTTTGGGGTAAAAAACCCGAACAAACCTAACGAATCCTGATAAAGGGTTCGGATGACCGTCCGCCACTAACTCACGTGCTGTTCAGATTCCGTATGAAGCGCATAGCATTGTCAGGTGACATACGGGAGATGTACCACCAGGTTCTCGTCCGTTCCGAAGACCCGAGCTAATCGAAGAATACGTCATGCAGGTGATGACATTAGGTGCTAGTTGTTCTCCGTGCTCGGCCGAGTTTGTAAAAAACCTTAACGCCACAAGGTTTCAACGAGTCATCCATCCGTGCTGGACATGTGCTGGAACCCCGAGAAGGAGGGAGGATGGAGCTATTGCTGCGATTAGGTACCCAGATATTATGGTCGCTTGTGGATTGCTGAAAATCTGTTCCCGAATCTGACATCGATTCCACGCCTGGAATTGTCAGCAGCTGTCATTGGGGTTAGGCTCGCCAACACTGTCGAGAAATGGCACGAGCAGCAAGTGGACGACCGAGTCTTCTAGAATGACTCCAAGACTGTCATCAATTGGATCCGTTCCGAACATTCAAAGGTCTAGGCAATTTATGGCCTTCCGAATCGCTGAAATCCTCGTTCGTGCCTTATGGACCTGGTGCGAAGGCTTAAGCCGGCCAGCAAGCCTGCTGAAGGGGTGACTCTACCAGGAGCTGCTACGCTACATCTTGGGCAGAGGTGCCCTATCAGAGGGATGGGGTGGTCGGGGAACCGAGTCCAACGATCCTCAAACTCAGTGGTGGTGTGAGCAAATAGCAAACCGTACCGAAGGGTTGAATGATTGAGGGGCAAGTCAACCGCGAACGTCCTTCACGTGCACTTTCCAGCTCCTGTCCTAAGTGTTGGCTGTCATCATAGTGGACCGGGCTATGCTATGGCGGCTAGTCCACATACCGGTTTACTCGTGGTACTCACAAATGCACTTAAACAATAACAACAAAAAACAAAACAGCAACCAAAACAAACGAAACAAACAATGACAAACAAAATACATACAAACAGCAAGAAACGATACCAGACGCGACGGAGGTAAAAGCGGAGGACATACTTGACTACAGGGATCCCTCCGCGGATCTGAGGGTCAGATACAGACAACAGATCAGGCTGCAGCTCTACTGCAGAAAGTGAGGCCTCAACGGCCAAAAGACGGACGCCATGCGTCAAACAGCAACGATCCATGAAGAGTGCCAAATTCCAGCTCTATCGAATTCTAAAGAAACCCGAGGACAGCTGCACAGACAGGGACAGAGACACTTTTCGCTGAAAGGTCGACTGATAACATTAAACCGACCCGGATGGAAGGACGCCCATAAAGACCTAGTACGAGTCACTCGGTAAGAGGACCCATTGACAGGACGATCGGCGAACGGACTAGTAAACCTGAAAAGGGTAGGCAAGTACCAGCAGCCCGAAAGAACTGTACGTTCAAGAGACTGAGATCCCAGGACGAAACCCACAAGACATCAAAGAAGGCTAGGAGCATTGAAACAGGGAACTGAACCTTCAGGGGTGTCGTTAAGCCATTAACCCTGTATGGGATCTCAGTCATGTAGGACGAAGAAGGCAGACTCAGTGCGGAGAATTGGAGGGTCTTAACGACAAAGCTAGCCAACGAGATTTTTTCGTTTATTACGGGTATATGGTTTTGTCTAGAGCTTAAAATCGAAGGCGGGAGACGAATTTGGGTTCCCTAGGCATACGTACCATACGTCGACGAGGTACCCGTACCTGCGATTAGACATGGAAATGTCTGTTACCCTGCTAACACTTTTGGACTCTGGGAGTCTAATCAGTTTCATACAGGAGAGATTTCAGGAGAAAAACAGGCTTGGCTCTACGTAAAGCAGGTCTAGTAAGCTGTAATCAAGATCCACAGATAACGTCTGTCACCAGTCATCATACTCCCACTCTGCATACATCATCAGAGAACGGAGATATCGACGAGTTTCAAAAAATTCTCAACATTGATGTTATGAAAGAAGGTGAGTTTCATCAAAATATAAATTAAAACATAAATGGTGAAATTAAGAGTATGGTTTTTTCAATTCGGGATCTCGATTTTCACAAACGGACTTTTTTATGAGCATAGAACTAACCAAGGACATTCCTTTTCGTTGTACACCCCGAAGGCTGCCGTAGGCACATAAGACAGATCTTCATTTGGAAACATTTTGGATGATCTTTTGAGTAAGGGTATAATACGCGAGTCAAACTTCCCATATGTGTCAGCAATAGTTCTGGTTCAAAAGAAGAATGATGAACTCAGACTTTGTGTTGATGTTCGGGAATTAAATAAAATCACTGTACGTTTTTTAGTAATTATCCATTACTCTTAATAGGAGACCATCTTAATCATCTTAGAAACAAACGTTATTTTAGTGCGCTAGATCCGAAAAACAAAAACGGTTTTCATCGTGTTAAGATGGCTCCTGATTCGAAGAAATACACATTTTTATTACCCCTATAGGTCAATATAAAGAACGCTCCATCTGTCTTCGAGAGATATATGAAGCATGTTCCATTGATCTCAAAAGGAAACATTTTAACATACTGGGATGATATCCTTATCGCCACATCATTTATCGAAGAGCACTTGTCAATTTTGAGGTCAGTCATTGAAACAATAGTTGAGAACGGATTGCCTTCAAGACTCCATAAGTGTAAGTTCTTGCAATCAGAAATTGTGTACTTGGGGTATACAGTTACAGAAAACGGGATGAGAGCAATTTAAGTGCTATAAAAAATTTACCGATACCATCGCGTACAAAGGATGTACGGAGCTTTTAAGGACTTTGTTCCTATATCAGAAAATTTATAATGAATTTTGCTTATGTAAGCCCCTTTACGATTTATTGAAAGGGATCCACCTTTTTTTGAGAAGCTTTCGATAATCTGAAAAGCAAGCTCGTTGCATCTTCTGTGTTGGCTGTATACAGCCCACAGAGTGCAACTAAACTTCATTGTGATGCCAGAACAATTGAATTTGGAGCAGTTTTGATGTAAAAGCAGGTGGATTTATTTATCGAAACCGGCAACCAAACCTGAAAGCAGATATCACAGCTACTAGCTGGAAACACTTTCTATGATATAAGCTCTTCGAAAGTTTCGAAATTTCTTGATAGGCATATCATTCAAAATCGTAACTGACACGTTTGACACTGTGGAAGAAATTATTGAATCCGTGAATATCTCGATGGGCCTTGGAGCTACAGAGTTTCACGACTTACAGAGTATTGCACGTTGATAATGAATCCTTCGAATTCTTCCTAGCGGCTGCCCAAGGCAGGACAGGTGGATAATCTCAATCATTTCTGATCTTGAAAAGAATGAAAGTTGTTTTTTACGAAATGATAGATGGATTAATCTATCGAAAGTACAAAGACAGAGTACTATTTTTTGTACCATCTCAAAATGTTTTCAACACCTGTTTGAAGGCTACTGGTTTCCAAAAATGAAAAATTAAATTTTAAGTTACATTGAGAAATGTTTGAAGTGTATGTACTTTTCACCCCACTTTTCACCCCACACCCCATTACATGTTTACCATACAAAGGTAACAACATGGGGCCATATTAAGTCGACATAGATGATGCTGGGAGTGATGACGACGTGGAAGTTGCAGACGAACATCTGAAGGATCTTGATTCCGGCGAAGAAATTTAAATAAATGTTGAATTGTTTGAAAAGTTCTATGTTTTGTTCTGAAATCTCAAGCTTATTTGTCTTATATATCTTATGAATTTAGTCATTGAATTACCTGTATGTTACTTTAAGTTTATCTTTTGAATTACATCATAATGAATTAATACTATTGTAAATGGTAGTTGAAATTGTTAAGATGATTCTAAATGAATTGTTATACCATTGTACAAACGAATTGTAATCGATGCGATTACGTGGTCAGGATTGTCGAACTGTAGGAATTTTTGAAATTAGCACTTTTGTGGCACACTGTCGTAAACGTTGAACTCATATGCTGAGTCAGTTAATTAGCTGTAAACTAATTATGTAAGTTCGATCATCTGATCAGGTGAACGGCCTGAGAACAGTCCACTCATTTTCATAACAAGTGCATTAAAGGTCTGCAACTCAGAACCAGTGCTCATTAAACGGATTACCATACACTCGTATTATTTTGTTGTTTTATTTTTCTCCACATACGCCTACATTATATTATTGATTATATTGATTACGTAGACTTTGCTAAAACTTAATTAAAAATAATTGAAATGTTGCTTACTTGTATCTACTTATTATTCTAGTAATCTATTAACCTCATCTTGTTGATGAAAGAAATAAATAAATCCTACTTAGATGCACCTATGCACTTATGTACCTGAGCCGACGAGCTAGCTGCAACAGGGGTGGGTTTGGCAATGGCAAGTAATTAATACACACCAAACCCCGCTCTTCAAGTAATAAACACTTTTTTACTTACAGATGCCACCAACGCCGTCAATCGGAGGTGGATGGATAAAGACACTTGCAGGCCTTCAAGGCTAAGGGGACTTTTTGGAATTTATTGAAGGCCATACTTCAATAAATCCCAAAAAAACAAGCACAATCCTAAAACTATATAGAAAGGAAATCAGCAATGTGGTTAGCATTTTTACCGGTCAGTGCCTATTCGGCACACACGCAAGAAGAATGGAAACCCCCTACAATGATTTTTGTAGAAGCTGTATGAACGAAGAGAAAGAAGAAAATACACACTAGGCAGCTATTCATTCAAAAGCCTTGAGGAAAATTTATAAGGAAATATAAAAAATACTAATTGGCTGTAACCCAGCTAAGGAGTGCATCATCCAGGATATGCCAGGATATGCCACCACCAGTAAGTATCTTCAGGTGTTTTATTTAGTTAGTACCCAAAGAAGAACCGGCACGTTAGTGATATCACAATGGATCCAAACATGCTTCAGTTGTGGCAATCACATACACCTAACCTAACCTGTCTTATGGACCAATGGCGTTGGGTGCCATCGTAGTCTCATCCCAGAGGTGAAGCCACACGGGCGCGATATCCTCCAAGATTTAAAACTGACAACAAGGGGTTGAATGGATCGTCGTTCCTGGGAATTCCTAAAGAGGAGTGGCCTTCCCAACCGAATGACATCCTAGGTCCCGTATGGCAATGACTAACATTATGTTCGATATATCTAGGATCTCGAAATTCTCAAGGATGAAGAGGATGGGTCCTCAGGTTCATTAAACTCTGTCTATGATGGTCAAATTAACGTGGAGAACAATTTGCTGTGGTGGTCGCTTTAGTGCCTGCAAGCACGGGAGAAAGGCACAGCCATTGCCACCGTTGATGGGACAGTTGCCGAAGGACCGTGTTACGCCATTCGTAAAACCCTTTACCTACACGGGTTTTACTATTTCCGGCCGGTATTTTCGCAGTCAAACGCTCTAGGGAAAAGCTGTGGGTGGCCTTCTTCACCTGTATGATCATCAGGGCAATTCATCTCGAAATAGTAGTTGATCTTGCGCATGCGGAACTTCGTGAACGGGAGAGGGGCCCCAAGGTGATAAGGAGCGATAATGTAAGCGCGAGAAACGAATTGCTGATAGCAGAAGTCTTCGACAATGACTCTATAAAAACGGAGCTGTCTTCGAAGGGCATCGAGTAGGTTTTCAATTGCTTACTTAATCTGCACGCCGGAGGATGCTGGGAGCTAGGTTAGAGACCTTGCAGAGCGCACTCATTGAAGGCGAGAACATTGTCAACAGCCGTTCCTTTGAAGCAGTAAGCATCAGGAAGCAGTAGCACGTAAGCCAACAAATAAAGGACCGATTCTGGAGGGGATGGATGCGAAAATACCTGCCGGTAATCATTAGACGATGCAAGTGGTTCGTGCGAGTTCCGCTTATCAAAGAAGGAGACCTGGTGCTCGTATGTGACGTCAACTTGGCGAGGAGTAAGTGGGCAAGAGGGAGAATGACGAAGGTTTTCGCAGGTGCTGACACCAGATACGATCAGCTGAGGTAGTACATCTGTCGGAGCTCTACGCAGGCCAGATGTCAAGTTGCAATTTTTAGATGTTGGTGATTCTTCAGTCGAGGACTGCTGGGGTGAGATATTGAGAATTATATTAATTTCAACGTTTAACTTGTAACAGCCCACCCTGGCAGCGACGCGTGTGTGTTTCATGAACGTGTGGTTCATGAAACGTCAAACAGAACAAACCTAAATAATCCGCAATATTGAAATTCGGCCCTTTCGAACGGTCATGAGTCTGGCAAAAATAATGAGTACAATTTGTATGAAATACTATGATTTTATATGTATCCAATTTATTGAATTTGTTTAGAGAATAAATGTTACCAAACAGATAAAGGTACATTCATTTCATCAGACTCGAAGAGTTCGGAAAAGTTCAGCGAGGACATACTTTTGCGCCACCGCGCAAACTTTACTTCGAATTTTTGATTCTCCTTTGGGTTTTTGTCATAAAATAGTTTTTTCATAAAGTTTCTTTTAGAAAATAAACCCCTTTTGAAATAAACCCTGGACAACGGCAGGCAAGTCGCTTTACTTTAAACGGTGAAGAGCAAAGCGATGACAGTTATCTATGGAAGCGTCAGATTTAGCTGATGCTTATCGCTATTCAATCCTAATTTCCAAAGAAATTGTCGAAACTACTCAATTTCGTCTCTAGCAATTTCAGCATCACAATTTCGAAATTGCCAGACGCGTACACACCACATTTGATATTTGACACTTCACTCTACGATTAAGCTATTTGGTTAGACAGCGAATAGTCTTTTCGTTTGAAACATTTTAGCACAAACGAGGCAATTTCATAATCGGTTCGTTGTGTGGGAACTAGCGGAATTTCAATCAAATCAAACAATTTCGTCTAGTCTAGCCTCAATTACTCCTATTTTAATAAATTTGAGAACGAAATTGTGTATTATAACAGATTATCCCAGTTTCCGTACAGACTTCTCACTATTATGTCAGTTAACTGGAAGATTTCTGACAGATTGTGTTTTCATTCTTTGTTTTGTTTGAAAAAATAGTGGAGGTGTTCTCTTTTGCTAAAATTGACCTTATGAGCTAAAATTTCCCATATAATGTCAATGAAGAGACACTTCGGGGATACTACATTTTCCTGTCGGTTTGAAACCCCATTTTCTAGATCTCGACGAAATAATAACAAAAATATCGATTAATCGCTTGTATTAGGAGGTATCGAGACTTAAAAATGTATATTCTCGTATGAAAATTACAGTTAAATTAGAAATCATTTACCTTTCGTATAACACAGTGTGACATACTTCTAGAAGTAAACGCAAAAATTGTACATACTCTTAGTCTTGACTTAAAATAAATTATGTAAATCGCGAAGTGGGCCACCCTAGTACTGTTTTTTGAAAAAAAAAAAAAAAACTGTTGATATAGACGCCTGCCAGGCAAGCGGAACCTGCCTCCTGCTGAACGACAGTTTAAATCCGCGAATCGTGAAGGGAGGAGCGGGTCACCCGAGTACTGTATTAAAAAAATTATTTTAATTGGCACCTGTCAGTATGCAACGGTTCTTTTTGCAAAGAAGGTAAGTAATTTTTAATGCCACTGAAATTTTCATAGGAAAAAAAATGTTATACTTCAATATCTCCTAAACTAAGCGATAAATCAATATTTTTGTTCATGATACTTTGCTCTTATTTCGCCGAGATCTACAATGTCGTTTTCAAACCTTGGCCCCACGGAAACTTCAGTCATACTGACACGTCGCTATCAAACCAAATTGCTTTAATAGCGTCGTTGACACTCAAGAATTTCTCGTGAGAATTTGTTTGCAAACCGTGATTGATGGGCCGAATCGTCAATATGAACGCTCGTTAAAACAAAACGGCAGACAATGCATTTTGACTGTTTCAGCTTCAACAAATCATCGCGACAAATTGTTGTGTATGAACGCCGCCAATCGTATTGCGAACATGTTGGGCAATTCGAAATTGCAATGCCGAAATTGTCGGTGAATAGTGTAGAAAAGTCATTACATTTTATCTCCTTGCCTCTCCGCCGTTTTGCTCTAACGAGCTTTCATATTGACGATTCGGCCTATCAACTACGGTTTGCAAACAAATTCTCACGACAATTTCTTGAGTGTCAACGACGCTATTAAAGCAATTTTGGTATTAAAGCAAACTGACGACTTGGCGCATCAATCGCGGTTGGCAAACAATATGCCACGACAAATTGTTGCGTCTGAATGCCGCTAATTACATATGTGGACATTCGAAATTATTTTTATTTTGAGCAAATCGTTCAGTTATTTTAATGCTGAGTCATATTCGCTAGTACTCAGCTACCTTGTAAGGTCACTTTGAACATACCCATCGTGCTTAAGTTATTACAACGTTTCTTGTACGTCAAGTTTTAGAAGTGCATACTCGACGGGATATTTTGAAACACCATGATGGTAGTTAAATTCTTGACATAACGTTGTAGTTTTTTGGCGTAAAGTTTATAAAAGTGCTTTCTTTTGTTTTGTGGACATATAAAATAACTAGTATTGATTGCTTACTATATCGATTATATTATATTATGTCAACGTGCTAGTGTGCGGATGTGTGTTAAAAATTAGTTGTTATAATTGCAATACATCCTTTGCGTCGAATTAATATGATGGAAATGAATGTGGGGAGCAATATTATCTGGAGTTTATAAATTTAACAATTGGTTGATCGTGGCTTTACTCAGTGTGTGTATGTTAATTTCATTTTTGTTTTTCTATAAATATGTATATCCATGTATAGTTGGTGTATACCTGTATGATAATATCCCAATGGGTATATCTACAAATGTATGTTTATCCGAAAATGTAGTAAAGAACATCAGTTGACTGCCGTTTTTTAAATAGGTTCAGAAAGTGAGTGTTTTGCCATTTTGATTAAAGCGATTGAATTATTATAGTTCCTGTGTTTGCTTGAAAAAATTAAATAAAATGATCGAATTATCCATTCTTTTTATTCGATTTCTCTCTACTACAATGACCCTATTACTCTAAGCAATACTGTCGTTTCGTTTTGTACGATGAAATTAATAATCATTGTTAAATGTAAATATTTGGAAAGGTAAAATTTGCATCCAACCAATATGATACTCGTATTTTCGTTTACTAGACAAACTTGTTTTCTATTACTGCAGTTTAAATGTATGTATGTACACATGACTGTAAAATAGCCATCACTTCACGAGGAGTACCATAAGATTTTGGACTTGAAAGATTTCTGTGGACTCATACCTTGGGAATATTACGATTTCCGTGGTTTCATGTTTTAATGATATGAGAACAAAATATAAAGTACTAAAATCCTCGTTTTTGCCTAGTTTAGGAGATATCAAGGTTTAATGTGGAAATTAAACTTTAGATCCGCCTGCCTGACAGTTGTCATTGTTTAAACCTCGATGTCTCCTAACTAAGAGATTGATCATTTTCTGCAAGACAAAAATATCTGCGTCTTCAAAACTAGTTTTTACGGAAATCATGCCGAAAAGTGCATGGAAATCGTAATCGTGCCCATACCATCACTAAAGGAAATCAGATACATAATAAAAGGCTGAATTCAGATACATCAAACATTTACGCAGTGATGCGGCATCACTGCTCTTTTGCGATGCTGATGAGATGCACACTTGATGCTGATGTACACACTTGATGCTGATTAAAATGTTCGCTGACGTTTCAGAACATATTTCCAATAATAATCCGAAAAAGGTTGTTAAACATGTATGACACAAGAACAACGCGCTCAAAGCGATGGGCACAATGATAATGAAAATTCAAAGAAGAAAAATCCAGAATTAAATAATCACAATTGAAAAATATACAGATGATTTCTTCCGAGATCTTTGTAGAGTGTTCTTTTAAAATGTCCAATAGTTTCTACAAAATTGTTTTGAATTTCCGCAATTCCTACAAACAACGCACCAGCAAATTTAGTGATGCGCTCAAATGTCCAAATGTTTGCGTATCTGATGTCCAAGATGTTGCTTAAGTGAACGTTTGACGTTTGCAATGATGCCCCAATTTGCGTTCATGAAATGTGATGCAAAGGTGATGCGGTGTTACATTCATGACCAAGTGATGTGTTTCAGAATTCATCTAATGGCATAACATAGTACATCTGAAATTGTTTTTATTCATTTGTAATTCTTACATCATTTTGACTTGGATAGATACTAATCATATTATTGTAGATACGTATGTATATTGACCCGCCAGTTACGCTTATAACAAGTCTTTACAGCACTATTGTTTTCTGAGTTTATATGCATATATATATTGACCTGGCTCAAGGGTTGCAGAACCGCATCCTGATATTCCCCGCTTACATCTATCATGCCTACTGTCATTATATATGACGCTAAAAGTCCCAGCAAAAAGTAAGGCTTAAGTAATCCTTATTTCAATACAACTTATTCCTTAGGCATAAGGCTTGCCATATATAAGGAATACTGCTTTGCATTCAAGATTCCTTATTTCGTTCCTACTCTAACATTGGCCATGTCCTACAAGATCATGTATACTCTTGAATGTCTTATGAAGGTAATATATATAATAATAATACTTAACTAAGAATTAATATGGGTATTCAGTAAGGCATGACATAAACTTATGTAAGCCTTGACTCAGAATTAAGGCATTCAACAAGGCATGTCAATTACTTTACTTTTTTCTTAATATTAGCCTTACATAGAACGTTATTTAAGACTCACTATGAATTTAAGGAAAGGCGTGGTTCTTAGACGTTTAAACATTATTGGTCGGGTTATAATCCACATATGCTTCATGAATCACCAGTTCATCCACAGAAATTGTTTGTTTATTGTTCTGCGACCCGCTCTTCTGCCGTCTTGGGTTAGCGGGTTCCACTGCATCGCATGTTTTGCTATGGAACTGTCGCCTTTTCGAAGGGTTCGACCAATCCACTGCCACTTGCGCCGTTGTATAGTGGTGCCTATAGGTTCCTGGCCCGTTCTCTGATGAAGCTGTTCGTTTGAGATACGGTTCGGCCAGAGAAACCTTAGTATGTTTCGTGGGCACCGGTTTACAAATGTCTGTAGTCTTCTTGTGATAGTGGCGGTCACTTTCTGAGTGCTGCATCCATATGATTGGTGTTTGAGCTAATAGCATTGCTTCTCCATATTGTGGGAAACATATCGAATGCAGCTTGGATATTCGGTTTGCGACATCTGCTGGGATGCTTCTCCTGCGCAAGGCAAGCCAAATAAACTCTCTGTTGAGACTGTCGAAAGCTTTTTCGAAATGGGTGAGTAACAAGTGGAGTGGTGACCGATACTCTGAGCATTGCTCGATGATGATACGCAGAGTATTGATGTGGTCGACACAGGAGGATCCACTGCGGAAACCTGATTGTTCTTCATCAAGTGTACCTTCCAAATGTTCCTTTCCTAATTCGCCCTAGTACTGTATTCGCTATTATCTTAAAAACCGCAGGAAGCACGCATATTCCTCTCCAATTTTCGCATTACATTAGGTTTTCTTTCTTTGGAAGCTTGACGATTATTCCTTTCTTCGACTCTTCGGGAAAACTTTCAGCCTCCCAAGCTCTCTCAACTAGTGGATGCAATAGCTCAGCCGATGTGGCATGTAAAAGCTCTGCAGGGATTCCGTCAAGTCTTACCGCTTTGTTGTTTTTGAGTGTTGTGATGGCTTCTTTGATTTCCCCTTTACTCGGAGTTGTGGTACGTATTCGGGAATTTTGTGCTTGGGGGCATTACGTCGGCGAATACACGGTTCAATACCGCAGCAAAATGCTCCTTCCAACGATTGAGCTGGTCCTCATCCGAAACAAGTAGCGAACCGTCTAGACTTTTCACCGGTTGTTGAATCGAAGGGTGTTTGCTTTTTAGCTCGTTCGTGATTCTATAGACGGTTCGATTGTCTACCCTACTTGCTGCGTCTTCCGCTTCAGTTGCCAACGCGTTGATATAGTTAGTGCTAGTAGCGACGCACGTTACGCTGTACCTCTTTCATTTTCATGCGATACAGGGATTCTGGCTCGTCCCTATCTGTTGTCGGGATAGCTACAAGCTTTAAGCTGTTTACGTTCGTCAACCAGCTGCCAGGTCTCTTCAGTAAGCCAGGCCCGATGGGTTGCCGACGCTCTGCCGACAATGCTCTCTGCTGCGGAGGTAAAAACATTTTTCACATTGCACGAGTGCTCTTGTATGCTCGCGGGCAAGGCGCTGCTGATTGTTCCTACTCCTTATGCAAGGTGGTCCGTTGGTTGTTGGCGTATTGCGGGAGCCTTTAACCTGTCGGTGTTAATCCTGGGAATTCGCGTGTTTAAGCGAAGTCGTTGAACGGATGTACGAAGTCTGATTGTAGCTATCATAAGATGGTGATTCTAGAGCCATCCCGTTATTGGCTCCCCGTTTGTTTCGGAAAGACAACCTCTTAAGCGACGACTGATGACCAAGTGATCAATTTGGTTGGACGATGCTTGCCTGTCAGTTGATACTCAGCTGACTTTGTGGCAGAGCTTATGCTCAAATATGGTGAATACTACAATATGTTCACCGTTGTCATTTCGGTCGCCAATGCCGTGTTTTCCTATTACATGTTTTGGGCCCTTTGTTGTCGTTGACTACCTTCGCATTTAAGTCCTCCATCAATATTGGAAGTGACACTTAGATGGCTGTAGAAATTGTCCTATTCGTCCTGAGACGATCACTCCGTCGGGGCGTAACACTGTGTTATCGTGACGCGTCGTACTCTAGTCCGAAACCGGGCTGTCCAAATTCTTTCGCCGTGCGATTGCCAGGAGATCAAACCTCTGCGCGACTCTTGTGGCGGCTCTTCTGCATCTAACCATCTTATTTCACTCAATCCCGAGATATCTTGCTTATATCGCATGATTTCTCGTTCAAAATGGAGGAATCTGGCGATCTGCGGACCTTCTCTCTGCGAGCCAAGTAACACGTCTTCACATTCCAGAAACCAATCTTTGTCCGGGTGCAATAGCCAAAGGTTGTCAACGGGTAATAGTTTCTTATCCGAGGCGTAGTATCGGTTTCGTTAGCTTGAAAAACTTTCGGTAAAGTAGGTTACTGACCTAGGTTACCTAGTCTAGATCCGCTAGACCAGTCGCACTTGCTATTGTTTATGTACATAATGTATAACGGCTCTATACAATTAGTTACCAGGGACCACCGCGGGGAGTAACGCAAGCACTTCAACCTGAACCTGATTGTTACGATACTGGTTCAGTCCAAGTTTTGAGCAGTCAGTAGTTACCCGATCAGTCGCAATGCAAGTCCCCTTTATTTGGCCAGATTTTATCGTCAACGTTAACGGTCGTTTACCGATTATTTTTGGCCCGAATTGAAAAATGTGGACTTGGAGAACATATGTTTTCAAGAGAATGGTGCCACAAGCCGCACAGCACACTTTACAATCGCTTTATTGAAGAGTAAGTATGTTTTGCGTGTTATCTCAAGAAATAGGCCAGTCCATTGGCCGCCTCGTTCTCGCGATTTAACGCCGCTTGAATATTACGACCGCTGCAAACATGCCCGCGGTGGCCGTATGAACGAAGTCGAGTTCCGTTCATAAATGTTTTGGTTGTTCTTCAAGCCGATAATATAGTTTTTGAAATATCTCAAATGGTTTGCGTTTTATTTAAAAAAAAAGTTGTCAAGTCCTTATTGGAAAACCCTTTACAAATTCATCAAATTTCGCCTAGGAGTTCCGGCGTGCATCATCAGCGAGCTATGAAAGCTGAAAAGTGGCCTCTGAACGTTGGTGTCAGAATGTTTCGTTCTTATCCAAATAACGAGAGCCCATCAATGTGCAATTGTAGACACTGTAATGTCTTCCAAATGAATTATTGTCATAACACTCGTAATAGAATTCTTGACTAAATGTCTGTAAACATTAATTTAAACTGAGAGAAGTCAGAGAAGTTATATGTCCAATAATAAAAAATTCTGTTACAGCTCCAAGTTTGAATGTTAAATGTAGTTCTCTTTCATTACAACCCAACACGCAATATAATGAAAGTAGATATAATTTCAGCAATGCCAATTACGAAGGTTTAAGTAACAACATGACGTCAGTTGATTGGTCGAGGATTCTTTCCGGGCTAAGCCTTAATAAAATTAATACAGCAATCTTAAATGTATTAGAACTTGGATTTATTCAATTTCTACCATTTATAACAAATAAGCAATATTTGAAACTACCATTCCATAATAAATAGTATATTTAATAAATGCTCAAAAAAATCATTCAATTACGTCGAGAGTACGAATTTTTGAATAAACTTCTGCATTGACAATATATAATGAACACTGAATATTGTATTGGTCGCAATCCAAAATCTTTCTGGTTATTTTTTCATTCAAAGAGGAAGTTAAAAATAAAATTGCAAAATATGGAGTTCGAAGGTACAGTATCTCATACTACACAGATAAACTGCAAAGTTTTTCGAATCTGTGTATGTTGATCGTAATAATATCAATCCAACTTATCTAAATGAAGATCTTTGCAATACTAGTATTGGATTACTAGACATATCATTACGTGATATTTTGCAATGTATTAAATCCTTGAACTCTATCCTGGTCCTGACAGTGTTCCGTGTGTTGTTCTTATACAGCTTAATGTAAGTCTGTCTACCCTTAAAATGTATGTTTAATTTATCGTAATCCTCTGGTAGAATTTAGATTAATGGAAAACTGAATTTATAATCCCTATGTTCAAAGCAGGATCTCGTGAAAAAGTAGATAACTATGGAGGTATATCAAAGTTATCAGCCTTCCTAAAATTGTTTGAATTAATTGTAACAAAACAAATATACTTCATATTTGAAGAACAAATATCTGTGCAACATGATTTATCTTCTTATTCTTTACTTGGCGCTACAGTCCGGGGTGGACCTAGGTCTCAACCAACAAGCCTTTCCAACTAGCACGGTCTCTGGCTAGCTGCCTCCAGTGTCGCACGCCCAGTTGGTTGAGGTCGTTCTCCACATGGATGCGCCACCTTAAACGCGGGCGTCCTCTGTTACGTTGTCCCACCGGTTCGGAGTCGAAGCATGTCCATACGCTCTACATGGCCTAGCCATCTAAGGTGTTGGATCCGAAGACTCCTGACTAGACTCATGTCGCTGTACAGTCCATACAGTTCGTGGTTGAATCTTCTCCTTCAATAACCATCAACGCAGACAGGACCAAAGGTTGAACGCAAACCTTTTCGCTCGAAAAGACTAAGTGCTTCTTCATCCGCTTTTGACATTGTCCATGCCTCCGCACCATAGAGCAGGACAGGGATGATCAAAGTGTTATATAATGTTAGCTTGGTCCTTCGAGAGAGGGCTCTAGTACTCAATTGCATCTTGAGCTCATAGACAGCGGTTGGCAAAAGTTACTCTGCGTTTGATCTCGATACTGATGTTATTTGTACTATTTACTGCGGAGCCGATGTAGACGAAGTCCTTGACTACCTCGCTCGAAGTTATAGCTGCCCATTGTGACGCTCTTTCCAAGACGTCGATGTTGTGTGTCTTTTCTTGATGACAGCATATACTTCGCTTTGCCTTCATTCACCGCTAGACCCATTTTAGCTGCTTTCGCCTCAATGCCAGCAAACGCCTCATTGGCGGCTCGCTGTGTTTTGCCAATCAGGTCAATGTCATCCGCGTATGCTAACAGTTCTACGGACTTCTGAAAGGTCGTGCCTCTAGTGTTGGCGTGTGACTCTTGCACGATCTTTTCCAGGATGATGTCTTGAAAATCTGGCCGATAGTGGACTTCCCTGGGCTGAAGCCACGTTGATATGGATCTATCACGTTGTTTATAAACGGCTTCGGGCGAGTACATAAAACGGCAGACTCGGCTTCGTTGTAGCGTTGCTTTATAGGCTTCCAGTTTCGCTGCATGTGCCAGTCTCCACTCGTTGTCAAACCATGGGTTTTTTCTAGGTGGTGCCGTACAAGCCTGCACATCTGTGGCAGCTTTGTTGATGACTTCTTGACAACGCGTCCAATCTTCTTCGATTGTTCGCTCAGGCGGCGGCGAACTTAGAGATTCCGAGAGACTCGATCGGCAAAGATCCTAGCAGTCCGTTTCGATTGTAGCTTTCCGACGTTAAACCGTGGTGTCCGATCCGAGTTTTTACCTTGCCTACAACAAGAAAATGGTTCGAGTCGATATTAGCTCTTTGGAACGGTCGGACATCAAGAATACTGGAGGAGTGCCTGACGAAGTTCGCAACATGATCAATCTGGTTGACGGTTGATTCATCAGAGGACCGCCAGGTCCCTTTATTAGTGTTGAGGTGTGGGAACTGCGTGGTAGCTACAGAGAGATTACGTCCCGTGACAAAGATCACCAGCCTGAGTCCGTTATCGGATGTGGTGTCGTGCAGGCTGTGTTTCCCGATGATTTTGGCAAAGATGGCTTCCTTTTACCAGCTTTGCATTGAAATCTTATAGAACGATCTTGGTGTCGAAGCTGGGACACTGGTCGTAGGTCCTTTCTAGGAGATTATAGAAGTCATCATTGCTGTTGTCAGCTTTGTTCTCTGTTGTTATGAGGCGTTCGCTGTTGCAGACAAAGCTTAAGACTTTTTGCTAAAGTCTGCCTCGAACAACAAATTCACATACAAAAAAGCGCGTCTCTCTGTTGCAATCACCGTAGATGACGCAGTTTCTCATCCTCTTTTTGACCCATTCCACTGCATTTCCTGGATTGCGGTAATGTCTGTTTTGTAGCAGTCCACGGCCTCCGCGACATCTTCGGCTGCACGTGATCTGTTAAGGGATCTAACATTCGCAAAACCGAAAATCGATGTCCTTGTATCGTTTGCTGGGGTCGTCAAAATTAATTCAACCCGGGGCTGTTGGTTGTCTCTGAACCATTATATTTTTACGTGGTGAGGGAGATAACCTCACGCACAACCACCAAGTGGGAGGCCGGTTTGTTTTCTTTAACCCGCGGGCGGAGGATTCGGGTTTATCCGGTGTCGGTAACCTCGCTGAGGCTGTGAGCGCCGCCGTTGTCCTGAAGGCTATAGGGATCTTCCGCCGCCATTCCAATTCCAAGGCCCCGACCTAGAAGAACCTTGTAAACCTGTGCTCCGAAAACATCGAAGTAGCTCTAGAAGGACTGCGCATCAGTTAGTTCTTCTGACTGGATTTTCGGATGCCACCGTTGGCCAGACAGTTTCCAGCTCCCCCGCCGCCATCCATAAAGAGAGATGATGTACAGGACTCACTCTCCCCCATCTCTCGTCTGCAGTCGCCAACGACGTCCCATGGGGGTTGGTTACTCCACTTGGAGGCTAGAGTAGGAGTTCGTTGATAGATAGTATACACAGACGCTTATGTCGCCATGAGACGCCATATCAACGCTTTGAACCCCTGGTAGATCTACCTACCTGAATGTATTTTTTTTTTATGTAATGACCGAAAGAATAATGTCGCGAATACAAGCTGCTGAGATGAGATTTCTTAGTGTATGATAAGAATTCAACGTGCAACTCAACGTTGAGCTGCTGCTTCTTCGAGCATTTGCTTGGTTTGGTCACGCAGCAAGAATGTCCCCCATCACGACTTCCGAAGCGGTTCTTGAATCCGACACCATCTGGTAGGCGACGACTTGGCAGACCCTGGATGAGGTGGTTGGACCATAAACTCGCCTGGTTACGCTTGGGCATAACCCCTGATGAGTTAGATTCTATGGCGTTGTTTGGAGTTCTCTCGTGCGGTTTCCCTCCACCAACCCCTTCAGTGGATCATGCAGGTCAGAAGATGATGATGAGTAAATGAAAGCAATTATAAGAGAAATGAAAGAAACGCAAATATAACATAAAGCAATTGAACATCGATAATAGCCGAAACATGCCGACTCCCCTGAAACGAGTTTCAAGGCTAAGGCAGATGTACCAATTTAGAAATTGGACGGACGTTCGTTCTAACGTTGGTAACTCGCACATGTCCATCTGATGCGCTACATCTTCAATTTTACCGAGCATCCATTAGGTGGGCGGAAGGTTTGTCTCCTTAACAACCACTATATCCCCAGGTTTAAAGCTTCTTGTCGGTGTTCTCCATTTCCGTATATCCCGAAGGGTGGTGAGATACTCGTGCCATCTTTTCCAGAATCTCTGTACACTGTTCTGAAGGTGATGCCCATGTCTCATGCGGTGCGGAGGAGTCTTCAACATGTTTCGTTCAGAAACTGTTGTGAGTGGTTCACCTACAAGAAAGTGAGCTGGGGTCAATGGATTTAAATCACAGTAGGAAATAGAACATAAAGGACTTGAGTTAAGTACGGCCTCAAATTGACATAGCACGGTGTTCAACTGAATGACTTTCCAATAACAACTTATGCATCTCGGTTAGACACCTACGCGCTCCTTGGAAATTTGTGCCATTATCGCTGTATATGTTCGAGCAATTGCCGCGACGAGACATAAATCGACGTTCAGTGGAAGCTAAAGTGGTTAGATCGCTTACCACCTCCAGATGTATGGCCTTGGTCGACATGCATATCGAAGCTTTCGAGAAAATAGGCTTTGGAGGGCGAGACAATTTAATGGTCAATGGCCCCGCGTAATCACAACCTGTATTTGCGAAAGGACGACTCGGTTGGATACGGTGTGCCGTTAAGTCTCCCATGAGTTGTTTGCTTGTGACTTTTCGTTGCATGAAACATGGTATTTGATCGAACGAATAAGGTTGCGACTTCCCAGTATCCAGTATTGTTGGAGAACGAAGGCGAAAGTCTCAGAAACCGGATTAGTTTTTGGTAATATAATAGGGTGTTTAATATTGTATTAACCAATACGTCCGCCTACACAGAGTATGCCATCACTGTCCAAGAAGGCAGAGTATCTCAACAACTTGGATTTGAGTTTAAATTGGTGTTTATATCGCAGATGTTCTATATCTTCTTCAAATGATTCAGCTTGTACATACTTTAGGATGATGGCCGAAGACATTCGGATTTCGGCATACCTCAAACCGTGAGTTATTCGATTGACCACACTGCGTCGACAATTAGACAGTAAACGGAGACAGTATGCAACTATTCTCTGCAACCGATACCACGATGAAATCCTGTGGATTACCTCATGAAGAACATGATCACTATCCGACGCGGCAAATACGTGCTTTTTAATTGGTCGCTCCTCCAGTGTAAATGATCGATTCGAGAGATGTCTAGGTAACGTTTCTAGCATTGCTGCGGTATGATTGTCGACAAAGGTTGTCCAACGACGAGAGGGCGACGAAAGCCAGTGGAGCACAATAAGAATACTTCTGCCGGATTATGGACGCTATCATGGGCTGCAAAAGACAATCTACAGTCGAATGTAATGAAGAAATATTTGGAGGATCACAATCCGCATCAACTTAGTCTCATCACAAAACCCATCCCAACCGAACGATGTGTTTTGAGCGAGAGATTCTCCTTTTTGACCATGAACTTCTTCAGGACGCAAAATGGAACAGACCATGTCAGTTCCTAAGAGGACGTTGATAGAATTCGACTCGTTGAAACGCGGATCAGCCAAGTCCAAATTACGAATGTGCTCCCATTTCGAAATGTCAGATGTTTTCGAAGGTAACTTGGATGTAAATTTACTGAGCACGAAAGCATCGACCGATATGTCTGTAGAGTTGTATTGCGAAAAAAGTTGAGTCGATTTACATCCCTTGGTATATCCATTATTGGTAGAACCCATCACAGGAATACGCGAGTGAGTTCGGGGTAACACAAGTCGTTGTGCGAATGATTCCGTAATGAACGACGACTGTGACCACCGTATCTAACAGAACACTCAATAAACCAGCCCCGATTGTCTTGTAGTTTAGCTAGGATTGTTGTCAAGATTGTTTGTATACGAAAGCCAAACGCAAGTGTATGGTTACTAACCAATGGGGTGGTGGAATTTGATTTTTGATTGATGTTCACTGGATGATGGTGACGATACAGATGATGCCGACAATGAGGACGGTTGACAAAGATTTACACTTAAGTTGCGAATGTCCAACACGAAGTCAGTTAAAGCATAAAGACTGGTTTTTTACAAAATTCCGAAGCGATTCTATGACCAGAGAAAGAAATGGAGAACACTGGGAAACCAGAGAGACCCATCAATGGAGGCCAGAAAATCTACCGCACATGTTAAGCAGCCTGCCTTTGCAGTACCGCGCTCAAGGTCTTCACTCGTTCGAAACTAACAAAAAAAACCGACTGAGCTGATACGGTTTCTGGAGAAGATTAAACCACGAACTGTACGGACTGTACAGCGACATGAGTCTAGTCAGGCGTCTTCGGATCTAACGCCATGTAAAGCGTATGGACAACTCAGCTACGTCTGTATCTAGAATATTCTTCTATTACAGTGAGGGTTCACCAGGCTTTTACAAGATTCGTAATAAAACGAATGAAATGGAATCTGAATCGTATGCCCCCTTATCAACAAGATGTGCCTTTATTTAATTAGTTACGCTAGAAACATACATTATCACGATATTTTCTAGAATCGTATAAACTGTCCTGATGTTCTTCAAGATTTAAAACTTCATGCTTCGTACAAGAATAAAATACTCCAACCCAGGCACTGCTACAATTATGATTTAAATGAACCGAACCGATTGTGCAGTAGTAGAACTATGTGATGACAGATCGACATTCAACAGTGGATCGAATATTTCCGCGTTTTCCGGCAGCAATGTTCTTCTGGTTAGGGCTGGATAAGATTCAGGAAGATTAAGCCGAAATGAATACACATCCTTAGCAGGGTTCCAAAACGTGCCCAATACCCTTATAAATGATTTTAAGCCTTCCGGATAAAAAAGGAGTACTCACAGTCTTCCGGACGTTGTTTCTCTAGAAGTGTCCAACAGTTAGAACTCCATTTCCGCAGATTGTAAGTTGACGGTCATTTCAAGCGGATTTGCACCAGTCATAATGTCGTCAACGTATTCGTCGTTGAGCTATATTTTGGCTGGGTTTTTGTACCTTTAATACGCTGTAATACGCGAACTGAGAGAAGTGGTGCCGATGCTGTCCCATACATCACTGTACGTAGACGAAAGTGCTGTAATTCCTCACAAGGGCTTCAACGCCACAGTCAGTATCTTCTGCGCGAACCCATATCTGTGGAAACATTTTAACAATGTCGGCAGTGAACACGAATCCATGTTGTCGAAACCGTAAGAATACGACTGGCAAATTACGCTGAATGACTGTTCAATGATTATCCATTTCTATCCTGTGAGGAACCATCAAACGCGACTCGTAATTCTGTCGACGTTCTTCTAATCTTAAAACCGCATGATGAAGAAGGTAAAACTGCTACGGATGCAGATCTCATTGGGTATCGGCTCCATAATACCGAGTTGAATGTATTCGGTCAAAAATTTTGAGTATAGTTTATAAAATTCAGCATTACTTTGTTACCGACGTTCTATTGACAATAACCGTGTTTTTTCGCAAATCTATAAATAGTGAAGTACGATTTTGCACGTAAAACACATACAAAAACTTACTGTCTATAACTGCCTATTATATCGGCAGTGAAAAAGTGGCTGCTTGTTAAAATTCGAGTTCGAATTTTTTTCATATATTTTGACAGCGATTCGAAAATATAAATTGTTTCTTTATATATTCTGGGAGATAAAAATCGAAGCCATTGCGAATCGTTTTTTTGCATATTACTTCACTTCACTATCGATAGCGATGAAAAAAACACGGCTTTTATTAATTGATAATAGCATTAACTGTCCTGATGTTCTTCAAGTTTTAAAACTTTATGCAACGGAAAGAAATCTTAGATCAGCCCAGGAACTTCTACAATTATGGTTTAAATGAACCGCTTACAAGGTGCATACGTAATTTTATCTTTGCATTTTTTTAATTTATTATTAAAATGCTATAATTTAAAAATATCATAAACGGTTAAGTTTAGGGTATGACCAATGCGTGGAATATGGCGAACTTGCAGAAGTTGAGCAGTAATCGAAGTTCGACTGTATTATTTCATGTTTCGCACTTAATAACCTGAGTGAAAGTTAAAAGCAGAAACGTGTTGTCTGCTGTGTGTGTGCAAAATGCACTGTACAAAATGTACAGACAGACATAGCGGTCAAATAATATTAGTGTTAAAACTGAACATACTATGTAGATGATTTATGTTTTTAAAAGACTAGTGTTTTTCTGACTCTACGTTGGAAGTTGCAAAAAATGCTCGCACCGCTTCTGTCCCATTTTAGCAGGATTCACTGTACAAACAAATTGCATGCTTTTCCTACGAACCAATTTGCAATTGAAAAAAGCTGTTGATTTTAATGGAACTTTCAAAATACAAAATACCCAGAAATAAAACAAAAACCACAGCTGTTCTTGCAACTTCTACCTATAGACACAGGGAATTTTTCAAAACCAAACAAACGGAGACAGAAAAGACAAATACGGAAAATACCGTACTTAAATTTTTACAGAAAAGTTAGCTTCGGAAAAATCTTCGGTCTCATTTGAAAAGGTTTTGAAAATGTGATATTTTTAGCCTAAGTCGAAGCCGAGTGTTTGGTCGGACTGTAATTATTATATTATCAAGTTTTATATAGTTTCTAATTTCTGATTATGTTGTTATTTTCTTTCAGTTGCATAATGGATAAAACTGGGGACCAACTAAGATACAGCAACCGAATGGTTAATTCAGTTACTCTAAAAAATGATACCACAATTGGTTTTTGTGAAATGTATCAAAACAATAATAGATGTCTTTGCATGTCTGTCAACAGGAAGAATAGTGAATTCGATTCATTTGGAGAATGCAATGGGATGTGTACTAAACAAAATATTAATATATATATAGAAAATTTTGATACAAATAGAAACAACGGGAGATATGATCAAAATTGTAAAACATTAAACGATAGTAATTATTCGTTTTATGAAACGGTCGAACAAAGTTCTTCGAATGGCAAAGCATTTTATACGGACGTTGCTTGGTTAGAACCAAATGATAATAGAAATTATGTGAAACAGAATGCGAACCCTAATTATTACCCTTACGGCCGGCAATATATACCTGAGCCATTGCCATTTGTGAGAAAACAAATTGAAAATAAATCGGCGAGTACTGCGCATCTTAATATTCCACAAGTTGTTGATAACCCTTCGGACGAAGACAAGAAGACATATGTTTTTCCTGAAGTTATGGATAATGATAAAACCATGTTCAATGGATTGCATAGTAAAAAAACTCCCTTCAATGCTTCCGCAAATATGACATCATCTTGCAGTAATCTTTATGTTGAACCACCATATTTTACAGTAGATAAATTTGTTAATGCGGAGAATAATTTAATCAGGGCAACTCCACAAAATGGACAGTTTTATAACGGAAACGTATTTCATTATCAAAGAATGTCCAAAAATTGTGAGGAAAATTCTTTGAAAAATTCTGTAGTACAAAATCAATCCGTTCATGATCATGAAGTTATTGGTAAAAGATTTGTTGAGAATCCCGATATTTCCAATATGCATTTTGAAACTCCAATAAAACCAGTAAATTTAGACATTGTGAAAAGGAATCGTTATTTACCTATTAAAAAAGAGAAGTGTAACTATGAAAATGATTTTATATTAAATTCAAACTTTAGAGCCGAAACGAATGCCCGTGAAAACACGTTATACGCAAATGATAAGTTGCATGATTTGTTTCCCAGCAAGAATAGTCCGGCATCTCAATGTAATAATACAGTCATACCTGATTTGGAAAACAAAATGTCACATGAATTAGTTGGTGTTCGTTCAGCATACAGGAATTTTAGAACTAGTGAAGAGATGCAGTTTTTTCAATGTGGAAGAAATCTGAAACCGGAAATATTTACAAAAAGTTCAAGCTCTAATATTATCATTCCACCTTCAAAAAACTTAGTGCGAGAAATAAGAAAACCAAATTATCGTGAGTTAATTAACCATGCTCATGCATTACGGAATGCTACATCTGAGGATGATTTAAACATGCAAATTATAAAAAGAACTTTAAATTACAATCAGAAATCCAAAGATATCTCAACATGCAATTTGATGTCTCGACAATTCAGTTCAAAAGACGATTTTAACACCAATAAACTAAATGTAGTTGATTCAAATTGTATGGAGAAACCTGTGAGTCCCAATAAAGATGATAATTTCTTCAATAACTCATCATCTAATATATCTCCTTTAGATTTATCTGTAAAAACTGTTAAAAGCAATGCCGATTCGACTGCAAGCGATCATTGTTGCAAAGTTCTGATATCAGAAAATGGATATCCTCCAAAGTTCAATTTTAAACCAGATTTCTCTGAAAACCATCGCTCGAGCGATGTCAATACTGTCCACGCAATTGGACATAATTGTTATAAATTTGGCTTGGGTCGATCATCTTTAGAAGCTACACAAACTAATGGTATTTTAGATTCGACAAGCCATACTACCGATTGTTACAGTCAATCACAAAACAATGTAAATGTGATAGGCTGTCGTTTGAAAAATGATGTATTGTTACAGGCTTCAATACCAAACCTAAAAAGTAATTTTGTATGTAATTTTCAAAATTGTGTTCCTGCACAGAAATGTGTGAATCAGGATGTTGGGCCGGGAAATGGCTTCAAAGTTGAAGTTACACTTAAAAGATCGGCTCACTTTAAGAGTGACCATGAAGAATTTGATAAAAAGAAAGTCTGTGTTGAAAGTGTTTCTCATTCTGATATTGATTCTACTAAACCGCCAAAATCGGTGGACAAGTTGTGCTCAAGTAACACTCAGAATTTACAAATAACAAATTGTGCACCAGAATTTCAATATCCTAAAGATAACACAAAGAGTGAATTAACGTACATTGCTCCCACAAGTGTACAAGAATTAACTCAAATTAATGTGGAAATAAAACAAGATGATTCTTCTGTAATAGCAGCCAGAATACGTACCAAAGCAGAACTGAAAGGATTTACTTTCCAAGAAAACAAACATAATTACTTCAATGAACCGCTTTCTAATAAAGAAAATTATCAGTGCAATGACCGATGTAATCCTCTTTCGCAGGTAGAGGACACGGTTGACTTAATTGAATGGAAGAATGCGTGTAATAGTTTTGTCGACCAACTTATTCAGGGCTGTACAGATAAACAACATGACAGTAAACAACCAAAACACTGTGAAAATAAAAAACAAGGGTCTGAAATTGACACTATTGTTATAGAAAAGGAAAAGTTGAGTTCTCCTCACAAAAAAAATTCTTTTCCAGCTGATGGTTTAAGTAATGCACCTTTAGCAAAAGTTGAAATTATTTCTGCTGCCGCATGTGACCAAGGGGTAGGTAAAAAAAGCGATGAAATATCCAAACAAAAGACTGATTCAAGTGGAATCAATGATATAAAAAGTGATTGCACTAAGTCGATATATTCTTTAGGCTGTAAAATAAAGTCGTATGATACTTATGTTCATGAAATCGAAAAAGAGAACGGCAAAGAACATGTCGATAATAAAATTCCGAGCTTAGAAGAACTTAACAAAAATTACTTCGTAAATACAATGACTAATGCAGATGGAGATGATAACAAAAACGATTTTAAGAACAATACCTTTGTTAAAAATAACGCAAAAATAATCGATCTAAAGAAAATATCTGTTGTACGTTTAAAGAGGGAAAAATATGAATCGAAAAGATATACTCAGTACGATAAAGATTCAGAAAAAACGAAACCAAATTTGAGTTATAATTGCGCAAAATTGGGCACAAATGTAGCAATTAAGACGAAGATATCTTCAGTACGAGAGGAAAACTCGTCAAAAAAAAATCGAAGACAGTTAATGCTGGTTAAAAGTGAAGATAGTATAGATTCTAAAAGCAGTACAATAACAACGCGATTGCGGCATCACAAGTCCCAACTGAACAATAAATCTGAGTTGAAAAGAAAAGGCAGTAAAACTCAAAAATCAGAAAAAAATACTAACCAACTCCGACGCCACAAAAATAAAAAAGACAATGAATCATCTCATGATCTTGATAAGTTATATTTAGAAGTGTACAGATATAAACGTGCCCTGAAAATCCCTCCGAATCTGATAACAATTAAGAATTCATATAAACAAGGAATATCTTCATCCTTACCAGATTTAGATGTAGATATGCAAAGTTCTTCGGGACATAATGAAGCAATGAATAACAATGAATTCAAAGTGGAAGAAAGTCCGAAATCGATTATTGATGTTCTACATTCAAGAATTATAAAAACTAAAAGTCAGCTGAAAAATAATCTAAGGCATACGAAAGCTGAAAATCAACCAACGAAAATTGGGCAATGCACTAACCAAAGTGTACATTTTAAGCAGTTGGCTTCAACCGATAGTAATAATTGTCCTCATCGGGAGTACCGTAATGTATTTGAAACACAAATATTAGCATCTAGAACTCGCACTGAATATAAAATGCAGCTTAACAAAGAAGTTATTCGTGAAATATTTGGCGGTAATGAACGACCAGCGTCTGCGCCTCCTGAAATAAATAATATGCAAAATGACTTTCAATTAGTTTTCCAACATCATTATAATAAATATTCGAATAATAATAACACATTTATGTGCGAATTACCTGAACAGGAACAACAATACAATCCATGTAATCAGATTAATTTGCGGAAGGATAAAGGGGAGGAAAATGACAGTACTAATAAAAACGATCAGTCGGGAATCACTATAAAATATAAGCAGAAAAGGTGTGGACGATCATACAGGCGAAAATTTAGTTCTGGTTTTGATTATCTGCGCAAAAAGAAAAAATCAAAAACTCGCACATTATATAAATATACACAGTTAAAATCAAGAGTCGAAAATTACGTGGCAGAGTCGTCGCAATATAATAAAAACGAAGATGATGTATCCAGGGAAATACAAAAGTGGGTTTTAAACAAAAGTGTTGGTCAAAGTACTTTACATAAAGCAGCTCGTTTGGGGTACATAGACGTCATTGTTTATTGTCTTGAAAGGATGGGCTTAAATCCCAATCATAAAGATAATGCAGGTTACACACCGCTTCATGATGCCTGCGTTAAAGGCAGTCTAGAAATTGCTAGAGTGTTATTGCAATATGGGGCAAATCATTCCGAAGGAGCTCATTCGGGCATTCGGCCGCTTCATGAAGCTAGCGAGAATGGACATATTGAAGTCGTTCGAATGTTATTATCCTACGGGGCAGATCCATTGTTGGAAACGTATTCAGGTACATATGCAAAATATTATTTTTATTTTAATAAAATTTCTTATCAACACAGGGCAAACTCCATTAATGTTGGCTTCGGAGAAAGCAATGAGTGATTTGATATCAAAGCATTTGTTAGATATACAAATGAACGAAGTCGGCAGACAAGCATGGAGATTTCCTGGCCCATGGAAAATTCTAGGTATGAAATTATATATTGATATATGTATTTGCTTTCAATCATGGGTCGCAATCATTACTTGTGAAATTAAATTATAATTAATAATAATAAATAATAGTAATTAATAAATAGTAATTAAAGCTTTCAATTACAATTAGAATTATTAATTGCAATTTCACATGTAAATCAAAATGCAACTAAAATTTTGCAATTCTGGTTTTTTGTAACTGTCTGATATGTTTGTAATTTGTAAAGAAATAGCACGTACAACAGAGGTGGGTAAAAATTACCATTGAAAAATATACTGCTAATGAAATAAAAATTTCATTATTGAATTTTTCAATGGTAAAAAAAATTGCATTGCCATTGACTTAACTCAATGGTAATGCAACTCAACTGAATGGTAACGAAATGAAAGTAATGATTGCTAAAACCAATTTCATCGTTTTTTTTTTGTTTTTGTGCAAGTCTGATCGTGTCGAATTAAAACACGTGATATGTGTATAGTGTAGATCAGAAATGAAGTATTACAGAGATAGCCGACTTCACAGCTGATTGCCCCCTAGTCCATCGACGGATTTGAGTACTTTTTTTGACAGATATTCATGAATTTTTGACGCACGAAATAACGTAAATGTCGTCCCTGGTCAATTTGGTTTAAGTTATAAAAAACAGTTGTCAATAATTTTAAGGGGCAAGAGAGGTAGAAGTTGTGCATCTCTGTAATACTTCATTTCTGGTGAAGATTATATTTGCATACAATGTATGTATGCATGTGTGTACAGTGTATTCCGCTTAATTGGAAAAGTTGCTTAATCGGAATAGCCGCTTAATTGGGAAACTTCGGGCTCTTGTTGTTCCAAGTAAGCGTATTGGAATTAAAACAAACACAAACAAATAGATTATACAAAAGTAAGTGAGAGATGGATCCCTTATAGGCATTTCCCCTTAAGATTAACATGAACTTGAATTTCAAAGAATTCGTATTTCATGAACTTATAGCTTACAGAATTCCGATTTCAAGAATTTACATCTCTTAGCATTTCACAGAATTGAGATTTCAAGCAAATATGCATTCTACGGTTAAGCTGTATGTATGTATGTATAATAAACAATACATTTATTTTTTGCGGTGTATATTCAATAGCCGCCCTCAAAATATAAATAGTTTTGTCTTATCTAATATGAGCATAATTCAGTAATATTTACAAAAAAAACAAATATACATAAAATTATTAGTATTCTCATAGACAAAGGTTAAAGATGATTTCTCGAAACTTTGGCGCTGGTAACTGTTTGGTGAATATATCTGTAAGCTGTTTATATGTCGAAATATATTTTATAGTTATATTATTGTTCACAACTTGTTCTCTCATAAAGTGATACTATATATCTATGTGTTTTGAACACTTATGGAATACTGGGTTGTTAGCGACCGATACAACTTTGATTGTCTTCAAAAATAATAATTGAATCATTTATTTGGAGATCAATACTTTTCAACAAGGACATAATTCATAACGCTTCTCTTACAGCCTGAAATAATTCAGCTTCAATTGATGAAGCTGCTACTGACGTTTGTCGTTTCGTATTCCAGCAAATACATTTTCATCGAATAATTTTGTATAAGTAACTAGTGGTACTTCTTCCGTCGATTTCGCTTCCACCCCAATCCGCGTCCACATATCCGACTAATAGATCATTATTTGACAATTTTCGATATGTTAATTTTAAGTTTATCTTACCTTTAACATATCTTAATACTCTTTTCAAATTTGCCATAGTTCTTTACTATTTTTAGTTTGGTATCTACTAAGAAAATGAATTGCAAAGTTCAGGACGTGTCCACTGCATAGCGTACATTAAACATCCAATTAGGTTTCGACAGGGAACTTTGAAGTCTTCACTGGAATTCAAAACTTGTGAGTCCAATTTGACCACTTTTTAGAGGTGTACTTATTGGATTACATTCCGATATATTAAATCGTTTCAATACATTTTTTAAATAAATGCTTAGATCAATTGACGATTTCATCCATGTCAACCATTTGGAATTGTTGTTTTAAGTATACTTTAAAAGTAATCATTGTATCTACATTTCCTGTTACAATTAATATATCATCTACGTACAGTATCACATAGATATTTTTACTAGGGTGCCCCCTATCTAAAATATAAAGGTAATGATCGGTTAGAGTTTTAAAACTATGATTTAAAAAAAAAATATGGAACCGTTAAACCAGCACCTTACTGATTGTTTCAACCTATATATGGTTTTATTTATTTTTTATTTACCATGCCTTATGGTATAGCCTTATAAATGCCTTCTTTTTAATAAAAATGCCGATTTTACACTTATTTGATAAATTAATAAATTAGATTGGTTTGCGAAAGCTAAAATCAATCGAAATGTAGTAATTCGTGCCACTGGGGCGAATGTTTCACCGTAATCTTCTAAATAAGTTTGGCTAAATCCCCTAGCGACTAATCTGGCTTTATATGGATTTCCGTTTATGTCATTTTTAATGTTGAAAACCCATTTAGAATCGAAAATATTGTTATTATTGGTCTTTGGACAATTGACCAAGTATAATTTACTTCTAGGGAATTAAGTTCCTCTTGTATGGCTTCAAATCATTTATTTTTATCTACCCTTTCATCAATATCCTGAAAGCCTTTTGAAACTGAGTTAATGACTGATTCTACGTATAGCAGAGTATAGCTGCAGTTTTAAATGGTTTCGATTGAACATTTTCATGCTCACTGTCTGTTTCATTCCCAGATTTACCTGTATTATTAATATATACAGGTTTACTGTTATCAGCTTTAGTAAATGTTGGCATTTTGATTTTTAAAATTGTATTTGTCAAAAATAACATCACGGGCTATGCTTAATTTATTTGTTTTAGGCTTTAACATAGCCCACAAATATGCCTTTAAATGATTTTTCGACAAATTTTCTTTTTCTGTTTTTATCGTGAACAAAAACAGTACACCCAAAAACTAAGTAGGTTTTTTGCTATGCCACATTCCAAAAGGTGTTTTAGTTGTAGAAATATTCAACAAGTACGCAGCAGTTAAAACCGTCCCGCCACCAATTTTTTTTTTAATTTGAACTGTTAATAATAGAGCGAGCTTTTTCTGTTAATGTCCTATTCATTCTTTCAGCAATCGAGTTTTGCTGTGGAGTATATATACAGTTAAATGATATGATATACCTTTTTCCTTGAAAAATGTTTTCATATCTTTTGAAATACATACACCCGGTCTTCACAAATGCCAACGTCAGATTCTTCTCAGCTGTGCCAATAGGTGCCAATAGCATGTAAAGGTAATTTTAAAAATATATGCAAGAGTTGGGTAGTTCCCGACCTATATTCAACAAGAGGAATTTCGCATACATATGCGTGCGTATAGATCATCAATGAGCGATCGTTGTACGTGCGTAAGTTCATAGTTATTTCACCAACAAATATTGAAGGGAGGATTATATCCTCTCGTAATGTACAGAGTTGCTTATGTTTTTTTGGCATCAAGTTTTCTATGCCAATCTCAATAAGGTGAAGATCAACAGTTTCGGGCATCCACATTTAATATGCACAGTCTCAATTTGTTTCCCTTTCTGTGCTACGTCCCATAATAAAAGAAGTTTTTGAGACAGCAAATCAATGTTGTTCTCCATTTATTTATTTATTTATTAGATTTTTATTTACAATAAAATTAAATTTGTAGAGTAGCTTTTGTAGCCGGAGCACCAAGGGTTCTTAGGCTGTTCAAATATATTAACATTGTGATTATATAGAGTTGTATAGCTTAGTCGTTTTCAAAAAATCTAACATGATATTAATGTTATTTTGGTTAGGATTGGAAAGGAATTCGTTTATTGGGGAGGATAGTTTGTGGTTTTGGGATAGTGGACTTTCGAAAAGTATATGGCGGATGCTAATGGGTGATTGGTTGCAGTACGTACAGGTGGATGACTTGGTTTTATTTATGTAGTGTTCATGGGAAAGCCTGGTGTGACCGAGTCTGAGTCTAGTGATTTTTGTAATGTCTTGACGTGAAAATTTGGAAGGTTCTAAATTACTGGCATAGTCTTTGATGGATAGCTTGTTTTTGTTGGCTGTTTTGTACCAATTCGAAGTTTTTTCCCAGAGGAGATTGGAATAAGAAGGATTTTTTTTATAAAGTTGTTTATGTCAATGGTGTTGAAGTTTGGGGAGAAAATTGATGGGGTTTTGAGTACCTCTTTGGCGACTTTGTCGGCGAACTCATTTCCTGCAATTTGGACATGGCCTGGAACCCATATTAATTTGGTATTAGGGAATTGCAGATTGAGCAGGTAGCGGCTTAAGGATGGATAATAGGTTTGGTTATTGGGGTTGAGGATTGCATCAATAGACGACAGAGAGTCAGTGCAGATGGCAAACTTTTTGTTAGATTTTTTAGTATATTGTAAAGCATGAAGGATAGCAATTATTTCGGATGAAAAAGTTGAGAAATATGGGGGTAGTAAAAAGGAGCAAATGGTCTCACTTTCAGTAGTGACACTGAAGCCTATGTTGTCGGCTATTCTGGAGCCGTCTGTGTAAATGAAGCAATGATTGGATAATTCGCTTTTGAGCCAAGCGAAATGAGTTCTGAATACCTCAGGGGGTGTATGGGCCTTTTTATTAAATTTTAATGTGGAGAGAATGGATGAGGATTTAAATAGCCATGGAGGGTGAGTAGAGGGGTAGGAACGAACGGGCTGATTAGGGATATAGATTTCATTGCAGAGGTCTGATGAGCGTTCTAAACTAGATTTAATTTTGTTAATTTTTTTTCTTTTTCTGCTTCGCGAGTTCGGTAAGTGGGGAATCGTTGCAGAAAAGGGTGGATCTATACAGTTTTAATGTTGATTGGTGTCTAAGATCTTCAATTGATTGCATATTAGCTTCGAACAGGAGATGGTTGATGGGGGTTGTTCGATATGCGTTAAGTGCTTTTCTTATTCCTGCATTATAGATTGTTCTAATTTTGCTAAGGTTCGCTTTAGAAGAGTATCCGTAAAGGAAAAGACCGTATTCAATTTTGCTGATTAGTATGGATTGTATAATAGAGGTTAGGGAGAATGGGTTGCAGTTAAATTTTTTAAAGGAGGGGGATTTTATTACATTAAGTTTTTTACCCAAAGCGGGAATGATTTAATTAATATGGGCGTTCCATATGTAATTTTTTTGGAAAAAGATGTCTAAAATTTTCAATCTGTCAACAGTTTCTACATTTATGATATTCGATAACATTTTGCATGTGCATTTATGTTTTCTGCAAATGTGTACATGTTTACTCTTCGTTGAGGATAATTTGGCTCCAGAATAGTCGCACCAGGATAATATATCTTTGAAAACTGAGTTAAGGTATATTATGCATGAAGTCGATTTTTGGTTTAGCTTTTTAATGATGGTGAAGTCATCAGCGTAGGCACAGAACTTAATTTCTTTATGGAGGGATAGGGTACTGGAGAGTTTGTTGAAGGCTATAAGGAAAAGAGGGACAGATAAGGGAGAGTCTTGGGGGATACCGTTGAAGAGGTATAAAAAGTAGGATAAGGTGTAACCAACGCGAACCGAAATTTTTCTGTTGCTCATGAAGTTGAATATATATCTGATGATATTTGGGCCTACTTTCCATGATTTCAGCTGGTCAATGATTGAATGAATACCAACCCTGTCGAAAGCTTTTGTGAAGTCTAGGGAGATAAGGGAAAGGTGACTTTTCTTGGAGAGAGAGTCAGTAATGTGGTGAGTCTGTTACTGATTTGCCTTTCTTGAATCCCATTTGTTGACTGATAAGGAGTTTGTTGTGAGAGTCAAACCACCAGAGTCTGTTTGCGATTATCTTGTCGAGGACTTTGGCACAGCAAGGGTTAAGAGGAATGGGTCTATAGGATTCCAGAAGGGATTTGTCAGTCTTTGGTTTAAGGATAGGTATGACTGTGCTATTTTTGTACAATTGGGGGATATTATTTTGAAAAATTGAGTTGTAAAATTTTAGAAGTCTGGATTGGAAAATTTTAGAAGATGGAGGAGATGCATTTTTGATCATGCGATATGAAATTCTATCAGTTTCTGGGGTTTTGCCTTTTAATTTGTTTAATGCGATCTCAAGTTCCAAGAGGCTGATGTTGCCGTCAATCATTTTTGTATTTATTGAAGGGGAATAGGAGAAGGAGGGGGAAGAAAGAGGTTTATTTTGGCAAAACAGATTGGAGAAGTTGGAGTCGTGCGATTCTTTCGACCAGAATTCTGCAAAGTTGTTGGCTATGGTTTGCGGGTTAGTAATATTAATATTGGTGGAATTGGAGGGGGTGATACAATGAATAGGAGAAAAAGTTGTAATGCCACAAAATCTTCTAATAGTAGACCAGATTTTAGAAGCAGAAGTGCTAGGGTTTATTGCGGAGGTGAGGTTATGTATAGATTTCGAAATATTAATTTTTCTTTTGTACTAGGCGTTGGCTCTTTTGTACTTAATGACGTTTTCATTCGAGATATTACGTTTAAGGGAATTCCAAAGTTTGTTTTTTTCATTTTTTAGCTGTTCTAATTCTTTATTCCACCAAGGGACTCTTGGTTTACTAGTCGAAACTGAAGTTTGGGGAATCGATCTGTTGGCGCTCTGAAGTATAATTTTGTGGATGTTAGCTGCTTCTTTATTGATGTTGGTGCTAATGGGGTAATCAATGGTATGAGAATCTAATAGAAATTGATAGAGGGTCCAGTTAGCATCATCTGTTTTGAATTTTGGTTTAATTTTGAGGGGGGATGAAATTGAATGGAACATGGAGGTAATAATGGGGAAGTGATCACTACCGCAGCGATCGTCAAAGACAGACCATTTGGTATAGACGGTAAGACCCGGAGAGCAGAAGGAAAGGTCAACGTTGGTGAGGGTAGAATGGATGCTGAAGTGGGTGTGTGAACCATCGTTTAATAATTGGTAATCAGATTTTGTAATATATTTAGATATAATATTGCCACGGGTGTTGTTTTTGGGCGAGCCCCAGCTTGAGTTCCAGCCATTGAAATCGCCGACTACTAGAGTTGGTAGATGTTGGGAATCGAGAACATTTTTAAGATTTTGGAGGTTAAAGGTATGGGAAGGGGATATGTAGGCATTTATGATTGTGAATTTTAATTTTGATATAATTGAAATACCAAGGGCTTCGAAGTCATTACAAAGGTTGATTTGGTCAAACTGTACGGAGGAGTGAATGAGGAAAGCAATTCCACCATAGGGGTTTAGGGATTGGTTTGGGGGATAAGAAGGTAGTTGACTGGGATAGGGATATTGTCTGCGGATGTTAAGTGTGTTTCTTTCATTATAATTATTCAAATAGCCTTTGATGTTCCATTGTATTATCTTCAAAGCATGGATAATATGTGGTGTATGATTTGTGATGGGTGATAATTTGGTGGATTGACCCCGCCATCCAGAGCTTGGATGGTGAGAGCTCAAACCGGTCGGTTTGGGGACAGCGGGGTCATTAACTTTGGTAAACTTAGGATGGTTAAGACGAATCATCTTGTTCGAAAGAAATGTGTCCAGAGGGAAAGTTGATGTTTTGAGTGTTCTTCTTCTTGTATTGTGGTTGATGGCTTGAGAAGGGTTGAGATGAGGTATTAGAGGTGAAATATTGGTTGTTTTTTATGAGATTTTGTGTTAAATTTGTGATTGGTGAGTTTGGTCTATTGGAGTTCTGTTGAGGGGGTTTCTGTTGACTGCCTGTAGCAATCATGGGGGTTGAGGTGGATTGATCATTGGGTTTAGTTAAATTTTTGAGTACGCTTTGAGATTCCATATTATATGGAGTACTGTGTTGTACGATGTTGATTGGGTTGCTGGGGGTTTGTTCCTGTTCCTTGTGAAGTCCGGAAGATGTTGTATTGTCAGGTGAAATAATTTTTGAAGTTAATGTATGTGCCGGGAGGCGTTTTTTACTATTGTTGCAAAAGTGGTGGGGAGAGATTGTGTCGGATTCTAGGATTTAAACTTTTGTTTTGCTTCTGCCAATGTGCACTTGTTGATGGTTGATGGAATGCTTTACATGATTTGGAAGAAGCTGGGTGATCTTCGTGACAGTTTGCGCAAGATGTTAATGTGCAGTTAGTTGGGTCATGTGGAGGCAAATTGCAGTTGCCACAGCGAGTAGGATTATTACACCTTTTAGCAGTGTGGCCCAGGATTTGGCAATTTTTGCAGCGCATGGGTGTCGGGAAATATTCTCTTACCTTGACATTATACCAACCGATGTTTACCGTTGGAGGTGGGCGGAAGCGATCGAATGTTATCATTATAACTCCGGTAGCACGTTGTAAGCCATCTTGATTTCTCGTGTATTTGAATACTTCGCTAACACCCTGAGATTTCATTTCTCTAACTATTTCATCCTCTGGTACCTGTATTAGGCAGAGGGCGTAAACAGTTCCTTTAGACGAGTTGAGTGTGTTG
Organism: Eristalis intricaria; assembly: GCA_964034865.1. Taxonomy (NCBI): domain Eukaryota; kingdom Metazoa; phylum Arthropoda; class Insecta; order Diptera; family Syrphidae; genus Eristalis; species Eristalis intricaria. Next base: position 24,261,205 of record OZ035875.1, on the reverse strand, counting down.
TGGAGCGCAACATTGATGGGGCATATGTTTGATAGCATTTTTTTGATTTAAATAGGTCAGCAACTTTTTGGTTCTTGCATAGGATTAAGAGACTTCCATCTCGAAGTTGCGAAATTGATTCGTAACCGGTGCTGATGCTATCGATGCCTTTCTTCAGGAGGAATACACTGTACGCTGTAAGCGGTTTCTTTTCATCACTCGCGCTTAGAGTAATAAATTTGGGGTCGGATGAGTTTGAACTGGTTGGTTGAGGTTTGAAGGCGTCAATAAAAACGCTAGTGTTTGGCTTTTTTTTTTCTTTTTGTGTTTGGTTCGGATAGCGACTCGATATCGAGGCCATCGAACTGATTTCCCGGAGGCACGTGGCCCCGGAGGAACATTATGTAGAGTTCCTGTTTATTTTTTTTTGTATAGTAATGAATAGGGTTAAAACGGGTTAGAAAGAGATGGCTAGATGATAATCTAGCAGCAAATTGTGTAACGGGAAAAACTTCCGACGAAAAATCGGCTTGGCTGTCTGTCGGAGACTGTTGTTCTCCATATTTTTTTTATATATTTCTTTATATTACTTTTTAATATTTATATTTTTTATTTTCCGATGTCTCAATCTTTTAGTTATTAAATAAGAAAACAGCTAAGGAAATTCCATTCAAACCCATTGTAAGGAAACAATTGTATTAATGAAAAACTACAAAAACTAAAATGATGTATCCAGTTTTGCTTGGCACTGTACATAGTTTCCTGGAACTTCTTAACCTAACTTAACTATTTGAATGTTATAAATACTTAATTTGTTTGCATATTATGCGAGCAGTTTCACTACATTTCCTGAGCATTGACTTACATTGAATTAAATTAACTAGAAGAACTATGTCTAATAAACCAAATTGAACTAAGTTAAGCGCTTTCTCTACTGAACTAAAATGCACAAGCCTAATCCAGCTTGGTTTCTAGTTGCTATTCATAGATATCTCAGTACGTTTTCCTCGATTTTTTTTTGTAGTTTTCTCCACTAACCTGGAATTTTCCAAGTCGAACTTTATTATTCTGTGGTCAGACATAGATGGTCCATTGGGAAGCCCCAGTTCCTGACTAGGTTATTAAGACATTAACTGCCTATAGTATGGTATAATACCTCCTGCCTAGGTGAGCTTGAAATGAATTGCATCATGTACTGACCTCTTTTGTTGGTGTCGGTGGCCATGGTGTTATGGGCGTTGGCGTCGCATCCAATTAAAATTGGTGCTTTTAACCTTTTGCAGTGCTGCAGCAGTCGGTGTACCGCTATACCGAGAATATCGAGGCAAGGATGATGGTTTTCTGCCCACAATCTGCCATATTAATTTTTATTTGAATGGGCACAAAGTCCATTGTAGTATACTCTGCATTCTTGCTTGGACAACCGTCTCGCCATCGGACAGTGATTCTTCAAAGAGAGACATCAATTCCTCTTCTATATCTCCCTCAAATAAACGGTAATGAAATGAAATTGTGGTATATCCTTCCCACATTAAGTAATCAGACCAACTCTCTTCCAGTTACATAATTTGGGTGCTCCTTGTTTCAGCCACTCTACAGTTTGCAGGGTTTTGCTTTCAACTAGTAGCATCCCATTTTTTAAATGTAATCCTCCTTTTATCGCTGTTTATGGCTATTTGTGGTCTATCCAGAAAACTTGCATGGCCAGTGGGACTTGTGTGCCAACCTTTGCATTGAGTAATCCCGCCCGCTGTTGAAGTTTTGGAGATCGCACTTGTGACACTTAGGTATGTGCGTCTCTGTATGCTCATTAGTAGTTTTAGGTCGAAGGCTTTTTGGCAGGCCTGCTACCAAACTATCATCCACAGGGTTGTTCTGGGACTAGGTCCCCATTTCTTGCTAATTATTCTGTTACACAGGTATAGGGCACAGGCGGCTTTCTTTACTCTTTCTTTGACATTAAGATTCAATCTTTATTTCCTGTCTAAGACTCGACCTAAGTATTTCATACTTTCATCTAGGGATTTTTCAGTTGCACTAACAACGCTGTGTCCTGAAGTCCTTCGTTATGCAGTGACTAGGTTTACCTGCCTTAAGGATGAAAACGACAGACTTCTCTCCATGTAGACGGTATATAAACACATTTTAAGCTGCACAGGAAGAGGTTTTTAACGATTGGGATGATAGTGTTCTTGGTCTTTTACAGCATGATGGGAAGAATACCATAGACTCCAGGGGTTTGAAAGGGTCAAAGAGGTCAAGGACCCATCTGATTTTGTTTTCGTTAACAATTCCGCTTGGAACGCTGGGCTTAGCGGTTGTGGTTGACTCAGTCGTCGATGGTGACTCTTGAGTGCATCGCTGAAAATGTGTGTCCACTAGTAGACGTAGAGTCTCACTCGATGACCGTAGTAAAGGGACCGTAGTACTTTTAGCCGAGATTTTACGTAGTCTTGCAGATCATCATTGTTTGTGGACATGATCATCATTGAGATCTCCACGAGTCGTGACCTAAAGCCCTCTTTGTAGGCAGTCAAGTCTTTTGCAAGTCTGGAGGCTTTGGCTGCATTAAGAGGGATCTAGATTTTTTCCTCAGAATATAGATTTCATTGCTCCACCAAGGAGAAAACCTTTTGTTAGAGTAGGTCCGTAGGGGGGATACGCCTTTTCATAGGATTTCTGAAAGGTGGAGGACAGCTCCATGGCAACTTGCTCTAGGTCGTTGACACTGCTTATTTTCTTGAAAACGTTGGAAAGGATCTTGGATCTATATATCAGGGAAGGTACCGCATGCGTACCGTACATGTTGAAAGCTCTGTATGCAATATCTATATATAAAGTATATCTTTCAATACGTTGAAAAATTTTATTTGAGTTACTAAAGCTTTACATCAACATACTAAAGACTGGAACATTCCCACATAAATGGAGAAAAGCAAACTTAATACCAATCTTAAAGGCAAATGCGTAAGTTACTGCCCAAATATCGGTTCCGCACAAACTATTTGAAAAAATAATTGTGGACACACTTAAAGGAGCGCTTGAATTTTGAACGTCTTGAGTGCTCCCAATCGGCTTTGGATGCTTTTGGCTTTATTGCAGAGCTTTCTGCAACCCTTACGAAATGGTCTAAGTCTGATCACCCCTTACTTTACTGGTGGGACAGGAACTGAAAAGAGCTTGATTCATGACCTCCGTGAGTTTCTCCACTGAGGAATCAAGCTCCGAAGAGAACGCAAATTATATTAGATAACTATAGCGCAATATCATGCATATCAAACTTGACACGGACAGGTTGTGTCACAATATGTAAAATCTATAGTAAGAAGAAAAGTTGACTGGAAGATGTGGTACCTAGCTTGTACAATCGAATACGAAAACGACGAGTTGAACATTGTAGGTGTATATAAATCACCAAGCTACTACGAAAAGGTTTTTTATGGATTCTTTAAATAGAGCATACATGACATTATTGACTAAAATAATTAAACTATAATAGCAGGAGACTTTAACATTGACTGGTATGTATGCAGATAGCCTATATAAAAGGGAGCTGGAAAGACTTTTCAACGACAACTGCCTAAAGCAAAAGGTAGTAGAATATTCGAGAATAACAAGAACAACAAAAAAACTACTTGACTATATAATATCAAACATGAAATATCTAAAAAGAAATATAATGGAAGCGGAAAAGATATCGGACCATGAAACTGTTGAATTTACTATAAATACTAAGGACTTAAATGGATAGAATAATAATGAATTAGAATGCTTCAAATACAATAAAGAAGTTTTTAAAGAAGAAATGCAAGCGAGAAATATTTATTATGATTACACAAAGGAAATACACACAAATGCAGATGACAGAAAACCATATAAAAGGCGTCATAAAAAAATTTACAACGGTGAAAAAAAATACGAAAAAACGAAATAACGAACAACTTAAGCAAATGGTTTAGGTTTTTAATTAAGAAATCTAAAAGCTTTAAAGATTTAAAGATACCAAAGAGCCAAATTGACAAATGAATATACAAAATGGAGGGAATACTTATATACGAGGAATTACTACAAAGTCAAACTTAATAACGCAAAAAACAAGTACATAAATGATAGGATTAGACAAGCCGAAGGTCAGGAGGAAGTATGGCGTGAAATAAAAAAACTAATAACACGAAAACAAAGAAAAACAATAAAAAGCATCGAATTCGAAGGCATTGAACAGGCAGAAGAAAAGGTTATAGCCCAAAAACTAAACGAATACTTCGGAAAAATAGACCACGTGGATCATACTGACCCGACGCAGACGACTTTCAGATTCCAAAGAGTGAATATAGACGAAGTAAAATCAATATGCAAAATGCTAAAAAACAAAGGAGATACAGAAGAATTTCAGTAGGACCACCTCTCGTTGAAATAATAAATAAATCGACGGAAGCAGGAGTTTTCCCAAAACATTGGAAAAATACGAAATTATCCCAACAGAGAAAGTAGCAGGCACAAAAAATACGAAGAATATAGACCAATCAACACACTACTACAATCTACACTACGGAGAAAAGATGGATGAAAATAAGAATGAAAATAAGAAGGCAGTGACTATATTTCTGGACTTTAAGAGGGCGTTTGAAACGGTTGACCATGAAATTTTACTAACAAAGATGAGATCATGGATTTGGTGAAAATGAAATAAAATGGTTTAAATCATATATGAAAAACAGAACACAAAGAACAAAAGTAAATAAACGCGTATCCGACGCAATTAAAGGGAACATGGGTGTACCTCAAGGCTCTATATTAGGTGCAATACTACTTATATTATACATTAATGACTTACCAAACATAATATTAGATAGTAAAATAGTATTATATGCTGACGACATACTGATTTTTGCTGAGGATGAAGACGAAACTAAATGCCTAAGCAAAATAAAAAACGATATTCAAAGAATAAATAAGTGGCTAGTAATGAACAAATTAAAACTAATCGAAAAAAAACAATGGATGGAAGTAAACTTTGAGAGCGACAAAACACTTGAAATTTACGGGCAAACGATTGAAAAGGTGAACACAATAAACTACCTTGGTGTGATAATTGACAAAGAAATGAACCTTGATGAGAATGTGGACTATTTATGTAAAAAATGGGAAAGAAAGTAGAATACTTTAGAAGAATACGAAAAAATGGATTATGTAAACGCAGTAAAGGTTTATAACAGTATAGTTAAACCACATTTCGAATAGTGCTCGACAATCGTCTACACATGTTGCAAGGAAGGACATTTGAATAGACTACAAAAACTGTAAAACAAAGGAATGGGGATAATCCTAAAATGCAACAGACGAACACACATAGACGATATGCTGGAAAGGCTAAAATGGTTAAACATAACGCAGCGAATAAAACTAAACACAATAGCTGCGTTTTTTTGCAAGCGTATATACGCTTAAATTTCGATTTGCATGTAAAATACACTAACAACGAATCCTATATCCGCTTAACTTACTCATCATATCTATCGCCGCTTAAGGAATAAGCGCGGATAAAAACAATGCTCCCAATCATTAATTTCTGTGTGTTCATTCCTGAATTCATTCATTCATTGTTTAGGTTGCCGTATGTGGCTTACACCTGCAGGTTTGGTTGATGTATTAGATAATTTTTCAATTTTTTGGCATCCATAAGTATGCAATTTTTGGTATATTCAGAGTCTCTGCTATACATTGCGTTTATGTGTCGTAATCGATTCTTTTCATTTGATGAACATTTTTTTATTTTATAATTATTAAGTGTTTTTGCTTTTAAAGTGATGGTCACGTACGTGGTTTAAAGTACACAGTCACAAAACGAAGATTGTGACCATCAAAGATCAGAAATCACCTTCCACGACTACACCCCTGAATGCTTAGCAAATGTGCAAGATTTTATGATGAATCATTAAGCGCCGATGATCGTTTTTCTGTGCATTTCTAAATTAAGCGTATATACGCTTGCAAAAAAGCACATCTAATGATTGCTATTTATAAAATAAAAAATGGGACGGTACCAGGATACTTGACGCAAGAAGTCAGACAAGTGAGAGATGTCCAACCATACCAACTACGGAATGAAAAATTAAAATAAATAAAGCCGAGGAAGTTTGTATTCGAGTGTAGTTACTCACCTGTTTTATTAATGTCCGGCCTCCACAGATCGGCTCGTTGACAATCCAGGGTTCTTGGATCAAATGAGGCCGCGATAGAGTGGTGAAGGTTAATTTGGATCACCGAAATCTTCCAGTTATGAGTTAAGAGATCTGGATTGCAAGCCGGAATGAACAGGATACGCCGGGATGCAGGCCTTCTAGGGATTTCGTCCCTGCGACAACTTCTAGTTATGCGCCACTCCACAGCTCCACTTATTTGCTGATTGGAATACGAGTTTGATGCATCCTTGATGCCAACCCGCATCAAAGACGGCAGGAGCTCGAGCATTATTCTCCCTTATCAGTTCGAGTTAGAGGCGATTGATTCCAATGTAAATTTTCTTCCAATGGGCGGAAGAGATGACATAGTCATCATCACCTCTGTCGATGACAGCGAAGGTGAGGTCACCTTTCAATGCCTTGCTGTAGGACCGAATCGGCACTCCGGTAATTGGGAGATCACCGGTCTGCCTTGGTCTCTTCGGTTCTTTAGTTCGCTTCGCTGGCTGCAAGTGTGGACGTGAAGTCCGATGCGGCACCCTCTTCCATTTCCTTGACCACCATAGTGGTCCAGGCCATGGATCTCTTCTTGTTTTCTGCGAGGTTCTCAAAAGATATTCCTTTCAACCTTTCCGTGATTCCAGCCACAAAACGCCGCTCCCTTTTTTTTTAGGGCAGGTCCACTGACCGTCGAAGTTGCAGCGGTTCCATGGTTAAGATGGTCCATATCGGACCCTATTTTGAGGGGCTCCACGCGGCCTTTGTAAGTACAGGGTGAGGATGTAACCGCTTTCCTGACCTCTGTAATCTGTTGTCCCAGTCGGTGAGGACGCACCGGTCTCATTTGTTTTTTTTTTTTTTTGCTTTGTTTAATTGTTGGTATTCATATGATCTCACGAGTTGTGTGGAAAGGAAGTCCGGGCTACGCAAAGATTAAGGTCAAAGCATACTTTTTGAAAAATATTAAATACATACTCCTATTGCGATTGTCAAATATCAATCAATTAATGATTGATAAATTTGTCAATCAAAAATAAAAATTCGGTATTGTGTAACTTGAAAAGCCAACTGCATTCCTCCTCTCCATGAATTCACCCGCAATACTCGTCTCGCCAGGAATGCCCACCAGTATACCCTTAAGCCTACTTTCGGACGCACAGTTAAATTCAGAGACTCGTTCTTCAGCCGCACTGCACGAATGTGGAACGCTCTTCCTAATCTAATATTTTCCACAGACTACAACCCGTAGATATTTAAGACGGACACATAAGGGTATTAGCAATCCCTTGAGCACGTGCAAATTATAAAAAAAAAACTCGGTTGATAAAATTGTTGACTACTGTGAATAAATGAGTGGCGTGAGTGAGTGATTTATTTGGCAGTTAAAAACAGCAGACAATTTCATCTGTTTTCTTTTCTGTTGTGTTGAAAATTGTTTATATAATAATGGGTTCAAGATTTTGATGATCTCGGTCCTTCGGGTCAGATGTTTGGCGCCAGTTGTTTTGACAAACCAATGCAACACCGGTTGCCAAACCCGCTTTTCTTCTACGTCGCATCTCTACCGTAATGTCATTCGTGGAGTTAACATTTGCCCCGAGGTAGACAAACTCCTTTACTAATATTTTGACGTAGGTGGTATGTGAAGGATCGATTTCCTGTCGACAACATATACTTTGTTTTATTCCCATTGACCTTAAGACCAGCTCGCCTCGACTCTTCTTCAACAGCCGTAAATGCCCGAAATCGGCCATCGAACCGAATAACTCCTTGTGATGAATGCTATCGTATATATAATATAATAATAATAATATGGGTGGCGCGACAGTCCGAGGTGGACCTGGGCCTAGCTTCTCAGCAACCACTTGTGTTGTGCGTGCTATTGTTCTTTCACGCGTGGAAGGGACCTACAGCTTAATGCCGACTCCGTACGTCTTTGAGAATTGTCAGTGACTCGAAAGAGGTGGAGCCGTGAATTATGATAGGTGGTAAATTCGGGTATCGAACCTGGCACCCTCTGCGTAGGAGTCGACACACATATCCACTACGCCACGGCGAACCACCTACCCACCGAATGCTATCGTATACGGCTTTAAAATCGATAAAAAGTGGTGCGTATCGATTTGAAACTCACTGGTCTTTACCAGGATTTGCCTTAGTGTGAAGATTTGGTCTATTGTTAATTTGCCGGGCCCAAATCCGCACTGGTACGTGCTGATTAGTCCGGTGCAAACGACTTTAGACGTTCACACAGTACGCTGGACAGGAGCTTGTAGGCGACGTTGAGCAGGGACATACCTCTATAGTTGCTGCTTTAATGGCTCTGCCGGCATGCCGAGAATTCTTGATTCCCTTTCACACTCTCCTGGTCAGGCCCGTTAAACAGCTGTTGGAAGTAGTGCTTAAATACATCCACTATTCCCTGGAGGTCAGCAACCAGGTTACTCTCACAGTTTTGAAGAGCTTGGGTGCCTTTCCTAAAGCCAGCGGCAAGGCTTTTGGCTTTTTTGTAGAAGGCCCGTATTTTATGCTTGTCCTAAGACTCTTCGATATCCTTGAGCTTGGAGGTTGCGAGAGACATTTTCTTCAGGCTTAGAAGCTTTTTCTTTTGCCTTTTTCTAGCCCGGTGCTCATCCTGCGCTGCACTAGTTTTTCGTTGTAGCGCCTCTTTGTATGCTATCATACCACGAGTTTCTCGACGTGTGCCCCCTGAATGTTCGCATATCAAGGATATTTGACCCATGCTTTGCGTAGGTGAGCACATGGTCGATTATGTTAGCGGTTCGACTGTCCGGAGATCGCCAGGTTGCTGTGTGGATTTTTTTGTGAGGGAACTTCGTACTGCTTATGACTGGTGGTCGCCATGGCATAGTGGGTAAGTGCGTCGACTAAAAGGTGCATCACGGCGTATAAATTATATATGTTAGGCATATACACAACATATACGCCCTGGTGCACGTGTCCGTACTGTTACGAACATAGTTAAGATAGGTCTAAGTTTTATGTTAGGTTAAGTTAGTATAAGGTAGTTTAAGTAGTTAAGTTAAGCCAAGTTTTTTATAAGTTTTCTTGGCAAATGAATAAAGTAATATAAGATTGTCATAATGACTAAAAAAAAATACGCAGATTAAGTCAAGAGGCACATTTAGAAAGTAGATTAGATTAGCTTAGAGTACCTGCATAGGGTCAGTAGGTTATTATTAAGAACGAATTCTTAAGTTAGTTAAGCTAGTTTTAAGTACTTTTGTCTAGCAAGTCAGTAAAAATAGAATGAATTAAATAAAATTACGTTAAAAAAAAAAGTGCGTCGACTCCTACGCAGAGTGTGTCAGGTTCGATACCCGAATTCACCGTCTATCATAATTCACGGCTCCACCTCTTTCGAGTCACTGATAATGCTCAAAGAGTATTCCTGTCTAGAAAAAGCTTCTCAACTTCGCCATTTGGAGTCGGCATTAAACTGTAGGTCCCTTCCACGCGTCAAATAACAAAAGCACGCACAGCACGAGTGGTTGAATTACATCTTCGATTGTCTATGATTATTTCATAAATGATCACAGACTTAATCGCTTAGGAGAAGTTAAAGATCCCGTGATGCTAAATTAAATTGTTCATTACATTATGATTATGCAATTGCGAAGTCTAACGCTATGTTAGGTTTTCTGAAAAGAAATAGTAAAGATTTTCGAGCAAGTAGTTATATAGCCTTAAGCCCATCTTTTGCTCGTTAGTCAGACCATATTTACTATACTCTTCCATTATTTGAGATTCCTCATATGATACGCAAGAGCTCATATTCGAAAGAGTGCAAAAGAATTTCACGAGATATGCTGTCCGTAAATTACATACCTTCGAAGAACTCCCTAAATATAACCATAGATGTAAAATAATAAGCTTGCAAAGTTTCTGGAGTAAAGCAGCGTCAGTCATGTTTATCCTGGACATTACTAATTACCGTGTAAATTCACGAGAACTACTTTTTCTCATGAATATATATGCTCCCCAAAGATCTCTTCGGGTGAGACAAGAGGCTTAGAAACAACTATGGTTGTAATGAACCTATTACAATATATATAAGAACTTTTGATGAACTCTGCGACGAAATTGATTTTATCTTGTCTCGATTGGAATTTAAAAAAAATATTAACACTATTCTTTAATTAATATTGTTTTATTTGATGTAATCTATGAGATGCAAAATCGGTAGATGATCCTAATTCGAGCAGCAAACATCTGTTGTGTAAAGCGCTACTGAGTGCATACACTAAGAGAACGTAGTGTTTTATGTTTGCCCTGTGATGGTAAAGAATAACAAAAAAAAATAACTAGAACAACAAGCAAAAAAATAGGTTTTCCAAATTTTTTTTAGATGCAACAGAGTGAAACGAGGTGACAAAGTCAGTATGTCATGTACATTTTAAGTTGAAAAACATTAATTTTGTTTTGTCATCAACTCAACATCACTCAACATCATGCTTGACAAACCATTGTCGCAGTATATGTACATTATCATATATAAATATCATTAAATATGTATATTCTAAGGAGTTAGACAAGCAGTTATTTGTATAGGAAAATGTAAGATCTTTCAGCAAAAGCTGTGATACGACTGTTAGGATTTTGAAAAAATACGGAATTAATATAAATTAAGAATAGTATTGGGTCCAGGACTGATCCATGATGGACTCCAATACATGTTTCTAATTCTGTGTGTATACTTTTTTCAGCTTAACTCGTTGAGTTCGACCAGCTAAATGGGAAGTAAACTAATCGTGAATTACTCCTCTCAGCCCGGCTTTGTAAAGTTTATCCAAGAGTATCTTATGTATATCTATTGTAGAAGCATTCACTGATAGACGGACTAGACGGACTTTCATTAATTTTTCCAATATTTTAGAAAATGTAGGAAGTAACGATATTCGTCTATACTGAGAACTAGACTTCTGTTACATTTTTTGAATAAAGAAATCACTTGAGCAGATTTCGAAGAGGATGGAAAAATACCTCAAAAAACACTCAGTACCTCAGTACCTCCACACCTCAGTACATTAACGACATACGTTTTAAAAGACAGTTTGTAATATTGTCAGAAGTACTGGAGCTTTTATTGTTCAGGTTCATAATCTGCTTATGTATTTCTACACTGGTGAATGGCCTAAAAACAAAAGTTCTATATCGGAACAAAGTGTCCAACTCGGCAATCGAGCAGGTTTCGATTGAATGGCAATTAATGCATAGAACTTGTAGAAGTGATTTGCAATAATCAATGGATCAGTTACTATTTCACCTCCAAATTCCATTTCATAAATTTCGTCCTTAGCTTACTAGGAATGTTATTTACAATTTTCCACTTTCCTGACTACAATTGTTGAATTTGTTTGCGTAGTAGTTGTATTTATTTAGTTGCACTTACTTTTTTACTACTTCATTCAGTTTTAGGTAATACTTTTTTAATTGGCTGATATATGCATCTTTTTCTTATAGCATTTTTTGTTCGATATTTTTTCTAAATGATTTCTGCTGATCCATGGCCTTATACGCTTCAGTTAACAAGTACCTGAAGTCGACGATAGATTACAATTGGATATACATATGTCGTTATAGGATATTAAGAAAAATATCACAGGTCACTGAAGGATTTCTTTTTGCATAAACGGGTTCCCAGAACTCGAAAGTCAAGTTTGAAATTAACTTACTTACTGTTTTTCGAGCTGTAGATAATGGAACATATTTATCTGTGTAACCCAATTGTATCCTCTCCATATTTTAATTGGATATGCAATGATCAGTAATTTTAACATCTAATACCTCAGCAGAAAAGTGTGTGTGTGTGAATGTGTAATCTTACAAAAATATGGTTAATGCAATTCCGCGTGTTATCTGTTATACGAGTTGGTTCCATTACTAAATGTTTTTAACCATAAGACCCCCGTCAGAAGTACTTTTCAAAATATCTATATTAATATCGCCCACGACTAATAAATTCTCATTCCTTACATCTTTAATTTACGTATTCATCTCACTTATGAAAATATCGTTCCTAACGTTATCTGTGCTGTTATTATGAAGTCGGTAAACGCAAAAAAGAGACAAAAAGAGTGTAGTATATGGCAGTTAATTTTTAAAACGTTGTCTTTTCTCAAATCCTGTTCCACTAATTCACACTGACAATTTTTTTTTATATACAGAATGATAGCTAGATATTTTCTAATTGGATGATTCATAGTCAAATAACCAAATTTCAGTAAGAACAATTACATCTGGTTCAAAGATACACGCATTTAAGTATGCTAGAAACAAATCAAAGTTTGCTCTCATACTACGTATATTTTGATGTGAAACAGGGGTATACAAGTCGGTGGAATTTTTCTGCGTAAGATGGGTTCTTTTTTTTCATTTTGATTATGATTGAAAATAAGTAAGTTTAATGGCCGAATCACTTTCATTCTTACGCAGAAATATTATATTATTTCTCATCCCCACATACTTAAAACTTTTCTCTGTTTAGATTTTTCGTGTTGGATTGGAGAGAGATCTCATGTGGGCTGTTAAACTGTTGTTTAAGAAAATATGGGAGTCGTCTTTATTGCATAATAAATTTAATGTAAATTTTCTCTTTCGTTAAATCATATAAATATTTTTGTATTGTCATGAAAAGTTTGCAAGATGCATTTTCTTCGAAGCCTCTGTGTTCTTCGTGCTCAAACATGCGATTGACTAAAAAATTTGTATTTATCATTACCACTTTGGCTCTATTCACAATCGAAAAAGTGATAAAAATCAATCGTTCATTGATAATTGACAAAAGCAATATCAACGAGTAAATTTTTTTTTTTATTTTTGATAATTATCTTTTATTTTTTGACACTCGTAATCGGGGTAAGGTTGAGATTTTTAAAAATAATGTACTCTCGTGCGTGCTTTACTCTCATGCGGATCAGAAAACAATTATGTACTAAATTGAATACAGTGGCAGTTAGTGGGGGAGCATCACATCGTCGTTGAAGATCTGTTATTTCAGCCAAGTGCATGTGGGTAACAGTGTATATTTTCACATCAAGATCATCGATGTGTTCATGTGGGCTGGTGACTTTATTATGCAGATCTTCGAAACGCAGACTCTAACTTGCATTGATATCTTCCATCTTTTGGGAAAAATTCATTCTACAAGTTGGCAATCTCACTTGCGAAGCTCTGACGCATGGATTTAGCCTGTTTAGCAAGATGTTGCTTCACCATGGACGAAGTTGGTTGCACTGATACTGCTGACGACGGTAGAGGCACTTTTGATGACATTTGTGCTGATACTGCTGGCGGTGTTGGAGACACTTCGATGATATCGTTTTTGATCTTAAGTTAAGAGCGGATATGATTATAGTGTTTCTCAGGCTTAGTTAATTAAATGTGTATGATGCTATACCTAGAAGTTTTAGAGATTTACTATTTTTATTAGTTAACACACCGTATAACTTTACTAAGGCCGACCGACAGAAAAACGAATTCAATTTTATTTCAGTAGATAATCAGTTATAATTACAATTAATGTTGCAACTAGTGGTTTAGAGGTTTAGGACAATATTTCCTTTACAACTATAATCTTAAAAATATATAAAGACAGGAGAGTAATTTTGAATGTTAATATGAAGTATCAAGGGGAAACTACAAGGAAAAACCCTTATTTGAATCTTAAAAACTAATATTGCACTTGTTTCTGGATAATAAATTCTAACAGACCTAGTTACATTTTTATATTATGAATATTTTATGGTTCTGCAAGTTGTGAAATGAGGAGATTTTCAAAAGTAGAACATTTTATGAAGAAGTTGTTATTAATTTTCTCAGTGAAAAATTCAAGTGTCTTAACGTTGGCGTTGTTATGAAGTTCAAAGGTTGAATGGTGCCATGGAAGATTGAGCATCATTTTAAGATTTTATTTTGGCACCTTTGCAATTTAATTCTGTGAGTACGAGCACAATAGCTCCATACAGGAGCACCATATAGCAGAATAGCTTGGAAAATGGATTTAAATAAAATTTTGTTATCGTTACTGAGCTTCGACTTCCTGCACACCAATGGATAAAGAATTCTGACAATTTTGTTGACCTTATCAGTCGTATTGCTGACATGTTTTCGGAATGTAAGTTTTTTGTCCAATATTATTCCTAAATATCTACAATCGTCTGACCACTCAATGCTTTCTGAGAACATGTTGAGTTTAATACCATTAGGTAAAAAACACGGTTTCCTACATCTTGAAAACCAGACAGCTTGAGTTTTGTTGCAATTTATTTTAATTTTCCATTTACTGAAATATGCTAAATATTGATTTAGAGCATCCTGCAGGGAATTGTATACATCAGCAAATAAAGAGCCAGACGAAAAAAATCGCCGTGTCATCTGCAAACATGGCAACATGAATATTTCCACAAAGGCAAGGTATGTCAGATACGTATAAATTAAATAGTATAGGTCCAAGGACAGAACCTTGAGGTACGCCATACCGAATATAGTGGGTAGAGGATATGTCTATTAATTTTACCGACGTATTCTCTTGAACTAAGAAAGCTCTGTATAATTTTCATAAGCGGTATAGGAAGCTTGAGTTTGAACAGTTTATGACATAAAGCATCGTGCCAAACCGTATCAAAAGCTTTTTCTATGTCCAGGAGAACCAGACCAGTCGATTTATTTTTTTAAATATGTGGTTTTCAATACGCAATACTTGGTGGATTGTGTTATGACCAGCACGAAAACCAAATTTTAAAGCTTGGTAGAACATTGTTAGCTATTACGAAATTATCAATTTGTTCCTTAATGAGTTTTTCCAAAAGCTTACTCAAACAACTAAGGAGACTAATAGGTCTGTAACTCTCGGGATTATTTTTTGGTTTGCCAGGTTTAGCAATAGGAATAACTCTTGCTGTTTTCCAGCAATTAGGAAAATAGCAGTTTCTCAGACAAGCATTAAAAATGAAAGTTAAATATTTGATGCCAGCGGGTGGTAGTGCTTTTAAGAGTTTATTGTTTATATTGTCCATACCTGGTGACTTTTTTGGCTTTAATCCTTTTATTAGTTCACTAACTTTATTGGTGTTAGCTTGACAAGGATTACAAACTGGAATTCGGGATAGTTCTTGAATAGAGTCAGCAACCTCAGTCTCAGTGGCTGAATCGCTAAGATGCATGGATATAGTATGGTTCATACTAAACGTATCAGCAAGTATATTAGCTTTCTCCGTTGGAGTTATAAACAAATTATCATTTAGTTTAAGCGGAGGAATATTCGAGCTTCTATTTTTAATGATTTTTGTTATTTTCCAGAATGGTTTACTTGCCTTCTCAAAAGTAGAAAGTAAGTTATTCCAACGCATATTTCTGAAAGTTGCTATTTGTCTCTTAATTTCAGCGTTTAACAGCTTCACTTTATATAAAAAGGCATCAATTCTGTAACGAAGCCATTTTCTTCTTTCAGCATTACGCAATCTTATAAGATATAATATAGTTTCTGGCACGTGTGTGTCTTGAGTTCTAGTAAGCGATCGTTTAGGTATCGCAAGATCAGCTGCTGCTTTGATGGAGGAAACTAAATGGGAACATAAACTATCGACATGGTCATTTGAGACAATGGGATTTACGGAAGAATCATCTAATGACAGATTACTATTTAGGTATGTTTTGTATAAGTATCAGTTAGCAGCAGAATAATTGCAACAGAGATTATCACTGTTGATCTTCACTGCATCACTAAGAGTGAGTTTGACTGGGAGATGATCGGAGCTTAACATATTTAGCGTCAATGGTACTGAACAGAAATTTGCTACATTCGTTATAAAGAAATCCAGAGTTGAAGGGTTTTTGGTCGGGGAAGATGGAATGTAGGTTGGCGTTGCTGGATAGAGTAATGAAAAATGTTGGCTTGAGGTAGCAACATCATATAATATACCACCCCAGTGGTTTGACCGAAGGCAGTTCCATGACTGATGCCGACAGTTAAGATCCCCACCAATTATTGCCTTGTTATTTAACCTAAAAAGTTTGTTTAAATCACTCTTAAAGTAAGCAGATCTTTCAATATTTCTTTTCCCTCCTGGAAAGTAAACCGAAAAAATACTTACTTTAGAATTGTCACTTAAAGTAACATCAAAACCTACTTCCTCAATTATTTTAAGGCGCAAGGAAGTACGCAGAGTGTGTTTAATACTTTTTTAACAATGATGGCAACACCGCCGCCACTTGTGTGCACTTTGTCTAGGCGATAGCAATCATATGTTGGGTGAGAAAGAGATATATTGTAAGTAAGCCACGTTTCTGAAACAAGTGCAATATCGACGTTATCACTAATTAAGAGATTAAAGAGTTCTAATTTCTTTTTCTTGGTGCTTTTTGCATTCCAAATAAGTATGTTAAGAGAATTAATCGACATTATTGTTTGTGTATAAATACTTGATGGCTAAAGAGGTTATAACATTGAATTGTTCTGCTTTGCTGTGACAAACACTGAGTTTAGTAATAACTTCATTAAGAAGAGAATTAATCTCAGTAAAAGAGAATAAATTTCCATCACTAGGAGTAATAGATGAATTGGAGAGATGAGTATTACTAGCCGAAGATTGTTGAGATTTTTCAAGGTGGGGAGGTCGTTTGGATGAAGGAAAAGGAGAATGCCGCAGTGATCGTGGTGGTGGTAGAGAAGGAAAGTGCGTGAGGGATAGTCGATCAGGCATTAACTGCTGATTGTTAGTGGGATGTGGCGCGAGCGATGATTTCCCAGGTCCACGTGCTTGAGATGAAAACTTGCGTCGGATATCCAAATACTGCTTACGGCTGATACATTCAGGATCCGTAGACTTGTGAGGACCGCTGCAGTTTGCACATTTAATAAGTTCTCCCGACTTACAGTCAATAGTCTTGTGATTCCCTGAGCAAATAGCACAGAAACTACTTATATGGCAATGCATTGCTCCATGACCATAAAGTTGACAATTGTGACATTGTGTAACCTTTCCGGAATGATGTTTTTTAAAGTCCCACCGAATCATGGTCTGAAATAGACTTGGAACATTTCGCTTTTACGTTTAATATAGACAATATATATAAAATGTTTGTTATGTATTTTAATTGTTGGGTTTAAAGTGACGGTTTTAACATCGAAGCACTCAATTCCTAGTGAAATAAGTTCGTTTTTAATAGTGTCATTATTCATTAAATGAAGACTTGATAACACAACTTTGAATGAGTAAAGAATTCACAATTAACCGCAAGAGTTCGGATTTAATTTTGTTATATATTTCCAAGGATGGTGATATAATTTTTTTTTCATTGGTGGAAGTTTTAGAGATTTACTATTTTTATTAGTTAACACACCGTATAACTTTACTAAGGCCGACCGACAGAAAAACGTGTCTACTCTAGTTCTCACTGCACATGACAAACCAATACAATCAAACTCAACTGAAAAACTGGGGAAGTCCACAATCGACCAAATTTTCACGTTACGTCAGATCCTGAAGAAAAAACGTAAGCGATGCAGATCGACACCCACTACCAATTCGTCGAGTTCCAGGTCGCAAATGACAGCGTGTACAGAGACGGGCTGTACAATGCCATGACTAGTTTTGACATTCCTGAAAACGGAGGCGGCCAAAATGGGTTTAGCTGTGAACGAGTGCTAAACTAGGTATATTCCTAGTTCTGTCTGTGCTATGTAATTGAGACGCACAACTTGATGAATTGACCAGAACGTCATCATAGGCAGCTAGTAAATAGTAAGAACACTATCAGTACCGACATTATACGCAGAATAACTCTTGCTCAAGAGCCAATTGGGTAGTAGAGCCTTCTCGAAGGACAAGCTGACTTTATAAAAGACACTGATCATCCGAGTCCTGCTGTATAGCTCATAGGAATGGACGATCTTAGAAGCAGATGAAGAAGTCCTTTGTCTCTTCGAGAGAAAAGTTGTGCCCAGTCAGACGTCTACGGATTCAACGCCTAAGATGGCTAGGCCATGTACAGCGCATGGACAACACTGCTCCAGCCCGAAGACTCCGAACCAGTGAGGCAACGCCGTAGAGGACGCCAAAAGAACCCATGCCGCACACAAGTAGAGAAGGACCTCAACCAGCTTGAGAAATTGGAGGTAGCTGGCTAAAGATCGTGCCAGCAAGAGTCTCCCTTGCTGGTTGAGCACCAGGTTCACTCGGACTGTAGCGCCATTAGAAGAAGATGGACATAACCATGATTGTCCCCTGACGAAACGACGAATTAATCTTGATTGACACAACAAGGCCTCCGCTAGTTCTTCGGGTCTGTTAAGGAACTCCATATCCGATGTATTGCTTTTCATGGTTCGATCAAGAATGCTTTATTGAAATATACTTGAATACAAAATGCATGAATATGCTTACTTATCTAATGCTATAATATACTAATTTTAACAGCGCGTGCAGACACACAATTGCTGCGCTTGAACGTTATAGAAAGGTGAGTAGAGTGTGTGCAGGCAGGTATTGCTGTGATTGCACATTACACTACACCAAGGCATTTAGTCGTCTCTGAAGAAATTTATGATTTACTTTACAATTATACATAAATTACACGTAATTTTATACTGCATACTAAAACAAATACATTTTTCTTTTGCAGATGATTTGGAAAGCGGGTATGATTCATTTAGTGATATTCGAAATCTGGATGGTGATCGATTATGCTACAAAAATAGAAAATATTTTGTAAATGCACAGTACGCCCAAGATATGAAGAATCGGTTTGTTGGTAATGTCATTACGGAACTAAATCCATCAAAGAAAAATTACAATGGTCAAAGAAATGATGTTTGTGAATTCGAAATTCTTGTTGACACAACTGATGCTGAGGGTGAACTATTTGAATTCGAAGAAGCAAATATGCCTTTACCCCCCCTTTATATGTTAAAAGATGAGGGAATGGAAAAGTGGGTGCTGCTGAGTGATCTCTGTAGCTTACTTAAAGTTAAATCCAAGGACACTCTTCTTCATAAGGTAAGCTATTTAATATGTAAAAACATATTTCAATAAAAAAACTATAAAAGTTTCTACTGTTCTACGGCTCAATAAAAATTACTAGAGTCAGGCTTCTATAACCTAGTTTGAGAATCTTTTTCTAGATAGTTATACTCTCTAAGCATTGTCAGTGACTCGATAGAGGTGTGTGCGTACTCTTTTTTTTTGTTACGTCCAAGGATGTGCCAATTTTCGAAAGATACAAATAACCTAACATCCTGCATTCTTCTACTACTCTCCCCGAGGAAGACGCAATTCATGCTACTCCGGTATTCCTATTTTTTCGGCTGGTTCTGCCGCTCTTCTTTCGGCTTCTATTCTCCGTAGTCCCGTCTGCACATTTTTAACAAACATTAATTTCCTATGGCGGGTGTAGTAGATTTGGTATTTATTCCGCGAAGCGTCGACAAAAGAAAATTGCGTGCTTCACGTCCTCCTGGTTTGGGCACTCGGGACAATAGGGGGAGTTATCATGTCCAAATGTGTACAGGCTCTTATGGTGCTCTTGTGAGAGGAACTGCGTTTGATGACAGTTGTAATTTCCTTGCGCTCTCTCCATCCACACGTCGATTTTTCGAATCAAGGTATGACTCCATTTACCCTCTGTGGTATTATCCCATCGATATTGCCATAGGGCTATTGAACGTATCCCTTCTTCCTCTTTCCTTCTCCGTATTTCCCTGGCCCCAGTTGGCATTGATGTTTTCCTGCTCATCTCGTCCGCGAGGATGGCGATGGGAATCATTCCAGCGATGACAAATGCAGCTTCGACTGAAATCGTCCGATATCCTCTTATTGTGCTTATAGTGCGCAGAGTCGGTATATGACAGTTTCTTGCATGTTTCCTTTCTTCTCAGGGTATTTACCTCGACTGGTTCAGCATAAAGAATAACCGAGCTGACCACTTTAGCTAGGAGGATCCTTATTGCATATCCAGGACCGCCACCATTCGGAAGTATTCGGGCGAGTCCCTCTGGCAGCGTCGACGATTTTTTTCATCACGTAGTCCACATGTGGTTTGAACCGTAGACTGTTGTCCTAGGTATTTTACCGCTTCCTTCGACCGGATACTCTAGTTGCCGACTTGAATATTATTCTATTTCACGGTTTTCCTGCTCGTAATAAGAACAGCTTCCGGTTTCAAAACCCAAAGATTGCTTTATTTGATCAATGGCTGCGTTTGTGATTGACTCGACTTCTTGCGTGTGTTTTGCAACGACCACGATAGCATCGATGATACTGACCGAAAGGTCAAGCTTAGTCGCAAAACTGCGTCGTAAATTAGGTTGTTCAGGCGTACACCTAACACTGATCCCAGCTCAGATAGCGTAGTATTTAAACCCTTCCTTATCATATCGTAACTTCCTGCTCGTGAAGTAGTTAGCGATTATGTTTCCATCCTTAACATCGTCTTATTTGGGACCAGTCGGCAGCACAATACTTTTTTATGTCCAAGAATGTCCCTCCATGGCTGCGGACGCGATTGCATAGCATCGACCGTGAAGCGTGACTTTCAAAATCCAAACTGGTGGCTTGGAAGGGCTTCCGGCTCCTCTACTACAGTAAGCAGCCTGTCGTATATTTTAGGTTCCACGGCTCTGGGAACATTCCTTTCTCGAGACACTTTTGCAACGTTGCGAGGAAAAGTTTCAGGCCCAGGGTTCCCAGGGTCCAGGCGCCTTTTTGTCTGCTATTCGATAAAGAGCTCTCTGCAGTACTTCCGGTGTAACGGCTTGGATATGTCCTACTTCTGTTTCCCGGACGATTGTGCCCATGTTGTGTACCCTTTTGGGGAACTCGACAATGCTTTTCAACATTTTTGGACATGTTATTTGTGGGGAATTTCAAGACTTTAATCTGGTCATAACCATTCTGTTGGCCGTGCCACATGGGTTGATATCCGCTTCGTCGCATATACGTTTGAAGGATATTGACTTGCTTCCTTTGATCGCTTTTATAAGCTCCCGTCTTGTCTGTTTAAAGTTCTATAGGTATTGCTGGAAAACAGCTTTCCCTCTGACCTTTGGGCTTTGGTCTTTTTTTGGCGTTTTCCACCAGTGGCATGGTATGCCTCTTCGATTTGCTCATTTTTTGGGTATTATCATGTCACAAGCCAATATGTTATAGAGGATTGGAGCTAAAATCTAACCTTGTGGTACACCTCCAGGACTCAAAATTTCAAATCCAGTGGACTTTTTAGTGTTAATGTCGAATGGTGTCTTCTATCAAATTTCCAACATTGCTATGCGCATTACTTGAAATATATTCTCTTAATTAGATCTGGCTTCAGAGTTAGAAGATATTTAAAATGGTATGAAAGAACGTTTTCTAATTACTTTGATAGTGTTCCAGAATGGTATACTGGATTTATTCAAGCTACTTAGTTTACTTTTCCATTCAATTCAGTAGAGTTGTGGCATTTTGCACATGTGTTGACTTATTCGTAAATTATTTGTATGTGCATTCATACATGACCATACATAAATGTTTTTCCGAGGGTAGGTGGAAATCTTCGACAAGACTCTATGGCGAACATTCGCACATAGAAGTGTGAGATTTTTACTCACTAAAACCAACTCCCTGAATTTATTATGACTACAACTAAGTGAACCAGTAGTTTGTATTTCATGATTTAGGTGCAGATCGGCAGGTTACTCTCCAGTGAAAGTTCCTGCTAACACCGCAACGGTACGAGATTAGGGGGTCTGGGCCTTTGAAGTCGGCGCAAGGCATTAGTTTCCTCAAGGATAGGGAAAACTGCAGAGTTTGTATGCTCTTCAAAGTTCTTAATTTCATCTTGAAGTGGTAACATTCCAAGATCTCTGTGGAAATCGCTGTTTTTGACATATCAAGGTGCATTAACGATAGTACTAAGCACCTTATTTTGAAAAGTCTGTATCATGTTCAACTGGTTTTAAGATTTGCTTGTATACAAGCAGTTTGTTGTCAATACTTAGCTTGGAATGTTTAGCAATAAGTCAGTACATATCTCTGTATTTCGTTTCAAGTTCTGCACGTTTCTTCTTAACGTGCGTGGAAGGAGTAGTGAGTTTTATGTCAAGAGCCATCCCGAGGTACTTCGCTTCATTGGCAAAAAGTATTTGGACACGATTTAGGTAAACTGGCAAGTTATTAACTTGTCTATAAGTGAAGTTAATATGAACTGATTTGCCCTCATTAGGGACAATAAGCAGACAATTTTCAAATACTTTAGACATTATCGGGAGTATTGAGATAGGTCTATAGCACTTTTTATCTGTTGATGGTTTCCCGGGTTTTGGTACCATTATTACTTTTGCCACTTTCCATTGACTAGGGATATTGTCAAATCTAAGCTCTGCCAAGGTAGCACTTCTCAGAATATTATTGTCGTCATATACGTCAGATCCATTGTAAGTGACAGGACGTTTCCTCCAAGTAATCTGCGAAGAGATTAGCTTTATCTTTATCTTCTTTTGCCCATTCGGATGGGCGCGTTATGTGATTCAGGTTTTTTTATCCCTTCACCGCCTTCTAGAGTGAGTAGTTAATTTCTTTTTTTGCAGATAAATAATTAAATTAGGGGATGAAATGTTGCCGGGGCATTTTTCAATCCGAACGGCATTCGAACATATTCATACAGACCTAACGGAGAAACGAAATCGGTTTTTTCCTTCTTTCTCGGCTACTAATATTTGATCATATCCCTTGGCTAGATCCAGGGTACTAAAATATTGTGCATTTCCTAATTTGTCAAGGATGCTATCAATATTTGGTAACTTGGTTTAACCGTCTATAATCTACAACAATTCTGAACTTTTGTATACCTGAGTTACCTTCCTGTTTCAGTACTATAATAATTGGTGTATCTTCTAATAAGTATATCTTCTTTGACGTTTTCTTATAATTCCTTCGTTTTCCATGTCATCTAATTGTCTTTTTATTCCTTTCTCATGTTGAGGTGGATAACGCTACAGTTTTCGTTTCCTTGTTTTTATATCATGCACATTGGTACTGGTATTTGTTAATATATTTCCTTTATAAATAAGTTTATTGAAATTGTGAATTAATTTATCTATTACACTTCTTTCTTTGTCACTCCACTTAGTTCAAGAAGCTTAATACATTTTCAAGAACTTTTGCCAAGAACGGAAGGCACACTTCATTAGTCATACAAATTTCTTGATTCTTTATACTGATTACTTGAACTTTTTTATGAATCCAGTCCATCCCTAATAATTAATCGTATGGCTTTTCGAATTTCATTGCAATCCATTTCATTCTTGGATGTTCAGAATGTTGAAATTCTGCGGAACATAATGCTGCAACAGTTTTATTAGGTTTAGTTATTTCCCCTTCTATTGTATTTATTGTTGTTGAAGTGGTATTAATTACAGTGTACTGTAATTTAGAATTTTGATTGAGTATACTTATTGTACCTACTAAAGCTAAGCATTTCTGTTCTTGTATCAAGTGCATTCGCTTCAGGTATGCTTGCAGTAACAACATAGATCGATAATTTATAGTATCTACTTCCACTGAACGTTTAGTTTGTTGGCTTTCCCGATTATTGTAGTTATTATATCGAATCTCTTGTGATCTATTTAAATTTCCATTTTCTCTTGGCTACCTATTATTGCTATTTTTAAAATGGCTGGTGTAGTCATTTACGTTACTCGCGTACGTTTTCAATTCTGTTAGTTTTTTCTGGTGTTAAGGTTAAATTTTGTTTCCTTTTTTTTTTGTTCTTTTTGTGTACTTCGTGTGTCGTTTCCGTAACACTATAAAGCTCCTTCAACGCAAGTAGATGGTACCTTAGGCAGGAAATGTGTTGGATTTTATTATTTCGCAAAATATGGGTAGGTGTACCATAATTGTTGTAAAATCACAATACTGCTTACAATTAAGAAAAAAGCTTAGATTTTGACAAGTTTGAAAACTGGCTTCTCCGGATTATGTCTATCGCAGAAGTATGAGGTTACAAAATCGATAATGCATATATTATTTGGGTGGCGCTACAGCCCGTAGAGGCTCGTGTTGAACGGCCAAGTTGGGGAAGCTTTTCCTTGAGTTATTAATCTTTGAGCATAGTCAGTTACTTGAAAGAGGTGGTAGAGTGAACATTTATTCATTATAGTATCATCGGCCGAAAATCGTAGTCGAGCAGAGAATCGTTGTAAAAAAAAAACAAAAAACCGTCTTCTTTGAATAATTTAAGAAACATCGGAGCAATTGTGCCAATTTCGATTAAACTTCTCAGAAATCATGAAATTTAATTTTATATTTTTCAACAAAAGGAAGCTTTTGTTTTCTGTTTCGTTAATGTGAATCCCTTTAGAATTGGAACCGGCCCTGGTTTAGTTCGCATTATCGACATTTTACTGAAGTTCTAATTAAACCTAACTGTTCCTTTATTGTAATGGATTTCTTTATATGGAGAAACAATGGTATTCTTGATTGTTGTCATTTTTACAATAACTGTTCCGAATATTAATAAGACGCAAAATTTTCCGAGGCTTTTTACTGTTACATACATGGACTTATACATTTAGTTGATACAGCTTCGTCGGCAGATTCTAAGAT
The DNA here is from genome assembly GCA_964034865.1 of Eristalis intricaria. Lineage (NCBI taxonomy): Eukaryota > Metazoa > Arthropoda > Insecta > Diptera > Syrphidae > Eristalis > Eristalis intricaria. The sequence goes on along the minus strand of OZ035875.1, from coordinate 24,236,442 downwards.
TGTAGAAGTTAGCAGATGAATTTCATAATCAATAGATTCTGATCGCTAAGAACATTGCTGAGTTTACGCTCGAGTACTTGTTGATATCTTACCTAGTCCGTACTGTTAGTCCACATATCGGATGAAATAGTGGTCCTGATACAGAACACATAGCAGGCACATCGTCGGAACTAAGACCATGAATCACAATTGGTTGACTTATTATCCCCATAGCATTGAGATAAAAATATCAAGAGTGGAGGGTTGCCTCTATTATCTTGTGGAGAGTATGTGGGAGTTGGAGAAAACAAGAAAGTTTTCTAATATCAATACTCAATGCTTAGCGCTTGAAAGTGCTATTGCAAGTATCACCAGGAAGAGCAGAGGTATTTCAATGCCAATATTTACAATCTGTGTTCTTAAAATAAGTAAGAGTAATTGACGGATTGGTCTTTTAACCACGGCAATTCCAGGGTCTATCAAGGGCAATAGGTCTATCTTCTCTGTCGTACCGGTAGCATTTGTAATTTCTATTTGATAGGTTAACAATATTGGAAAACCAAGTTAAAACCAAGTTAAAAAGAAACTAATTTGCATTCCTGTCAATAATAATATCTATATTTATAAAAATGCAGGAGTTCTGAGCCTTGTTGTTTTGTTAAACCGAAGTAACAGCGGTTGCCAATGGTGACCCTACGTCGGATCACCGCTTTGATGTCGTTCGTGGATTTAATGTTTCTCTCTCTACCTCGAAATTGCAGGTATCGTTTATAAAGTTTTGTCCAAAGTGATATGATACAGTCAAAACTGTTTATAACAACATCGGTTAAAACGGAAAATCCGGACTATTCAAGTGAATATAAAAATTCCTTTGGATAGTAGATGATTTTGGTTAGTGACAAAATCAACCGATTTGTTTGCTACAAATTCCCTCAGTACCTAATTTTGAATCAAACAATTTAATTCGTTGACCTTTATTTCCAACGGGGATTTTGGTTCTCCAGATCCTCTAGATCCTCTAGCGTTGATCATTTAATCACTGGCAATGTCTGTCGATAAACACCGCCAAAACTTTTTTGATTTTTCTTTAAAACGTATGTGGTCTAATGCCTTCAGTTTCAATGAGTTTTTGCGTGCCATCATGCATTAGATATTCCCAACCGATCACTTTGGCTATCACAGAGCATCGAATGGTTGCAAGTTCAAGCTTCATTAGTTTCCATGTTCAACGGCAACCTTAGTGCTGAATGAGCTTCCAATAATGTAGCTGCAATATTGCAAGTGATGAAGCAATTGCAAGTGGTATTCCATTTTGCTTTCGAATCGTCGCCAATATTAATAATATTAAAAATGCGTTCTTGCAGTTCTAATAGTAGGTTAGGTCATAGTGGTTGACTATCTGTAAGGTAGCCACACTCAGGCCAAAGGTAGCCCCGTTGTGAGATCTAGTAGATCATAATCATTTAGTTCTGTCAGTTAATAGAAATATGGGGCGTCCATGTGACTAAGCCTGCATTGCAGTTACAAAGAAGGTGTACAACGGTTTCTTATTCCTCCTTATCTCTTTAGCTCAACAGAAATCGTTACAGGGTATACCTAGTCTTGAGACGTGAATTCCAATGGGACAGTGCCTGGTTATGACATTGATGAGAGTTCTGAGATGTGGCCTACTCATTCTGATCAGGTCGCGTGAGCGATTCGGATCGATAGTAGACCGATATACTTGGTCATCTCGTTTAGAGATAGGCGACAATTGAGGGGCATATTTGAGTTAAATGTGACACCACTCAGAGAATTGATCGCTTCCTGACTGTCCGAACAGATGACAATATATGTACAATATTACATTGTTTTTTAGCCACGACAGAGCTTCTTTTATCGATAAGTCCCTGCCTGAAAGACGCTACAGTAAGAAGGTAGTCAGAAAGACAGTTGAAAATTCAGATCCTTAGAGTAGACTCCCACTCCTTTATCCATCTGTTCTATTATTGAGAAGTTGAAGTGGTGAAGGTTAATTTGGATCACCCAAATCTTCCAGTTGTGAGTTAAGAGATCTGGATTGCAAGCTGGAATGAACAGGATACGCCGGGATACAGGCCTTCTAGGGATTTCGTCCCTGTGACAACTTCTAGTTATACGCCACTCCACAGCTCCCCTTATTTGCTGATTGTTTTTTTTTTTTTTTGTATTTAAAGAATACGAGTTTGATGCATCCTTGATGCCAACCCGCATCAAAGACGGCATGAGCTCGAGCATTATTCTCCCTTATCAGCTCGAGTTAGAGGCGATTGATACATAGTCATCATCACCTCTCTCGATGACAGCGAAGGTGAGGTCACCTTTCAATGCCTCGCTGTAGGACCGAATCACTCGGTAAGTGTGAGATCACCGGTCTGCCTTGGTCTCTTCGGTTCATTAGTTCGCTTCGCTGGCTGCAAGTGTGGACGTGAAGTCCGATGCGGCACCTTCTTCCATTTCCTTGACCATCATAGTGGTCCAGGCCATGGATCTCTTTTTGTTTTGTGAGAGGTTCTTAGGAGATATTCCTTTCAACCTTTCCATGATTCCAGCCACGAAACGCCGCTCTCTTTTTTTAGGGAAGGTCCAATGACCCTCGAAGTTGCAGCGGTTCCACGCTTAAGACGGTCCATATCGGACCCTATTTTGAGGGACTCCACGCGGCATTTGGTAGTACAGGGTGAGGAACTATGCTTTGGAAGATCCCTTGGGGGCACTGGGTTCTGTTGTCCCAGTCGATTTTTGTTTTTTTTGGTTAGGGGGTGGGGCTTAATGTTGTCTAGGGAAGGGAGGGGATGGCTCCATATTTGCTTCATGTCTCCTCGTAGGGAGTGCTTCCCAAGAGTCATTGACCTTTACCGAGCCTTCGCACAGTGACAAGGTACAAAGCCGCGCTAATAAGTTATAATAGGAGAATCTAAGAAAAGTATTCCGCCCTTTTAATTTGTCACTATTTTCATGAGCGTAATGTAGTCATATTTTTATTCTTGATCCTTCTTTTGTCAGTTTCTGTGAGGTCGGGTCTTCTACATCCTATGTAATTTAGAATAGTCAAAAATATAATTGTTAATAGATAGAAAAGACATACTAAAATAGAGTGGGAAAGAAAAAGATGGCAAGTTCATGCTGTGCGGTGAGTTCTTGATGTCGTGCGGCAATGCTTGCGAGAGCGTCTGCATCACTGACTAAGATGTTTGGTCCCTCTTCTTTCTCATGATGATGATTCCATTCCTGGTAGAGATAGAGAAAAGTTGCTTTCGATGTTTCAGCCGTGTTGCTTGCTTTCGTTCGTTGCAATATTGTTGTGAGGTGATTCTGACAGCAAATTGCATACTATGTTTACGATCTATAAAAAACTCCTATTTTACCAGTTCTACTATACGCCGAAAACTGGATGATAAGCAAACAATGTTTATTTGTTTGTGCCAATGCTCTACATCCATGACTTGTGCGCGCTGTTGTCCTCTCACGAGTGGACAGTTTTATGTTGATTCCGAACGACCAAGCTTGAGACGTTTTATTTCTCTTTGAGCATTTTCAATAACTCAAAAGAGGTGGGGCGTGAAAATTATTTTGGTCATACCTGGCACCTGCAGCGAGGTTCGGTTGCGAAGGCACGGCCACTGCCGTCACAATTACTAGTTATACCCACAAGAAATCTGCGTGACATTTATCCAATACTATCAATACCAAACTATCGTACTAAATATATAAATACATTTTGCTATATTTTTGTAACTGTACACATATATAGTTAAGTAAAAATAACGTTTTCGTAACTATGTATTTTCAGATTTTTCCGTCGATATCTCCAACAACTGTTAGCAGAGTTTTCATTAGAGAACTAAAAATGTGTGACTTTCTGGAAAAAGCAACATGCTTGCAATTATTATGCGCTGGAGAGAAAATAAATATATGCCACTCAAAAGTTGTGCTGGTACAATATAACGAAAATGTTCGCAAACTTTTGGGAGTAAAGACTATATTAATGAAGTTTTGAATATGCTTAGAAGAACGGTGATAAGAAGGTGCTAATAATATTAAGAAATTAAATTATAATTGAGACAATTGGTATTTTATGAAGTTTAAAAAAAAAACCTCCTTAATTCATTAATACATGTGTATTTAATGTAAACGTTTATTTCTTAATATTTGAATGTTATGCGAACTAATAAAGAATTTACATAAATATCTAATAAAGTATATTGTTACGCCTTGGGGGGGTTTATAGGACTATAGAAATAATATTATACTCCCGGTAGCGGAAATTTAAAATCTCTATGTTCATTTTGTTGCATCATGATGGTTTCAGATGACGTCGGAGATACGTTTCTATTAAGGCTAAAATATTTATTAAAAATTGTCAATGTTGCTATTCCTCTTGGGATACACCCACACTTCAAAGCGAGGAAAAATATTAACGCCAGTAAGATTGTTCCGGTTAAAATTCTATTGCGTCTGAAACGTTTTCCGAGAAATATTTTTGATTCTGGATGCAGAAGCGGTATACTTAATTTCAGAACTTGCTTACGGGGCTAAGCAATTAGAAGCATAGCTTACGCATTAAATGCAAAGATGGTCGCACGGTTGATTTGGTCGTAAATTCTCTGGTTCGGACTATCCATGGATGCTTTTCTACCAAGGATTCTTCATGCACTCAGCTACGTAGTCAAAGGATATGCTAGTAAATTGACACCGCATTAGAACTCCCAGGGACCTTCCCAACTTTCCGGTAAGTAACTAAGACGCTGCAGCAGTAGTTGGAGGTGTGTCGCTGAACTTAGTTCTCCTGCAAGGACCTGATCTGTGGATGTCATTGATATCCGTTTTCAGAGAGAGGCAGTACGTAGTCTGTCCTGACATCAAACAGATGTTCCATCGAGTCAAGATCGATCAAAAAAAAGAGACCCAAACATTATCAGCGTTTTTTGTGGATCAACCAACAAAATCAAAGTTGTGACTTTCGGCGCAACTTACTCCCCATCCTGCGCGCAATACGTGAACAATTATTTTTGTGAACGTCAATGAGAACCATTACGTCCCAGGATGACCTGATGAACAGCGTAAACAGCAAACTGGAGGCTATAAGACTTGCTGAAGAAATAACTTTCATTCAATTCTTTCGAAAAAGGAACTGGATTTTGATTTCCAAAATGCATTAAGTTCTACGACAACAGAAGAATTTAAAATAGACATACACTCCGAGTTGTCCACTTAAAAGGTTATTTAAATGTGGTGGACCACCCCAGCTGACTGTTTCACGTTCAAGTTTGCACCCAAAAAACCTACCAATACTTACCGGCGAAAAGGTCCCAACTGAACGTGATGTCCTACGAACACTTATGCGAATCTTCGATCCCCTAGGATTGCTGGCGAACTACCTAATGTACCACAAGGGTCTGATGCAGCAGATATGGCAAACAGAACAAGAAATGGGTTTATTGGATCTAGTTTCTCCCACTATAGGAGGAAGGCATTCGACGTTGCTATACGGACAGAACTTTGGGTGGAACATATGTCAGATGCAGCTGGAACAAGCAGATTGACTGTTGTCTTGTTGCCCCTGGAGGTCACACTCCTAAAATCCCGGTTGGCTAAAATCATTAAAGACTCAATTAAATTCCAGAAAAAATATCTCTGTTCCGACACAGAGATCGTAGTGTTGGTTACGTTCCGATCTTCTCAAATATTGAGCGAAATCTTGGACACCACCACCACTAGCGAATGAAAGTGGATCTCCACCAAGATAAATGTGCCCAAAGGTCCACAAAAGATACGAATTTCAACGCGTCGAATGCGTGGTTTAATTGATCAGCCTTCGACATCACATTCGGAGAGCTGGCCCCGAAAGGATCCTTCGAAAGAAAGCACTATTTAAGAAATGAAAGCTTTATTTGTTGGAATCCACCAGTCACATCGTGTTGGAGTGAACAAACCACATCTTTTTCCAAGCTAGACCCGATTACTCTGCTGCACCGCCTTCGTTTTATTATATCTTGGCAAGCTGAAATTAACAATAACTAAGAAGCGAAAAGTCATAACCTCACTAAGCCAAGATGATTTCAACAGGTGAACGGTCTCTTCTGAAGAAAGCGCATTATACGCATGAATACGCGAATCGTCATCTACGGTGAACGGTATGGAGAATTGCGTAAAACTGTAATTTATTTATTTATTATTATTATTATTATAATTTATTAGCGTGAAATAAAAATTACATACTAACAATAGAAGAGCCCTGGCTGCAGGGGCTTACGGCTCTATGGTGTATACAAAGTTATATATTTAGATTATGCTGTTTAACAAATTTATATATATTACATATATTTTCCTGTGTAGGTCATGCCCAAAATAAATGAATGATAGAAATGTTGATTCTTATGCAACCTGTGGTGCCCAGAATGTGGTTTATATCCAATTGCAAGTGACAAATGTTGCAGGTGGGAGGAGGTCTACCTTTCAGAAGATGTTCATGTGTACATGCTGTGTGCCCCAATCTAAGTCTTGTAAATATAGTGTTGGAGATTTTAAATGTCGTTAATGGATAAGTGGGGCTTATCCGCTCCGGATTTATAATGCTGTAATGATGCTGGTAGTCCCGCCAGTTAGCTACTTGCTTTTTGTGAAGTTTGTGCTTCATTAATCGTAAAATATCCAATTTTGTGCTGATATTGAATTTGAATATTGGAGCATGGTGGGCAAGTCTAGCTTCTAAATCAACTGATTCGTTCCCTTTGATACCAGTATGACTGGGGATCCACATTAACTTAAGTTTGTTGGGAGACTTAATGAAGTGGTTACGAATATCCATTATGATTTCTCTGTCATTACGAGGGTTTCTAACAGAATTGATCACAGATAGACTGTCGGCGCAAATGACATATTTCCCTTTGGGCTTGGCAATGTAGTTAACTGCCTTTTGGATCGCCACAGCTTCTGCTGTAAAGACAGAAACATACGTTGGTAGTAGCCCGGATGTTATCAAAGTACCATTATCTTTTGTACTGTGGTCTATTTTGGATCCGTCCGTGAAGATAAAATTCCATCCTTTGAGTTTGAGATCGGCGGAAATGCTTGTATAGGATGTGTGAAGGACCTCTTTCAGGGTACTTTTTTTATCGTACCTGGTCATGCCCAAAATAAATGAATCAGTTTCTATGCTCCACGGAGGAGATTTTGTTGTGGGATGATGTAGTACAGTTTGCGGTAAACCGAGGTTACTCCCAATGATGTGGGCTTTGGTAAAAGCTGACAAGATGGGTTTTGCTGTGTTGATGTTGCATGCTAAATTATTCGTTATGAGCGAGTTTTTGGAATAGAGCAGCTTTTTGTTAAGTTTGGCGAGAGAGGCTTCAATTCGCTCTTCGATTGATGGAAGACCCGCTTCGGCAAGACCATTTTTTATCGAGCTGGTTCGGGCGTTGATATTCCGACGTGCAGCTGGATGGTACGGTGCTTTTATGGTGTTGATTTGGGTGAATTACCAAAGATGAATAAACCATAATCTATGTTACTAAGCAATAATGATCTTGTGATTAAACTTAAGGTGTTAGTATGAGCATTATTTTTTTTACTAGAGAGATAATTTACAATATTTGCCCTCTCAGCCAGGTTTTTTTTAAAGCTATACAATGACTTTTCCAATTATATTTATTGTTAAACACTAAACCAAGAATGCTTAAATAATTTACATTGACAATTCTGACATTAATTATTATAAGATTTAGAATGTCTCTGTTGCATGTCTTTTTTCCGACAAATGTGCAGAGTTTTGCATTTGTTGTGAGAAAGACTTGCACCAGATGATTCTGACCAAGTTTGGATATCCTCGATCAAACGCGATAGCATGTTTTTAGTATGATTAAGATCACTTTGTTTACAGATGATGAGAACGTCATCTGCATAGATAATGTGATCCAGGAGTTTGTGGTTTCTGATTATAGTGGAGAGGTCATTAAAAGCAATAATGAAAAGAATTACAGAGAGGGGCGATCCTTGGGGTATCCCATTGAATAGCGGCAGTGAATTCGAGTAGGTGTTGTTGACCCTTACATAAATTTTTCTGTGGGTCAAAAAGGAACGGATATAGTTGTAAATTATAGGTCCAACGCCCCATTCTCTAAGCTTATTTAATATTAAATGTATACCAATCTTGTCAAAGGCTTTCTCAAAATCCGTGGTTGGTTTCTGATTATAGTGGAGAGGTCATTAAAAGCAATAATGAAAAGAATTACAGAGAGGGGCGATCCTTGGGGTATCCCATTGAATAGCGGCAGTGAATTCGAGTAGGTGTTGTTGACCCTTACATAAATTTTTCTGTGGGTCAAAAAGGAACGGATATAGTTGTAAATTATAGGTCCAACGCCCCATTCTCTAAGCTTATTTAATATTAAATGTATACCAATCTTGTCAAAGGCTTTCTCAAAATATCTCAAAGAATAGACAAAGACATCGCTTTTGATATGAACAAATCAAGATAAAGGAGCGCTTCTGCACAACCCTTATTTGGACCAAAAACTACTTGGTTTGGACTTAATAAGTTATTCGACTGGAAAACCACAGAAGGCGCTGTGCAACTATCTTTTCAAGGACTTTGGACAGGCAAGATATCAGTGAAATAGGGCGGTAGCTTTCCACGATGTTATTGGGAGTCTTGGGTTTCAATATAGGAAGAACTGTAGCTTGTTCCCAGTGTTGTGGGATAGTGTTTAATTGAAAAATGTTGTTATATAGAGTCAGTAGTCTGTGTTTAGCCGGTATTGGCAGATTTTTTTTATCAAAGGGTAAGATATCCGGTCTCTACCTGGAGTCTTGCCCTTGAGTTTTATAAAGAGTATTCTAATTCTAGAAGTGTAATTTGAGTCTCCATAAGCTTGGCAGGTCGGGAGATAGAACTTGGGCTGGCTATCAGTGGCAGGTATAAGGCTGTCACCTTATCTGAGTTGAAATTTGGTGGAAAGTTTTCGTCTCTATAAAGATTAGACCATCTTTTGGCAAAGCAATTACTGATATCTTGCGGCGTGCTTTTGGGACCATCAGGAGATTCTATGGAGCAAATAGAATGGGGAATGGAGTTGCCTGTAAGGGACCGTATGCAGTGCCAGATTTTAGATGATGACGAATTAGGATTTATGGAAGAGGTGATCTTGCAAACTTTTGGTTTAGCTAACTTTTAATTCCCTACGGAATTTGGCGTTGGTCTTTTGTAATAAATGAGGTTAGATATGTTGGGATGTTTTTTGAAGAGTTTCATGCTTGTCTTCACGAAGTTTTGAAAGATTGGGACTCCACCATGGAAAGGTACGTTTTGAATTTTTGGTTGGAATTGTGGGATAGATTTATTTGCTGCAGACCTCATAGCTTTCAGGATTATCGCGGCCTCTTTGTTAGGGTTGGATGTTATTAATTGACCCGATAATTCCTATAATACCAGCTTATGGAAGTTAGCATTATAGGTTTTAAATTTTGGTATACCAAATACATGGCCAAGAGCAATAGTGGAGATTATTGCAAAATGATCGCTGCTATGGAGATCATCCAAAATTTTCCAGGATATTGCACTAATTAATTCAGGGGAGCAACAGCAAATATCAATAATTGTAAGTGTGCCGTGTGTAGAAAGATGTGTTGGGGAGCCGTCATTTAGAATAGTGAGATTAGAGTTGTTAATGAAAGACTCTATTTCTCTGCCTCTGGTGTTGGAATGGGCAGAACCCCAAAGAGTACCCCAAGAGCTTACATCCCCGACCAGGATGATAGGGGTATGTATTTGGTCTGTTATATTTTCCAAGTCCAATTTTGAAAATCTTTGATCGGACAGTATATAAACCGTTACTACGGTAAGTTTAATGCCAAATCAAATTTCAACGGCAATGACCAAGAGATTGGAATTAATCAACAATCTTTTATGAGGGATATCATTGTTTATGAGGACAGCAATACCTTGTTTTGAAGAGGTGTTGAGGTCAAACTTATGAAAGTATCTAGTAAAACCTTTTGGTGTATTGGGTGAGTGGTTGAAGGCACAATGCGTTTCCTGGAGGCAAATAATGGGTTTTGTTCATTGTTCATTGGAGAATTATCTATGGAATTATAATTTATCATCCTTATCGGAGGGGTAATAAAGTAAATATTGCTGTTAATAAGGTTTTTGATGATGGAACTTAGTGGTGAATTCAGGGAAGATTGGTTGAAGTTTAATGTGGTGGGTGGGTATGAAAGTGGACGGTTTTGATGTGAAGTTATATAAAGACCAGATGTTGATGGCTGGGAAGGAGAGGTGGTAGTATTATTGATTTGTGTATCTGACGTAGGGTGATTATGTTTATTGACTGAGGTGTGAGATGAAGTGTTGGAAAAGTTATTAGAGGGAGTAGAAATTAAGCTTGAGGCATGGAAAGTGGTTGGTTTGTTTGCTTTGTTTTAGCAGCACATGATTGGGAAGAAGAACTTGTGTCAATACGTTGAGATTGGTTGTAAATACGCTTTGCTTCTGCCATACTGCACCTACTTCTTGTTTTTATTTTGAGAATCTCCTTGTTTTGAAGATATTTCGGGCAAGTATTAGAGGAGGACGGATGAGCTTCCGAACAGTTTGCACACATGGTGCGAGTGCATTCAGTGGGTTCATGTGGTGGAAGGTTACATGTAGCACAAGATTTAGGATTATTGCACCTTTTCTGTGTGTGACCGAGTAACTGACAGTTACGGCACCACATGGGGTTGGGTATATATTCTTGAACTTTAACTTTATACCATGAGGGATTCGGTTACCATTAATAACTTTTGTGAATTTGTAAACATCGGTTACACCTTGTGCTTTCATTTCAACCACAATTTCACTTTCAGGGATATTAATTAAACAAGGGGCATATACAATTCCCTTTGATGAGCTTAGGCTTGTGTGCAGTTTGACACTGACAGGGCATTGATTTGCAATGTTAGAGATTCGGAGGAATTTGTTCGCGACTCTTTGTGATTTGGCTAATATGAGTATATTACCATCCCGCAACTGAGATATACTCTCGTACTCTGTACTGATGTTATCAATGAATTTATTCAAAATCTATCTAGGGTTTTTGATGTTGGTGGTCAGGGGAAGGTTGGGAAAATTACTAACAGAATTAGTTTTATTTTTTTTGGGATGGGGTTCGAAGCTTAGCGGGTCAACAAAAGCCAACTCGCTAAACTTATTCCCAGATTTAGTTTTATTTGGCCCCGGGGCCATGGTGCTGTTGAAGACAAGCAAGTGGCGGGAAAAGTAAATTAAACACGCGATTTAAAAGAAAATAGGTGACACTAAAGAGAGAGCGAGATAAGGAGACTTATTTAGAGTAAGAAAACACTGTCGGCAAACACTGGAAATAACAAGCTAGTCACGATGCTGACGCTGCGAGAGCTAGACGTAGACTGTTATTTATTTAAAAAAGCTAACATATAAATATTAAAATTAGAAGTTAGCTGTAAAGCCAGAGCGATGAAGCCTTAGGCTATACGGAGTATGTTTATAGGAATATCAAATTAGATTATACAAGTTGGTTGATTTGAAGTAGTTAATTATAACTTCCTAGTTATCTGGATTGGGATTGGAGAGGAATACATTAACATTTATTTGGGAATTGGATCTATGGTTTTGGAAGACGGGACATTCGGATAAGAGATGGCGGATGCTTATAGGAAATTGATTCCAAAAGGAGCAAGTGGATGATTTATTTTCGTTGATATAGTGTTCATGGGAAAATCTGCTGTGTCCATGTCTGAGTCTAGTGATTTTACTTATTTCGATACGTGATCATTTTGAAGGTGGATCGTATTCCATAATAGAGAGTTGATTTTTGGTAGTAGTTCTGTACCAATCCGACGTTTTCTCCCAAATATGAAGGGTTGATTCAGTCGATTTCCTGATAAAAATATTTAAGTCATGATTATTGTAATTGGAGGAGAAGTATCAGCAAAATTCATTGCCTTTTATCAGCAAATTCATTGCCAGCTATTGAACATGACTTAGCACCCATATTAATTTTGTATTCCAAAATTGTTGGTGTAAAAGATCGCGAATTATGGAAGGGTAGTATGCCTGATTGTTGATGTTAAGAATAGCATCAATACAAGAAAGAGTCAATGCAAATAGCAAACTTTTTTTTGAGTTTCTAGTAAATTGCAGCGCTTTTAAAATAGCAATTATTTCCGCTGTAAATACTGACGAATATGAGGGTAATAGAAAGGAACAAATCGGTTAATTTTCGGTGGTAAAAGTAAGACCTATGCTGTCACTCTGGAGCCATATGTATATATGAAGGAATTTTTTTGAAGATTATTCTTCAGTTTTAAGCAGATGGCTCTATATGCCTTTTGGAGGGGTGTGGGATTTTTGAAGGGATCTTAGTGAAGAAATGATGGAGGAGCATTGAAATAGCCATTGAGCTGGGTATGAGGGGGGATGTTGAATTGGTTCGTAAGGGATGTTTATTTCGTTGCAAAGGATAGAAGAACGTTCGACATAATCCCCTTTTTTGTTATTATTTTTTTGTTTATTCTTTATTATTATTCTGTGGAGCGGAGAATCTTTGCAGAATAGTGTGGATTGATCTCTAAGACTTTCAAGCGTTAGCATTTTTGCTTCGAACAATAGATTATTGATAGGGGTGGTACGGAAAGCATTGAGGGCCTTTCTTATAGCGGAATTATAAATTGTTTTGATTTTGTTAAGATCGGCTTTGGAGGAGAAACCATAAAGAAAAGGTCCATAATTCATTTTACTAACTCTTGTGGATTGAATGACGGAAATGAGGGAGATAGGATTGCAGTTAAATTTATTGTAAGAAAGGGATTTTATAATGTTAAGCTTTCTACCCAAAGCAGGAATGATATACTCAATATGTCCATTCCATCTGTAATTTCCTTGGAAAATTATGCCTAACATTTTTATTATTATTATTATTTATTAGTATGCAATAACATATTATAATACTAACAAAAGGGAGTACAGGCTGCAATGGCTTTCGGCTCGCTTATAGGGAATTAGCAAAATCTATTATAGCGTAATGTTAAATAGGTTAATTATATTGTCGATAGTCTTGATGTTTTTGAGTGATGGGTTGGTTTGTAGTTGGTGTATGTCGATGCTAAGAACTTCCTTTGCTGAAGTCGATGAGAAGAAACAGTTTCCAAAAAGATGCTCTATATTTATGACGTTGTTACAGTGGTGGCATGTTGGTGGAGGTTGTTTTTGCAAGAGGTGTTCATGTGTTAGTTTCGTATGACCTAAACGGAGACGAACGAAGTTGGTGATGGCTGTCTTGTTTGCCGTTGTAGGATATGTAAGTGACGACATCGCTGGATTGAGTCTCGTGTAGTGGTGGTGATAAAGTTTCCATTTTTCGTCTATTTCGGATAGCAGTTTAAGTTTAATTGAGCGGTGTAGATCCTGTTCGCTATAGACTTCGAGTAGGTAGGTAGGCGCTGTACCTACAGATCGGACCGCCGTATCTGCTATTTCGTTGCCGCGTATACCACAGTTTCCTGGAACCCACAATAGCTTGGTGACGGTCTGGTTGTGGATGAGTAGATCGCGAATCTGGCGGATAGTTAGTATGTCGTTTTTAGGGCTACCAACCGCACGCAACACTGAGAGGCTGTCAGTGCATATGACGTTCTTGCCTTTTGATTTCCTTGTTATTCTTATTGCAGTTATTAAAGCGTGGGCTTCAGTCGTGAATATGGATGCGAATTCCGGTAAGATGCCTTGGCTTAAGACAGATCCATCTTCCTGCGAGACCAAAAGGGACGTTTAATTTGAAAACATTGAGCGTATGGAATTGCTTAAGTTTTTCGGCTTATAGTTGGTTAGTTCAAGAAGAACAGCGTCAGTGCTGATGACCCACGGTGGTTCTGTTGGGAAAAAATGTGTGGGAATGTTTGATGGGTATTTTTAGCAGTTTGCCCAAATCCCATGATTTTTCTATGATTTTCCTTTTTCTTGACTTTCGGTTGACTTGGCGGTAGATGTCGTTATCAATCGGTGACCCATAAGTGACCCATAGTGATGTTAAACAATGTGTTCGGGTGAGTATTACTTTTTTTGCAGGACAGAAAATTCAAAATGTTGCACCTTGCAGCCAATGCTTTCTTAAGTTCTATATAGTGATCTTTCCATTTATACTTAGAATTGAATAACAAACCAAGGATACTAAAACGATTTTAGTGTTATTTACAAACACATCGGGAGGTGTGCACAGTTTTTACGACAAATGCGTGGCATTTTGTATTTAGATAACGAAAGGTTAGCACCAGAGGTAGAAGACCATTGCATCGTCTGCGTAAATGCAGTGATCTAAGTGCTTATGCTTACTAATGATATTGCTAACCTTATCGAAAGCTATCGCAAATAGGATTACTGAGAGCGGTGAAACTTGAGGGATGCCATTAAATAGAGGAACGGTGTTAGAGAAAGTATTGCTGATTTTTACACAGAATTTTCTGTTGGTTAGGAACGATTTAATATAGCCAAGCATTTTCGGACCAACACAGTCTTTTAGCTTGTTTATCACTAAATGGATGCCTATCCGGTCAAACGCCTTTTCGAAATCTAACGCGAGAATCGAAACATGATTTCAGGCGGATAAAGCGTTATTCACTTGATGTTTGCTTGTCAAGTTCATAGACTCCGTAAACCACAGAAGTCACACAGTTCAAGAATTTTAGCCGTACATGCTATAAGATATATTGGACGGCAACCGTCAATACTGCTGAGGTTTTTCTTAGGTTTAGGGATAGGAACTGTTGTTGCTGTTTTCCAGTTTTGGGGTATATTTCTAGTACAAAGTGTGTTGTTGTAAAGGTTAATCAGTCTATCTATACCGAGTTGTGGCAGGTTTCGTAGTATTGGATAGGATATCCTATCACGCCCAGGTGTTTTGCCTTTAACTGATAGAATACAGTGGTTAAATTCGGTGAGAGTAATATTTGTTTCTAAGCGACCGACGGCTGGATTGCTAGGAGGTTAGGACGTGGTGTTTAACGATTCACTTTTCTTTGCATTGAACGTGGTAGGTAAGTTGCTGTCGTGAGAGGCCTGGGACCAATTAACTGCAAGATAGTTGCTTATATCTTGAGGGGAAAAATATCACCTTCTGGCGTGTTTATAACCGTGACTGTTCTTGGAGTGTAATTGCCTGTCAAGCGGCGAATGTTATGCCATATGGCTTGAGTAGAAGATGCTGGGCTGATGGTGGAGGTGAACTCTTGGAAATTTTGAGTTTGCTCTCTTTGAGTAGCCTTCGAAATATTGCATTAGTATTCTTAAAAGCTATAAGATTGTCTTGATTGGGTATTTTCTTAATATAAATAGTTTCCAAGCAGCAACCTTTTTGTCCCTTAGATTGGAGAGCTCCGGGTTCCACCATGGGACCATATGCTTGTGTGGTTTTGGCGCTGTTTCCTGGATGGAAAGGTTAGCAGCATGTCTCATGCATTTAAGTATTGTAACGGCTTCCTTCAGGCGAGCCATCGTTTAATATAGCTAAATTGTATTGAAATA
This sequence comes from Eristalis intricaria, assembly GCA_964034865.1. Classification (NCBI taxonomy): domain Eukaryota; kingdom Metazoa; phylum Arthropoda; class Insecta; order Diptera; family Syrphidae; genus Eristalis; species Eristalis intricaria. Next base: position 24,220,907 of record OZ035875.1, on the reverse strand, counting down.
TGACTTTTTCTAGGTTGCCTCCACGTGTGTTTGTATTCGGTGATCCCCATAACACAGTCCACGAGTTTACATCACCGCTAAGAATCAGCGGAGTTTTGACTGTTTGTGGGATGCTAACGAGATTGTCTTTTGAGAATTCTTGGTTGGGCAAGACGTACAATGAAAGAATTGTGGCTTTAAGTGGTAGAACTACTTAAATTGCAATTGATAAGATGTTAGTTGATAAGTCATAATATTATGTAATATATTTTTTCTAACTAGTACGCCAATACCTTGCTTGGCTGTTTTGTTCCAAGAGAAATTGTAAAAGTAACATATGTACCCTTTCGGTATAGGGGGTTGGAACTTGTATGGGCAGTGGGTTTCTTGAAGAGAGATAATGTCAGGTTTGTATTCCTTAATTCATATGATGAATTCATCATAGTTGTTGGTGTTGCCTTTGATATTCCACTGATGAATATTAAATGTACTGTTAAGGAACTTAACACTGCGTAACTACATACTGGTGGTGGAGTTGGTTGTGTTGATAGAAATTATCTCCCGGGTTGATTGGTCGGCAGGTTTTTGGTCGCCACCTGCATTGACCGAGATCAGAGCAGGATCGCCCGGGAATGGGCGGTGTCGCTCTCTCCACGGTCAGTACGGATGGCGACCCGTGGATTGGATTAGTACTGATTGTTTTATGGATTTTCATCTGTATCAGATTCACTCATAAAATAATCGTTATTATTGATTAAAGTTTGGTAGTAGAAGAAAGACGTGATATTGAGTAAATGGGTGTGGGGGTTGATGTGGACTGAGATGGAAGTGGGCGATTACTGATTAAGAATTTGTTTATATTAGGGTTATGTGCATTCGGTTGTAATTGGCAATTGTGTTTATGTGGAGAAGAGGGAGGTTAATTTAGATTTAAACGCTGAAGAGATTGTGTCTATGTTATTTTATTTTTTTTGTACTTAGAGAAATGTTAGTTTGTGGTGAGTGGGGTGTACTTATTTCGATTTGGGCTGATGTTGAAGGGGTTGTGTCTGAGCTATTTATATTTTTTGGGTTAAGAGTGATGTGGTGGGCGAGGTGTACTACTTTCGACAGGATCTATGTGGATGATTGAAGGTGTGTCGTGAGATTGGTGGTTGGATGTTGCTATTGTTGATGGGGCTTGTTTAGCTTTTTTAGCGAAGGAGATAGCGAATGGAGGATGGATTGTACCGCATGTGATTGGTTGCACATGAGGTTGGTGAGGGGTAAGGTTGCATGTTTCACATATTTTGTTCTTGGTACATCGCTTGGTAGTGTGCCCAAGTAAGTGGCAGTTCCGAAATCTCACTGGGTTTGGAAAATATTCCTGAACCCTTGATTTGTAGAAACCTATCTCAACTGTGGTGGGGAGATGGAAAAGATCAAAAGTGAAAAGGACCAAACCGGTTGGCTATTGTTTGCCTTCAACGACTTGTAAACGTCAGTGACGTTCTAGGCTTCCATTTCAGATACGATCCCGGTTTCTGGGATGTTCTTTAGCCAAGGGGCATATACGGTGCCTTTAGAAGAATAAAGGTTTGCGTGCATTTTGGCAGAAACAGGACATTGATTGGCCAGGTTAGAAAGACGTACGAATTTTAGGATAAGCAGACTACCATCACGGAGTTGGGTGATATTCTCATACTCCGTACTAACAGCGTCAATTGCCTTCTTGATCACGAAAACACTTACATTAGAAAGGGGATGTTGCACGTCTTTTGCAGAGATTACTACAAAACGAGGGTTTTGAATGTTGTGATTGACAGGTAGGTTAGGGGACTCGTTGGAAAATGAGTTTTTATTTTTTTTCGCCTGTGGTTCAGAGGTCGGCGAATCCGCTAACACACTAAACTTATTTCCGGGCTTTATTTTTTTAGGGCCCGGTGCCATGGATTCGTGTGGAAAACACTATTTGCGCGCACAAAAGTAGTAACACTCGGCCGCACAAAAAAAAAACAAAGGCACGTTTTTGTGCCCGAAAAATCGGATGATCGATTGAGTGAGTGAGATAGCAATATCACTGCGAAAGAAAGAGTTGTCTGTATGGCAAAACAGCGAGAGAAAGTCACCGCGAAATTGATTGCTACGAGAGCTAGACGGAGACTGTACACCTTTTTTTTTGTTTTTAATCTGTCGACTTTTTCAAAATTCAAGGTGTTCGAAACAATTTTGCATGTGCATCTGTGTTTTTTACAGCTGTGGAGATGTTTGCTTTTGGTAGAGGACAGTTTACCTCCAGAATAATCGCACCAGGAAAGTATATCTTGAAAGATAGAGTTGAGGTCAATAATGGGGGAATTAGTATTCTTATTTAACTCTTTGATGATTGTAAAATTGTCGGCATAGGCACAGAATTTTATTTCTTTGTGGAGGGATAGGGTGAAGGAGAGCTTGTTAAATGCTATAAGAAAGAGTGGAATAGACAGGGGCGAGCCTTGCGGGATGCCATTAAAATAATATGTAGAAGCAAAAATGTAGAAGATGAGCTTCCAATTCGGACCGAAATTTTTCTATTTTTCATAAAATTTAAGACATACCTATTGATGTTGGACCAATATTGCAGTCTTTAAGTTGGTCGATGAGTGAGTGAATTCCAATCTTATCAAATGCTTTTATGAAATCGAGGGAGATAAGGGAAAGATGGCTTCTCTTCGAAAGGGAGTTAGTGATGAGGTGGTCTAGATAATTTAGGCAATCGGTTACGGATTTGCCTTTGGTGAATCCCATTTGATGACTGCAGAGAAGTTTGTTGTGTGAAACAAACCACCAGAGTCTGTTGGCAATTATCTTGTCAAGAACTTTGAAGCAGCAGGTGTTAAGGGAGATGGATCTAAAGGATTCGAGAAGGGGTTTATCAGATTTCGGTTTGAGTATGGGTATAACAGTACTGTTTTTATAAAGCTGAGAAATAAAATTGTGAAAAATGGAATTGTAGAACTTGACAAGTCTAGCTTTCATATGAGACAGATTCTTCAACATTGGATATGATATTCTATCATTAGCTGGTGTCTTTCCTTTTAGTTTATTTAAGGCTATTTCTAATTCCAAAAGACATATCTTTGTCGATAATTTTAGCATTTTCTGAAAGAGAACTGGATATACGACGGGTGGAGAGAAGTTTATTTTGACAAATGCTGGGCTATGTAAAGGGTATTAGTAATATTGATGTTGGGAGAGTTGTTAGGGAAAATGCAATGAATGAGAGAGAAAGTATTAATACCAGAGAACCTTCTTATGTCCAAATTTTAGCATTGGGGGTATTGGGGTTAATATCAGAAGTGAGTTTGTGGATGGAATCTGCTTTCGAAATTTTTATTTTTCTCTTGTATAAAGAGTTAGCGCGTTTGTAGGCTAGAACGTTTTCAGCGGATATATTGCGTTTTAAAGAATTCCAAAGTCAGTTCTTTTCTCTTTTAAGCTACCCAAGGTCTTTGTTCCACCATGGTACTCTGTGTTTTCCTGTTCAAATTGTAGTTTGAGGAATGGTTTTGTGTAGGTTTGCAGCTTCTTTGTTAATATTGTCACTGAAAGGATGACCGAAGTTATGTTTATCCAGAAGTGGTTGGTAAGAAATCCACTTGGCTTCGTCGGTTTTAAATTTAGGTTTTCCTATTGAGGGAGAAGGGTGGAGTGGAACATAGAAATAATTATGGGGAAGTGGTCACTTGTGGTCATACAAAGATTATTTAAAACAGTCCATTTGGAATCAACAGTTAAAATTGGAGAACAGAAAGAAAGGTCGATATTGGCAAATGTAGAGTGGGTGCTGAAATGTGTAGGAGATCCATCATTGAGGAGTTGATAACAGACTTATTTATATAGTTGGATAAAATATTACCACGATGGTTGTTTTTGAGCGAGCCCCAGCTAGAGTTCCAGCTGTTAAAGTCCCCGAATACTAGAGTAGGAATATTGGGTTTAGAGTCTAGAACATTCTTTATATTGGTGGTGTTAAAGGATTGAGCACGGGGAATGTGGGCATGTATAATAGAAAATTTCAGTTTGAATGTTATTGTAATCCAAGGGCTTCAAAGTCATTGTTAAGATTAATTAGGCTATATTGGACTGAAGAATGAATCAGGAAAGCAATGGAATGCCAAAGAAACTTAGCAATTGGTTTTGAGAGAAGAGATAGTAGCTAACTGGGATAGGAATGTTGGTTATTGATGTCAAATGGGTTTCCTGAAAGGCAATAATTTTGGGAGTTATTGACTTAATAAGCAATAATAATTCGTTGTAATTATTTAAATAGCCTTTTATATTCCATTGGATTATTTTTAATGTTGGATGCGATGAGTTATTATTGGTTGGTGATTTGTTGTTGATATCGGTGTGACGCCGCTATCCTTGATAAGGCTGTTGGTTGCCCAGAGTTGAGCCCAAACAGGACGAATTGCGGATAGCGGGGTCGTAAGCGGTGGGGTTTATTAGCACGAATCATCATTGTATTCCGAGAGTATATGTTCAGAGAGAATGTGGTGTTGTTGTTTGAATGATGTCTTGAAAAAGATTGCGATTGATCAATAGGTGTGTAATATGTATTTTCTTGAATGAGTTTCTTTGTTAGATTTGGAGACTTAGGAATATTGGATTCCTGTGAAGTCGATTTATCTTGGTTGTCTGGTATGCTTTTGGTAGTTCGAATACTTTTGGTAGAATGACTATTAAATTTAGATAGTTTATTTTGAGCAATATGTTTATCAGACGATGTTGAGTTATCTTGTACTCCTTTTGTCACTATTTGATTGTTTTTGAGTAGATGAGACGGGAGCAGAAACAGGTTTAGGCAGAGAGTTAGAAGAGGTTGTTGGGGTCGTTACAGTTAACGGTTTATCGGAGGTTTTTAAGGTTGCTGCAAAAGTGGTGGGAAGCGTAGGGCTTGGGTTCTGGATTCTATATAGTTCTTTGGCTTCAGGCAACGTGCATTTCTGAATGTTTTAATTTTCAAGATTTCTTTTTGCTTGAAAAAGGCTTTGCACTGTCTCGATGAAGTTGGATGTTCCTCTGAGCAATTAGCGCAGCAGATGGTGGTACAATTCACAGGGCTGTGAGGGGAAGGTTACAGCTGTCACATCGGGGAGGGACTAAGAATTTGGCAGTTTTTGCAACGCATGGGGGTCGAAAAATATTCCCTCACTATCACATTGTACTAGCCAATGTGTACCGTTATAGGTGGACGGAAACGGTTGAAAATGAGCAGTAACACTCCAGTGGGACGTTGAATTCCTATCCGATTTTTAGTGAATTTGAACACTTCAGAGACACCCTATGTGTTCATTTCTCTTACAATCTCCTCTTCTGGAACCTGGATGAGGCAGAGGGGGTACACTGAACCTTTTGAGCATTTTAGTGTGTTGTGGTTAATGGGGCAGATATTGGACAACATTTTTTTTGATGTGAATAAATCAGCAATTTTTTGGTTACGACATAGGATCAGGAGACTGAGTTGTGAAATGGATTCACAACTCGTGCTGATGCTGTCGATTCCTTTCCTGAGGAGAAATACGCTATATGAAGTGAGTGGTTTTTTCTCGCCACTTGCACTTATAGTGATAAATTTAGGATCGGTTGACTGATGAGGTTGGTTGTGGATCGAAGAGTTGGATGGGAGTATTGTTTTATTTTTTCTTCCTTTTCGAATATGGTTCAGATAACGACTCTATATCGGGGTCATCGAACTGGTTACCCCGAGGCGCGTGGCCCCGGAGTGTCATTTTAAAGTTTCGAAACCCTTGAGACAACAATTAAAAATTGGTTTTCTAAGAAATGAAAATAAAAAAACCGGTAAATGTGGATAACAGTGAAGTAACTAAAACACATGTGCTTTGAAGAGACTCGCTTTAATATACGTCTTGCCGGTCTGACCACGCTAGACGATGACTGAAAACTTTGATATTTCACATCTAATAAATTTTTCAGAACATCAAATAACTTCTCAAATAGTGCGACATTATCACAACAAGTAGCAGCACAATAACTACGAGAGAGTTATCAACGAATTGAGTTACTAGCTTAAGTTGGCTTTACATGACCTAGCCATCTCAATCGTTGGATCTTCACTGTTCTGATTAGCTCGTACAGTTCGTCGTTATATCTCCCCCTCCACTCACCTCCTTAAACGGCATAAAACCTCCATAAAACCGGTTCAACTAAAATCAATATCTCCTTAACGGAAGAGGAGGAGGATATGCTACCAAAATGTTTCTGCTTTTGATATCGAGCAATATCCTTTCAGGAATTGTTCATGTCTGTTAGGATGCCTACGACTTCATTTTGAAATTGGATTTTGTTGTCCCCCTTTCTGTCCAAAAATCATGTTTTAGTTGTTGTTTGGCGATTGTGGGTACTTGCAGTTTACAGGATGGTTGTCTATTATTTATAACTGGCAACACTGCTATGTTCAAGTCTTCCACTCCAGTATCTACTTCAGTATCGTCTTGGCTTTGAAATTGATATTTGAATAAATTAAGACAAATATTACACAAATAAGAAATACTCATATGTTTCACCAACGCTCAGCTGCACAAATTTATTATTAATTTCTCAATTTATTTTCTCTATTCGGTGAAAAAATTAATAACTTACATCAAAATAAATTTTGGACAACCAGTCCGATAACAAAAGAGTTTTCGAATGAAAATCCGTAAGAGACAACGATCTTGGCATCCACTTTCAGAATACAAAATACCAAATTTCCGTAAACGAGTTAATTTGATTTCCCATGCGGATTGTGTGCGGTTGCTTTAGACATACAAAATACCAATTTCCGATTTTCGGATTCATTTCCGATACTAGAGCAATACAAAATAAGGCCTCTGCTCCATTGCCAGCTCCACAAAATATTCCACATCGTCTGCTACCTCCATGCGCAGTAGAGCTCGCAAGTAGAGCAAGCTATAGTCAGAATGCTTCAGGGAAGACTCTACCTGACGGAAAGTGACAAAAGGAGGCTTCAGAACGCATTGGAATTTCAGAAAGAGAGGCCTGAGAGTAAAGACAAGTCTTCAGCTATCCCCCGACGAACGGTCCAAAGAAGGTTGAAAGTGACTGCATCGAACCCTTTCAAATAGCGTGCTAGTGCCAAGAGGACCGTAAGGAAGTTCAATAACTGCGACCATGATTCCTTAACGGAAAAAGAAAAGGGTGTGCTTGATAGAGAAAAAGCTACCCTAGCAGCGATTTCCAAGGCATGGCGCGAAAAACGAAAAGACGAAGTCGGGCCCAAAAAAGAAGGTCAAGTCGCTACGGAGAGGGAGGTGCTCATCCCTTCCACCTTGAAAGCGGGCATTTCCAGGAAGGCCAAGGTGGGTGCCTGTCCAGTCTGGACTGGCTTTGCACCCGCCCCAGGCTGCTAATGCTCGACGACTGCTAAACGCATAAAGATGATATGGAAATCAATGCTATCCGCTTACCTCACCCAGGGTTGGATCTACGGTATATCCGGGAGGGTATATCCTTCCCTACAGCAAGTCGTGGGTCCTCTAAAAGAGGTCGAAAATACTCTATAGTCATGTTGTGGTTGATTTTGGTAGCACTGAGCGGAAACTCTCGGCCAGTGCTAACCTGATCTATCTCCTTGCAACGGGAAGAATGGACATGGACACCAAGGACCAATGGCAACTCGTGGAGCTCAAAATCCTTGGTGGAGTAAATGACGCTATCACGAAGGACACGGATGTTTCCCGCTTCGGACAGCTGACAACCCTCAAGGGTTTTAAAATCCTGGGTTGCAGGAATAGGACTTCCTTTGAATGGCTAGAATGATTTATAGCCAGGACGGGAAGCCCTTGAGCAAATACCGACCTACGGGTACCTACGTGAGAAGGAGGAAGTCTTAAACTTTCTAACGCCTAGCGGTCGCATTCACCATCAGAGTCCATTCCTCCCGAGGGAGTGAAAAAGCGTAACCTTCGCTACCTAATCAAAGAAATGCTCAGCCAGGACTGGAAAGTCATCGCAATGACTTGATTTTGACATTCAATTAGATCACAAGTCTCTAACTCTACTGCGTCAACAGAACTTCAAAGTCGAAGTGGGAATTACCCTATGCAGACTGAGAATCCTGCCAGCAAGGGGCGACGTGAACAAAACTTCACCAGCTGGTCGTCTTAATGAAGGTGGTCCAAGTCAATCTCCATCACAGAAAGGCGGCCAGTGCTAACCTGATCTATCTCCTTGCAACGGGAAGAATGGACATGGACACCAAGGACGCGTACTGGGGCTTAAAGGAAGAAACCTGGTCACCTACTTTCAAACCCAACTATGACGTAAGTAGGATAAGAACTTTTATTGTAGCTAGGAAAGATCTATACCTTTTTCTTCTGCCTTCTTACAGTAACGAAAACCAAACCACGGTCAAACTCAATTGCAGGAAGTGCAATCCGCTGGTCTTGATATCAGGATACATGCCCTGAGCGGGAGAATGCCCCCAGACCTCCCCTTGAGAAGAATTGTGTCAGCAGCCAAGACAGGGAAAGCGGAACCTTATTATAAGGTGTGATTATAACTCACATCACACAGTCTGGGGCAGCTCGGATACGAGTGAAAGAAAGCGATCTCCTATATTTAATAATTATGAATTATGAACCCACGTTTGTTATCAACAAGGTATCGCCAACGACCTTGCGAATGTGCTGTTTGAAGATCTTTACGGCTGCCTCCCACAGCCCTCCATGATGCGGAGCGAAGGGGGGCATGAAGTGCTACTCGAAGCGTTTATTCAACAATTTGGCAGCGATATCATCCTGAAACTCAGACCCTCTTCGAAATAGACGTCGAAGTACAGCACTAGCACCACGAAAATTGGTAGCGTTGTCGCTGTAAGGCCGGCTACAATTGCCTCGTCTGGCATTAAAACGGGTAAACGCTGCCATTAAAGCCTTGGTGGACAGAGACGTTACAACTTCTAAATGGACAGCGCTTGATGCCATGCATACGAAGACTGCCACATAACCATCTTGAGAACGAGTGCCTCTTCCTTGGGCTAATCTGAGTAAAACGGTCCAGCGTAATCAACTCCGATCTCTGCAAACGGTCGCTCCATGACCACCCGCGCCGTAGGTAAGGGGGCCATTTGTTGTGTGCATGGACGAGCTGCGAATCGTGCACAGCGTGTGCACGAAAGAATTTCTGAGCGAACTAGAATTCGTCCACCCAAAATCCATACAAAACTTACCAAGTAGCTCCATGTCAGCGACATAGGGCCGTGCAATGTGGTTGCATGCGCTCTTCGCACCAAGAGTGTTGCCAGCCAAGAGTGTCGAGACAGCAGTAACGGATGTTTTTCTTCATATGCCAAATAAGCGTTATCCAACCGGCCGCCTACTCTCAGCAGGCCGAATTGATCCAGAAACGGTGCATGGTGGCGCAGTTTACTGTTGTGATTAACGCCCTTGCCAGAGCTCACAGCCTGGATCTCTTCCTGGAAGAACTCCGCTTGCGCAGAACGATACAGGACCCGCTCCGCCCGCCTCGAGAGTTACCCTTTTGGGAGGGTCTTCGGAGCGGTTCAAGCTAAAACGCTGCCAGCAAAAGATTAAAGCCAACACTCGAAGCGGTCGATCAAAGGAACTGAACCTAGAAAGCCAGTCTGACCACGCATTCCAACGATACAGGACCCGCTCCGCCCGCCTCGAGAGTTACCCTTTTGGGAGGGTCTTCGGAGCGCTTCAAGCTAAAACACTGCCAGCAAAATATTAAAGCCAACACTCGAAGCGGTCGATCAAAGGAACTGAACCTAGAAAGCCAGTCTGACCACGCATTCCTAAGTGCCAACAGTAATGCGGTGGATTTTCGCTGTTCGGGAACATCTGTACTGGCCAAGAAAACTAAGAAAAAACTTGGCGCTCTATACACTATTATTTTACCTAACCTAAATCTAAACCTAAACCCTATTACCTATTACAAAGCCTAAGAGAACTTAATCTAACTTAATCTATGTCCGTAACATTACGGACGTGTACACAAGGGCTTGTATTGTATGTATATGCGGAACATATATAATCCACAAGCCCTTGTGCACCTTTTTTTTTTTTCATATATTCATATATATATGTATATATATTTTTTTTTTTTTGACTAAGCTACCTTATAACTAGATGAGTGGGCTGTTATACCAACTAAACGATTTGTATATAGGCAGGAGCCGGCGAAGGCGGAGACTGATTCTGGTGTAACCACCAAAAGAAGTGCCGCTCCTTATGACTCTCTCTCCTATCTCGAGCAGGGATCGCTCTACTGAACCGGAGAAGATCTTCGTGTTCGCGGACGACATCCGGTTCGTAGAGGAGTCGCCTGTCAACTGTTCGGCGCATCGCGTGGTAGATTGCAGGACATCCTTCCGTGTCCTGTATTAAGCCGATCGAATCCAAATAGAGGAACGCTTCAGGTGGAACAAAGCCGTTGTGGCGCACCCTCTCATGGTACATATAATTGGGATAGTAAGCCCCGAAGATCAGACTGTTGGTAGAAGTCATACTTCTTATTAATTTGATGATAAAATTGTCTATCCTTTTCACGTTTGCCCTGTTGTACAGGACCTCGTTAGGATAGTACTTCTTGTACTCAGACTCGGATGTTCGATACAACCGGAGACAAGTCCTAAGACACCGTCTCTCGAACACCCTCATCTTTTCCATCTGGGAAGGACTCACGTTGAACCACAGAGGACAACCATACACCATGACTGGCCTTATGAGGGCCATATAGCAGATTACCTTCACCCTGGTATCAAGTTGGCTGCTGTAAAACAGCTTACTTGCCACAGCAAAGGCTTTTCTAGCATTGGTCAAAGCTTTCTCTATATGTTTGTCAAAATACAGAAAATGATCCAACCAAATGCCAAGATATCTTACTACAGTTTTCACGGCTTACGGCTGACCCCGGGGGTCAACTATACCCAACTTCTTCCAGTTTACGCGCGTATACCTTGAGGCCAAGGCCAGCGGGGTGCGGAAAAGAACAGTTTCACACTTCTGGAAGTTGATAAGCAGCTTCCAGTCATCGCAATATGTCAAAGTGTTGTCAAAGTCACCTTGCAACAAGGTATTAATAACTTCTACCTTAGGACCTGATCTGTACTCCACTAAGTCATCGGCGTACGCGATTAGGTGCGGCATAGACCTTAGGAGATCTGCGGTGAATATAGCAAACAATATTGGAGAGCCAACAGCCCCCTGTTGTAGACCATTATTGATATTAAAGACTGTAGTAGAAGTAACGCCGCCACTTTTTACGACGAACTTTGTACCTGTTATCATATCATATATCATGTATAGCAATGTTTTATGTAAACCAAGTCTGACGAGCTTAAGGAAAAGGCCCTCTAACCAAACGGTGTCGAACGCCTTCTCTAAGTCGATCAGACAGGCACCCGTACAGTGTTTTTTTATTTTTATTCCATTGAATGTCGGATACCAGCTTTGACGCGGCATGTGTGGTGTCATGCCCCGCCCTAAATCCAAACTGGTTATCCGGTATAATATTGTTGTCCTCGACCCACGTTTTCAGGGCTCGTATAACAATCTTTTCGAAGACTTTACTGATGCAAGGAAGAAGACTTATCGATCGGAGGTTTGACGGGATGCTTTGATCTTTGTCCCGTTTAGGGTTTGGTTGCACCACAGCTGTCTTCCAACGTTCCGGGTAATATGCATTACTGAGCGCGTTGTTGAACAGTGTAGTCTAAATTTCGACTGCCGCCGGAGGGAGATGACTAAGCACGATGTTCGGGATTCCATCTATCCCAGCTGATTTCTTGATCTTCATAGATTTAAGGATCTCCTGGAGATCTTCTTGGGAAATCACTATCTGGTTTCCATCATTGGCGACGGCATTGTTTGCCATGTTTTCGTCATTGAATCTCGTAAAACCGTGATTCTCGGAACGCCATTGACTGATCTCGTTACGAAGATTGAAGTGGTTTAACAAGACTCTGTTCTCCAGGTCGTGGTTCGGCCTACGAACCTCGTTTACCATATACACTCTCTGGAAAACAGCACCAATTGTTTAAACCTTCTCCCGAGGATCTTCGACCACGAAAAAATCGTTATCTAGCACAGCCTTATCTGGATCAACATTGATTGAGGTTAGTAGTTGTTCGTTGTCAGTTGTTCTGGGAAGTCTAACGATCTGAATGTCATTTTGATCTTTCCTTCTGAATATTTTATTTACTTGCGGGAACATACCCGGGTTGCTGGATCGTACAGCCCGGATTTTATTGCCGCAGTGCAAGCTTATAGCTAAATTGTAATTGATTTTTATTAGTTGTTGGAGGCTTTTGATCCCTGACTTCAAGAATCTGACTTCCGGACTTCTTGGATCTGTAAACCGTCTGTGCAAGAGCTTTAGTCTTGACAGCAGTCTACTTTTATGCACGTGAAGTGCATCGATGGTGGCATTCCGATAAACATCAGAGTCATCAGAGTGCACTACCTTCGGTATTGTCTTGTCCATTGTACGTATTATGGCGTTGTCCATTCGTCTGAGGTACCCGTCAACCTCTTCGTTTGTAAGGTTTCTGTTCGTTGGTGGATTGATCGCACTCGAACGGAGTTCAGTGGATAAAGCCCTGGAGAAACGCGGCCATCGAGCCTTATTGTAATTGTAAGGGTTTCTCTGGACATATTCCCCCAGTTCAACCACCTCGTTCGGGATCTGGATAACCGCTGAAAAAGCACGATGATCACAATCGTACTCTATCGTGGTTAAGCAGTTCCGTGTGATTCTATCTATGTCATGTAAAGTCAGTCGTCTGTCCATCAATAGTAGATCCAGATAATTCCCGCTTCTGGGAAATGATGGTATCTCGGTTGCAAGCAGGTCTGCTCTCAACTCGTCATGCTCAGTCAACCAGTTATTTAAGGCGTTCCCCCGGGTGCAGTTTCTATTACATCCCCACTCTCTATGCAGAAAACTTGGCTAAGCTTAACTACTTACACTACCTTATTCTAACTTAACCTAACATAAAACTTAATACTATCTTAACTATGTCCGTAACAGTACGGACACGTGCACCAGGGCGTATATGTTGTGTACATGCATAACATATATAATTTATACGCCGTGATGCACCTTTTTTTTGTTTTTTTTTTTTGGATTTTTTTTTCTCTTAAAGCTACCTGAAAAACTATGCAAACTGGCCACTATGATCAACTACCTGATCCTGTGGAAATGCTAGCGGTGGCGAAGGCTGGTTTTGGTGTAACCACCAGTAAAATTGCCGTTCTTTGGCAGACTCTTTCCTATCTCGAGCGGGGATCGCTCTACTGAACCGGAGGAGATCCTCGTGGGTGCGAACGACATCCGGTTCGTATTGAAGTCGCCTATCCACTGTTCGGCGTACGACATGGAAGATGATAGGACATCCTTGTGGATCCTGTATTAGGCCAATTGTGTCTAGATAGAGGAATGCTTCGGGAGGAATAAAGCCGTTAAGGCGCACCCTTTCATGGTACATACTATTGGGGTAGTAAGCCCCAAAGATCAGACTGTTGGACGAGGTCATAGCTCGTGCAGTGTGCCTTCTGATTAGTTTAATAATAAAATTATCTACCCTATTCACGTTTGCCTCGTTGTACAGGACCTCGTTAGGGTAGTACTTCTTGTACTCAGACTCGGGTGTGCGATACAGACGGAGACAGCTCCTAAGACACTGCCTCTCGAACACCCTCATCTTTTCCATCTGGGAAGGACTCACGTTGAACCACAATGGACAACCGTACACCATAATAGGCCGTACTAGGGCCATGTAGCAGATTACCTTCACTCTGGTATCAAGTTGGCTGCTGAAAAACAACCTTCTTGCCGCAGCAAAGGCTTTTCTGGCTTTCGTCAGAGCAATATCTATATGTTTGTCAAAATACAGATATTGATCCAGCCAAATGCCTAGATATCTAACTACACTTTTTACAGCTAACGGCCGACCATGCGGGTCAACTATGCCTTGAACTTACGCCAGTTTTGGCGCGTATCCCGCGTTGCCCTGTCCAACGGGGTCCGGAAAAGACTAGTTTCGCACTTCTGGAAGTTGAAAAGCAGCTTCCAGTCGTCGCAAATGTGTGATGTTTATTACCTCGACCTTCGGACCTGATCTGTGCGCAACTAGATCGTCGGCGTACACAATTAAGTGCGGCATGGAGCCTATACCTATAGAAAACAAGATCGGGGAACCGATGGCTCCCTGTTGCAGACCGTTTTTAATGTTAAAGACTGTAGTGGAAGTTACGTCACCATTTTTCACAACGAACTTTCTACCTGTTATCATGTCATAGACCATGTATAGCAATGGTTTACTTATGCCAAGCCTGACCAGCTTGAGGAAGAGGCCCTCTAACCAAACGGTGTCGAACGCCTTCTCCAAGTCAATCAGGCAGGAACTGGTTGTCCGGTATGATTTTCTTTTCATCAGCCCATTGCTTCAGAACTCGAATGACTATCTTTTCAAAAACCTTGCTTATGCAGGGAAGAAGACTGATCGACTGAAGATTTGTCGGAATGGACTTATCTTTGTCCAGTTTAGTGATCAGTTGAACAACAGCTGTTTTCCAGTGCGTGGGGTAATGTGCACTACTCAGCGCATTGTTGAACAAGGTTGTTTAAATTTGGACCGCTTCGGAGGGAAGATGGCGAAGCACAATGTTAGGTATTCCATCGATTCCCACTGACTTTTTCTTCTTCAGCGAGTGGAAGATACCCTGGAGATCTTCTTGAGAAATCAAGAAGTGATTCCCATCATTGGCGACGGCTCTATGTGCCATGTTCTCGTCATTGAACGTGGTGAAACCTGGATTCTCTGATCACCATTGACTAATGTCATTGCGGAGATAGAAGTGGTTCAGCAGGGCTCTGTTCTCCAGATCGTGATTCGGCCTACTAACCTCGTTGACCGTATACACTCTCTGGAACACTGCACCAATAGCTGTAACCTATTCCTGGGGATCTTCCACCGCAAAAATGTCATTGTCTAGCATTGCCTCATCTGGATCGATGCCAACTGAAGTCAGTAAGTGTTCGTTGTCTGTCGTCCTGGGAAGTCTAACGATTTGAATGTCGTTTTGATCTTTCCTCCGAAATATTTTATTTACTTGCGGGAACATACTCGGGTTGTTGGATCGTACAGCCCGGATTTTGTTGCCCCAGTGCAAGCTATAGTTTATACGTATTAACTGTTGGAGGTTCTTGATCTCCGCTTTCAATGTTTTGACTTCCGTGTTTTGCGGATCTGTAAACCGCCTGTGCAAGAGTTTGAGTCTTGATAGCAGCCTACTTTTGTGCACGTGAAGTGCATCGATGGTAGCATTTCGATAAACATCGCTGTTATCAATTTGTACTATCTTCGGAATAGTTTTTTCGTTCATATGTATGAGGTACCTGTCAACCTCTTCGTTCGTGAGGTATCTGTTTGTCGGCGGATTGATCCCACTCGAACGTAGTTCTGTGGATAAAGTCCTGGAAAAGCGTGGCCAGCGGGCTTTATTATAATTGTAAGGGTGCCTCTGGACATACTCCTCCAGTCCTTCCACCTCGTTCGGGAGCTGAATAGCTGCGAAGAGCCCGTAGTGATCACTCTCGTACTCAACAGCAGGTAGACAGTTCCATGTGCTTCTTTCCACGTCTAGTATGGTCAGTCGTTTGTCTATCAGCATCAGATCCAGATAGGACCCGCTTCTAGGATACGATGACCTATCGGTTGCAAGCAAATCTAGCTTGAACTCAACATTGTGGTCTACCAACCAGTTATACAATGAGGTCCCCCTGGTGTTATGCACCACATTGCCCCACTCTATATGCCTCGAGTTCAAGTCCCCGGCTACGATATAGTAGTTCTCCTCCGAGCTCAGTCGAAGGCTAGTGAAAAGAGTATCGAGCTCTGAAATGAAATATTTGTTGATGCGTGACTTGTCAGTCGCATAGATAGCGATCACATATAGCCGCTTACCACCCCGAAGGGGGATGCGTGCGATACACGTTTCTATGGCCTGGAATCTCCGCACTTCACCGCTATACACTACCTTATGACAAAGGCCTTTTTTGATTAAGAGTGCGACTTCGATCTCTTCTAATGATATTGTAATTTTTGTACCTGAGTGGGTGCGCCTGCCTTAGCTTAGTTTCGCAAACCATCAACACATCAGGATTATGGGTCTGCAACAAGTTACCGAAATTTAATTGACGTTCAGGGCGGATCAGTGAATTCACATTCACTGCTAGAATTTTCAGGTTGCAGGCTGCCTGCGCAGCCATTATACCGATGTTGCGTTTGGCTCTCCAAACAGCGTCGAATAGATGAGGTCTATTCGCGCTGCTTGTTCTTTTAATTGGTTTTGGAACTGGGTTTGGAGTTGAGCGATCTGCCTCTGGATAGAGAGCAGGATCGTCTGCACATCCAAATTTGCTTCTGGTTGCCTGGCCACAGGGACCTGGGTAACTTTCGGCACTGTCTGTTGAACCGGTCGCCCAGCCGATGCCACTTGGGCATAGGAGACTGCCGGTGTAACAGTGGTAGCTGGAGCACGTTGCACTGGCCTCGCTTCTACCATTTTTCCATTACGTTTGGCATGTATAATTTTTCTCATTTCTTGGACCTTAGGACATCCTCGATAGTTAGCAGGATGCCCGCTGGTCTTACAGAGCACGCACGTCAGCTTGCTCCTATCACCAACTTTATCGGTCCCTAAGGGACATTCCCCGCGATTGTGGGTTCCTGGGCATTTGACACAGCGAGACTGCATATTGCAGTTCGCCGCGGCATGCCCAAACCTCTGACAACGAACACACTGGAGTGTGTTCTTTGTCTTTTTTATTGTTTCCCATGTAACAGACAGAGTGCCTAAATGGGTAATTTTTTTTAGGCTCTCTAGTTTGCTGTTTGGGGTGACCTGCACTAGGAAGAAAGGAAGTTTCCTATTCTCCCTTCTCGATGCCGCAGTGATGAAGGGCTTAACCCCTACGACCTGGACATCGTCGCTCTGCGCTTGGCGCAGCAAAGCGAGGATCTCATCGGGATCAGTGTCGGGATCCACGTCCTTAAGGAGCATGGTCTGCACCTTTTCCCCTTTCGGAGTGTACGAGAAAAACTCGGCCTCCGACACCGCTAACCTTTCTTTGACTACGTGATAATCTGCCATTGATAAGCAATGGACAGAGACCCGTATTGGACCCTTATACTTAATAAAATAAGACTCTTTTGTGGCCAACTTACACAGTATGTCAACGTCCTTCGTCTCCAGTCCGAAGACGTTGATCGGAGGGCATCTCTCCTTTTTGGCTGGCTGCTGCTGTTGCGGCTGCTTCTGCTGTGCCTTCTGCTTTTGATGTTGTTGTTGTTGCTGCTGCTGCTTTGGCCGCTGCTGTTGTTGTTGCTGCTGCTGCTGCTTTGGCTGCTGCTTCGGCTGCTGCTGTTGTTGTTGCTGCTGCTTTGGCTGCTGCTGTTGTTGTTGCTGCTTTTTCGGTTGCTGTTGTTGTTGTTGCTGCTGCTGCTGTTTTTGTAGCTGCTGTTGTTGTTGTGCAGCCTCTTTGGCTGCTCTCCTGGCCCTTAATTTGATTTGGAGGGCTTGAATGTGGGCGTCCAGCTCCTCTCTCTCTCTCGCTGGCTTTTTTCCAGCTGCTCCCGGTCCTCTTCCTCTTCATCCTCCGATTCAGAGGACGTTAGCGTGTGGAAGGGATTCTCTCTCCCGCTGAAGGAGAATCTCCCCTCACCTTCTGTCGACTCGTACTCGACGTCGTCGACCGTCGACCAGCTGCCTTTTGGCTGCTGCTGCTGTAGTTGTGGCTACAGTTGTTGTTGTTGTTGCTGCTGCAAATGATGTTGCGGCTTTGGTCGCAATTTTTGTGTCCGCTGATCCCAGGCTGGAACGGCGCTTCACAAGGTTGGGCTGTGGTTGGAGCTTCTTCCTCCTCTTCTTTCTCCCCTCATCTTGTGTTGCCTGGTGGCCTGATGTCCCAGCCACCGGTACAACATCACCCGATTTTTCGAGCTCGGGTCGCTCCACTTGCTCCATCGCACTTTTTTTCACACTTAGTGTCTGTAATTTGTTTTGATTTGAAAAAAAAGGATTTCAATTTCACTTCGGGATTCGAACCCGGCACCACGAAGTCACCGGCGATCACTCTACCGCGACGCTATCGGGTCTTGTAACTTTTTGCACCACTTTTCACACTTGAACTGTCTATGTTCGCACTAAGCCGAAACACGTCTGCACTTGGTGGAGGTCTGTGAACGACGAGTCTCGTACACTACGCACTAGGCTATTTCTGTATTAGAAAACTCGATGTCAGAACTTTTTGTGTTCTCGCGTTCTACTTTTAGGAAGGAGGAAAAAGAAGAAAAATGAAAACACGTCGTTCCGCTTTGAAAGCCGGAGAACATCTGCTGGGTTGTCATGCGACCGCGCGTGCCTCCAGACTACATCCGGCAGCAGATGATCGATTTCGGCTACCCGATTAGCCACAAACGCTTCCCACTTCGAAGGGTGCGCCCGCAACCAAGCCAAAACTACCTTAGAATCGGACCAGCACTAGATCTGGGTGAACTGGTGCGCAAGGCCTGCATGCAGGGTACTTACTAGCCGGGCGAGCAACACGGCACCCTGCAATCCATCCGTGGTAAGCTCATACACTTTACGGGGGCAACACGACTCTTGCTCATCAGCAACACATTCGTCCAAATGCCGTTTGCTTGTTTACTGACAGCATACACTGCGGCAGCGTAAGCACGCTCCGAGGCATCACTAAATCCATGGAGGTACCATTCCTGACGTGATTCGATCTGGAGCCATCGGGGTATCGGTATGGTTTATATTGCTTCGATATCAGATTTTGCCATTTTTCTTGTATGGTTTGAGTCACCTCTTCATCCCAATCCACGCCCAATAACCAACAGTCTTGAATCAGGATTTTTGACCGGATGAGAACTGGAGCCAAAAGTCAAAGGGGATCGAAGAGCCGGAGGCTGCTGGATAAAAGACGCCGTTTGGTTAGTGGCGAAAGGTCTGCTTCTATTCGGATGCGAAAATGAAGGTTATCCTCCCCTGTATGCCAGCCAAGGCCAAGTGTCGATGTACACGTAGGAGCTCCCAATGTTCTTTGTATACGACAGCCCTGAATTATTCGGCAGTAACTCCTTAACGTTCGCTGCCCACTTGCTTAGTTCACAGCCCGCAGTGTGAAGGATTGAAATGAGCTCATTCTGGGCCTTCTGGGCTTCATCTAGACTATCCGCGCCACCCAACACGACGCCCACGTAAGTATTGCTAGTCAGCAACGAGGAACCTATCGGAAATCGCTCTCGCTCCAACTCTGCAACCTTGTTTAGGACCCAAATAGACGCGAAGGGAGCAAACTTCGTTCCGTATGTACCCGTGAGTAATCGAATGTACTCCAAAGGACAAGATGAATTTTCGCGCCAGACGATCAATTGGCGATTAAGGTCTGACTCGTTAACCCGAATCTGCCTAAACATCTTGACGATGTCACCGGTAAACGCGTAGCGAAAGAACCGAAATCTTAGGAGCACAATCCATAACTCTTGTTGTAATTTAGGACCGGCGAGGAGGGTATCGTTTAATGACAGACCGTTACTCGTAGCCTGCGACGCATTGAACACGACCCGTATGGCACCCGAACCATCACTTTTGACCACGGCGTGGTGAGGTAAAAAATAGGCCTCGCTTTTCCGAATAGTACTTAAGTCTTTGATCCTTTCCATGTGACCCAACGATTCATAGTCATGGAGAAACTGTTTGTACGCTTGGGCTAACGAATGATTTTTAGCGAATTTTCTTGCCGCGGAATGAAATCGACGGATCGCGATATCCAGAGAGCCCGGGAACTGCAGTTCACTTACGCACAGGGGCATAGGTACTTTGAATCTACCACTTGCAACTCCCTTTCGTACAATTCAACCACACTACGATCCTCAGGACTCAGTTCAGGGGGGCTCTCAACACTTTCGATTTCCCAAAACCGATGTATTTACTCAGAAATAGTCTCTAATTTCGTCGCAACGAAATAGGTACTCACGCGGGTTGTGTCCGCTGACACATCACTGTCCGGCACAGCTCCAACCACGACCCATCCGAAGACTGTGTTTATCGCCGACGGTGACCCCGGAATTCCGATACGCGTTCCTTCTCGTAGAATTGATGCATACACTTCAACGCCCAAAATGCAGTCTATTCTTCCGGGACGATCAAAGTTCGGATCTGCGAGGGCACACCCTGACAATATCGGACATGATTTGACACACACCTGCCTCGACGGCAAGAGATCAGTTACCCGTTTTAGGATAAATGTGGTAGTTTTATGATCAAACGAATGATCCTTAGGTGACGACACGGTTATATTTACCTCTGAAGAAGCAGTGGCTGATAGACCCCCACCCACACCGCAAATACTGAGTACAGCTGGACGGCGTCGCAGCCGCAATTTCTGCGCCATATATTCGCTTATGAAGGACTCCTCGGAGGCAGCATCAAGAAGTGCTCTAACACTCATTGAACGACCATTCGCGGCGCGAATTATCACTAACGCGGTGGCGAATAAAACTGTCCGCCCACTAATTGAGGTGTGAGCAACAGAAAGAGAATTCGTTACTGTCTGTTCTTGAGCCTTAACGGACGCCAAGTCACTATAAAGAACCGTATTATGTTTACCGGCGCACACAAGACACGAGGATGATGGACATGATGAAGCTGAATGTTCCGACCGGAGGCAATTATAGCAGAGTCCTAGCCTATTCACCCTTTCTCTACGATCCGAAACCAAAAGCACTTTAAATTTGTCGCAGAAAGCTAATATATGTCCCCCTTGGCACTGGGGACAGGGTTCACGAGACCGACGGGTTTTTTCTGTCGCCACACGGCTTTTTGTCCTTCACTTCCAGTTTCTAGGCGTTGTTCAAGGATCTCAATAAGATTTCTAGAAAATTGACAAGATCATCCCACTTAGGAAAATCGGTGGAATTATTCCGAGACGTCTCCCAGGCTTCTCTGATCCTTGTGTCCAACTTGGATATTAAAATTCCCACGTACCAATCATCCCAGGATTCAACCAACCGATCGAAGTTAGGAGCAACTCGTCTCGCTTCCTCCACGGTGTCCAAGAGATGTTGGATCACGTCCACGTTACGCGATTTTACCGACGAAAAGGATAATAGTCGCTCGAGCTGAGCTTGAAAAAGTAACGGTTTGTTGTGGAGAGAGAGATCACGATTGACACATTGAATGCAATGATTGCATGCTGGTGAGGAATTTTACAGGTGAAAATGCATGGGGTTTGCAGGGGCACGCGGAGGGAATCGTGCGTAACAAATGTAGGTGCACTTGGTTATCACTGAATGGGATTAATGGTGAATGATGAACGGGACCCCGACACCGCACTTGGGGTAATACGCACTGGCTGCGATATGGACACTCGTGGTATAAGATGACAACGGCGAAGGAGATGCAGCCTGCGCTCTCCCTTTGCACATGTACCGAATCACAGAGACGCTGGCTGCGTCTTTGCTTAGAATAGCGTTGCAGTGGAAGCGGTTTTGAGCTGTAAAAAAACGAACGAGAAAGAAAGAAACGCAGCGCAGTTCTTTTGCTGAGATGTTCTCTCGTTGATAGTTTATTGACAACTGATGATTTAGCAGAGTACAGTGATGTACAACATTGTGACGTTATCGCTTACATTAAAGCTAGTACAGTAAGGTACAAGTTTTATACCTTACTATACTAATATTTATTCCACTTGAGTCGGCCGTATTTGCATATTTCGACTATTATTTATATTCGAATTCTCTTGCCTATTTCTTTTTTCGTTGGCTATTGAGATTCGCACAAGCGCGACTTCGTACATTTAACGTAAAAACTTGATGAACTTAAATACTCCCGAGATAGTAAGTAGCATAATTATCATAAGGACATTGTAATAATCTGTATCTTTAATAAAGGAAATTTGAAATTTCACCCAAATTTAGTGTTATTTTCTAAATCATCTCGCGCCGCCAACTGTGCGGCTTTCGGTAGTTGCAGCCAATACATAGCGGCAACATTTTTCAAATTTCTATTATATTTGATAGTGCATTTCTTGGACTAATGATGACGCCTATGCCTTCAAAGAAGACCACCGCTCGTGATCCAGCGACCAGGTTCTCCAAAAAGAGCAGATCTCCTGCGCCAAGAGCACATATCCTGCTGCCATACATGTGTGACATGAGCACAGGTAAGAGTAGTGGTAGTTCGTTTCCCATTGTTTCAGGAGGGGGTTTCGCAAACGCTGTAGACATGGCCAATTTAGCGACTTTAGCCGGTTCAGCCCCAATTAACCAACATTTATTTAACATCGAATCAAACGTCGAGTCGAGTTACGCACGCGTGTCCGCTTTGACCGTTGATCTATCAATCGCAACAAATCCCGGATCATCAGTTCCTAGTTTTACCTGTGCACCGGCGTTCAGCGCATTCAAACAGCCAGTTTTAGCCAACCAACCAGCTGGCGACTTATCAGCGGTCCCGAACTGCTCGCGCTTCGGCAATAGAAGGCACCATGCACCCCGTCTCATCGACTCCTGGGTTTCCGCCATTCAGCACATTGAAACAACCAAGTTTAGCCTACCAACCAGCTGGTGATTTACTAGCGGTCCCGTACGCTGCTCGCGCTTCGGCGGTAGAAGGCCCGACCACCAGCAACAAGACGCGAGAAGCGTCCTTAGCTCCGGGTCGTCGAAAGCTTCGAAAAACTTGGCTCGTCTGGAGTTGCAACGCCTGGAAGAGGAGAAGAAGCAAAAAATGTCAGCTTCTGAGTCTGATTTCGGAATCGGAAAGTGACGAAGAAGCAGTTGAAGAAACCGCTGCATCAACCGTAAGAGTCGACGGCTGGCCGTCAAGCGGCGCGCCAATTAGTTGCACGGGGACTCCAAGTCTTCGATGCCAAGCGGATTGGCCCCTCTTCATCTCCAGCTTTACCCGAAGCACCGAATTGTGCGGGTATACTGATGAGGAAAACCATAATAACAAAAAAACAAAAAACATAACGCCGTGAGAAACCTCCTCATCCAGCCAGGTTGTGTTCGCCAGGTGATTGACACGCTAAGAATGCTGTACGGGAACCCGGAACTCATCATTAGCTCCCTTATAGAGGTCATTAGATCTAGTCCGCCCCCAAAGGTGCGAAAAATCAAGGCTACCTTCACGCTCATCACCAATCCTCTATGGTGGAGAGCCCTCAACTTAAACCTGCAAGTGCTGCATCTGTTCCAGTAACTGCAATTCCGTACTGGCGTGTCAACAATTTCTGGCTTTGAATCAGTCGGATAGATGGAAGGATGTCAGGAGGAACCAGCTCTGTCGACGATGTTTGTGGCGACACACCAATACGTCCTGCTCTTCGTCGGAGGTTTGTGGAGTGAGCGGATGCATCCTTGGTCACCACCGACTTCTACATAACCCTCGTCGAGACAATAACGGAATTCCGTCCAAAGCCGGCGTAGTTACCGTACACTCCCAGCCAACAATGGAGTGAGATCACTGTGCGAAGCTTACTCAGTGCTGTTCCGAGTAGTGGGTATTTCTATATGGTAGAGGCGTTCGGATTCGTACATACGCCATGGTAGACGAAGGGTCTTCGTTGACGTTGATGGACTAGGGTCTTGCTGATCTGTTGAAGGTGAAAGGTACGCCACGTCCGCTGTGTCTGAAATGGACAGGGAACACCTCACAGTATGAGAAATATTCCGAAGTAATTAATCTGGAAATCTCAAGCACTGGACCAAACTCCGTGAAGTATGCACTTACGGATGTCCATACGGTTGACAGCCTGTTTGATCACCTAAAGGGGCTCCAAATCGAATTGTACACTAAAGGCGCGCTGCGTCTGCTTATTGGACTTAACAATGCCAAGTTGGGACTGCCATTAAAGTTCCGAGAAGGAAATTCTGGTGAACCGGTTGCAACAAAAACGCTTCTTGGTTGGGTGGTTCACCGACTAAGCTCGGAAGCAGGCCGGAAGCTCAAGGATAGCCACGGGCACACCTTTCACGTCTGTGAGTGCAACAGGATCGACTTGCAGCGTCTGATCAAATGCTATATATGCAGCGATAACTTCGGCACGCAAAATAATGTGAAACCCTTATTGTCTAGCGATGACCAATGGGCCCTAAGTCTGTTGAACGCGCACACGGTCCGGAAAAATGGCAGGTTCGAGACGACACTCCTCTGGAAATTCGATCAGATCTCGCTTCCAGATAGCTACCCGATGGCCAAAAGGCGGTTGGACTGCCTCCAGAAGCGGATGTCGCGGGAACCTGAGCTTGCGGAGACGCTACAAAAGAAGATCGAGGAATATGTCGTTAAAGGCTACGCATGGGAACTTCCGCCCGAAGAAGCATCGACCGAGAGCGGACGCTCCTGGTATCTTCCTACCTTTCCTGTGGAAAACCCAAATAAACCAGGAAAGATCAGGATCGTGTGGGATGCCGAAGCCGCCGTTGAAGGGTTCTCCCTAAACTCTGTTCTTCAGAAGGGCCCGGATCAGCTCAAACCACTCACATCAGTAATCTACAAGTTCCGCCAAGAACGCATCGCAATCTGCGGTGATATCATGGAAATGTTCCACCAAGTCCGTATACGTGAACCCGACCAGAACTACCATCGCTTTTTGTGGGGCTATGATAGTAAGAACTGGCCGCGTACCTATGCCATGGTGGTTATGACCTTTGGAGCCACTTGTTCGCCGTGTACAGCTCAATTCGTGAAAAACAAGAACGCGGTTCAGTAGTAATTTTCAGTTCAGTAAGGAATTTTCAAGTGCAGTGCGCTCAATAAAGGAAAACCACTACGTAGGTGACCTCATGGATAGTGTTCCCACGGAGTTTGAGGCGATCCGGCTAGCCCAAGGAATTCGGGATATTCACAAGCACGGTGGATTCCATATAAGGAACTGGATGGCTAACTCCAAATCCGTCCTTAAAGCCATAAAAGCGGAGCCGGCGGGAAATATCAACCTAAACATTGATAGTGAGTTAGGCACCATAAAAGTTCTCGGAATGTGGTGGTGTACTTTGTCTGATCCTTTCACCTATCAAATAACCACCAATCCAGAGCAAAGGGACATTCTCGGAGGCAATCGACGCCCAAACCAAACGGGAGGTTCTCAGAGTCCTAATGACAATATTCGATCCATTGGGTCTACTGACACACATTCTTATGTACATTAAAATTCTATTGCAGTAAGTTTGGCATTCAAATATCGGCTGGGACACAGAACTTAAGGACGCAGAATACACCAAATGGCAGAATTGAGTTAGCTACCTACCGGAGGTGGAGAATGTCAAAATCCCCCGATGTTACATCACTACAGCATGGGAAAAGATCAACAACTTGTAAGAGGCATTTAAAAAAGCTGGAGGCAGACCATCATTGGAAGAAGTTCAACGAGTTGACAGACATCACTACAGGAAAATGTACTTATTATTTTTCGACAATCTAAAGTTATTTTTAAAGCTAAATAAAACAGCCATTTAATATTACTATTCTCATGGGAGATGTATTTGCTTATATATTTTCAGCCATGTCCAGCGGATTAGAATGCACTCGTAAATTGTTTCTGTATGGAAGAGTTCATAAAACATCACCACCAAATAAAACTAAAAAATATTAAACTCATTTTTGACTATAAGACAATAAACAAAATTGATGCTTGATTTGACATTTGATTTTTCGAAATTCGATTCAATTTAATCAATTCTATTGCGGTACGGGATACCACGAGTTTGTTTAGTTGAGTTACTTACTTAAGTTCGCTCTACATGACATAGCCATCTCAATCGTTGGATCTTAACTCTTCTGATTAGCTGGTACACTTCGTCGTTATATCTCCTCCTCCACTCACCTCCTTAAACGGCACAAAACCTCCATAAAACCGGTTCAACTAAAATCAATATCTCCTTAACGGAAGAGGAGGAGGATATGCTACCAAAATGTTTCTGCTTTTGATATCGAGCAATATCCTTTCAGGAATTGTTCATGTCTGTTAGGATGCCTACGACTTCATTTTGAAATTGGATTTGGTTGCCCCCCTATCTGTCCAAAAATCATGTTTTAGTTGTTGTTTAGCGATGTTGGGTACTTGCAGTTTACAGGATGGTTGTCTATTTTTTACAACTGGCAACACTGCTATGTTCAAGTCTTCCACTCCAGTATCTACATCAGTATCGTCTTGGCTTTGAAATGAATATTGATCGGTGAAAAAATTAATTACTTACATCAAAATCAATTTTTGCACAACCAATCCGATAACAAAAGAGTTTTCGAATGAAAATCCGTAAGAGACAAGTCTTTAGCTATCCCCCGACGAACTGTCCAAAGAAGGTTGAAAGCAACAAAACTACATCGAACCCTTCCAAATAGCTTGCCAATGCCAAGAGAAAGAAACAT
This sequence comes from Eristalis intricaria, assembly GCA_964034865.1. NCBI lineage: Eukaryota > Metazoa > Arthropoda > Insecta > Diptera > Syrphidae > Eristalis > Eristalis intricaria. The sequence continues at coordinate 24,194,472 of OZ035875.1, read as the reverse complement.
AGGCACATTGTGTTACCACGCGGATCCTAGGCTACCTATTCCGCAAACCAATTTGTGCTTTTGATAAACCGAAGAACAGGCCTGATTGTGACGCTGTTCAGTTCAGCCAGATTAACATAGAAACGGGCATCCAAAAATCAAAATCTATGGGATGAGAGGGCACTGCAATTACATAGCAAGTGTTCGATGGTTTATTCCTCATCCATCAGCTTCTACAGAAATCATTATAGGGAAGGCGTAGTCTAGAGGAGTGAGTTCCGATGGCACAATGCCCCGTTAAAACGCGAATAAGAGATCCGAGTTTGGGCCTGCTTAATCTGATCAAGCTAAGCGATCGCTTGGGATCGATCATAGGACATAGTTGTTTGGTAATGAGGCATTCTGTGCCAGATATCCATTCGCGGTTTGTTTGAGCAAGCGTTTCAAGCTTTAGCAGATGTTTTAAAGTAGCGATAGGCATGGAGGGTGAGTCGCCACCCGGAAAGAGCACGGAGTTTGTGCCCTTCTAGCGAGTTCTTCCGCTTCACAATTCTCTGGAATGTCACAATGTCTCGACACACATAAGTTGGATGCTAAAGTACTTGGCCATCTCGTTAAGAGATATGCGGCAACTACGGGAAGTCTTGGAATTGAAGGTGATTCAATCCAGAGATTTGATCGCTGCCTGGCTATCGGAACAGATGACGATATCTGTAAGCGATATTACATTGTTTTTCAGCCAGGACAGGACTTCCTTAATCGCTATAGTTTCAGCCTGAAAGACGCTACAGTGATTAGGTAGTCGAAATGATAGTTGGAAATTTAGATCCTTAGAATAGAAACCAGCACCCACAATTGCATCCATCTTCAATCCATCTCTGAAGATTCGCAGTGTACCTTTCAGCGCCTGGTGTTCAGACTCTCAGTAAGATCTGGGCGGTATGCTGGTTGAGAAATTCTTCTCGAATAGGAGTTTAGGTAACGTGTGGGTATAGAGGCATACCTGCGTAGGATCGTTGAATGTCCAGACTCTTCTTTCTAGCTGATCTTAATCTTAATGCCGTGCTAGCTGCTGTCTGTCTGCCAATTAGTTCTATCGGTGGCATGTTGAGGAGTATGTTTAATGTTTCGACGGAGGTAGTCATTAGCGAACCGCTAATGCATACGCATGCCATCCTCTGCACTCTAGCGAGTGGGGTGATGTTGATTCTCTTATCGAGTGCGGTACACCAAATTGCGACACCATACAGCAGAATGGGTCTGACTACTGATATAAATAGCCAGTGAACCATTCGTGGTTGCAGTCCCCATTTGCACCCAATGGCGCTTTTACAGCAGTAGAGAGCCGTTGAGGCCTTCTTGACACGTTCCTGGATGTTTAGCTTCCAGCTTAACTTCATGTCTAGTATAAGGCCTAAGAATTTAGCGCTGTCGCTTAGCACCAAGAGGGTCCCGCATAGTGTGGGAGGGTCAAATTAAGAATTTCATACCTCCTAGTAAAGAGGACTAGATCCGTTTTTACCACCTAGACCGCTTTCGCTAGTCCATTTCACTAGCTTAGATAGGGTAGATTGCATAATATCCATGATCGTGGATATATATTTACCAGATACAGCTATGGCAGTATCATCTGCATAGGCAATGACTTTACACTCAGTTCCATTTAGTTTCACAAGTAGTTCGTTGACCACTATGTTCCACAGAAGAGGGGAAAGTACACCACCCAACGGTATGCCTCTGTTCACAGATTTGCGGATCGTGGTATCACCAAGCTTCGAACTTATCATTCTGTTATTGACAAGCCGGTGGATAGAAGTCACTATAGGCTTTTCGATGCCAAGTCTGTTGAGTGCTGAGGTTATTGCGTGGGGTTCTACGCTATTAGAGAATATCGACAGTCGGTGAGGGAGCACCAGTTTATTTTGTTGCTTTGGAGGGAGGTGTGGGGGGGAGGGGGGTTTGGGTTGGAAGACATAAGATTGTAACCCCACGACTAGCGGAGAAAGGAGGGGTCAGGCTATGCAGAGATCCGCAATACTTAGTTAAGGTTGATTAGCCCGGAGGGTCGCCAGGTATCTCCGGCACACCGTTCCCGACTGAGCTAGTTTTTTGAGTGGGCCAGCCAAGCTGATCATCGGCACAGTACGTGTGACACCTTGATCCAGCCCACCGGAGGGGAAAAGGAGAGAAAAGAGAGAGGATAGGGTACAGCCACGCGAAGGAAGTTCAATAATTGCGACCATGATTCATTAACGGAAAAAGGGTATGCTTGATAGAGTAAAAGCTACAATCCACCTTGAAAGCGGAAATTAGGAATGCCAAGGTGGGTGCCAGTTCAGTCCGCGGCAGGCTGCTGATGCTCGACGGCTGCTGATATGGAATTCAATGTCCCCTCCAGAGATCCAGATGCTCTCCAGTGTGGACGCTATCGGCTTACCTCACCCAGGGTTGGATCTACGGAACCCTCGACTAGCTTAGGGAAAGGTATATCCCTCCCTACCGCAAGTCTTGGGTCCTCTAAAAGAGGCCGATATGATGTGTGGTTCTCCCCAAGAATAGCAAAGAGTGCTGCCAAAAGACCAAAATACTCGATAGTCATGTCGACGACGACTGTTGACTTTTTGGTAACACTGAGCGGAAACTCTCTTTGAACCAATGGCAACTCGTGGAGCTCAGAATCCTTGATGGAGTGAATGACGCTATCAAGGACGCGGATATTCCCCGCTTAGGACAGCTGACAACTCTCAAGGGCAACCCTGGATTAGCTTAGGGAAAGGTATATCCCTCCCTACCGCAGGTCGTGGGTCCTCTAAAAGATGCCGCTATGATGTGTGGCTCTCCCCAAGAATAGCAAAGAGTGCTGCCAAAAGACCAAAATACTCGATAGTCATGTTGTGGTTGACTTTGGTAACACTGAGTGGAAACTCTCTTTGAACCAATGGCAACTCGTGGGGCTCAGAATTCTTGATGGAGTGAATGACGCTATCAAGAACGCGGATATTCCCCGCTTAGGACAGCTGACAACCCTCAAGGGTTTTAAAATCCTGGGTTGCAGGAATAGGACTTCCTTTGAATGGCTAGAAAGATTTATAGCCAGGACTGCAGGCCCTTGGGCAAATGCCAACCTACGGATAGTAGAGAAGGAGGAAGTCTTATACTTCCTAAGGCCTAGCGGTCGCATCCACCTTCAGGGTCCATACCTCCCGAGGGAAGGAAAAAGCGTAACCTTCGCTACCTAATCAAATAAATGCTCAGCCAGGACTGGGAAGTCATCGCAATGGGTGAGTGAGCACACGGAGAAAGTCATGGATGTTGACATTCTATTAGACCACAAGTCTCTAACGCTACTTCGTCATCAGAACTTCAAAGTCGAAGTGGAAATTACCCTCTGCAGGCTGAGAATCCTGCCAGCAAGGGACGACGTGAACAAAACTTCACCAGCTGGTCATCTTAATGAAGGTGGTGCAAATCAACCTCCACCACAGAAAGGCGCCCAGTGCTAACCCGATCTCTCTCCTCGCAACCGGAAGGATGGACATTACCCGTACTGGAGCTAAATGGAAGAAATCTGCTCACCTACTTTCAAATCCTAACGGTGACGTAAGTAGTATAAGAATTTGTATTGTAGCTAGGAAAGATCTAAACCTCTTTCTTACACCTTTTTACAGCGACGAAGACCAAAAACCAGTTAAACTTGATTGCAGGACGGGCAATCCGCTGGTCTTGACATCAGTGTACATGCCCGGAGCGGGAGAATGCCCCCAGACCTCCCCTTGAGAAGAATTGTGTCAGCAGCCAAGACAGGGAAAGCGGAACCTAATTATAAGGAGTGATAATAATTCACATCACAGAGTCTAGGGCAGCTCGGATACGAATGAAAGAAAACGATCTTCTAGATTTTATAATTAAGAATTATGAACCCATGTGCTTTACCAGCAACAGAAAGGAAGTCTTAGACTTAATCATCCGCTATAACCACCATACTGTGGAATGTTTCAGATATTCCATCCTTCTCGGACCACAGTCTATCAGCTTCTTTTATTGGGGTTTGTTGGACTCCCGATGTTAAATCGAGAATCGTAAAAAATTTCGCGTTCCCTAGGCTAGAAAGTGTGCCATTGATGTCCGATATTGGATAAGTGTCGGGTATCGTTACGGCGTTAAGCCTTTTGAAGTCAGTTGAACCAATCTATTAGGCTTTGGATTTTTTGATACCACCCTCACGGGAGAATTGTAGGGACTCTTTGAAAGGCGAATGATATTTCCAGCCAGAAGTTCTTTTATTTGTCTTTCAAACTCCCCCCTCATGCATGTGGGATAGGGATAACTTTGAGAGTATACAAGTTCATCCGTGTTAGTTCGAGTTTCGGTCTTTACATTACTTTTACCTGTTCATTACTAACTGGGCAAAAGCGATTTTTAAACCGTTCACGAATGAGATTTAATTTAGATTTTGTTAATTCGGATATATTTCCACTTGCAGTGATTTGACTCCCTGATTCCAAAGGCTGGTTTTTTTTAGTATGATCACCTTGTGTGGACTAATAATGAGTCCATTTTGTTCCATATGAATCACTGCTTTGAGCTCTTTTAGAGATCATCACCAAAAAAAAAAGAAAAACAAACTGGGGTGTTCGAAAAAGGTAATGTCCCTATCACAACCTAAACTCTGGAAGAAATTCCCACTTAATTTAAACTCAGTCTTAATCTTACCACAAGGACGGTTTGCATAAAAATGGGTTTGAAAGGGTTGGGGATGTGAATTTGAGGACTACATTGATGAAATTCTTGATTTAAGTGTTTTTGCATACCACTGATGAATATACTAAAAACTTAGTTTGGCAACATATTAATATCTTTGGATGCAATTTTGTTTATAATAACAGCCATGTTTACTTGAATTTCCCTAACAAAATGATAAACGAGAAAATTGAGTGAAATTTACATGGGAAAGTCACTCACAATAAGGAGTGTTTTTTTCTTTTTCCTTTCGAACATTCTTCACAATAGCGGGTCTTACAATAAGAGAAAAAATCCCAAGGGAAATTTATTCATAAGCATATGTGTGTAATTCTTATACCGGAAATACTGCTGTTTTCTGTTTTCAATTACTAGCAACAGGTCATCAACATATAAAACCAAATATGTTACAAATCCTTCATGCTGTCTGATGTTAATGCAATAGTCATGTTGCTATCTCAAAAATCCCATTTTCAACGCAGTTTCGTGAAACTCCTGATACCAACAAAGAGGTGACTGCTTCAGTCTCTATAAATATTTTTGCAACTTACTGACAGTACCCATATCTGTTTTCATTGCCTCAGGAGGCGTCATATATGTACACTGTTTCTCGCAGTTATTTGTTGGAAATAATTGGAATAATATTATTTCACTTGCCTGAAGGATTGCGCTCTCGACAAATGTGATTTTGATTAATCAAAGATAGGTTCTGTCGGAGCGCGACTGGTGTCTCTCCATCGATTGCTGATTCTGAATTCGGTTAATGAGTCTTTTCCGCATCTCAAGTCCAGTACTAGATGGAGTTTAAAATAAGTCGCCTTCTGCACCGCATGACTCTCCCCCTTCTGCTGGTGAAGTTTTAAAAGTGTCCCCTTCTTCTCCAATTGTCATCCAATTGTGCTCGAGATCACACTCGTAACCCCACATTCCCTCGCTGGAATTTTCGTTTCATCGAATCGAACGTTTCTTGCAATTATTTATTTTTACCAGGATCCCACACGCGGTAACTAATTACAGCCTAACCAACCGTGATTTGCTCCTTACTTTTGGGATCAAATTTTCCTCGTTTTTGTTTTAGGAGCAGCGATAATACCTACCATACCAAACTTCAGCAGGTGTTTTATTTTTAAGACATCTTGTAAGGCATGTGTTCATTAGATATGTATGTTGCAGTCAATACTGTATCTCCCCATATTTCTTTCCAGACTCAATAAGCATTGCTCTTGCACTTTCAGCCACACTTCGGTAGAAGCGCTCAGCGACGCTATTTTGTTTACTGCAATATCCAACAGCTGTTTTCAATTTGATCCCCCTTTTATCGTAAAATTGTTGTATCGTGAATAAATATTAAATTTAACCCAACTCTGTTTGTTTCCCCTTTGCGCAAGAAATTCATGACACTTCAGGAACTTCCAAACCTGTTACCATTTTACCATTATCTAACTGTTTTAGGTAGCTATTATTAATATAGTCTAATCGATGATGCCATACATTACTTTACTTCCTGGTTTGTAGGATAATTTTATATAAGGTATCAGACAACTCACCAATTGCAACTGTGGCATTGATGGATTTAATAAATACATTTTTCTGATGGCCAAAATAAATTTTGCAAGCCATTATCTTGTAGAGCTGTTATTGACAATAAATTAACCATCAATTATTTTGCATACAGCACATTATCTACACAAATGTCCACCTTTTTGTTGTATACGAACGTGTATCCTTTGTATAACCCTCGCCTCCTTTTGTGCGTGCTACCAAAGACCAGTACTTATACATTTGCATTATCAAAATTCGTCGCCATCATGAACGAATATGCACTCTTACCCTTCTTCCTTTTGGTATTCAATTTAGTTAATTTTAATGGATAATTTAAAATTGTATGTTCCTTCCTCCAGAAAAACCCACTGAAAACGGAGCATGGCTACCAATATCTATTCGCTCGAATGTACCAGTTGCCTCATTTCTTCATTGAACAAACGGGAGTTCACATATTCCGTTTTCAGGGTGTCATGAGGCATATTCTCCAATACCGTTATGAGTGGTTTAAATTCCTCGGGAAATGACTTAAACAAGTAGTATATGACTTCACTGGAATTTAATTCAGCTCCCGTACACATTCATAGAATCGAATAAAATGTTGTTTCATATCACTACCTACTTCAACCTGAGTCTGTCCAATCTTCCCCGCAACATGTTCTGTTTTGCCATACTGGTTTCAGAAAATGTCAGTGTTTGTTCTTGTTTGTTACGAATGTAAAACGGCCAAGACAATTATTGAAACACGTGCTATTTTATATTAATATTCAATTCAACTGTCTAAAGTATATTTCCTTATTTTCAATATCAAATGATTAGGTTGCTATTTACAATTAATTAACAGGTAAAATTTCAAGGTTGTTTTATACATTACATTCCTCCACTGCTTATTATAATAAGTAAGCTTGTCAAAACATATTTGTGTTAAAAAGTTAAAACAAAACGTAATCATTAAAACGCTGCGGCTTAAGGCATTTTTTTATGGTTTTGACCATCCGTTCTGCTGTACCGTTTGCTTCAGGCCAGTACGGAGTTGTCTTATGATGGTAGATGCTATATTGTTCCATGAATTCTTTAAAATCATGGCTGCTAAAAGGTGGTCCATTGTCAGACTTCAGGCTTAATGGGATGCCGAATACTGCAAATATCTTCACAAGTGTCTTCTTTACATCAATGAATTTTGTTGAATTGATTACTTCTGCAAATGGATATTTTGAATACTCGTCGACAAGAATAAGCAAGTATTTTCCATTTGGAAGTGGTCCAGCGAAGTCCATTGAAACCTTTTCGAACGGTGTTGATGTTGGTTCAACTATTTCAAGTGGCACGCGGTTGTTTTGATTTGTAACCACTTGACATATGTGACATTGTGAAATTGTTTCTTCTACACGTTTGTCCAAATTCGGGAACCAAATTTTTTGATCTCAGGAGCTGTTTGGTTTTTACGATACCCATGTGAGATTTATGTGCAAGGGCGATAGCTGCGTTGACAAGCTTTTCGGGAAGTAACAGTTGCGTTTCTTTTAAAATACATCCTTCTGTTACGGACAGTTCTTGACGTACTCCTTTATATTTTGCAATCTTTGCACAGTCCCACATGCTTTTGTTGTTCATTGTTATAACCTTTATAAGATGTTGTAATACTGGATCCTGTTCCGTTTCTTTTTGAATTGTTTTTAGAGAAATTGCTTTTGGTAGAGAATTCTGAATAATAAAGTTGATATATTTTTCTATTTCGTTACTTGTGTTGGTATTTTTATTGTTTGTTGGATGTCGAGAAAAAAAATCTGCTGGATTTGAACTACCTTGTTGATGTTGGATGTCGAAATTGAAATTTTGTGTTTTTAGTAGTATACGTTCTATTCTGCTTGTTGGCTTAGATTGTGGATTTCGGAAAATGCTGATTAAAGGCATGTGATCTGTATGGAGCGTGAACTTTATTCCAAACAGATAGATCTTAAAATGTTCCATTGCCCATGTTGCTGCTAACATTTCCTTCTCTATCTGGCTATATCGTTTTTCGACCGGACTGAGTGCATGACTTGCATATGCAACGATCTCGTATACGGTATTGTGATGTTGAGATAATATTCCAGATAGACCCTCAGGACCTGCATCGACATGTACTTTTTCTCATTGACGGTAAGATTGTTCGCACGAAGTCGTTGAAAAACCTCTTCCAGTGCCGCATCATGTTCAGCTTGTGTTCTTCCAAAAATAAAGATGTCATCACTCACATTCAGGACGTTTTTGATGTTACTCAGTGTTTGTCTTATGATGTCCTGAAATTCTTCTGCTGCCGTATTAACACCAAAATTCAATCGTTTATATCTGTAGACTCCACAGTGTGTGTTAAACGTTGTTATAAATCGTGATTCCTCGTCCAGCTCGATTTGGTGATAACCTTCGTTCAGATCGATTTTACTGTATACTGTTGTGCCGTTTAGAGATGTTATTATATCTTGCAATGTTGGTGTTACCTTTCTTACTCTTTGAATGGCTTTGTTGGCGGCTCGCATATCAATACACATCCGAATAGCAGTTGGGTTATGGGGTTTTGGTACAATTACCACTGGTGATACCCATGGTGTTGGACCCGTTGCTTTCTCTATGATATCTGCCTTCATGAGTCGGTTTATTTCATCTTCAACAGCTGGTCGCAGATGGAAGGGAATCCGGCGGAAACGCTGTAGTTTTGGTCTATTTTCGAGTTTGTTAAATATGCTGTTGCTAATTATGGTTGCTGTGGACCCTGTATCTATTGTGAAATTTGTTAACATCTTGTTAAGAAAAATTAATATTGTTGGCAAGGTGTTGTTTGTGTCATTTATGTTAAATGCTGTTTTTAGTGTTTCATTTTCTGTTTGTTTTAGATTGTACGTTCTGAAAGTATTCTTTGAATTTGTTGATCTAAGACAGACCTTAGCAAAATGTCCTTTCTTTTTACAAGAGTTGCAAAGAACATTTCGTGCTGGGCATTGTTGGAGTCCGTTAGTATGCCAAACATTTCCACAGTTCATGCAATTAGGTTTCTTGTTTTTAATTTGCATTGTTCCGTGTGCATCTTTGTTGCTTGCACTGGTGCGCCTTGGTTGTTGATGTTGTCTTGTTTTTATATAGTTGCACTGTTCAGGTTGTTGTTGCTGCTGTTGTGCTTCGATTTTGATATTATGCTCTTCAGACATTTCATAAGTTTTTGCCTCTTGTAATAATATCTGAAGAGTTGGCTTTGTTTGAAATGCAAAATCTCTTAGTCTATGCGATGTTGTTGTGCATATTATTTGAGATTTGATTTCTTTGTCCCTGTCAGTGAAATCACAGTTGGAACTTAATTTGAGAAGCCTGGCGTAAAATTGACCCACTGTTTCGTGTTGATTTTGTTTTGCCTGCCGAAAGGAATATACTTCGAACTCGATGTTTGTTTTGGGCGAAAAATGATTGAACAGCATTTGTTTCGCTATCTCAAAATTGTCCCTTTTTACTGTTGTTGGAACACCATTTTCGTCAATTATTACTTTTGTTGTTTCTGCTGTTGTTGGCTCTGGCAAATTATGGAAAATTTCAAAGACGTCTTCACCTGCATAATGTAATAATAACGCCTTTTGTCTCTCGATGTTATTGATGTCGCTCGCAACTAAAAAATTTTCAAATCGTGCAATCCACTTCTTCCAGCGATCACCGGCATTGGTGGCATCTTCGTTGTAGTTGAAAAATGGAATTCTGCCTCCTTCCATATTGAATTATGTTCTTTTTTTTTTCTTTTTTTTTATGATGTTGATATGAAATTGAACTTATTTGTTATAAATTCAAATCAATGTACCTTTAAATCCTCGTCGCCAAATGTAGTGTTCTTGTTTGTTACGAATGTAAAACGGCCAAGACAATTATTGAAACACGTGCTATTTTATATTAATATTCAATTCAACTGTCTAAAGTATATTTCCTTATTTTCAATATCAAATGATTAGGTTGCTATTTACAATTAATTAACAGGTAAAATTTCAAGGTTGTTTTATACATTACAGTCATCACCAACGCAGTCCACATATTTATCGCTGTAGATTTGTTTTATATGTTTTAGATGATATCCAACGCACCCTTATTTTCCGTTAGCTCTTGTTTCGCGATAAAATTTTGCGCTTCTAAGAAATTTCCTACGCTATATTTCCACGAATCAAAGCTTTTCTCATCAAAGCGTTTAATATTTGCAAACACTAATTCTAATGCCATTTTGATCTAGGCCCATAACCTGTAAATCGCAATGTCAATTATATTAAGGAACACACCAAAGAATAACGAATAGCTAATATATAATTTATTCCGAGCTTATAGTTCAGAGTGTGTTGACATTTAAAATTCACTTACATATGTATGTATATGTATCTAGCTGTTCAGCTACATAAAAGCTGCGTTTTTTCGCAAACGTATATACGCCTAAATTTCGATTTGCATGTAAAATACACTAACAACGAATCCTATATCCGCTTAAGTTACTCATCATATCTATCGCCGCTTAAGAAATAAGCGCGGATAAAAACAATGCTTCCAAACTTATTTTCTGTGTGTTCATTCCTGAATTCATTTTTTTTTATAATTTGCACGTTCTCAAGGGATTGCTAATACCCTTATGTGTCAGGGGTCAAGACACAGCACGGGCCGAAGGTATAGAGGGAGAAAGGGAGAGGAGGTACCTGTGCGCATTGGTCTTAAATATCTGCGGGTTGTAGTCTGTGGAAAATATTAGATTGGGAAGTGCATTCCACATTCGTGCAGTGCGGCTGAAGAACGAGTCTCTGAATTTAACTGTGCGTCCGAAAGTAGGCTTAAGGGTATACTGCATTTTTGGCGACCTCAAATATGTGATCGCTCCAACTAAGTGTTGTGTTGATACACATACCATGAATGGAAAGTTTTCCGGTTTCATCGACCCAAGTGCCATTCATGGATAATGGCTGATTATCAAGGGTTCGCTTGAGTGACAGCAGACAGCATTGAGTTTTTGAAGCATTGAATTCCACTCTATTGTTTTTTTCCAGTTAATTATGCTGTCAAGATCGGAATTCAATGTGCTTAACATACGCTGCCGTTCCAATTCTACGGCCGAAGGGCGGGGTTGGTGGTCTTGGAACGAATATGAAAAGCTAAGGGTGCTGTCATCAGCGAAGGAATGGATTTGATTAGAAGTAGCAGACAAGAGATCATTTATATTCATTCATTTTTTAGGTTGCTGTATGTGGCTTACACCTGCAGGTGTGGTTGATGTATTAGATAATTTGTCATTCTTTTGGCATCCATAAGTATGCAATTTTTGGTATACCCAGAGTGTCTCTGCTAAGCATACCGTTTAGGTTTCGTAATCGATTCTTTTCATTTGATTAAAATTGTTTTTATTTTATAATTATTAAATGTTTTTGCTTTTAAAAGAGATGGTCACGCTTCACAGTCACAAAACGAAGATTGTGACCATCAAAGATCAACCATCAGCTTCCACAAGTACACCCCTGACTGCTTAGCAAATGTCATAAATGTCGTCGGTGCTGCCAAGATTTTATGATGAATCATTAAGCGCCGATGATCGTTTTTTGTGCACTTCGAAATTAAGCGTGTATACGCTTGCAAAAAAACACAGCTAATGAAATATTTTTTCGTTTCTCGACAACTTGTAAAGGTCCATCGTAGAATGCTGCGGATGACTGACGGATGTGGTCATGCCTTACGAAGACGTGGATGGCCTCAGCGAGAGTCTTGAAGACGAAGGTAGCTCTTCGACCATGACGAGAAATCTGTTGTGGTGATAGCTGCCTCAAGTGATCACGAAGCATGTGCACCAATTCTGGCGCTGAAGTGGCTCTGGAAGATGGATGAAGAAACTCCACTGGAGTTGCACCAAGGTCATCCTTCCAGGCTGCGCGTGGACCGAGAAGAACTGCTGGTAAGGCGTCGTAGCAAGAATCTCCATGGCATAATAGAGTCGGCTTCAATTGTCCGTGGAAACGTTCCACTAGTCCATCGACTGTTGGTACAAGGTGCTTATATCCTAGTATCTGCATGAGGTTTTTGAAGTGGTCTGATTCGAATTGTCGTTCCAGATGTGACGTTCTTCGAAGCGAGACTACAAAACGTGAAACCCATGTTAATACTAGCGCATGTAACAGCTTCTGCAGTTCCGTTTTCGAGAACGGCTTCAGGAAACCTGGTGAACCTGTCGATGATGCTCAGGCACTGATTATGTCCTTGAGATGGTTTGAGCATTACCAAGTCAATGTGGATATGTTCGAAGCGTTGTGACGGAAGCTCGAAGTTTGCGATGGGTGATACTGTATGTCTGTTTATTTTGTTCGCTTGGCAGGAAATGCAGCTTTTCGACCACTCTGCACAATCCCGGTTCATCGAAGGCCAAATGTAACGCTCTGCTACCAGCTTGCGGTAAGCACGTCGTCCCGGATGAGCCAATGAATGTAGTAAGTTGAAAACTTGACGTCTGAGGCAAGCAGGAACAAAAGGACGTATGATTGCCGTCGAGACATGACAGAATAGTTCAACGTCTCGAAACAGCTTAAGCTTTTACAGCTGAAGTGTGGGATTCCGCAGGAGGTCGCCGAGCTCGGTGCCAGTTGATTGAGCGCGGGCCAACTCCTCCGATGAGACTGCTGTCGAAATTCCTTGCAACGATGTTGTTGTCTCCAGTGACATATCCGTGGTGAATTGTTCGATGAAATCCATTCTCTAAAATTGCCAGGGCGAAGCGGTTATTGTCGGTATAAATGATTATGTGCCGGCCCTCAAAGATGTGCCGAAAATGACGAACAGCTTCATAAATGGAGTGCTGCTCTCTGTCGTACGTAGACTGCTTCTGAGTGGATGGTGAAAACTTGCGGCTGAAAAAGGCCAATGGTTGCCAGGTGTTGCCACGATGCTGCTGGAGGACTGCTCCGATGCATCGGTGAAGACTGCCCAATAGGCGTTGATATTGGGGTGAGCAAGTAATGCTGCATTTGCGAGCGCATTCTGGTAGCTGACGAATGCTTCTTCTTACTCTGGTGTCCTTCAGATTTGGTCCTATAAGTTGGTTTTTGAGCGGTCTGAGAAGTTGAAATTGGTACCTAAGAAAGCCCGGAGACGTTTTACCGTTTTAGGTAATGCGACATTCATAATTGCTGACACTCGATGGTGGTGGAGAGATTCCATGAGCAGAAACTAGGTGGCCAAGGAAAACCACTTCCACTTTACAGAAAAGAGACTTTGACGCATTGATAGTCCAGCGATAATGAGTCCAGCTTCTTGAAGTCACTGAAACAAGATTCTTAAATACTCTAGGTGCTGTTCCTGGTCCCTTGAAGCTACCAGGATATCGTCGATATACAGGCAGACGAACGAAAAATCTTGTGCCACCTCATCCATGAATCGATGTAACGTGTGCGCGGCGTTGCGCAGACCAAACGTCATGAAAGAAAGAGGCCGAACGGGGTGATAATCACCGTCTTCTGGATACCTTCAGGTGCGACTGGTATCTGGTTGAAAGCACGAACCAAATCGATCTTCGAAAAAAATTTTCTTGCCATGTAGTTCAGCAGCAAAGTCTTCTAGGTAGCGCACTGGATAGGAATCTAGAATGGTTAGGTCATTTCAGCGTCTGTAATCGCCTAAGGTTCGCCACTCACCAGTTTTGATCTAGAGCGATGCCTAGAACAACCATTTTCTCTAATTCTTCCTTTGCGATTTTTAGACGACCTGGAGCTAGTCGCCTGGCCTTGCTGGATACGGGAGGACCAGTTCTCGTCTTAATGAAGTGCAGCGTCGAATATTGCTGCGGTCTCTCCTGGTTGGGTGACGCATCGGAATTGGCTTAACAGTGTGGCGTATGGTTTCTCGGTGACTGCTGGAACACGTTTGGGCGAGAGACACTTCCCCCTTAGCTGAACAGCCTGTGGTTCCAACGACGACGCGCTGCTTTTTGAGGTCGACAAATAAGCCGAAATGGCCCAGCAGGTCGGCTTGGATGATGGGAACAGAACTATCTGCCACGAGAAATCGCCAGTGGATATCTCTGCGAAGGCAGGTGGGGATGGTGAACCGACATATCCGATCCGGTGTGAAGGCGGCATGAAGAATGGGGAGAGTCTACCGCCGCTAGCGACTCGGGTTGGCGTTTTTCTGGAAAGTACACCCAGCCGAGCACTTTTTACCGTCCTTATGAAACTTTGTGTGATACCACCAGATGAAGTTTGCGGATAATGGGACACGTTGATTATGCATGCTTCTCGACTTGGACTTACGACGACGTTTCCCATAGAGTAGATCGAGAACGCGGTGCATGTTTGGTCAATTCCTCAACTTGCTGGATGACGTCACTCGTTACAACTGCTTGTACGTGAAGTGGAGATTAAATCTCATAGAGAATGTCTGCTTGTTCGGCTAGTTCTGCGAGAGTAGCGGAATGGATAGGCAGGCACGCATCTCTTTTGGCAGATGCACTGTCTCGTCAATGTCCGAAACTAAGCTCTTCAGGTGACGCAGGTGTTGTGATGCTGTACGGTCTCCTAATTTGTCTCCGTCTAAGAGCTGAATAATTTAAGCCTCTTTAGACTTTGAAAAGCGCTGGATGCTCCTGCTCTTTTTAAGATTTTGTATGGGTTGAGCACTGGTGGATCAAAGATGTTTCCCGCTTCTGCAGCATAACGCGTGTCGATTAGTGGTACTGGCCGATAAAATGTTTGCCTCTCGGACAGAATCCCACGGTTGACAAATTGTACCTCCAATTGCACAAACCACAGCGCTGGTCTTTTAGCACAGAAAGGTTTTTTTTTTGTGGATTGGTGTGAATCTTCAATAAGAAACTAGGACACCCGTGTATTCATAGTGTCAGAATTTTTACTGACTAAACACAGCCTCCCATTATTTCTGTTGTTTACTACAACTAAGTTTCCCTATCCAGTAGTCTTAATTTCATTATTTTTACGCGTGAGGCAGGTAGATGCACCAGAGTTTAGTCCAATCGCAAGTTTTATTTACAGCGTGCTGCAGTTTTACGGTAGCGGACTTAATTGTGCTTTCGGTAGCCAGAATAGCCGTATCGTCTGCGAACGTAGCTACCCAGCTTGTGCCCTCAGTTTGTGGTACGTCCCGGTTATACAAAAAAAAAACAGAGTAGGGCCAAGACACTCCCTTGCGGGACCCCGGGGGCGATGTCTTAGAATTCCGATTATTCCGTTCCGTGCTTGGATTCGGTTCCGGCTCACAGAAAGGCGAGGCTTTAATTTCACCGATTGGCGTGTGTGAAACGAATGCGGCATGTGCTGTGTTATAAGGGATGCATGACGCCGCTCGTTTTGCGGTTGCTGTGATTGGTCCGGCGGAACAAACATAACGGAACCAAATGGAATATTTCGCGATGCGGATGCAACAACAAAGTGTCGATAAAGCGAGATTAAATAAAATTTATAAGCGAAGAACGTTCGGAGTCACCAAAAATGTAACGGTTCAGCTACATAAAATATAAATAAATATATATAAATATTTTATTGTTTAAGAAAAAACAGAAAAAGAATTGTTGTTTTTTTGTGTCCAGGTCGAACCAAGCCAGGAAGGTATGTTCACAAGAGAGTTCCAAACAGCACATATTAATTGGGGTTAGGATCTAAAGCTCCCAGAATGAAAGTATAAATAAAATATACTCCTCACTCCATTTGCCCATTGTTTTGCTTTTCAATGAAAAACTACTTTTATCGATTTATTTTTTTTTATTATTTTGTAGCATGTTTTCTGTGAATTGCATGTAACCATATTAATGACCGCACGCGTTTGAATCCCAGACGTCCACCATGTATAAAGGGTAATTCTTACCAATGCTGAATTTATATTTCTGCCCACTGCTCAGCAATTATCCTCAAAAAAACGCTCTTTACTCACTTCACTTACTTGTGTCAAAAATTACTTCGTGTCTTTATTTTAATTGTACAAGACTTCAAAATTCAATTGTTTTGACTGCTGGTTGCCAATGTTTGTACAAATATTGTTTTATTCGCTAGAAGCATATGTTAATTAAATAAAGCATGGATTATAAATTGAGATACGGTGTAACGTGTTGAGTAAATTTTACTCAGTAATAACTCAATACTTACCTTGCATGTAAAAGTATTACTGAGCTGAGTGTAGATTCTCGATAAAACAAGCATAATATTGAATTCGACACATTTCATTTTTCTTTCGCTGACGGTGATAGCAAATTTTTTAATCATAAGCTAGCAAATTCTTTAATAAGGAACCGGTACAAGTTAAGTGAGGGTCATATGTTTGTTCGTTTGCTCATTTTTTAAATTACATATATTTGCTGCTAAATTACATCAAATTCAATTATAAGTATGCATTTCTAAACGACTGTGAAAAATAACCTTCGAATGCAGTAAAAAATATTGATGGTTTATTCTTTTATTGTATTACAAATAGATTTGATATAATTTGAAATTTCTACTGAAATATTATCTAAGTAGGCTAAAAATAAAAAACAATTTAATATAAATCATTTTGGAGGAAAATAAAAAAAACCTCCAGCATAAAAGAAGTAGTAATGAATAATAAATAAAAAATAATGCTTATTAATAGTAAATAAAGCATACATAATCAGCAAATTAATAAATATGTAAATAAATGTTGTAAGTATATTTAAATAAATAAATACAGCGATATTTCGATAATTCGAAACTCAGGCGAGCTTACTAAACATTCTAATTATTTGAAAGAATGTTTGCTGTAGATTATTTGACAATGTGGGGAAGGAAACGTTCCCTACAGCTCCCTATATATAGTTGAGCAGAGAACACAACATAAAACAAAAATAAAATCGAATTACTGAGAGGAAACAAGCTACTGATATCAAATTATAGTGTGTTTGCTCAGTCAGGATGCCAGAAATCGCTTCGTTAACGAGCGTACCAAAACATTATCAGTCCGAATTATCAAGAGTCGATTGTATATGTACATAAATAATTATGACAATGAATGAACAAAGCAAATAAATACAGTGGACTCCCCCTAAGTCGAATTGTTACGGGATACCATAATTTGTTGGACTTAGAGAGAGATTTTTGTATAGAAAATTATACAGTGGACTCTCCTTAAGTCGAAACTCTCCCTTACTCGAACTTTTTCGGCATATTTTACATACATTTCCCTCAACTTTCCATACAAAAACCTCTCTCTAAGTTAAACTCTCTCTAGCTCGAACAAATTTTGGTATCCCGTGACAATTCGACTTAGGGGGAGTCCACTGTATATATATTATATTAGAAGTGATGGTTGGAGTGTCAAAGTTCGAATATATACATATATATTGTATGCATTTATATGTATATATATATATATATATATATATATATATATATATATATATATACATACAAATTAATAGTGAATACATAAAAAATAAGATATAAATAAAAAATAAATGTATAAATTAATAACGTAAGCAAATTATCTAACACATAAATGCGTTTGAAAATAAATAAGTGAAAACATAATAATAAAAAATGTAGGATTTTAAAAAACAAGATAAAAAAAATAATTTATATTATTACAAGTCGGTTATCATCAACAGTTGAAAAGCGCAGTAAAAATAACTAAAGTTTACGCATATTACTTTCTTATATCGCGTTGTTACTAGAAAACGAAAGCGACCACACACGTTTTAACAGTGAATTAAAACACATACGCAATAAATAATATATAGTGAACATACTTATATAAATATATCTTACTATTTATTATACACATAAACCTTTCCGTTCTAGCGTCATCTTCAATTGTATATTATGTAGTGGGTTTACTTGAGAAATTTTAAGAGATGTAACATGTCTATTCACATTTAAGTCTGTTGCAAGTCTGACTTCCTATTAAGTTGCATATCAAATGATTGAAGATTTTCTAGAGGATCCAGGTCGGCAAATAAATCAAACCAATTCTTAATTACTGTTTTTTCATTAGATTTTGATGATGTATCATGAATAGAGTCATCATTTTGATATTGGCTTTTCTTATAGGTGTCGATTAAAAACTCCTTCGGCTCTAGATTCACTTTATTGGTGAAATATTTGTCAATGACAGTGTTTCCAGTCCACAAACTCGATAAATCGTTGTCAATGTTAGCAGTTGCATTATCAATCTCCTTGATAGTCTGTGAAAGCTCAATCAATATGTCATTAACAGGATTTTCATAGTTAACTTCTGTGGGTGCACTTTCTTTATCGTGAAAGTCTTCCTAAAATATATAAAAAAATATAGATATATTAATAGTTTACAGTTTAGTTACACAATTACTTCGTGGGAAATATTAGTTAGAAGTGTGTTAATTAAATTAAATAACGATTTGTGGAACTTTTTTCAGATAATTCTATGACACCTGACCAAGAAAAAGTTGAACAATATACTTTAAGTTGCACAAAAGATGAAAAGGCACTGGCTACTATATTGCAGTGCATGAAACCTACTCCGATTAATAACATTAAAAATTGTAAGACATCGACGGATACCTGGATAAGTTCAAAAAATATTTCCCAACGTAAAGGACCGACAAGATAAGACATTATTCAAGCAACTTCTTCAGCTAAAAATGAAAGCTAACAATGTTAATTCCTGCCTTTAATGACAAATTCTCTTCCGCTGTCGCTGAATTTTATTATCATGTATTTGCCATCATATTATGTTACTTGAGGACAGATTTACCACCTTTGTTCCTCAGAGTGATTATCCACCTTGACGCGGTTCTTGGAAAAATGCTGGTGTATCAGCACCGGTCATTCTCCCACCCTGCACCGGAAACTATAAGGTAACCACCCCACCTTTCCTAACTCTTCATCTCTCAACCTTTTTAACCTCTAAAAAAACGGACCACAAGGTCGTTGTTAACAGTAGAGTTAAAAGTTTATCTGGGAAAATTTTCAGTAAGGACAGAACCTAATCATTCCGGAACTGGCAGCTTTATTTAGAGCTATACTAGAGGTTATATACCTTCCTGGAGAAGGGTTAACGTTGTCTTTATACCCGATTCGGGGAATGGACCTAGTGAGCTGCCTAAATCCTATAAACTCCTATAGATTTGTACTCAAGACAATAGAGAGACTAATTGATGTTCATATCAGACTTGTTATAGTCGTCCAACCCTCTAAACTCAAACCAGTTCGCATAAAGGAAAGGCAAATCCACAACAGGTGCCCTTCACCAGCTTGTAAAGAAAAACGCACTGGATTTCAAAGAGATTGCCCTATGTGCTTTCCTCGACATCGAGGGTGATTTCATCAGCACCGGGTACGACTCGATCTCAAGAGCTATCAGTAGCCGAGGCATCGAAGAATCGACTAACCCTTGGATCAGTGCCATGGAAAGTGGTTTAATTACCTTCCACTTTCGGAGGAGTGTCGGTTTCTGTATCTGCGGTCAAGAGATGCCCACAGGGGGGTCTCTCCCTTACTGTAGTCCACTAGTTACCGACAATCTGCTTACAGATCTCATCTGCTATTACTAATTATACTATTAACAGGTGTGAGAAATTAACACGTGTGGACACTATGACAACATATTATCTTAAAACTAGCTTCACACGGCGCGCGTTGCTATGCATATTAAAAATTAAATAAAAATTGTGAGCACTGAAATCAGCTGTAATCTTCATTACTCACTACTGTAGGGAAGAGGGGGAACACCTTTGAACGTGGGTACCTTTGAACAGGACATACGTTTTTATGAGGTTTTGTTCAAAGGTACCGCCCTCTCCAGATGTGGAATATTTTGAGGATTTAAAATCTGGTCACAAGTACTTAGATTACGGTCAGCTCTAATGAAATAAATTTCAATTGTGAAATACAATCATGACGAAGATAAATTGCAATAATAAATGCTATAAATAACAAAACTACATACATATGTACTAACAAACATGATGACAGACATACATCCAGCATGCTTTAAAACGCCATGTTCCTTTACTTTCATAAATACATATGTATTTTCATACACAACTCACAACATAAAGTCGCATACAAAAATGTCTCCTAACATTATTTATCTAAAAAAAAGTGAGCTACCGAAACAATCTATATATTTGTATGTATATAGGCAAAGCCCAGTCAAATATACGGAAGAGAACATGGCACATAACAACTTCAAAGTGGGGTGGATGTGGGTGGAATGGATGTGCGTATGCGGACTGCACTGGCGGGCTGTTGATTGCAATGATCTACGCATATCTAAAATATGTAAATCTCAAATAATTACATTTTTACAGTCTCCGTCTCTCGTAGCGTTAACATCGTGGTGACTATTTGACAGTTTGTCCTTTTCAGTGCGCTCATATTTGAGTAGTATTCTCCTCTCGCTCACTCCTCGGCTGTTTACTTATATTTCGTCAACCGCGTGTTCATACTTCCCACGCGTACAGTAATTTTCCTCACATACATCATGGCCCCGGGCCGAATAAAACATAACCCGGGAACAAAGAAAAACAAAACCTCAACTTTCGATGAATTCCCTTGCCTCCTATCTAATACCAACACCAAAAACCCTAGATTTGTCCTAATATCTGCCAAAGAGGAAAAAAACCCCACTGTCATATATGCCATTAGTACAGAATATGAGAGCATCACTCAATTGAGAGACGACAACCTCCTCATTCTTGCCAAATCACAAAGGGTTGCGGACAAATTTCTGCGTATGATAAATATCGCGAACCAATGTCCTGTGATTTCCAAACTACACGCTAATTTGAACTCTTGCAAAGGAATTGTATACGCCCCTTAGTTGATCAACATTGATGATAGCGAAATTATATGTGAGATGAAGTCGCAGGGTGTGACTGACGTATATAGATTCACGAAACTCATTGACGGTACACGTCGTGCTACGGGTCTAGTTCTTTTAATTTTCGACCTCTATCAGCCCCCGAGTACAGTCAATATTAGTTGGTACAAAGCAAAGGTGCAGGAGCATTTCCCTAACCCCATGCGTTGCTGGAAGTGCCGGTTACTTGGCCACACCACAAAAATGCTCCAATACCAAGGTCTGCGCAAACTGCAACCTCCCCCCACACGAACCTGCAGAATGTACTCGCACCATGTGCGCCAACTGTGCAGAAGCACACCCATCAACATCTACCTCATGTCCAAAATATCAACAGAATAAAAAGACACTTAAAATCAAAACTAAAAACAAGTGAAGTATGGCAGAAGCCAAGCGAATATACAACCAAGCACACCTTTCACCCGCCAATCACACCTATGCTGAGAAAATCAAGCAGCCTACCACAACAACTGGACCCTTAAAACTAATCTTAAACTTCCTAAGGCGAAGTAGGAATTACCTTCTGCAGACTGAAATCCTGCCAGCAACGGGCGACGTGGACGAAACTGCACCCGCTGCTCGTCTTATTGAAGGTTGTCCAAATAAACCTCCACCACAGTAAGGCGGCCAGTGCTAACCTCTTCTCTCTCCTCGCAACGGGGAGAATGGACATTGCCCTGATCACCTACTTTCAAACCCTAACGGTGACGTTAGTAGGATAAGAACTTGTATTGTAACTAGGAAAGATCTAAGCATTTTTCTTCTACCAACTTACAGCGGCGAAGACCAAACCACGGTCAAACTCGATTGCATGAAGGGTAATGCGCTGGTCATGGCATCAGTATACACGCCCGGAGCGGCATGTAATGCTCCCCATACCTCCCCGTGAGAAGAATTATGACATCAGCCAAGAAAAGAAAGTGGGACTGAATGCTTAAAGCACCAATGCGTTTCTTAATACCTGAATAATAATTTATTGACCCCTTACCGCTGGTGGGGGGAAGTCAACTTACTACACAGAATTTTGTATGGAACTGAACTTTATTTGTGCATATCATTACTTATATAGTATAAATGTGTAGAAGTACTACCCTAACGAGGTCTTGTACAACGAGGCAAACGTGAATAGGGTAGATAATTTTATAATTAAACTAATCAGAAGGCACTATGACCTCTTCCAACAGTCTGATCTTTGGGGCTTACTACCCCAATAGTATGTACCATGAAAGGGTGCGCCTTAACGGCTTTATTCCTCCCGAAGCATTCCTCTATCTAGACACAATTGGCCTAATACAGGATCCACAAGGATGTCCTATCATCTTCCATGTCGTACGCCGAACAGTGGATAGGCGACTTCAATACGAACCGGATGTCGTTCGCACACACGAGGATCTCCTCCGGTTCAGTAGAGCGATCCCCGCTCGAGATAGGAAAGAGTCTGCCAAAGAACGGCAATTTTACTGGTGGTTACACCAAAACCAGCCTCCGCCACCGCTAGCTTTTCCACAGGATCAGGTAGTTGACCAGAGTGGCCAGCTTACATGGTTTTTAAGGTAGCTTTAAGAGAAAAAGAAAAATAATAAAACATTAAATCCAAAAAAAAAATATACATATGAAACAAAAACAAAAAAAAAAAGGTGCATCACGGCGTATAAATTATATATGTTATGCATATACACAACATATACGCCCTGGTGCACGCGTCCGTACTGTTACGGACATAGTTAAGATAGTATTAAGTTTTATGTTAGGTTAAGTTAGTAATAAATAGTAATTAAGTTAGAATAAGGTAGTTTAAGTAGTTAAGTTTAGCCAAGTTTTTACAAGTTTTCTTGGCAAATGAATAAAGAAATAAAAGATTGTCTTAATGACTAAAAAAAAAAAACATAGATTAAGCCGAAAGGCACATTTAGAAAGTAGATCAGATTAGCTTAGAGTACCCGCATAGGGTCAGTAGGTTAGTATTAAGAACATTTGTAATTCTTAAGATAGTTAAGCTAGTTTTAAGTAATTTTGTCTAGCAAGTAAGGAAATAGAATAAATTGAATAAAATTATATTAAAAAAAAAAAAAAAATAGTATAAATGTGCTTATTCTACATTTTAATTTTTTCTTATGTTACAAGATATGTATGCAATCGATATGCAATCGAGGTAGAGGATCGAAAAGCGCCTGCTAAAGACGGTATAACAAAACGGGCTTTAAAAATATCAATGTAGGCCCGCCCAGACGTTTTCGTTGGCATGTATAGGGCATGCTTAAGCGAGGCAACATTTCTGGAACAATTTCTGAAACCACCTGAGGAACCCTCATCTTATCGACCGCGATGTATGCTCGAAACTATGGACAAATTTTTAGAGCGAATTATATGAAACAGACTATAGCTTATCATTGAAACCAATGATGGACTCGCGGAATAACAGTATGGCTTTAGAAAGGACCGATCGACAATCGACGCGATTGAAGTTGTAATAGACAAAGCCTAATCAGTTATAGAAGGAAGAGGATGGAAAGGAGGCAGTAAAAAGAACTGGTCCCGTATTTTACAATGCCTCGAAAGATTAAATGTACCGAAGTACATATTAAGATTAATCAGGAGCTACTTTACTGGTAGGTTGCTCATTTACGACTCCGACGACGGGACGAAATTGTATAAAACTATAGAAGGCGAGCCCCAAAGGTGACAACATTTTTCGACTTCCAGTCCCCAGGGAAGTATCCATTGTAGGTTTTGCTATAGTAGTCGTGGCGAAACGCCATTATATTCCATTTATAAAATACCTCGGAGTTATGATTGACGCTCGGCTAAATTTCAAGCGTCATCTCGCATACGTTTGCGAGAAATCCCCAAAAGCGATAGGCGCCGAATATCATGTTCTCAAGCCTTTGACAAAGTTTGGCATGAAGACATGAAATATAAACTATGCCGATCTCTACTGTCGAAACTTTATAATATTTTAGCGAACTATCCCTCTGCTGAGATCTTCCGTGTGAAGCATGGAAATTAATACTCTGCTTTTAAAAATAAAAATGCTGGTGGGGTGTGGGAAGGGAGTGTTCTTGGCCCTCTGCTATACCTACTGTATACTAGTGATTTACCACAAGAAGAACACAATAAAGCCACAAACTAAAAAGTGCTAAATGGCGTAAAACGATATGAGTGCCTTGGTGTGACAGGAGCAAAACTCCAAAATCAGGATTTCCGAATCCAAAGGTTGTGTACTCGGATAAATCGAAGATGGAAATGGGCACAGACGCAGACATTTTCTCCGAAGTTTTGAACTTGCACTGCTCTATTAGACTACCTGGTCATTGCAGTGTTTTCCAAACGGAGGACCTGGCGGGCAAAGAAGCGGCCAAAATGATATCGTTGTTGGAAATCCCACCGGCTGCTATTACCATTATAATCGACAATCAAGCGGCCAAAAAGCAATTTCGGCTATAAAAATCAAATCGAAGCTAGTCGCAAGCTTCCGCGAAGAGCTCTATGTTCTTGGTACGCAACATTCGATTACTCTATGCTGGGTCCCAGGTCATAGGGACATAACCGGCGACAAGGTAGCCGAAGAACTTGCCAGGAAAGGGGCCGTAACCGACCTACACCAAGGCAATCCCATGTATTAATCCACCCCTGGCAAACGGATGATAGAATCATGAAGAAAGTGGATGATGGAATCATGAAGCTAGCTAATGAAATTGAAAATTTGTCAATGTCCCAGCCCCTGCATTTTGAGACAAAGAGAGAGAGAATTGAGAATTCTTCTTCCAAGACCTTCAAGAACGTGTAGATATCCCAATAACATCTATTTTCAGGTCCGTCAGGATTTCGGAATGGTTGGAATGAAAACCTCACCCACACCTGAGGAAAAGTGGCATGATCTCGGCTGAAGAAGCAGACATCATCAACTTGAGCATCACAATGGGTCCATTCCAGAGGAGCTGAGTGGGTTATGTCTATCAGAAATTGAAATTGACTATGTTAAAATAAATAAAATTGTAGATATTGCAACCAAACTAAATGACTTTTTCATTGATAGTGTGGATGAAAAAAATAATTGTATACTCAATTTATATTATGATGACAATATAAGACAATCGATGTGCGTATTTGAATTTACAGAAGTGAATACTGGGGAATTGTAGGAAATTATCAAAAAAACATGAACGATAAAAGTGATTTTAATGGCCTTGGCATGATATTAGACTGAACAAGCATAATGATTCCAGTTTTGCATAAAATAATAAATGAATCACTAAAAAATGGTGTGTTCCAAGTTTGTGGAAGGAATCGGTTTTCGTTCCAGTTCAGTCCAATCAATATTATGCCTCTATACGAGAACATTCTAGAAAGAGTAGTGTGTAGGCAGCTGGAGGAATTTCTGATTCATAACGGCGTACTTTGTGAAGATTAAATCCGGGTTTCGTAAGGGTCATTCAACTGAAACTGCGTTGGCCTGGAGTTTGAATGAGTGGAAAAAGGAACTGGATGGAAACCTGATATTGGAGCTTTTTCTAAATTTTAAAAGAGCCTTCGAGACCGTATACAGAAACGTACTATTAACTAAACTATATAAATTGTTAATAATAGACGTTACAATAATATATATTGTAGGTAAAAATCAAAATGCACGTGAATGTAAACTGAACTGTGATACTGATTATCATTATACACGACTGTTTAAAAATATATTGATGTCGCATGTTTCAAAAACTAAATGTATCTGTATTGGAAACAGTTAGATATGTACGTATTAAAATAAATAATGACCTTAATGATTGTTTGGAAATTTATTATTATTGTTATAGTGGACAATACGTTATCCTTTAATATACATACATGCTGATTATATACATATGTAGTAAAATATCGAAAAAAAAAATAACTATATCGGTAGAATAAGAGATAGAATCTCTATAAAATGTGCAATAAATATTTATAATTCAATCATACTACTGCTCATCAATTCTTTATCTGCGCAATATACAAAAACTAAAGAATTTACAAATTTTGCAAAATAGAGCGTTGAGATGGATACTAAAATGTGGCTTTAGAACCCAGATAATCAATATGCTTAGTAAATTCAAATGGATGAATGTAGTACATGTATCTCTCTCTTGTACCCTTGTAGAAACTTGCAATATGTGGATAGTTCTATAGCTTAACAAATGTGGGAGATTTTCGTTTCCGCCTTTATAAAAGAGAAAGAAATCAGAACAACATATTGCATTGAACTCAATTGTTCAATAATTAGGATATACATGTTAAATCGGACAATAATATAGTTCGATTTAAGAATTGTATTCCTCAACAAATTGTTAATCGGTGTTAAATTTTATAAAAAAAAATAGTCAAAATAGTCTTTCACAGCAAACATAACGAAGTCTGAACAAGAGAATTCAACTGGCTCAAGCCCCGAACAAGCCCAAAAAACAACCAGGATGTGACAATATATACCCAGATATGATAAAAAACCTGAACAACCAGAACAGAACAAATTTTACTAAAAGTAATTAACAACATATGGGACTTTGAGGACAGCATACCAGCAAACTGAAAAAAATTTACTGTTATAACTATTTTGAAACCAAACAAAACCCGCTTATCAACCAAGAAATTATAGACCAATTTCGTTCATCTGTATACTAGCCAAAGTTATGGAAAAATCGTCACCAACAAACTTAACCACCACTTAGAATCCTTAAAACTAATTCACATAGAACAGGCGGGCATTCCGTAAATACTTTTCCACCATTTATCAAGTATCCAACCTAAAACAAAACATAATCACAGCGTTCAACAACATCAAGAGGGTAATGGATATTTTCATAGATTTCAAAGGTGTGGAGAGACAGACATGAACAAGATATTAAGATGGAGTGCTTCACCAAACAATGCTGGATCTCGGTGAAATGGAATAGCACAGAATAAAAATGGAAACAAACAAAAGTAGGATGTGGGCTGCACATCCAGCCCGATCCTATTGAACACTTTTATCAACGATCTAATCAAACAAGTCAAGGACATAGGCATCAACGTTTCTATCTACGGAGCAAACATTTTAACAATGGTTTCCAACCAAATAAGATCAAAAATAAACACAACACAATATAATGCTTTACGAATACAGGAGAAGGGAAACTACACCCTCAACACCACCAAAAAGCTTCAAAAATAACATATCAATGCACACAGAACATAACCTACAAGCAGCTTAACTATACAAAAAGCTAAGACTAAAATCAGAAAAATCCCGTGGTTTTATAAAGTACCCTCAACCCATCGACTCAAAACATGTTCCAATTTCGTACACATAACTGAAAACACTCTCGACACCACTGGACCAACACCAAATATCAACGCAACCCTACCACCCACGAACCCGCTACATTTTCTATCCATGCAGATCAACATACTACTTAAAAACAAACCCACCCATAGAGACAGCAAGACAAATCGCATTAGCAACTATCGATAAAAAAATTCTCAGAAAATTGCTGATACTATTAAGAGACAGTATCGGAGCTGGCGCTCCAATTTACTGCGATGAATTTAGCCACTACTTCGCGTTACCTGCAATCTCAACAGTTTTTGAAGGCATAGAATGTGCACTGAACCAAAAACCGCCCTACAATCATTAACTAGCTACAAGGCTAAATACGAAAACTGTACCACACCCCGCCAAATTGGGACATTGTATCAGCTTCGATCTGATACCAGTCCATGTAGATATCAGAGGAAACGAGATCGCGGACAGCCTTGCCATAAAAGGCGCAAACATCATCAACAGAACCCCGAAAGCATACCAATGGCAAACCGATTACAACGAAACAAAATCCACTTAACAACAGGAATTAAAAATCGGACAAACTGCAAGGGAGGGGAAGAAGTATCAAAATATCAAATGCTTTTATGACACCGTAGCCGAATCACCGGTAGCAAGATTTAGACTTATGAATTGCCGACAAAGTCTGAATCTGACATATGCAACCTATGCAGCATGAACGAACGACCGGAGGAATATCACTTAACAAACAAAGCACCAACACATAACGCCCGAATCTTGGAATTCGACTACTACGCAGAGGGTGCCAGGTTCGAATCCCCAATTTACCAACTTTCATAATTCACGGTTCCACCTCTTTCGATTCACTGACAATGCTCAAAGAGTATTCCTGTCTAGAAAAAGCTTCTCAACTTCGCCGCTTGGAGTCGGCATTAAACTGTAGGTCCCTTCCATGCGTGAAAGAACAATAGCACGCACAGCACGAGTGGTTGCTGAGAAGATAGTCTCAGGTCCAACCCGGACTGTCGCGCCACCCATATTATTATTATTATTATATACCGGGTTAATACCCAAAATTATAAAGGCCGACCCAATGTTGGGTAATTACAATTTCGAT
The DNA here is from genome assembly GCA_964034865.1 of Eristalis intricaria. Classification (NCBI taxonomy): domain Eukaryota; kingdom Metazoa; phylum Arthropoda; class Insecta; order Diptera; family Syrphidae; genus Eristalis; species Eristalis intricaria. The sequence goes on along the minus strand of OZ035875.1, from coordinate 24,165,985 downwards.
GTTATGAGTCAACTTCTGTTCTATATTCCCATGTTTTTCATATTGTCGCATGAGATTTTAATAAACACTATACTAATTTTTTACATAAATTCAATATTTCCTCGTAGGAATATGTAAAAACAAATAAATGAATGAAAGTAAGACAAATTATGATAATAAATTGTTGCTTGAAAAGGGTAAGCAACAGCATTCAATATCGGACTACGATGTACATGAATCTAAGGAAATTCAATGTTTCTTCATGTGCATAAAAAGGAACAATATATCATAAACACTGTCAGTTTTCAAATTACATTCATATAATTTGAAAGGAGACAATGCGTTTCACAGACAAGCCAATTTTATAGCCTCTGCTCTTCTTGACGCATCAAACCAAGGGTACCATCTAAGTGATTCGGGCAGATTTGGTTCTTTATTAATCAAAAGAATACCCTAATGGAAAGGGATTTGTGGACACAAAAGTTTAAGTGTATCAATCATATATTTATTTAAACCCAATGCAATGACTTATATTTCGTTTTGATTGAAATTAGATTCATATGATACTATGCCCCCATCAAAGAATTAGAATTTGTAACATTTTACTGCTAAAATATGTCAAAATTCGGTTTGAAGCCGACTTGTGTTGTTACGAGGCAAAATACAGGTACGAAATTTAAAATAGCAGAGTACATATTCCCAGTAAAAACATCCGGATTAGCGGATCTACGGCAAAAGCGCAAAAATCGAACATCCAAATAATAAAACCATCATACCATTCGGTCATTAGATCCAGCTTGAGGGCTTATACAACCTCCTCAGTAAAAAACATATGCCCCGAAGCCGGCTTACCATCCATCGAGCGCCGGACAGACATTCTTACTTCCCGACTTGCCCCCAAAATATGCCAATCTTACAAATCACCAGTGGTCATGGATGCCAAGAAAGTGCTACATCGCAAAGTGCCCTTCCACCATATATCTAGCACTTAAGTCCTCCTCTAACATAGGTATCACACCTGAAATTAACGCATCACCACTCGGATTACTGTCAGCATTGCTACTAGCACTCCACGCGATCCATACTACGCTTGCGACATTTAAAAAATATCTACCAGCAACCAAATCTTCTCTCAGCTATTCCTGGAATTGAAAGCCCAATTCAACACGAACCTGTGGGACACTTGTGTGGGACACGTAGACGGCTCAAAATCCGACAACAGTACTGGCTTCGCTATCGTTACGAAAACTGGTGAAGTGCTTCACGCGGTTAGACTAGTCAACTACTATTCTATCTTCTCTACTGAATCTCACGCAATTTTAAAGGCCACTGAACTAGCACAAAACAATGCAAAGAACATCATGATTCACTTTGACAGCCTCTCATCCCTAAAGGCCATCACCAATTTAAATAACCGCTCTCCCACAATCCGCGACAACATAATCAAATGTAGATGTAGATAATGGTTGTCTGGGTCACGCAGATATAAAACGCAATATTTTAGCCGACAGTGCAGCCAAAACTGCCGCAGAAGAACTAAACATCTCACCACATCCACCCACTAAATCGGATTTCCTGAGGACGATAAGCAATTATTGGGAACAGAAAAGAATTGTAGAATGGAACGCTTACACACATCACTACTCCGCCATTAACCCAAAAGCTAGTCCAACAACGGGGTACTACTACGAGGTACTACGGGGTACTCGTAGACACATCCGCTCGAATGAATGCATGTTTTCTGCGCCTTTGCCTCGGACACACGAAATTAACCCACAGCTACCTTTTAACGTATGTTGAATCTTTTACAATACTGAACATCGAGACAAAAATTTAACTTTAATTACAGCCAGCCGAAAGTCCTGGTAGCTATATATTGTAATAAATAATAATAAATAATTTTTCTTGTCTGCACAAAAATAATTATTTTTGTCCACGAGACTTTCCATTACGAACGCAGCTTGAGAACAAAACACACGACAGTCGTGAATAAACGGATAGTGCAATACTTAACCAAGGTAGAACTTTTAAAGTTTCAAAACAACATGAACCGTTACCGACAAATAAGTAAAACCCACATCTATACCCATTTTGATACATACCCTAGGTATTTAATCCGAAAGGGTATATACCGGGTAAATGCGAATCACTATTTCAAACTTTGCCGCCATGGAAACGTGCCTTTAAAAGTATTGCCTATGTATTAATATATATGTATATTATGTATATGTATATAATATGTATTTAATAGCAAAACCCTTTTAGAATAGCAAAAAATTATATTCTGAGATTTACCAACGCCATCCTAAACCTACCCGATTTATATCATTGAAAACTCTCTTATAAGCAACACAATTTTATGCCCATGCTTATGTACTATTATCCGGGGAGTACTGCAGTTGTGAGATTGCAATCACCATTAATTTTTTTCTTTCATTTATTTTATATTATATTTAATTTTTTGTCCTACCAAGCTATCAAAGTACATATTTTATGTCATTTAAAATCACTTCACTAATTTTTTTAAAATTAATGATAGTTTTCACTTTATAAAATGCTTTCATTTTGAAGTATTTTTTGTTTACATAGTTTTGGAAAGTAGTTCTATACTTTTTTTTGCGAAATTCCTCAAAACGAAATCTTTCATTTGAAGAATATAGTATAATTTACATTCCATTTGTATCGAGGGAAGTAACACGCAAATATAATATATTAAAATTAAATAACTTAATGCATGTACTCACTGAAAAGAACAACGACTGATCAGTATCTTGAACTTGGACAGTAATATTTTCTATTATGGGCTGCGTAGAATTCTGCGAAAGATCTTTTAGGATGCAAAACTCATATCGAGGAGGCAAGTTTAGTGACGATGATACTGTTTTAAAAGTGGAAGCCGACTTTTTTGAAAACTGAAGTAATGCTGACATATAAGCCACGAGACCATGGGAAAACATGTTACATCTAGCTGCTGACAATAAATCTATCTGCAAATAAGTATTTAGTAATCTAAATTGGTCAAATTTTATTGTAATTACCTTCTGAATACAATCCATGGAGAGTTTATCAAAACTTTCTTTAGCATTACGAACATGAAACTGAGCACGACGAAATTTATCAAGACCTTTATTATTATCCGGATCCAGTTGAATACTAAGAGACTTCATCCAGCACAGTGCAGCTCTATATTCGGTTCTCTCTTTTTCCATACAACGCACAGTAGTTAAGGTGTCTTCTACAGCGCGGTATCGAAATACATCAACTTCATGCTGAAGCCTTATAAGCGGCAGTCTTACAGACATACGCTGTTGCCCGCAATAATATATTGCCTTACCGGAATTAGTTATACTTGTTCCGGTGGTCTTACTCCTTTTACCAATTTCCTTTAGAAATCTTCCAAAAGTGCATTCTTCCTGGGAAAGTATGCATAGCCTTTCCTGATACTGGTCTATTACTTTGTTTAGTTGTGCACAAGTGTCCGAAATCGATTTGAACAACGCTATTTTCGAGTCCAAACCAGCGTCTGAAGAAACAATATATTCATCTTCTTTTGAACCAAATTTTCTTTGTACGGCCTTCTTAGTGACCCAAAATTGATGCTGCACCTCGGACTTCAACATATTTCAATAACAGCCAATATATAAATATATAATCATCAAATTAACAAAATAAAGCAACAAAACAATCCACCACTAAGTAAACTTTAAAATGTTCAAGGAAGAACCGTAATATGTCACATTCAGACACTTCCTTCCAGTGGAAGGCACAGTTTAGCATTTGGGGGAGCTTACATCGTCCACAGGTTTGTTGACGTTGATGTTTAAAAGTGTATAAAAGTGTGTACTGTTCATCTGAAAAATATTGCTGAGGCTTCACGGATCATACTTCACATACATTTCATACAATATACGAAACTGTCATACATCTATAATTTTCTGTTTCTCAGATTCCTCTGGAAGTGTTGTATACTTATGATTTGTATTGTTTAGACGTTTCATTATGAAGACCAAAATTCATTGAAAATTGAAAAGTGTTTAGTGCAGTGAATTTGGGATACTACAGTATCCATGGCGCCAAAGTTTGAAACGCCGTTATTAATAGATCTCTTATATCAACAGTTTCTCAAATAACAATACCCGGGTTTCCCACTTCGCTATTTAAATATATTTGAAGTCATGTCTAAAGGTATATACTATTTTTGCGTTTACTAATTATTAACTATATTAACCAAATTCGCAAAAAAAGGGGAAAATGGAGAAAAATGTAATCATTTCAAAGCACTATATACGACTAACGAATCTTAAAAAATATTGCATAGTAGCCATGAACACATACTTCAAACTCGTTCATTAATCGTGAAGCTCGAGGGCTTGAGCAAAATGTGAATCTCGAGCAAAGATGTGAATTTCTAAAAATTGAATTTAAATTTTTTCTAAAAATTTGTTTGTGTTAATATGAAAATTTGAAGTATAAGTCAAACTGATAACCTAACATTACTCTTCTTTATGTTATGTAATTTCGATTCCATCCAATAGAGAATCTATAGCGCAAACTATTTTGTCCTTGCCAAAAAATTTATGACAACGTGTAAATGGACTAGTAGTCCGACGACGCGCCATACACCAGCAAAAAAAAAAACGGTGATAAGAAACAGGCAGAGAACGCGAATGTAGGTTTTCCCCGTATGACCACGGAAATAAACGGTCACATAATTAAGCAACAAATTCTACGCGGTGCGGCAACAAGTCTCACGCGATCCATACAGGAAACATCGAGATGATTCCAAACGGGCAAATCCCAGATGAGGGATCACTGAGGAATTTCCTAGCGTCCCCTATAGTAAAAACGCGTAGCCGGTTTCAGTTTTCAAAAATAAGGAAAAACTTTACGTACCTTAAGAACAAATTCGATTGCTTGAGAGACGATAATGAAGAAGAAAACGATTTTCCACCACAGTAGGCAAGGAAACTACCGAGGCAACTCCAGCAACGCATCATGGAGGGAAAAAACATAAACAAGAACAGAGGAAGCTCTCTAGCTCCAACTTGCAAACAGGCACGTGGTGCCCCCCGTCTGATGTGTGATGACCTAAAGGACAGTAAGATAAACACAGAAAAAATTATATTCCGATAATAGGATATAGACAGATATAATATAATAGTTAGGGACGTTGATTTCCATGGGTCTCTCTTGAAATTATGCAAGGAACAAAAGTTTAGGGCATTCTCTTTCACACCAAACAGCAACAGAATATTTAATGTAGTCCTGCAAGAGGTGGTGAATTACAAAGCTGAAGAAGTGCAACAGAAGTTGAGAAGATCCCTCAATGGGGGTTTGTTAAAAGCTGTTGACGAAGATTGCCGCTCATTACCCGGTGATGAGGACAGACAATAGGACACAACGGAATCATACGTCATATGCGGATGCGGCAACAGGCCAAAGAGGCAAAAATACTGTGAGCAGTCAGCCCCGCTCTACCCACATAATGATGAAAGAAAAGGAAAGGAGCTTATTAGCGCTTCTCATTGGTCGTGCTCATGTCCTAACATCTACTACCATAACAGCAAATATTAACTCCCTATGTGAAGTAAAGGAAGTAGAAATAGACTTACTATTCAGAGTGGTTGGTCTACAGCCTTGCTCGTACAGGAAACTTGTCAATCCGGTAACAGCAATAAGTGCAATATTAATGACCAGTATGAATACATTTGGAACAATGAGAGAAGTGGTATTGGACCATGCTTTCGAAACTCCGTCTCCTTCAGCCAGACAGTTTTCTCAAACAGTATATGGAATTTCAGCAACTTTTGCTTCAGTTCACATCGGTTGCTATCTCATGCCGCAATCAAGGTCAGAAATATCTAGCATTACTTTCAATTTTCAATTTACTGGATTCAATTGTCTGGATCCTATATTGATTTCTTTGTAATATCCTACAACCTAAATACGGATAACAAGGTTACGTTATTGCTCTCCCTCTCCACCATATGTTTGTTTTATCTTCAATTCTTCCTAATGAATTAAGCACACGAGCTCTTGGAGTACTTTCCTTTGGTTCAAACGATGAAATTGTTTTCTTTGGGTTCGTCAAGTCGTTATATCTCAAATGATGAAGTTGATGTAAGCGAATAGACCTGGAAAATAAATTTCGAATTTTGTTAACATAAATAAAACTAACTTTAATACAATAAAGCGACAATACTTACTATAATCACATTATCTTTCAATATTTTTTCCATGACATCGTTCATAAGTAATGCCACTATGTACTTTCCCGACTAGTTTAGTGTGTGAGCAATCCTTATTTCAGGATGCCTTCCAAAAATGATCTCGATTTCTATCGTTTTTGTCCGCTTTTTCCATCGCCAATCAAATTTGATTTTTCTTGCTATGGCATGGCATTGGCATGGCCATGCCAAATGGCATAATACTTTTCCAAATCGATTAATTTTTTCGCAGTTAATTTCTTTACTTAAAACTGGTTTACGAAAATATTTTTTTTTGCTTATCAAGCAATGCTGTTGATTGTAAACTACTTTCAGATATACCAAAATATAAGGTTAAAATATTTGGAAGATATCTTAATATCTGGATGTAGACCCCGATAAAATGCCCCGAGGATGGTTTCGCAGCCGTAGCATACATCAGGTGCAGCTCGAACGAGAGGATCAAATGTTCACTCATCGCTTCTAAAACCAAGGTCGCTCCACTCAAGCATCATTCAATTACACGCTTAGAACTGCAGGCTGCTCTCCTAGGATCTCGTCTAGCTAAAATCATCGTGGAATCCCACACCATTGCTTTCCAAAAACGCTTTTTCTGGTCGGATTCAAAGACTGTACTCAGTTGGCTGCGGTCCGATGACCGTCGTTGTTGTTGCTGTTCATGTCAGCGAAATTCTTGAAATCACAAATATTGCCGAATGAAATTGGTAGGCACACATTGTTGGACATACAAAATAATCAATTAACCAACAATAATGCCAAATGTTAAATGAAACAATGTACATCAGTTGGGCCCCTATTATTGAGCCAACATCCCACCCTTTAGCTTGTAAGCCTAGTTGTAATCTCAATTGTAAAAATAATTTTTCTGTTCAATAAAAATGTAATAATGTAAAACAATAATAATGTAATAATGTAAAACAATCAAAAACAAATAAATCTAAATGAATTATTTTTTTTTTAAACTGCTACTATTAGGTAAATATAACCATAGACTATGATAAGTGATATGTATATATCTCTTGTTTGTTGTTGTTTTGTACAATAGAATGTCTAACTCTTATTATAAGATCATAAGCACAGCCTTGAGTGGTACCGATTCGATTTTACTATTCCTTTCTACATCACCTAAAAGTTAGATATTAGCCGACTTTATTTGTGAGATATCCCCCGTATGCCTACTCTTCGTTGTTTTATAATTACAAGTAATAGAAAACACTTAACAAACAAACAACAATATAAGTGCCGCTGCTTATATGTTCTGTGAACATCATCTGGATAGAATTATTTCTGACCCATTCGCTTCGTCATCAGAATCTTCATCGCAATTGGCATGGTTTTCGAGACTGTTCGGAATATCTATTCCTATAAGATGATCTTCTAAGGGGGGCTTCAATTTGGAATTCTTCGCACACTCATTTAAGTTCATCACAATCTGCTTTGCATAGCAAATATTAAGGCCCAGAATCTTCATAAACCGCACTTTCTGATAATATCACAATACTGCTTGTTATCGTTTGCGCCCGGTGATTTGTAAGCCTTTATGGTATTACTTCCTTCGTCACAACTCACAAAATAATTTCAGGTCCATATTGCCAAATTTTTGATATTGTTAGCCTTAAAATATATCTTCCTCACACCACCCAACGCAGCACACTTGACACCACCCTGCACACCCTTCAACATAGCTCACACAAGACACACGTATGTATACATACATATCACATATCAGGTCTTACATGCAGATCGCATTTTGTAATCATTATGAAAAGTAATCAGATTGATTATAGTATGTAGTCTTTAATCACATTACAATCAATCATATTAATAATCTCATTACAAAAGTAATCAGATTTCAAGTCAATATTTTCAACACAGCACAGATGACACTTACTTACTTATCAGGCTGGCGACCCATGCAGGGTCCGAGCCTGAGCGATAGCTGCAGCTCCATGCGCTCGATGTGGCCGAGGCAGTGCAGTCGACGAATCTTTGCCTTCCGGACTACATCCACTTCCTGGTACAGCTCGTAGAGTTCGAGGTTGTGTCTTCTCCTCTATTCGCGTTCCTCGCAGACGAGACCATATTTCGAAGGCACCAAGAATCAGCTCCGCAGTTTTGCGTATCGTCCAGCTTTCGGCTCCATATAGCAGAACTGTCAAAATAACAATTTTGTAGAGCATGATTTTGGTCCTTCGAGTCAGGAGTTTTGACGCCAGTTGTTTTGACAAACCGAAGTAACACTGGTTGCCAAAGGCGGTTTTATGTCCTCCACCTCCACTGTGACGTCATTCGTCATCGTTTATATTTGCCCCGAGGTAGAAAAACTCCTTTACTACATCGAAATTGTAGCTGTCGATTGTCATATTTTGTGCTAGTTGGTGTGTGACTTATCGTTTTTTGGTCGACAACATATACTTTGTTTTATCCTCATTGACCTTAAGACCAGCTCACTTCGCCTCTTTTTGAATTGATGTAAATTACAAAAGTAATCAGATTTCAAGTCAATATTTTCAACACAGCACAGATGACACTTACTTACTTATCAGGCTGGCGACCCATGCAGGGTCCGAGCCTGAGCGATAGCTGCAGCTCCATGCGCTCGATGTGGCCGAGGCAGTGCAGTCGACGAATCTTTGCCTTCCGGACTACATCCACTTCCTGGTACAGCTCGTAGAGTTCGAGGTTGTGTCTTCTCCTCTATTCGCGTTCCTCGCAGACGAGACCATATTTCAAAGGCACCAAGAATCAGCTCCGCAGTTTTGCGTATCGTCCAGCTTTCGGCTCCATATAGCAGAACTGTCAAAATAACAATTTTGTAGAGCATGATTTTGGTCCTTCGAGTCAGGAGTTTTGACGCCAGTTGTTTTGACAAACCGAAGTAACACTGGTTGCCAAAGGCGGTTTTATGTTCTCCACCTCCACTGTGACGTCATTCGTCATCGTTTATATTTGCCCCGAGGTAGAAAAACTCCTTTACTACATCGAAATTGTAGCTGTCGATTGTCATATTTTGTGCTAGTTGGTGTGTGACTTATCGTTTTTTGGTCGACAACATATACTTTGTTTTATCCTCATTGACCTTAAGACCAGCTCACTTCGCCTCTTTTTGAATTGATGTAAATTCTTCTACTATGGGACGTTGAGAACGCGCGACGATGTCTATGTCGTCTGCATATGCCAACAGTTGGACTGACTTGTAGAAGAGAGTGCCTTCCATGTTTACAGCTGCCCGCCGCAGTATCTTCTCCAGTATCAAATTGAAGAGACCACACGACAGCACACCTCCTTGCGTGCAGGCTTCAAATCATCGGGTATTTGTTAGCGTAGTGCGACACAACCGAATCAGTTTTTCCCGGGATCCCGAATTCGGCCATCGCACCGTATAACTCATTGCGATGAATGGTGTGTGGTGCGTATCAATTTGAAACTCTGGTCTATTGTCAATTTGCCGGGCCGGAAGCCGCACTGGACGTGACGATTAGTGCGGTGCAAAACGGCCACCAGCCTTGAAGAGCTGTGAAGGTAAGCCATTTGAGCCTGCGGCTTTGTTGTTCTTCTTCTTCAAAGCTAGGTGGGAGGACTCCTTCCTATCACTCTCTCCTGGTCAGGCCCGTTAAGCAGCTGTTGGAATTGCTGCTTAAACACATCTACTATTCCCTGCGAGTCAGTAACCAGGTTACCCTCGCAGTTACGGAGAGCCTGGGTGTCTTTTCTTACGCCAGCGGCAAGGCTTTTGGCTTTTTTTTTTATAGAACGCCCGTATTTTATGCTTGTCCCTAGACTCGTCGATATCCTTGAGCTGGGAAGTTGCGAGAGACCTTTTCTTCAGGTTTAGAAGCTTTTTCTCCTCCCTTCTCTTAGCCCGGTACTCCTCCTGCGCTGCCCTAGTTTTTCGTTTTTTTAAATGGCGTTTAGTATGCCTCGTCAATTGCATATTCTGCTCACGCTCGCCATCATACCACGGGTTCCTCGTCGGAGGTGGTAGGTAGCCTAAGGTGGTTTCGGCTAGCTCTTTGATGGCTGAGCGAAAATGCTACCACATCTCGTTGGCTTCGGTGTATGACGTGGGCATCCCGGTTGCCCACGTTGCTCATCGTCGGCTCTGGCAATCTCGGGTGTGCTCAGGCGTCCAATGTCAAAATTCCTCTTTATTGGCTGGTTCAGCTTTCTGACATTGGACAGTCGAGCTTTGAATCTGCTTGGATGAAATGGTCAGAGTCGACGTTTGCCCCCCTGAATGTTCGCACATCGAGGATATTTGATGCATGCCTTGCGTCAATGAGCACATGGTCGATTTGGTTGGCGGTTCGACTGTCTGGAGATCGCCAGGTTGCTGTGTGGATTCTTTTGCGAGGGAACCTCGTGCTACTTATGACCATTTACGTGCTGCCGCAAAGTCTGTGACTCGGAAGCCCGCATCTGTTGTCGTGTCGTGGAGGCTGTGCTTTCCAATCACTCCGCCAAAGATGTTTTCCTTACCGATTTTGGCATTGAAGTCTCCGAGCCCGATCTTTACCTAGTACTCCGGACTGGCTCCGTAGGCACCGTCCAAGAGGTCATAATAGTCCTCTTTGACAGAGTCTTCAGCCTCGTCGGAAGGGGCGTGTGCACATCTGAGGCTGATGTTGTAAAATCTGCCTTGGATGCGGATCACAGCCAGGCGATCACTTATCGGTTTAAAGTCGAAGACTTCGACCTTAACCGTTCTCCCACTACGAATCCGCATCCAAATATGTGCAACTTTTTCTGACAGCTGTAATATAAGTCGCACTCTTTCTTTTTGATGGTCCCTAGTCCTATCCAGCGTATTTCCTGGATCGCAGTAATATCCGCCTTATACTGGGTGAGGATATTTTCCAGTTTATGAGCGGCTCCTGTGTGTGTGTTCTTACATTACAGGAGCACACTGGCAAATCATTGTCTTTTTTCGCGCCGGCAGGGGCGGGTTGTTAGCCCTCCGCACAACCACAAGGGTACTGCTACATACATTGGTTCACCTCACAACGGGTGTCGAGAAGGCTATCCAGGAGGCGCCGCCTGGAGCTGTATGTCAACTGCCCCTGCCCCCAAAATTAAAGACAATGAATTATTTTTAAGCAAGCGCCCATATCCTCTGAGAACCATCCATATTAAGGGTGATACTATAACGAAGACCAAGATCAATTACCATATTAGCATAGAATTTATTAGGGGTAAATCCGTCCTGTTATATGTAAGTTGAACACTAGCAGGACGGGAGATAAAATTGTTGATAGATACCGGTACGAACAAAAATTAAGTTAAGCCTCTCGACAACATAAAAGGCGTAAGACCAATAGATAATTATTTGTGAGATCAATACATGAACAAATAAGATTTCATATAATATCATAATGAACATTTTCGATAGAAATACTCCTTTTTTTCCCGACTTTCTGGTTTCAGTACGTTCGATGGTATTATCAACTTCGATCTTTCGCAAGAAACCAATGCTCACCTTGATCTCGGCAAAGGAACGTTATTCTACAACGACGGAGAAGAGAAATTATTATATTTCTACTGTAAGAATGTGAATCATACTAATCCACACCTGTTGAAATACAAGAACAGTTCTCATCAATGATGAACCACCATATTAAGTTTTTGTCGATCCCAATGAATCCTTGCTGTTCAACACAAATATTGTTGCAACTATTAAAACAAGGGATGATGAACCCGTCTATTTCAAAGCTTATCCCTATCCAATGGCAGCTGGTAACTTTGTTAAGGACGAAATTTCTTCACGGTTCGCCGTTCAATAACCATACCAACCAAATTTGGGTGGTTGACATAAAAGGAACTGACGGCTCCGAAAAACGAAATATGAGTCTTGTTAGAGATTTTCGGAAGTTGAATGAAAAAACTATAAGCGACAAGTACCCGATTCCCGATATAACAATTATTCTTCCACATTTGGGTCAATCGTCCTTCTTCACAACGTTAGAATGAAAATCTGGATTTTATCAGATTATAATATCTGAACAGGATAGAGAAGCCGGTTTGGAGACTCCCATTGGGTTTAAAAAAATGCACCCAGCATTTTTCATCGAGCCATAGATGATGTTTTAAAGGAAATATGAAATATCTGTCAAGTCTACATTGACGATATTATTATATTTTCAAAAACAAAAGGAGATCATTTTAGGCACATAGGCCGTATCATACAAAAACTTTACCTAGCCAAAATACACGTTGCTCTCGAAAAGTCAAAATCTTTTCAAACGGAGGTGGAGTTTTCGAGACTTTACGTATACTATAAAAACAAAACGGTACAAAAACTTGCTCAGAAAAGACAAAAAATATTGTCAATTACGAGGTTCCTAAAACACTTCCAAGCCTGCGAACGTTTCTCGGTCTATCAGGATATAAAGGCGATTTGTGAAATTTACGAAATACTTACGGGGGAGAAAAGTAGACAATCAAAAAATATAAATATTATATTGGACAACGAAGCCATAGGTGCCTTCAGGAAAATAAGAAACACTTAAACTTCGGAGGATGTGCTTCTCTTGTAGCCTGAGTATGAAAAACCTTTTGATTTGACCACCGATGCATCCTCACATGCCCTTGGAGCTGTACTTTCACAAAATAAAAGGCCCATAACTATGATTTCAAGAACATTATACAAAATGGAAGAGAGCTACGCTACCAATGAGCGAGAACTGCTAGCTATAGTTTGGTCTTTACAGAAACTCCGAAATTATCTATTCGGTGTAAAGAATTTGAATATTTTCACAGACCAAGGAAAATCACGTTGCGGACGCCCTCTCGAGGCAATATTTAAATGAATTGGAGACAGCATCTGATTGTGGAACTGTGCACAGCGATCCATTCGAACTGTACTAAATCCAATAAACTGTTTCAGAAACCAAGGAATCATAGATGAAGGAAAACAACGAAAGGATTAGGCATTCCATTATGTTCAAAATCATAGACGATCTTTTCGAAATACTTAAGGGAACCATTGTTATTAATTCCATACACTGCGAGCTTTCCAATTTAGCGAAAATTCAAGATCGATTAATAAAAGAATTTCCATCCGCAAAATTTGCCCATACGGAGAAATTTGCAATAGGCATTTTTACACAGAATGACCAAACAGAAATCCTCGTAGCTGAGCACAATGGAGCTCGTTGATCTGTACATGAAAATATGCAACAAGTCCTCAATGACTATTACTTCCCTGATATTAGGAAGATGCTCAATGAAATCGTTTCAAATTGTAAGGTATGCCGTGCGGTAAAGTATCCATTACAAGAAGAAATAAGCAAAACTCCAATACCATCTTACCCCGGTGAAATCCTGCGTGTAGACATTTATTCAAAGGACAAACTACTTTTTTTAACTTGCATAGATACATTTTGCAGATTTGCAATTGTCATGCCAACAGGGTTTCGTGCTATAATCGACATAAAAGTAATAATAGTCAAAAAGTCAATACAGGTTGATGTAGATCAAATATTACATCTTTTGAGCACAGTTAGGGCTCACCATCGTCATTGCTGGAGCATTAAATTTTTTGTGAAGATGAAGATGAGGAGGCCCTTATCGAAGCGAACGAGCACCAAGTCGTAATAAACACGAAGTTGAAGGAGAAAATTAACCAAATAACCATAACAGTGAATGAACTTGTAGGCAATACTAAAAAAATTAAAACTGATTCAGGAAACTTATTCGAAATAATTGAAAGTAGGAATAAGAACTTAGATAACATAATTTACTCTACTATCTGTGCGGAACAATTCACCAATGTTAACATAAGTGAAATTTTGAATAACACTGAACTGAAAATAATGACAACGATTTAATATTCTTTTTTAATATTCTTATTTTCTAAAATAGAGTAGATAGAAACAAATGATGTCGCGGAATGTGACAACACTTTTAAGCCCCTCAACAATTGTAAACAACCAACGTTCTTATCCGTTTGGCATTTAAACACCAATACGACATGTGTGCAGTAACTACTGAACTACAATACGGCCTTCTGCAAGACATCCCCAGCATCCCTGATCGACCCAATTAATGTTGTTGAAGACGGACTTGTAATCATCAATGACCAAATCGCAAAAGTTCACAACTTACTTGTTAGTATTCGAAGAGAAAACAACCATCAACGATTAGGCTTACATCAACAAGAAGAAAATAACCCACTCGAACCCAGAACCTCCTAGGGCACAAATGATTAATATTTTACAACACCTCATAACGCTATCTTTACTCTAACTCAACGAAGTTCATCACATTGCCACCATAAAACAAGAATTCAGAGCGCAAATCATACAGTGGTTTGTTATATTTGTTGCCCTTGCGATTGGCATAATCATTATAGTTCAAGGGAAGAAATGAGACCACCAATAAAACTGTCGTTAATGCTGTTAATTTCATGGAAATTATTAAAGAGGCGTTGGTACAGGACATACTCAAAGATTTGCGCAAAACTGAGGACAGTTTACTTTAAAGGGGGAGTAGTTATAAAACATTAGTGTTAACGTCTGTAGTTATAAGTCATGGTATTTCCTAAGCCCAATTCCAATTACCTTTCGCGCCACTAGCATTTCATGTACGTTCACCCCATTCACAACACAGTCGATGCCACTCAACCAGCACTCTCCTATTACCTCAAACAGCACACTCACCTCGCACAAGGCACTCGTATTTCACGTATCACAATATCAGCACATCTTCCATGCCAGAGCACGATAGTACGTAAGCATTCTGTTATTGTTAAGTTTAAGTTGATTTTCAAGTAAAGAAATAAAACGGCAGTCTTCCACGATCACCATACGTGATAAGACGAAATTGTTTAATTTATACATCATACGTAAAAGCAATGGGCCAATGCGAGTTTACGAGAATGCCCTTCGGTTTTAGAAATGCTTCTTCCATCTTCGAACAGTACACATTTCCTATTGCAACCAGGCTATTATATAAAAAAATGTCATAGATATCTTTGTTAAAAATCGCTTTTGTATTCGGTTTGAAAGAAACAGAGACATTTGAGCTTTTACAGAACAAGCTAGCGGTATCTCCAATTTTTATATTCCACTGTGTGGCACTGAGCTACATTGCGACGCAAGTAGTGTTGGACATGGAGCTATTTTAATGCAAAAGCAACTAGATGGGAAGTTTTATCCAGTCTTCTACTTCTCCAAGCGAGAGTTACATGCACACGAAGTGGACATCACTAACACCCGCAACAAGAGCCATTTTCCACATCATAGCTGATCAAAGCTCGACTTTGGCAGATCGCTGAAGCCAGGCTTGGGATAATCGAGCCCGCCAAAAATACGTGCTTATTTCGTGAAAAAAAAAGTATATTTTAGCTTGGAGTGATAAAGTAAACTGTGAAGTTATGATTTTATAACTTCACAGCCTTGTTTCGAAGAATAATCGAACAGGGTCAAAGAACAAAACACAGTGAATAAAAGTTAGAGAAACGTTCAGTATGAATGTATTATATATTTTTCTGATAAACAGGTTTTGTTAAAATTATAGTGAAAGTGATTCAACAAATATAATATAATATAAACTAAATATACCAAATCAGATAATCATTAATGGAAAACAGTTCACCACGACAATACACACATAATTCAATAATAAAGTGAAAAAGTACAGAAATACTGAACAATATAATCAACATTGAACAATTAAAAGAAGTACAAAAAATATATATAATCAAGTAAATAGAAAGGTAATTTAACAACAAAACATTTGTAACAAAGCAAGTGAATTGAAACTCCAAACAAGAACTTCATTAGAGATGGAGCGAATGTATTAGTATTCTTCAAAATATTACTAATATTTCTACATATTACATATTACTAATACGAATATCTCAGATATTATGATACTTTAATATTCATCAATGTTGCAGATAATAAACCATTGTGTAGTTTATTGTACTGCTTGAAGGACTTCATCAGATTCAATATTTGAATAATATTCGAAAACGAATATATTAGCATTAGGTAATATCTGGAAATATTAATATCCATCTCTAACCTGATTAAGAACACACTACATCGCAATAAATAACCGTATCAATAAATTGGTCTACCGATTCAATAAGTGAGTCATACCTTGTATATGTATTCTTATCGGTTCTTTACATATGTCCGCTTATAAACTAAAAATCTGGAAATCTTTCCAAGCATATTGTACCGCAAATAAACCATATTTTCTGCTAGAGTCACTACTCCGAATACTCTTTCGAAGAAGGTTGATCCAAATAAGTGTACTATCATAGAAGTTGCTGAAAGAAACAATATTACAATGAATAATTATACTGCAACCGAGATCTAACTCTTTAAGGATTCCAGATGCAGTGAAGGTTGAGTCATTTGCAATTTGAGTCCTGCAATTTGATGGTAATCCACACCTCTTGAATGAATTTCTCAGTAATGTCAAAGATAGTTCTGTAAAATTCTTTCATTCAAGAATAATCGAGATTCTGTCAGCAATGGTGAATCATGTCCATGTTAATGAAAAGGATTTTAATGTGGTTAGAGCAAAAAAACAATTGTATGAAAAAATGTGGTCGTAGAGAGCCCCTTAGGCTTAGCTGTTAGAGCAATGAGACTTACCACACTCTCCGACGCCCTAAATATCTGCTTAAATGAACAAAACTGCCTATATTTCAGAAATCCTCACTTTTCTAATGTTAGTTAATGGCGAAAAGAAAATAAAAGAAAAGACTAGAACAGAATATTGAATTTGTATATTAGGAAGAATCTAAAAGGTATCTGTCACTAATACGAATGTACGACGAATAAAAATAATATTAAATAACAAAGCACACTGAATAAAAATAGATTTGCAAAGAATAACTGAATAATTTATTATAAAATACAAAGTGTGAGCGCAAGCATTCCGAAAACATTGAAACGAATGAATAATGAGTTTTAATTTTAAATATCTATGTACATAAGTTGTCTGAGTCTTCGACAGGTTCGTCGTGATTATCCAATAACGGAGATTGCTTAACCATAGGTCGAGTGAACATCCCATCTGATGTCCTTAAAGTGACGACGCCCACTTTTCCATCTGCTACTGGATGAATGTGTGCAACTCGTCCTAAATTCCATTTCCATATTCTCTCATCCCGGGTAATGACCTAGTCTAATATCTTCAAGTCGGGTCGGAACACGTCCATTTTGATCGTTGCTGTAGTTGTACCAAATATTCAGAACTCCATCTTCGCAAAAATTGCTGTCTTAACCTGGATATTAGTTGCCGCCTGTTTAATAAGGTTCCCTTGAAAGAAACTATATCAGGTTCTGGAATAGTCTTCAAAGGTTCCCCAATTAAGAAATGTCCTGTAGTCTGAGCACGTCGTTGGAGGACAGTGCGCAAAGAGGTCACAAATGTACGCATGCTTGTATCTCGGCCAGTAACGTTGAATACTCCTCGAAGGTCAGTAATTGATCTCATAAAGTACGGCGCAAGTGTTACTTGACACGTTTTACAGCGGATTCCCAGTAAGCTCCCATGGGAGCTAATGCAGGTGGATTGAAGTGCCATGTAGTACCCTCGTCTGCTAAGTAAGATGCTAACGCTTACTTTTTTATGGCTTGTAATAGCATGATAGCATGTAATTAAGTTCCCTTTCTGCACCGACGAAGTTGGTGCTGTTGTCGCTGTAAAAATCTATGTAATGTCCTCGGCAAAATACGAATCGTTTAAATGCGGCGATAAATGTTGATGACTACAAATCGCTTGCTAGTTCCAGATGCATGGCACCAGTTGGATATGTAACCTTTTACGGCATTCGAACCAGGTCCTTTTGAAAACTGTTGAATGGGACCTGCAAAATCCACACCGCTACTTTGAAACGGTCGACACGCCACACCCGTGGACTTGTCAAATCACCCATTAGCTGCTGATGGAATGTGCGCTAGTATCGGCGGCATTTCACACACAATCGGTATATTTTTCGTAGCAGATTGCGAGCTCCGATTACACAAAATCGATTCTGCAACATTGCCTGCATAGACTGCATGAAGTGTTGGCGGTGAATGTTATCACGGATGAGCAGGGTAATTTTCACGGATCCTGGCAGCAATAGTGGATGTATTTTGTCCGTTACGATTGGTGCGTTTCATAACATACCGCCCACCCTGAGCAATTCTTTCTGATCCAAAAATGGACACATTCATCAGTAACTTTTAGACTTGAGATTTTGGATGTCTTTTGCGAAATAAGTTTCTTGAGTTAATTTTATAAGATCAAAGCTTAGTCCGACTCGAACAGCTGCAAATGTTCACTCTTACAGTATGGCGGGCAGCTAGTATTATCGCTTACTCTGGCAGCTTGGGTAGCAACTCGAACGTTGTACAGAAATCTCAAAATGTAAGCGGTGACCCGCTTCAACTTCCTTAAAGAAGAGTAACGGTCGATAAGATGCCATTATTGCACGAGTTGTGGTGTATTTATTTTTTTTTTTTAATGCAATTTCATTTACTTCATTCTTATGTTTCTTACTTGCTAGACAAAATTACTTAAAACTAGCTTAACTATCTTAAGAATTACAATTGTTCTTAATACTAACCTACTGACCCTATGTGGGTACTCTAAGCTAATCTAATCTATGTTATAAATGTGCCTTTCTGCTTAATCTACGTGTTTTTTTAGTCTTTAGTGACAATCTTTTATTTATTTATTCCTTTGCCAAGAAAACTTATAAAAAAACTTGGCTTAACCTAACTACTTAACCTACGTTATACTAACTTACCCTAAAATAAAACTTTATACTATCTTAACTATGTCCGTCACAGTACGGACACGTGCACCAGGGCGGATATGTTGTGTATATGCCTAACATATATAATTTATACATCGTGATGCACCTTTTTTTTGTTTTTGTTTCATATATATATTTGTTTTGGATTTTATGTTTTATTATTATTTTTTTTTTTTTTTTTGGTTTTTTGTTTTATTAACTTTTTTTTTATACTTTTTTTTGGATTTTATTTTTGTTTTATGCTTTTTTTTTTTCTCTTAAAGCTACCTTACTATGTAAGCTGGCCACTATGGTCAACTACCTGATCCTGTGGAAATACTAGCGGTGGCGGAGGCTATTTTTTGGTGTAACCACCAGTAAAATTGCCGTTCCTTGGCAGACCCTTTCCTATCTCTAGTGGGGATCGCTCTACTGAACCGGAGAAGATTATCGTGTGTGCGAACGACATGGAAGATGATAGGACATCCTTGTGGATCCTGTATAAGGCCACTTGTGTCTAGATACAGGAATGCTTCGGGAGGAAAAAAGCCGTTAAGGCGCACCCTTTCATGGTACATACTATTGGGGTAGTAAGTCCCAAAGATCAGACTGTTGGACGAGGTCATAGCTCGTGCAGTGTGCCTTCTGATTAGTTTAAAAATAAAATTATCTACCCTATTTATGTTAGCCACGTTGTAAAGGACTTCGTTAGGATAGTACTTCTTGTACTCAGACTCGGGTGTGCGTTACAGACGGAGACAGCTCCTAAGAAACTGCCTCTCGAACACCCTCATCTTTTCCATCTGGGAAGGACTCACGTTAAACCACAATGGACAACCGTACACCATAATGGGCCGTACAAGGGCCATGTACCTTCACTCTAGTATCAAGTTGGCTGTTGAAAAACAACCTTCTTGCCGCGTCAAAATACAGATATTGACCCAGCCAAATGCCTAGATATCTAACTACACTTTTTACAGCTAACGGCCGACCATGCGGGTAAACTATGCCGAACTTACGCCAGTTTTGGCGCGTATCCCGCGTTGCCCTGTCCATCGGGGTCCGGAAAAGACTAGTTTCGCACTTCTGGAAGTTGATAAGCAGCTTCCAGTCGTCGCAAAATCGCTGGATTTTCTCGAAGTCACGCTGCAACAATATGTTTATTACCTCGACCTTCGGACCTGATCTGTACGCAACTAGATCGTCGGCGTACACAATTAAGTGCGGCATGGAGCCTATACCTATATAACAAGATCGGGGAACCGATGGCCCCCTGTTGCAGACCGTTTTTAATGTTAAAGACCATAGTGGAAGTTACGTCACCATTTTTCACAACGAACTTTCTACCTGTTATCATGTCATAGACCATGTATAGCAATGGCTTACTTATGCCAAGCCTGACCAGCTTGAGGAAGAGGCCTCTAACCAAACGGTGTCGAACGCCTTCTCCAAGTCAATCAGGCAGGCACCCGTGCACTGATTTTTGTTTTTATTCCATTGTATGTCGGACACCAGTTCTGACGCGGCATTAATGGTATCATACCCCGCTCGGAATCCGAACTGGTTGTCCGGTATGATTTTCTTTTCATCAGCCCATTGCTTCAGAACTCGAATGACTATCTTTTCAAAAACCTTGCTTATGCAGGGAAGAAGACTGATCGACCGAAGATTTGTCGGAATGGACTTATCTCTGTCCCGTTTAGGGATCGGTTGAACAACAGCTGTTTTCCAGTGCGTGGGGTAATGTGCATTACTCAGCGCATTGTTGAACAAGGTTGTGTAAATTTGGACCGCTTCGGGGGGAAGATGGCGAAGCACAATGTTCGGTATTCCATCGATTCCCACTGACTTTTTCTTCTTCAGCGAGTGGAAGATACCCTGGAGATCTTTTTGAGAAATCAAGAAGTGATTCCCATCATTGGCGACGGCACTATGTGCCATGTTCTCGTCATTGAACCTGGTGAAACCTGGATTCTCTGATCGCCATTGACTTATCTCATTGCGGAGATAGAAGTGGTTTAGCAGGGCTCTGTTCTCCAGATCGTGATTCGGCCTACTAACCTACTAACCTCGTTGACCGTATACACTCTCTGGAACACTGCACCAATAGCTGTAACCTTCTCCTGGGGATCTTCCACCGCAAAGAAGTCATTGTCTAGCACTGCCTCATATGGATCAATGCCAACTGAAGTCAGTAAGTGTTCGTTGTCTGTCGTCCTGGGAAGTCTTACGATTTGAATGTCGTTTTGATCTTTCCTCCGAAAGATCTTATTTACTGGCGGGAACATACGCGGGTTGTTGGATCGTACAGCCCGGATTTTGTTGCTCCAGTGCAAGCTTATAGCCAAGCTTTAGTTTATGCGTATTAACTGTTGGAGGTTCTTGATCTCCGACTTCAATGCTCTGACTTCCGCGTTTTACGGATCTGTAAAACGCCTGTGCAAGAGTTTGAGTCTTGACAGCAGCCTACTTTTGTGCACGTGAAGTGCATCGATGGTAGCATTTCGTCGCTGTTGTCGATTTGAACTACCTTCGGAATTGTTTTGTCCATCGTACGTTTGACTACGTCGTCCATTTGTATGAGGTACCTGTCAACCTCTTCGTTCGTCAGGTTTCTGTTTGTCGGCGGATTGATCCCACTCGAACGTAGTTCTGTGGATAAAGTCCTGGAGAAGCGTGGCCAGCGGGCCTTATTATAATTGTAAGGGTGCCTCTGGACATACTCCTCCAGTCCTTCCACCTCGTTCGGGAACTGAATAACTGCGAAGAGCCCGCAGTGATCACTCTCGTACTCAACAGCAGTTAGACAGTTCCGTGTGCGTCTTTCCACGTCTAGTATAGTCAGTCGTTTGTCTATCAGCATCAGATCCAGATAGGACCCGCTTCTGGGATACGATGGCCTATCGGTTGCTAGCAAATCTAGTTTGAACTCAACATTGTGTTCTACCAACCAGTTATACAATGAGGTCCCCCTGGTGTTATGCACCACGTTGCCCCACTCTATATGCCTCGAGTTCAAGTCCCCGGCTACGATATAGTAGTTCTCCTCCGAGCTCAGTCGAAGGCTAGTGAAAAGAGTATCGAGCTCTGAAATGAAATATTGGTTGATGCGTGACTTGTCAGTCGCATAGATAGCGATCACATATAGCCGCTTACCACCCCGAAGGGGGATGCGTGCGATACACGTTTCTATGGCCTGGAATCTCCGCACTTCACCGCTATACACTACCTTATGACAAAGGTCTTTTTTGATTAAGAGTGCGACTCCACCAGCTAGGTAGCTTCGATCTCTTCTAATGATATTGTAATTTTTGTACCTGAGTGGGTGCGTCTGGCTTAGCTTAGTTTCGCAAACCATCAACACATTAGGATTATGGGTCTGCAACAAGTTACCGAAATTTAATTGACGTTCAGGGCGGATCAGTGAATTCACATTCACTGCTAGAATTTTTAGTTTGCAGGCTGTCTGCGCAGCCATTATACCGATGTTGCGTTTGGCTCTCCAAACAGCGTCGAATAGATGAGGTCTATTCGCGCTGCTTGTTCTTGTAACTGGTTCTGGAATTGAGTTTGGAGTTGAGCGATCTGAATCTGGATAGAGAGCAGGATTGTCTGCACATCCAAATTTGCTTCTGGTTGCCAGGCCACAGGGACCTGGGTAACTTTCGGCACTGTCTGTTGAACCGGTCGCCCAGCCGATGCCACTTGGGCATAGGAGACTGCCGGTGTAACAGTGGTAGCTGGAGCACGGGGCACTGGCCTCGCTTCCACCATTTTTCCCTTACGTTTGGCCTCTATTATTTTTCTGATCTTTTGGACCTTAGGACATCCCCGATAGTTAGCAGGGTGTCCGCTGGTCTTAGAGAGCACGCACGTCAGCTTGCTCCTGTCATCAACTTTATCCGTCCCTAAGGGACATTCCCCACGATTGTGGGTTCATGCGCATTTGACGCAGCGAGACTGCATATTGCAGTTCGCCGCGGCATGACCAAACCGCTGGCACCGAGCACACTGGAGTGTGTTCTTAGTCTTTTTCAATGTATCCCATTTAACAGACAAAGAGCCTAAATGGGTAATTTTCTTTAGGCTCTCTAGTTTGCTGTCTGGGGTGACCTGCACCAGAAAGAACGGAAGTTTCCTATTCTCCCTTCCCGATACCTCAGTGATGAAGAGCTTAACCCCTACGAACTGGACATCGTCGCTCTGCGCTTGGCGCAGCAAAGCGAGGATCTCATCGGGATCAGTGTCGGGATCCACGTCCTTAAGGAGCATGGGCGCACCTTTTCCCTTTTCGGAGTGTATGAGAAAAACTCGGCCTCCAACACCGCTAACCTTTCTTTAACTACGTGGTAGTCTGCCATTGGTAAGCAGTGGACAGAAACTCTTAACGGACCCTTATATTTAATATAGTAGGACTGCTTAGTGACCAACTTACATAATATATCAACGTCCTTCGCCTCCAGTCCGAAGACGTTGATTGGAGGGCATCTCTCCGTTTTGGCTGGCTGCTGCTGCTGCGGTTGCTTCTGCTGCGCCTTCTTCTGCTGATATCGTTGTTGTTGCTGCTGCTGCTTAGTCTGCTTCTGTTGTTGTTGCTGCTGCTGCTTAGTCTGCTGCTGTTGTTGTTCCTGCTGCTGCTTAGTCTGCTGCATTTTGTTGTTGTTGCTGCTGCTTAGGCTGCTGCTGTTGTTTCGGCTGCTTCTTTGGCTGCTGCTGTTGTTGTTGCTGGTGCTGCTTTGGCTGCTGCTGTTTATGTAGCTGCTTTTGTTACAGCTGCTGTTGTTGTTGTGCAGCCTCTTGGCTGCTCTCCTGGCCCTTAATTTGGTTTGGAGGGCTTTGATGTGGGCGTCCAACTCATCCCTCTCTCGTTGGCTCTTCTCGAGCCGCTCCCGGTCCTCTTCCTCTTCGTCCTCTGACTCGGAGGACGTTAGCGTGTGGAAGGGAATCTCTTTCCCGCTGTATGAGAATCTCCCCTCCCCTTCTGTCGACTCGTACTCGACGTCGTCGACCATGGCTTGCTGCCTTCTGGCTTCTGCTGTTGTAGTTGTTCTTGTTGCTGCTGCTAAAGTAGTTGCGGCTTTTGCCGCAATATTTGTGTCTGCTGATCCCAGGCTGGAACGGCGTTTTACAAGGTTCGGCTGTGGCTGGAGCTTCTTCCTCCTTTTCTTCCTCCCCTCTTCTTTTGTTGCCTGGTGGTCTGACGTCCCAGCCACCGGTACAACATCACCCGATTTTTTTAGCTCGGGTCGCTCAACTGGCTCCATATCACTTGTCTTATCACACTTTGTGTCTTTATTTTTGTTTAATTTAGAAACAAAAGTTTTCAATTTTTCTTCGGGATTCGAACCCGGCACCGCGAAGTCACCGGCGAGCACTCTACCCCGAAGCTACCGATTCTTGTTAGATTATTGTAATACTTTCCGCACTTGACGCTTTACAATTTCCGCACTAAGTCGAGACACGTCTGCGCTGCTTGGAGGTCTGTGAACGACTGAGTTGTGGTGTATTTGCTACGAACACTGCTTCTTTAGACTGATCCAAGATAGTGATCAACATTTGCAGCTGTGGCCATGATGATTCATGCTGTGACAACCAGAGAGGACCGCTCCACCAGAGAGGATGCGTGGCACAGTCAGCTGGGTTTTGTGCCGACTGCACATGAAACCAATTTGATTGCTCACAAATGTACACCATTTTCCGGGATTTTCTCGTATCCAAGAAGAGAGCTATAGTCGAGGCACTTCATCCAAAAACGCTTGGAATGCGATCCTTCAAAATGTGTTTTACATGCTGGATGAGCTGGGCTAATAGGGCAGTGCCACATAGCTCTAAGCGTGGTAGCGATAACGTCGTCATCTTGAGAGACTTTGAAAAAGTATCTTGGGTATAATTGTGCATGGGAAGAGCAAACCCAGCGGATCGAACAACCTTAATGCATCTGAAAAAAAACGCTAAGAGCGAAACCATGGTTATCATGAGATGGTTCCAATTGAAGTCCTAACATACGTACGCCATCAAAACCTGATAAATCCAAGGGTTGCAGGATCTCGCGTTGATTTTCTGGAACAGCATTGAAAAACAGCTGCGAATTGGTGGCCCACTTAAGAAGGGAGAATCCACCTTTACTTAAAATTGTCGAAACATCGACTTGCAAACGACAAAGATAAGCTTCCTCAAAGGACCCGTTTAATAGATCGTCCATGTAAAAATGTTGTAGGATGACTTCAGTTACCACCTTGTTGGTGGCATTTTATGGCTAGATGAGAGGACGAAGCTACTCCGTAGGTGACGGTCAGGATTTTGTAATCTCCGATTTCATCGCATGGAGAATCATGCCATACAATTAGTTATGTAATATCCTATATTGTGAATATTATCTTTTGAGTCAAAAGACTTTAGATATTTCAAAAATATCTTTATTAAGAGACTTCTCTCTATGAGTTCTTCTTTCAGACTGAGTTACAAAAATATAAAGTGGACACAATCAAGAGTTGATCATGCTGATCGCTTAAGAATAAGTATACAAAATTTGTGTTTATTTGATACACTTGAGATCCATTAGCAAATGGAAATCAATGTGTTTATTTGCTTATGATTTTTAAGTTATGATATTTAAGTTCCTTGATTGCTTTTAAATTGTCAGTTTGTTGGATTAAAATTACTTTGAATGATAATTCTTTTTCGTATTTTATATTGATAGGATCGATTACAATCATAGATTGGTCTCGAAATATTCTTGGGTTGTCAATTGGTATATTGTTAATATATAGTGTACAATTATGATTGATTATTAATATGTGTTTTTCTGTTGGTATTTCTAAATACAACGAAGTTTGCTTAGATTAAAATTCTTAATCATAATTAAACCTTCTTGCAGTTCATGTATTTTTTCGTTGTCATTGACTTTATTAATACATGTATTTTTACATAACGTGAAGGGTTCAAGTTGATTTACTTTTTAATCTTACAAATTTGTGTGTTCTTCATTTTTAACTCTAATTGGTTACTGTCAGGTATTATAATTACGTATGATATATTGCACTTTGTATATTTAGTTGGTATGCTGATGGCAAACAATATTTTATCTCATTTTGCATTACTGCTGCAGTTAACTTTTTGGAGTTTTTCTACATCTATATTGTACATATCTATTTCATCATTTGATAGTATTTTTATTTATTTATGTAGTTTTGTGTTTTGTTAATATGGTCCTCTAATGTCATTAGCTGAAGCGTCATTTGAGTTATAAGCAATTCTTTGTGTAAGTTATATATTCCTTTGTCAGTAGAGTCTATTCCCTCTAGAATTAGTTTTCTATCGGTTTTTATGACTGTCTCTAATTCTATTAGTGAATCTCTAAAATTGTTATATATTTTTATTGGAGTATTTAGACTTGTTATAGCATTATGAGAAATTGTTCAGATATTTTTAAATATTCTTCTATTTCTAGTCGATCTTCTTCATTCATCGTTCCGAAAAGTCATTTCATTCCTGATCCTATTACGTTAACTATACTTCTTTTTTTTTATGGTGTAGCAAAGTCTTAATCTTGTGTTTAATCGTGCCTATCTTTCTGTTTATTGAAAACACTATGCAAATGAAATTATCGTTTAATTTATTTACAGATTATTCTAGCCCTTCTTAGGTTTGTAATATTTTTAACGGTTCTATATGTCATGTAATATCTTTTTTCTTGTCGTTACTAAATTTATTTACGTATTAGTTCTAATTTCTACGGATCCTGTGTCAGATTTAAGTCCTCGTATTGTTATTGATGCTGTCGTCATTAGTGGTAATATTATTATCAGAATTAGTATTGCCATCTTCGGGTGGTTTGCCTGAAATAAATTTGTTCGGTCTTTTAATATCTACTAATGCTACGTAGTGTGTAGTTTCTTCTTTACAAATATAGGTTTAAGTTTTGCTTGTGTTCTAGTTAAATGTTCTCTCTTTTTAACCAATCCTTCTTGTCTATATATATTCTATATAGCTTTTCTCTATCCTCGTTCCTATTTCTTACCTTGTAGGTAATTAGTTTGTCATGAATAATACTTTTATTTATTCCCCCCAATTGTATGTCTAAAGGTTTTTCTTGTTGTACTATGAATTTACCTATTATAGAATTCTAATGCCTGATATAGGTTTTCTACAATTGTTTCTCCTTGTCATATATTTATTGTTCGTAATTTTTGTATGAACATTTAAGAAATTGAACTTTGTAATCATCATATATGTCTAGTAATTTAATCTGTACTTGGTTATATTTTGTTTCTAGTAATTCCGAATAAATTCCTACCTGTCCAGGTCGTATTCCTATTGCTTTTAATTTTTCTATCCATTTTTTCTGTTAGTCTGTACTGGAAATCTGTACTGTTCTCCTAAAATTCGTACTTCCTTTTTTCATTCAAATTTGATTGTTTGAGAAAATTATTTGTGCTTTAAATCTATTCACTATAGTTTCTTTTATTGGTATATATCGTATACTATTTTCAACTTGTGAGTGAGGTGTGTACATGCTACTACTTTCTTTATATTTATTCCTCTTTCTTTCTGATGCTCTTTTTATGTTGTTTTATTTTGTATGCAATCTCTTAATTGTTTATTAAGTGTTATTGGTACTTTGGCTTTAGGTTCCCCAGCCCTACTGCGCAATGTTCTTAATATATGCTGTTTTTGTGATGCACTCCTAAGAGGTGTTTTAAATTCTGTTGATAACTTAACATCAGATATAATTTCAATTTTTTGATTACTTGAATTTGCAATCAGAGTTTTATTTAATTTATCACTGCTCTCTCCATTAGAAACAGAAGACTGTCCCAGTCATACATATTTCATTTTGATTTAGTCTACTTAGAAAATTGGCCGTTACATTGTCCTTACCTTTCAAGTATTCTATTTTAAAGTTATATTCTCCTAATTTTAGTAACAATCGCTGTAGCCTTGGATTTATGTCTGTGACCTTATGTTTGGTATGAAGCCATTGTAATGGTTGATGATCGGTCATCAAATCAAATTCTCTTTCATTTATATACAGTCTATAATAATTAGTTGCCCATATAAGCAAGTAATTCTATTTTTTTTAGTGGTTGAATAGTGTCTTGCGATATCATTTAATGTTCTAGATGCATATGATATAAGATGTCCGTCTTGTTGAAGTACAGCTACAATAGAGAAATTGCTTACGTCGGTTACTAATTTAAAGCATTTTCTAAAATCTGTATATTCTAATATTGGTGGATTTGTTAAGAAAATGTTCAATTTGTTAGAAGACTCTATGAATTCTATATCATTTGTATTAATTTTTGATCCGTTTTTTAAATATTTTGTCATTGATTGTGCTAATTTGGAATAGTCACTTATAAATTTTCAATAATATAAGCCCAAGGAAAGATTTTATTTGCTTTTCAGCTGTCGGAAGTTCGACTTTCTGAATTTTCATGATTTTATCGGGATTTGGTTTAATAACTTCTTGTGTTAAATTGTGTCCTAAGTATTCAGTTTGTTTCTGAAAAAAGTTACACTTATCAGGTTGTCCTTTTAAATTATGTCCACGCAATTCGTTGTAGATTCTCTGAATGGATTCTACAAGTTCTTGGAGAGATGGACTGAAGAAAAGTATATCATCCAAGTACACTACACAACTTTTATTGATTTCTTCTCTTAAAATATCATTAATTAACCTTTGTAAAGTTGATAGAGCATTTTTCAGACCAAATGGTATTCTAACGTATTCGTTATGTCCCACTGGTGTACAAAATGCAGTTTTTCAATATACTTTGGTGACATTTTAATTTCGTGAAAGCCTTTGGATGAATCTAAAGTTGTGAAGTACTGCGCTCTACCTAATTTACTTAGTATACCTTCTATATTTGGAATAGGATATTTGTCTCTTACTGTGTGCTCATTGAGTCTACGGTAATCAACAAATATTCTCCATTTCTTTTCGTTTGAATTATCCATTTTCTTTGGTACTATGTACAATGGACTGTTATATGGTGAATTGGATTCACGAATTATGCCTTGTTTTAGCATATCTTTTAGTTGTTTATTAATTGCCTTTTCATGAATTTGAGGGTAGCGATAAATTTTAGAGTATACTGGCCCATTTTGTCCTGTATTTATTTCATGTGTTATTTTGCTAGTACATGAAAGAATGTCTCCTTCATTAAATTATTTTTAATTATTTTTTTTTAAATCTATTTGTTCTTCTAAATTAAGATCATTAATCTTTACCTGTCCGTCGTTTTTATCCAACTGAAAAATGCACTCGAAAGGACAGTAAGTAAAGTATAATTTCTTTGATTGATATTGGGAGAAGGCGTTCGACACCATCGGTCCCCGATCTTGTTTTCTATATTCACTGCAGATCTTATAGGTTCCATGCCGCACTTAATTGCGTACGCCGACGACCTAGTTGCGTACAGATCAGGTTCGAATATCGCGTTGATAACAAGAACCTACGCGAATTCCAGACTGGTTTCCGGCATAACTGTTCAACTATAGATCAAATATTCGCACTTGTGAACATAGCGGAACATAGTGTTTGGGATGGAAATAATCTATCAGAGAAGTTTAGCACAACAATGGGGATTTAGCAGGGATGCGTGCTGAGTACACTTTTATTCATCCTATATATAAATGATATAACAGGTCACGTTAGAGGTGGAATCGAGATAAATCAAGCCAAAATACCAGCTCTCATGTTTGCTGATGACATTGTTTTCCTCGCAGACTCGGTGGGCACAATGCAGTTAATGATAAACAGGCTAGACGAATACTGCAAAACTTTAAATCTGACAGTCAACCTATCAAAGACTAATATGATGATATTCAGGGATGGTGGAGGTAGATACTAATGAAAAGTGGAAGTTTCAGGGTGAGCTTATAGAAATTGTGCGGGAATACAAGTATCTTGGTGTCTTGATTATGCCTAATTTAAATTTGAATGAGCACCTGGAAACCAAATTAACTGAAGCGAAAAGAGCTTGTTGAGAATTCATTCAAAATCACACCGTAGATTGTCACTTATTATTATGTACATTAATATTTTTCCATAATTAACGCTACACCCTGTTTGTAAATGGTCTAAAATTATTTGTTATACCATTCATATTTCTTTAATTCATTTTTGCTATAATCAAGCTCTAAATTTGTGCATTCTCCTTTACTTTGATATTCGTAGGAGTTAATCGTCTGATTGTTTGCCTAAGCTCTCTTTTTTTGCTGTTGACCACGGAAGACACAGGTTGTATCCTCCTAATAAAAATAAAGACATTTTATAACGTGGTAAGAAATTGTTTTTGTTAAAACAATAAGAGACATTCGTCAAAGGGTTTCGTTTTTTTGTATTCTTTGCCCTTATTACAAACATTTTTGGTCCTTCGTCTAGCTGGATTTTGAAAACTGAAATTTGTTGCAAAATAGAAAAAAATATATATATTCGGTGTGTTCCATATTTGTTAATAAAATAGTTAACATAGTGTCTGAAAACACATGTATATTCCTAAACTGTTAATTAATTCTTGCATGTGAACATTACAAAATTCAAGGTGGTTTGTATATATATAATTGTGTAATAGTGTTGATTGGTTTTCTCTTATAACTTACAAAAAAAAATGAATGCTTTAAAAGTGAAAAGCGGGCATATAAAAGGGTGCTTAACTCGGGCGAACAATTTTGCGAAAACTCTAGATCAGAATGTTACTATCGAACTTCTCGAAGCACATTTAAAATGACTAGAATATTCGTGGTCGGAGTTTGTTTCTCTACAGAATCAGCTATTAGAGCTTATCGCTGATGGCAATTCAGATTTCGAGGAAGATTTTGCCGAATATGAGTTAAAATATTTAACGGCTCAGTCCACAATCACAAAGGCCATTCGCGATAAAGAAAGGTCTGAAAATCCAGTCATCAACCAATCCGCTATAGACAAGTTAACCGATCAGCAAAAATCTTTATTGGAGACTCTAAGTTCCACAATCCGACCGGATTCCAGTTCCATTTCGCTGCCGAAATTTAACATTCCGTTGTTCTCCGGAGATTACAAACAGTGGCCAACCTTCCGCGATTTGTTTATCGGCTCTATAGACGCGAATTCTAGTTTAACCCCAACGCAGAAATTTCACTATTTGAACAGTTTCCTTCGCGATGAAGCTGCTGCCGTGGTTCGACATATAACCATATCAGACGCGAATTATACGGATGCTTGGGATCGTTTGGAACAGCGGTACGATCGATCCAATCTAATAATACAATCGCATATTCAAACTTTTCTGTCGATGCCATCTATGAATTCCGTTAATGTTCAACTTTTGCGCAAATTATGTGACTGTGCTGATGAAACCATTAGAGGATTAAGTGCACTCAAGTCCACCAGCCGTGATCCGTGGGTTATCTTCATCTTGTTGCAGAAACTGGACCACACACTGAATAAATGTCCAAAGTTTTCAGCGCTTGATTTGAATACACGTCGTTCTTTTGTGAAAGAAAACTCTCTTTGTTTTTATTGCTTGCGGTCGGGACACTCTGCATCCAAATGTCGCTCGAACTTCAGATCTAGAATTTGTCATTCGCGGCCCCATACTCTGGTGCATCATCAAAATTTGTCGCCTGATCCAACAATCAAAAATTCATCGTCAAACGTCGCAGTTACATCATCTAATTCATCGCCGGTAACAACATCTACACTTACACTATGCTCATCGATCTCATCAGATGGTAGTAGGTATGGTGTTCTACAAAACATTCGGTTGTTGCTGGACTCAGGGTCACAAGTTTCATTCGTAACCGAAGACACGGTTCAACGATTAGGTCTCGTGCGTAAGCCCGCTCGCATTCCTGTCGTAGGCGTAGGCGTAGTCTCGTGCGTAAGCCCGCTCGCATTCCTGTCGTAGGCGTAGGCTCGACTTCCGCAGGCGTAACAAATGGAATTGTAACTCTCAAACTGTGTTCTCGTTTCAGTGAGGAATTCATCGAAGTACCGTGCTTTATTGTTTCAAAACTTACCTCGTTAGTTCCTGCCTCTGTATCTACTATCGTCGATTCGTCATTGAAGTCGCTTACGTTGGCTGATCCCACTTTTCATACTCCTGGTCTTATTGACGTATTACTCGGAGCGGATAAGGTTTTCAATGTGCTTAATGGTACCGCTCTGCGAAGGCAACCTAGAGGACCTGATCTTATCCCCACAATTTTTGGCTTGGTAATCTGTGGTACAATGGATAGAATTTCTTTGAATCAGTCAGCTCAATCCTTCTGCATTCGCTTGGATAGAGCAAACTTATTCGACCTAGAGCGTTTTTGGCGTCTAGAGGAAATCCAACAAACACCCTGCCTATCAACTGATGACCAACGAGCAGAAGACATATATGTTCAAACTCATTCTCGCTTACCCGATGGTAGATATATGGTCGAATTACCATTCAAGTACGATGAAAAAACAGATTTTAAGGGAAGCCTTAGTATCGCCTTCAAACGATTTCTCTCCATGGAACGGAAGCTCGCAGCCGATCCACTTTTAAAAGATCAGTATGTTGGGTATATGAAGGAGTATTTGAGTCCAGGCCATATGGAGGAAGTTCCCGAAAGCGAAATCAACACATCATCAACTGATTGCTATTACCTACCCCACCATGCTGTGTTTAAAAACGAGAGCAGCACAACTAAGGTTAGGGTCGTTTTTGATGCTTCCGCTAAATCTGAAGGGACCGTATCTCTTAACGAATCGCTCTTGGTAGGCCACTCACATCAACGCGATCTTTTCTCAATATGCATTGCATTTCGTCGACATCTTTACACGATAACCGGTGACATCGAAAAAATGTTTCGCCAGATTCAGTTATCACCAAAGCATACAAATTTTCAGCGTGTACTTTGGAGAGAGTCAAGTGACCAGCCTCTGAAACACTATCGTTTATTAACCGTAACGTACGGAACAGCTTGTGCACCTTTCCTAGCAGTACGCACATTGTATCAGCTAGCCAAAGACTCCGTCGATACATATCCACGCGCTTCAAAGGTCTTACTTAGCGATTTCTACGTTGATGATGTAATGACCGGGGCAGACACGGTTGAAGAAATTACTTCTCTTCGTTCGGAACTTGTTGATCTACTCCGATCAGGTGGATTCAACCTTCGGAAATGGACAACTAATTGCTGGCCTTTACTTTTGAGTCTACCTGAAGATCAACGCGAGCTATCTCCAAGGGAATTCGAGGAATATAGCTCAGTTAAACTACTTGGTCTACAGTGGTTTCCAGCAAAGGACTCCTTCTCCTACAAGGTTAACTTGCGGCACAGCTCAGTTATAACAAAACGTCATATTCTATCAGAGTCATCAAGAATATTCGATCCAATTGGTTTTCTTACTCCGGTTGTTATTGCCGTAAAAATTCTTTTCCAGGAGCTATGGCGCAAAAAATATAATTGGGACGAGCCTATATCATCGGAACTTACCAACCAATGGCAATTGATTCGCGAAGAACTACCCATTCTCGAAACATTGGACATACCGCGCGCCATTTGGAGGTCTAGGAATGACATGGAGTTTATCGGATTTAGTGACGCATCACTTGACGCGTATGCAGCAGTAGTGTACTGTCGCAGTACAGATTCTTCCAGGAATGTTTATTGCAACATTGTCGCGACCAAAAGCAGGGTAGCTCCTATTAAAGTGGTTTCTCTTCCACGACTCGAGCTTTGCGGAGCACTATTACTTTGCCGTCTAGTGAACAAGCTTAAAGAGTCTTTGCAATTAAAAGACATGCAAGTTACTGCATTTACTGACTCAGCAATTGTTCTTCACTGGCTGTCAGCGTTACCAAAAAAGTGGTCTGTTTTTATTTCAAACCGTACATCAGAAATACTCTCTGTACTACCAAGGCAATCATGGTATCATGTGCGATCACAAGACAATCCCGCTGACTGCGCATCCCGTGGTATCCCACCTACTCATTTGATCAAAAATGAGCTATGGTGGTCTGGACCATCATGGATGAGTGAGGAACGTTCGAAATGGCCCACTCATTGATTAACATTCCTGTTGGCGTTGATTTGGAGGAACGGAAAGGAAAAACATTTCATCAGGTACTTGTGACTAAACTTGAAACTAATGACATTTGTGACATCATCGTTAACAACTCCTCGCATTACACTCAAGCAATTCGAGTTCTCGCATATGTAATTCGGTTTACCTCAAACGCGCGCGTTCCTATCGGTTCTAGGCGAACTCATGCATTATCATCCACAGAGTTTACAAAAGCAAAATTAATGCTCATTAAGTGCTACCAGGCAATGAACTTTACTTCCGAAATTGAAACTATTAAAAGCGGTGGAGTGCTGAAGAAAGGAAATACCTTGGTTTCTCTTAACCCTTTTTTGGACAAAAATAAAGTGTTACGCGTCGGTGGCCGCATTCAAGAATCCGACGCTAATTATTCGACGAAGCATCCGATTATTCTCGGTAAGAGCACTCGGTTCGCGAAACTTATAGCCGAATACATACACAGAAAACATTTGCATGCTTCCGTATCTCTAATGTTTGCCCTACTTCGACAAGAATTCTATATAATTGGCGTTCGTAATCTTTTGCGCAAGGTCGTCCATGAATACGTTTCGTGTTTTCGTCATCGAAAAATTTCCGCTGAACAACTAATGAGCGATCTACCCTCCGAACGTGTTCGTTTTGCGCGACCTTTCAGCAAAGTCGGGATAGATTATGCCGGTCCAATCACCCTACGTTTGGCCAGAGGACGAAATCCCAAGTTCATCAAGGGCTACATCGCGCTGTTTGTATGTTTTACAACAAAGGCAATCCATGTAGAATTAGTTGGGGACCTTTCTACAGCAGCCTTTCTAGCTGCTCTGGATCGATTTGTAGCTCGTCGAGGCAAACCAATGGAGATTTGGAGTGACAACGCGACAAATTTTCATGGGGCTAAGCGCTGTCTGAATGAAATGTTTCAATTACTGATGAACGAAGAACACAGCAAGGCAGTCGTCGATCCCAGGATGAAGCGAGCGTCAAGTCTGTAAAATTCCACCTAAAGCGAGTCATCAAAGACCACAGGTTGACATACGAGGAGATGTATACCTTGCTTACACAAGTGGAATCGGTACCTAATTACCGACCTATGTGGCCCACTTCTGATATGGACCCAATGGCATTAAGTCCGGCCCACTTTTTGATTGGTGCTCCTTTGTTTTGTGTACCTCGTCCTGATATGTGTACAAATTCTGATAGCCCATATATTAATTGGTCTCTTTTACAGACTCTGAAACAAGGCTTTTGGAAACGGTAGCACACTGAGTATTTAACATCACTGCAGCAACGAGCTAAGTGGTATACCGACAAACTCTCCCTCAAGGTTGACGATGTTGTACTGATTAAGGACTCAAATATACCACCCACCAAGTGGATACTTGCGCGTGTCAAGAGTCTTCACCCTGGAAGGGATCATCGGACACGGGTTGCAACGGTAGTAACCCAAACATCAGAATATGTGCTGCCGATAATTAAGCTAGTTCCTTTGCCAATTACTGAAAGACCGAAGTCTTCCAGGGGGGGCTGAATGTTGAGAATTCATTCAAAATCACACCGTAGATTGTCACTTATTATTATGTACATTAATATTTTTCCATACTTAACGCTACACCCTGTTTGTAAATGGTCTAAAATTATTTGTTATACCATTCATATTTCTTTAAGAGGTATTTGTTCGTTTGGGGTAGTTGTATCAACAATAAAAACATCAGCCACTTCTCGAAACAGAAAATATTTCATGCCACTGCAGTGTTCATCCTCTTTTACGCTGCGCAAGTATGGGGATATCGTTCATTTGAAGCAGTTGAAAAATGTCTACGCTATTTCATCAAGCGAGCTTTTAAATTACCAAGTAGCTCCCCAGCTACATGCTTCACCTGGAGTAGCGCCCCTATTCTTGGAAACACTCAAACTCCACTTCGACTATGTGGTAAGAGTCATGGGAATGAATCAAGAAAGGATTCCGAATAAAGTGGTTACTCAAATACTGGTTAACGGTGGAAAATGTGTCCGAGAATGGGAAAACTTAGCATCGCAATGTGATTTTAATCTCCGAATTGCGCCAGACGAGCATCAAATGCACCTAAGGCATAAGTTCTCAACGCTGTTGGAGAAAACAATACATAGAATCTTGAACGAATTTGTAGATGAAGCCAAGTCGTCGCAATACAGGACATATTACTGCAAATTGAACCACAATTTACAAGACAGGCCCTCTATCATGGCAAGTTTCACAACGGATATGGTAAGCAACATTTTTAAAATAAGAGGTGAACTGATAAGTTTAAACTTTATACCGCATCGCCCAGAACTCCCTCTTTTGTGCAACCTTTGCAACCTTCAGGAACGAGAGGATCTCACCCCTATATGTCCCATTCTTAAAGAATTCCGCTGTCACTTCTTTGGAGCACAGGTACTCTCGCTTGAAGAAGCGATAAACGTCTTAAACGGTGACCGAGGCTGGGATATATTGTACAAGTATGCAATAAACGCGCTGCGATATAGAAAATGTGTTATGGAGGAGAACTTTTAGAAACACCTACTTTAAATGTTAATCTGGTAGACGGCCTTAAGCCAAACCATATAGACTGAGAACTTTTTTATTTTTTATTCTTAAAATCCATTTTTTTTTGTGAAATAAATAGTCAACTAATTAACTAACTAGAAGTGGTTAATTCTTCCTGCAAACCAAATATATTTACATTAGAGTAACCTCTGAAAACGCAGTTATTTGATCCTGAGAGAATAGTTGAGGTTCATAGCTTATCAGTATCTAATTCTAAAACTCTAAATAACCGTTAAATTTTCGATTAGCTCAGCATTAAACATCTCAATATAGCTGAACAAAAAGCTATCAGTAATATTTGTCAAAAATATAGTATAACCATATGTTCTTTAGAGATGGTGAAAATTTATCATGTTTTAACGAAATCAAGCACTACATAAAAACAAAAGAAGACATTCCAGTCCATACGAAATCTTATCGCCACCCACATGTCTACAGAGGAGATATAAAAGGATTGTTGAAAAAAAAGAGAGATGCAAGTGGGAATCAAAAATGGCGGTTAGTCATAGACTGCCGCAAACTAAACGAGAAAACCATTGACGACAAATAAATTGGGGAGAGCTATGTATTTCAACACATTAGATCTGGTACCAGGTTTTCACAGATTCAAGTAAATCAAAAAGATAAAACTGCTTTCTTGGAGAACAATGGCCACTTCGAACGAAATGCCTTTCGGCCTTAAGAATGCTCCATCCACATTTCAGCGAGTGATGGAAAATTTGCCTTTTGTACATGGATAATATTATCCTCTTTTCTATATCTGTTAGATGGCTCCTTTGCCTTCTATTTTAACGAAGCTCATGAACTTGGTGTATTTTATTTATTGTGAACTTGAACTTGTTCTCTTGGAGAGTCTGGTCGCTGAAAAAGTAAACAAGACGCAGATAGTATCGAATGAATACCACAATTCATTGATTTTTGCATTCTCTTTTATACATTAAATTGCTTACACTAACAAAACGGAATACCTTAATTCTATAGTAATAATTATGAAATACTTAAAATAGGAGTTATTTTCCTCTATAAATGGATTGAGATTGTAATTGCACGATGAAGTTCCACTCGCTTGTCGCTATTTTTGATGAACCGATGTCTTCAAAGTAGATTCCGAGATTTTATTGAAAATGTATATTTCTATGTTTTACTAACTACCGTCGGCAGAATGAGACAAGGTGTTAGTAATGACGCAATTCCACTGGCGCCAAATGTCCTTCGCCTTTTGGCCGGTGTGGTATAGACTGGTTCTGGTTCTGGATTGCTATTGATTGTATGTTCATTTGTTACTTCTTTCTCAATGGGCAGTGTAGCTAATTTGTGAATTGGACGTTTCCAGACCCCAGACTCTGTTTTCACGTCTGCTAATCAAATAGCATCGTTATCCTTGTAGATTTTAATTATTCTACCGAGCGGCCATTGAAGTGATTAAAAGTTGTCCTCCTTTATAATAACCATGTTACCCGGGTTAATATTCATATATGATTCCTTCCACTTGTGACGATATTGAAGTTCGTTAAGGTACTGCTCTGAATATCTCATCCAAAATTCGTGCTTCAGATGTGAAGCCAATTTCCATATAGTTAGAGTTTGTTCCATAGGGACTGCGTGTGTGTCGACTTGAGCAGTAAGAGGTTCACCAATTAGAAAGTGTCCTCGTGTCAATGCCATTAGGTCTTTAGGGTCACTTGAAAGTGGCGTGATTGGTCTTGAGTTTAAGATGGCTTCGATACTAACTAGTACTATTTCTAACTCTTCATACGTTAATGATGCTATTGATACACATCGATTTAACAAGTGTTTTGATGATTTACCTATTGCTACCCAGAGTCCTTCAAAATGTGGAGCACTTGGAGGAATAAAGTTAAATTGTATTGCACTCTGACTGCATTCTTTATAAGAGCAGTTCGCGCCTTCTCAGAATAAATAGCGTTCTCCAATTCAGATAATTGATTACTTGCTCCCATAAGGTTTTTTTGCGTTGTCGTAATATAAATTCAGTGTCCTCTACGACCGATTAATCGTTTTAGTGTTCCGTAGATAAATCGCTTACGAGTTCTATATGTACTGCCTTTGTGGCGAAGTAGCAGAAGATTGCTGTTAAATAAATTTGCATTTTATACTAAAACATCTTAAAAATATCTCTAAATTCATATTATCTCAAAACTAACAAAACTATTACTAAGATTTGTACTAAAACTAAACTGAATATAACTAAAATAGATTTAACGAAGGTTCCTAACTATAAATTGAAATGAACATTGCTTTTCCGCCCTTCTTTTTTGTTTTCTTCTAATATTGCTTTGCATAAGCAGTTCGAATCTGCCCTACTTAAATTTCAGCAGATCAATTCTGTAAATATGTATTATTAATTAATTAATAATCAAATTCTATCGTTTCACTTAAAATTAAAAACTAAACGTCAGACCACGAAGAAACTTTTTTTTTTGCTCATCAGAAAAATAAGCCATTTGCAATATGGTTAATGAAGAAGTATTAGCAGCCGAACAAGAGACCGAAGTTAAAAAATTCTTGTTTCCGATAAGAAACAAAAGGTAATTGAAGGCCTTCCGTGCAATGATTTCGTACTGAGAATTGGGTAAAATACCAACTTAACCTCAACTCCCGAGATAAATCTTCGTTCGATGCGTTAGAGGAAACGTTTATAAATTTTCAAAAGGTACAATTAAAAATTGAAGAAACCGATCCTGCCGAAATTTCAACACCAATTCGTTCGAACAATGAAGAATCATATTACTCCACATCATCGGCATTGCTCGTTATGTTAACCAAAATGGAAGGCGAATCGTTGGATTTGTCATCATCATATATTGCACAATACATATTTGATCCAGTAGGACTGCCAAAAATTGATCTATTTTCTCAGGTGATATAACAACTTGGTTGTTATGGTTTTAGACCTTTACATCCCTCGTACACAACAATCCACACCTAAGTAAAATGTCAAAATTTCATCATCTAGTCAGTAAACTAGGAGAATCAGCGAATACTTATAGACAGACTGAAAATTGTGGAAGACAATTATGAACAGGCTCTGCAGAGGCCCAAGCCTCGATAGAATAGCTGAAGAGTACCCGTCCATGGAAAATTTTGGGATGAGGAACCCAAAAAAGCTGCCAATGTCTGCAGCTTATGAAAGGGCTTTACGGATTCTGACGTCCACAACCGTGAGGGTCAACGATCGTTACCAGACAGGATTGCTGTTGAAAGATAACGACTTCGAGGTTCCTGAGAGTTACGCAATGGCCAAACTACGTCTACGCTGTCTGGAAAGAAAATTCGTGAGGGATCCCGAGTTTCCTGCCGCATATCGCCACATAATCACGAGCTACGTTCAAAAAGGTTACGCAAGGAAGCTGTCGAGAGATGAAGCTGAAGTCAAGAGTCGTAAGATTTGGTACCTGCCACACATTGGGGTAAAAACCCGAACAAGCCTAACAAAATCCTTAACGCCTCAAGGTTTTCAACGAGTCATTTAAGGGCGGTCAAGTCAATCGTGCATTACAACCATGTGGACGATTACGTCGATAGATTCAACGATGTGGAAGAAGCAGGCGAAATCACAAAAGCTGTGGTTCGCATTCATGCTGAGGGAGGTTTCAACTTGCGATTGCTCAAATCAAACTCCAAAGAAGTGCTTGACATCATAGTAGATCCTGATCTCGTTCAACAGGACGATGCCGTCAATCTGGACATCGACACCACACCTGGGCATGTGCTGGAACCCCGAGAAGGACGTTTTCATATTCAAGCTCAACTTCCCGAGAGTCAACAGCACCATCATGGAGGGCGACAAGTACCCTACGAAGCCGAAACTCCTGTGCATAGCAATATCTATCTTCGAAACGTTTGGCAAGCTCTCAAATTTCACTATATATGCCAAGCTATTGCTGCGATCAGTTTGGAAGAGTGCCACCGCATGGGATGAGGTTTATCTTCGCTGGCGCCAATGGAAGTCAAATTTCCAGCCTTGCTGCAGCTAAAGGTACCCAGATGTTATCGTTATTTGTGGGTTGCGGACAAAACAGTTCTTCACATCTTCGTCGAGGCCTTCAGCGCTGTCGGATATTTTCGTGTCGAGTCAGCTAGAGATAGAGTCAGTCAGCTATCAGATAGAGTGTCCGTGTCCTTTGTCTGTGGAAAAACAAAATGCGCCCCGCACAAGCTGACGTCGATTCCACGCCTGGAACTGTCAGCGGCAGTCCTTGGGGTTAGGCTCGCTTACTCTATCGAAGTCTTCTCGAGTGACTCCAAGACGGTCATCAATTGGATCCGTTCGGAACCTCAAGGGTACAGACAATTTGTGGCCTTCCGGATTGTGCAAATCCATCCGTCATATGGACCAATGGCGCTGGGTGCCATCGAAGTCTAATCCGATATCTTCGCACTATTCTTTTCATGGGACTCGGGTTCAGAAAGTCCAGCCAGGACACATTTCTTGCGCAGCCGCGTACAGATACAAACTCTGTTCTCTGTCTGGGTGGCGATCCAACCTCTCTGCCGTCCTTCCGTACAGCAGTCAGCCACTTCTACCTAACCGAACTTAAAGCCAATTTTTCAAGAACCGAACTTTCTGTGTTATCGGCTTGTTTATAGCGAAGGGATCGTTTCAACTCTTAATGCGCACTAAAGTATTTGCCTTCGTATTCGACAAGCTTCGCTTCTAAATTGGCACAATTATGTTTATCCGCTTTTGCTTAACATTTGCCACGGAAAACACAAGACTCCGACCACGTACTATCCAGTTTTTCTAGGTGAACTTCTAACATCAGGTGTCAAGTTTGGTTCGATATTGTAAGCGAAGATCACTGCATGCGTTAAACGACTCTTTGTGTCAGAGTATTCATTATGAAAATATTTTGAATAGTTTATGTTAATAATCTACACTGAAAAAAACCACACTTTCACACTGATTTCACAATAGTCTATGACAAATAAAATACGTATTTATTATCCACCTTGAAGGACCAACAAATATGTTTAGGAATGCTGACGAGAAATGAAGGAAAAAAAGGAATCAATCAACTTCAATTTAACAAATTTTATTTATTGCAAATATTTGTAGTGATATGTCCAAATTTCAAGTGTGCAGGATAGTTATCCACCAGCAAGCATGAACCGAAGGTTAAACATGCATACCAGTGCTTACATGCACACACTTGAATGCGCTCGGTTTGCAAATGAATGAGCTGTATTGCGTGAAGTATTTGGTGAACTGCCAACACCAGAAAGCATTGTCCGATATACAGTCAATCAAACTCATATTCGTACAGCAGATAAGAAAAAAACATTTTTCGATTAAAGCAAGAACCACACAAACCTTGAATGTTACTTGGTTGCAATATCAATGATCTGGTAAAGAATATCTATCTGCCAAGCACAACAACAAAACTGACATTACTGACAACAAATTCATATTCATACACTTAACAATTTTTGGAAATAGACAAGAAATTTAACAAATTGTAATATTTTGAGGCATATCCCTTATTTTCACTTTAGGGCAAATATAAAGGGGGAACATTCGGGTATTATAAGGTTTATGC
This sequence comes from Eristalis intricaria, assembly GCA_964034865.1. NCBI lineage: Eukaryota > Metazoa > Arthropoda > Insecta > Diptera > Syrphidae > Eristalis > Eristalis intricaria. Next base: position 24,123,870 of record OZ035875.1, on the reverse strand, counting down.
TTTGGGTCATTGTCCTGGTAAAAAGTGAATTGGTTGTCAAGACCCAATTTTTGTACACTTTCTTTCAAATTTTGCTTCAAAATTTCGATTTATTTCTTGTGGTTCACTGTGCAATCAGTAATATGCAGCATTTCTAACCCAGCTACCGAAAAACAATCCCAAACCATAAACATATTTTCAGGAAGGAGTCCATCCGAAAAAATTACAGTTTTCCAAAAGCCAAAATCTTTGAATTGATGCTCTTTCGCAAAGTTAGCGTTTCTGTGTCTATTTTATTATTTCGAACCTGCTGTACGAATATGAATTGACTGTATGTTGTAATTCTAAGACCTTTGGGCTACTGTGAACGGTGCAGTAGTACGAATAATATGCGATCTAAGGAATTTAGAAAGGCAGCGGAACGTGAAATCGCTAGTGAGATGCTTCACTTCTGACAACACGATTACGACGTGGAACGTGGGTTTCATAAAATGATTGATATTATTTGTGTTCAATATCTCGACTTGTTTATTAACATCGGATGACATGTATGACATGTATTTCACTCAACATTTCTCATCATCATCATCCTCTTCTGATAAGTAAACCACGCACTTATCAGAGTTAAGCCCAAGCGTAACCAGGCGAGCTTCTGAACTTGGTCCAACCACCTCATCCTGGGTCTGCCAAGTGGTCGCCTACCTGATGGAATCGCATGCAAGACCCGCCCGGACGTCATTATGGTTGGACATTCGTGCTACGTGACTAAGCTAACGAAACATAGATCTTTCCGTTCGAAGAAGCAGCTGCTCAAAGTTGAGTTCCTCGTGCACTGTCATGTTTCTCACCCTATCCCGGCTAGGAATTTCCACAACAGCACGAAGAAATCTCATCTCAGCAGCTTGTATTCGCGATCTTATTCTTTCCATCGTTACCCATATTTCATGATCATTGTTGAGAGTTGGAACAAATATTAAATTGAAAAGCGAAACTTGGCTTTCACACTCAGCTCGTCCTTCCTCATTGCAGATCCCCCAAGCTGTATCAAATCTGAACCAGCTTGACTAATGCTACAGGCAAGTTCAGCATTACTCCTCGCATTATTCATGAAGAAGTCTCAACATTTCTATAATCCAAAAGTAAATCATCGACATTAATACTTTATTTTATTTTAGTCGATAAAAACTTTGTATATGGGGAACATTCATAAATATTCTCTGTCACATTATTCCGTCGCAAATATACAACTTCTCTCACAGTCAGAGTTAGACAGGACGCTCTTTGTTACGCAATTGTTTTCTGATCCTCTCACACCATCATAAACCAATTCGTCGACTGCTAACCACCCTTTCGCATTTCATTAAGTGAACATATTTTCTTTATCATTTGAGTAAGGACAAAACAAAATTATCATAATATAATAATAAATAATAAGTCCAGCTCTCAGGTGTCATAAACTTCCAATCGTTGCCTCTCAAACACATGTGCTCAAAAGTTTTCTTCACGAGCCAATGGTCTTTTGCCTTCACTAGTTCCTTCGCTGCACCAACGAATACTGTACCATTGTCGCAATACAATCGTTCGCACCTTCCCCTCCTCACTATGAACCTCTAGAAACACGCATTAAATGAAACTAATGTGGGGTAAGATATTAAATCAATATGCACTGCTCTAGTTTTGAGGCAGGCGAAAATAGAAACTCAACACTTCTGTCTTATTATTTGCTCTGCAGCTCTGTTGATCATTTGGATTTCAAAAGGGACGGCGTAGTCAACACCACTATGTAGGAATGCCTTACCTGACGTTACTCTCTCTGAAAGCAAGTCTGCCATTAGTTGTGTTTCAAAACGATGATTGTATCGCACACAAATTAATCTTTCTTTGGCATCCAGAATCTCAGACGATATCCGTCATGCTGCATCATAACTGCGTGCTTTGTTGCTCTATGATCACTATCACTAATTAACCAAGCCAATCGAGAACTATTTGGTACGATAACCGAGTGCCTTCTCTCGTATCCCATCTCTGCCTTATCTAACCGCCCTCCAACTCTTAAAATGCCTCTCTTATTCATAATTGGCCTCAACGACTTAATTCTAGTCTTATCTAGCAATAGTTTTTCCCTCTCTATACAAAGAATCTCCTTCCCGAAATATTTCTCCTGCTCTTTCTTTAGTAAGTAATCCATGGCATCCACCTTCTCTTCAGAAGACGGTTGATCAGGTACTCCTTCTCTCTTTTCAATGCCTTCTCTCCTTTTCAATTGGCGTTCCTAACGTCTCTGCCTCTTGACTTATCTCTTCTCAATGACTATCCGATAACGTCCCTGCTTGATGTGGCTCTCCACGCTACTCATCGGAAAACAAATTGCTTTCAAATCTTGACCACAGCATTAAACGCATCAGCGGTCTGAAGAAGAGCCATCGGCAAAGGTCCATGAACAATGCCCACACACGAAATTGAAGAAATGTAAAACAGACCATAAATCCAGAAAACTGCAGTCGAAGAAAGCCTAGTAATGTAATTAGATATCTAAATAGAGAATTCAATCAAGATCTCTTGTTGTTCTTTTTTATCAACAGTTTTAACAAAACTTTTTCTCGCGCTCAGCTTGATATTTGGCCTAGTATTATCAAGTTAACCTGTATACTTCATGGATTCCTTTCAGGAATAATTATATAATAATATATATTCCTCCTTTTCTTGGCCATTAGTGAATCGGCAGAATAATAATTGCTAGCACACTACTGGAGTTTGGATTTCATGATTCCCCATCACTCTCACCTGCTCAGACCAATTACGCACCTGTTGGAAGTGCTGCCTAAGCACATCTACTATTGCCTGCAAGTCATTAACATAATTCCCCTCACAGTTTTGAATAGCCTGGGTGCATTACCTAATGTCAGCGGCAAAACTTTAGGTTTTTTTTATAAAAGGCCCATATCTTCTGCTTCTCCCTCTTGTCTGTTGCAGCGCCTTTTGGAATTCCTCTTCGATTAAACGGTTTTTCTGCTCACATTTGCCACCAAACCACGGATTTCTTATAGGTGGTGGTAGGTAGCCTAAGGTAGATGCCTCTACCTATCTGATGGCCAAGTGACAATACAACCACATCACTTTGGCGTGGGTTTTCGATGTAGGCATAGTGGGCAGGCTCTCACATAATCCGGTCAGAGTCGACGTTTCCCCATTTGAAGGTTTCATAGTTTTCTTTTCATATTTTCTCCTTATTGCTATTTATACTATTGCACAATTAACAGAGTTTTGGTTATTGGAACCTTACTATTGACAATGTATAAACTTCATAAAAATATGTAATAGTTATGATAATGATATGATAAAGAATAATATGATTATTTCTAATATTCCTCTCTCTAAAAAGAACTCGTTGGCTAACATTTTATACTGCGACAGCACCAAGGCTGTTTAATAAATTCACATTGTGTATAAAACTAGTTCAGCCCACTTTATTTTTCTTCGTTTGGATAGTTTTACAATCAAAGCCCTTCTCAATACAAATTTCTAGTGTAAAATGTTTCTGTTATTTCGTTATAAATCAACTTACTCGTTAACTTATTTATTATCTTTTTATAATTTCGGATGTACCTGATTAACTTATTTAATATCTTTTGTGCTTTGCGATATACTTGTTTAACTCTACCTAATTATTATAAATGCGAAAGTAACTCTGTCTGTCCGATGAACCGATTTTGACGAAATTTGGTAGATAGATATATTTGATCTTGGAGGAGTCTACTTATTCCGGGTCTACGGAGGAAATGGGGCAAAAACCGCCTTTATCATCTTCACACAGTCCTGGCTCATTAATGGCTTATCGGATTGAAAAACTTACAGAACACTTTTTAGTAAATTTATCTCTTATTCATTTGAGCTATCAACCATCCTTTTGCATTGTCCTGTAGCTGAGCAATGCTCAAAAAAATGTCCATCATTAGAGATCATCGGCAACAATCAACCAGCAGTGGCGACTATTGACATGGAAAATCGTATGGCGACAGACAGTAACGGCATGTTTACACTGAGCCGTGAATTCTGTCAAATTGTCGATAGTATAAATGAGACAAATGATACAGTGCGGCAGATAAACGAACAAATTATGTCATACTTGGAGAGGGATGTTTTCGTATTTCTCGGTAGACAATGTTATGGACACTGAGCAAGTAACGTCGTACCCTTTAGAATTTTTGAAAATTTTCTAAAAAATTTCTCTCCTCCTCCTCCTCTCCTCTTCTCTTAAAAGTTGATGTTCCGGTCCTGTTAATGAGAAACCTTGACGCACCCCGGCTATGTAATGGTACACGGCTACAAGTTACCCAATTGGGACGCAATATTATAAAAGCAATAATTATGAGTGGAATGGCAAAAGGACAATATGTTTTAATTCCTCATATTCCAATAACTCCGACTGATTCGCCCTTTCAGTTTAAAAGAGTGCAGTTTATCCTAAAAGCAGCATTTGCAATGACAATAAATAAAGCTCAAGGATAAACGCTTAAAGTACCAGGTATACAATTAGAAACGTGCTTTTCCCATGGGCAACTTTATGGGGCGTGCTCACGAGTATCGTGCCCTCAAAATCGTTATACTATAGCAGAGGATGGAAAAACAAAATATGTAGTTTACAAAAATGTGTTAAAATAAGATATTTACAGTATGCTACTGTAGTTTGCAGTTAGTATGTATTGTTTTATATTATTCAGAAAATTAGTATCCTAAAAATGAAAAAGGCTTCTCAATGTAACTATTCCACGCAGTCGAAGTCGCGGGTAAGAGCTAGTATTAAATAAAATAACTTATATAAAAATCTAAAAAAAGCTAATGAAAAATCTCTTCACAAATTAGACATCACAAAGAAATAAGGGAGGTGGTGGTGTTTTGGTTGACTTCAAGTAACATTCGACATTAGATTTAACAATTTAAGTATTCAAAAACTAAATTTTTACTATAAATATAATATATAAATAAAATAAATAAGTAAATAATAAAATAAATAAATAACAAAATTGAGTGAATAAATGAATATGTAAATATAACTTATATGTAAATATATACCCAATATTATGTGTATATATATGATTCGTTTAGTAGACTTGAAATCCAGTGAAGAGAATAATTTTTTTAATCTAATAGGAACTTTTTCGATTTTCGTGTTAAGGAGAGATTATCTGTCGAGAAATAACAAAGCAGGTTAAGAATCATCTTCAGTTATTTATTTTGGGCCATTTGAAATTTATTGATGTGTAAGTCGTAAAGCTTACTGTGGTTATGTCACGAAAGCACAACCTTCGCAATATAAGTTGATTTATAGTCAGCTCGAATACAACTTCCAAGAAAGGTCTCACTTATTGAACCTCAATGATAAGCGTGATTATTAAAATAAGAGGCGAAATTATTAACCTCCAACCACATCGCCCTGACCTAGTTATTTGATGCGATATTTGTTTTTTCCAAATTTTGGATTATAAATAAGGTATTTGTAACTTGCTAAGGTGCTGCCACAAGTCGGAAACCGTTATCTGCTGTTTGGTCGTGGAGGCTGTTCTTTCCAATCACTCTACCAAGGATGCTATCCTTACCGATTTTGGCATTGAAGCTTACGAGTACGATTTTGACAAAGTAATTCGGACAGGCTCCGTATTGATCGTCCAAGGGGTCTAGTAATCCTCTGTTATACATTCCTCAGCCTCGTCTCTAGAGGCGTGTAAGCAGCCAGGGGCAGATGACAGTATGTGATCAGTATCTTATTGGTATGAAGTCGACGACATCGGACCATAACCGTTTTCCCACAAAGAATCCACATCCCAATATGTGCAACCTTTTGTGAAAGACATTCCTTGTCCTATCCAGCGTATTTCCTAATTCGGAATAGTATCCGACTTATACTACATAAGGATATTTTCCAGTTGTTGAGCAGCCACAGAGTGTAGGGTGTTCTTACATTCTAGGAGCATACTAGTAAATTCTTCATCCTTTCATCCGAGGGCTGCTTGCTCTTCCGTAAAGTTTATTTTTTTTATGCGGGTTTTTAACCCTCCACATAATCACCCGGGTATCGGCTGAATACATTAGTTACCCTCACAACGGTTGCAGTGGAGGCTATTCAGGGGATGAATTAATTACATTAATTCAACTAGTCCTGGGCATAGACAAGGATCGTTGCTGTCATCCTGCAGTGCTGGGAGTGATCAAGAAATTGTCCCCGTGGCCCAAGGCCTTGCCCACATAGAAAACATATACAAATATAATATACTCAGGAAACATAAACCAATAAATGAAAATGCACACTATTCTATTCAAACATATACATATTTATTTAATCCGTTATTGTCTTTCTTAATCTCAAGCTTGTGCTCAATGGTTAATGAGTAGTGCTGTGCGTTGATTAGTAGTTGGAAAATTATATTTCTTTAGCAACTTCTCTAAATCTTGACAAAAATACATTGGCATGTTTCTCCTCAAAAATCAATGCAGGTCGAAATCGAATAGCTGCTTCTCCACATCCACCAGATTGAATTCCCTTCATTTTCAGTTTACTTAAAACTTTATCACGAACCGTTGAATTCTCACAATTTATTGCCAAGAATGTCCCACGACCTCTTGTGGAACTGAATATGTGTGGAAACTCTTTTTCAGTTTCCAAAAGTCCAGATTTTAATGTTTCCCCAGATTTATTGACTCTTGCCAGAAGGTTTTCTTCATTAATAACATTAAGAATCTCCTCAAGCAATATTACTTTTGCTGGGTCACCCATCCAAGTATTGAAAATTCTGTACGGTTCCACGGGAGTAAAGTCATCTTTGTGAAAATAACCACCTATTTGCATTTTCTTACTAAATGTGACAATGTCAGGTGGTGATTCCAAATCGAAGTGTTCATGACACCACATTTTTCCAGTTGGCCCACCACCCGTCTGAACTTCATCCATTATCAGAGCGCAGCCATATTTTTTGCAAATTAATTGCAATTTTTGGAAAAATTCTGGTGAAGCTTCATTATCCCCACCTTCACTTTGAATTGGTTCAATAATGACCCCAGCTACAGGAATTCCTTTTTTATTATATTCTGAAATACGGTCTTCAACTTCAGCAAGACAACGTTCATCCTCTAACCTATTTTCTCGTTCATTTTCAACCAATGGATATCGATATTTCGGGAAGGATGAAATGGGCCAGTCAAATGATGGGACATCGATTTTATGTATATATTTTGAATGCGTTGTAGAAAGAACGCCCAGAGTTCGACCATGAAAAGCCCCTGTAAATGACAGTATGCTCAATTTAGGTGCTCCTGGAGGCATATTAATCATGCATGACTCCATTTCATTCTTTGTGAATTTAATATCAATGCCTCTTTGTTTCCTGCAGTACCTACAAAGAGAAAATAATTTAAATTAATATATATATATATATATAAAATATATAAAATAATATATACATATATATAAATAATATATAATCTTTTTTATTATGTCCGCTAATCTAAAAAAATGTTCTCATCAATTACATGCATTCCAAGGCAATAATCCAATGCATTTCTTTTTTAGGATTACTTTTATTGATCCCGATAGTTAATCATTCTTCGTTGTGAACTCATACCGACAACACGAGTCAGTTTTGTGCTCCGAGTTTATTTTCTTTTATAAATATTCTATGAACTTATTGAATTTTCAAACGGAATAACGTGGCTTTAACTTTTTAACTAAGCAAAACCAAAAGGCCGCAGTGGTTTGCTGGTTTTCTCAGTATTAACGATTAAACAGTAACCGATCAGGAGAAATCTTCTGAAGTTTTCAATGATTTAATGAAAACTTAATAGGACACAGTTAATACTACAAGTAACAAAAGTTTCCGCAAAAGACGACAGACGGATCATGTGGAATCTATGAAAAAATAGAAAAAAAAATCATTTGTCCCAAAAAATAAAATCTACATTTTTATGATGATCCTCTCTAACCAAAGCTGATCCCGGGGAACCAACAAGCGGCATCACAACAACAAGATATCTATGGTCTCAACAACGGAATTAGTAATAATACCAGTAGTAGTGCGGCAGTTCACACCAAAAGAGTGGAACCAATCTTCTTGAAATGCATGTCGGGAAAGGGACTTTCACGAAATCACATCTAGCCCCCCTTCGGGTTAGGCGTTAGAATATACCCGAGGCAGGCATGCCTGTCGTAAGAGGCGACTAAAATCCACCCCTCATATACACGGGTTAAATTGTATACTAATAATGCAATAAATAAAACGAATAGATAAAAATCCACCCTCGTCGGAGGTCGGCTCTATGGATTCTGGGGAGAGCCAAACTGCATCTAATAAATCCCTTTGCAAAGAATTCAAGGGTAACACGGTCTCCACCATCAAGGCCGCGCGTCTCTGGAAAGAGAAGTCCGTGATGTGAATCTAGAACAAATGGCGGAAGAAAACAAAGAACTCCGTCTAAGACTTAACAAAATGGATCATCTTTATCGGGAACTTAAAAAAGATGTCGAATTATTAAAAAAACCAAACGAGGTTCTAAAGAATCCAAAACCTCGAGAAAAACGCGAGGAAACTCCATGTGCAGCTAGACCTAAATACCATACGGATGAAGACGAGCTGGAGCTTGAAACAAATCGGGCGCCAAAGAAGAAGTAACGAAGAGCTGGGTCGTCGTCGGAAATTGAGATCCCTAAGCAGAATAGAAATGTTCTCTCTCAGTTAAAAAAAAAAACCGTCTCAAGGCAAACCACGTCCTCCGCCGGCTATAAATGTCGTCGGCATTACGGACTGTAATAAATTGTATCTTCTCAATGCATTAATTCCGAATTCAAGGTCACATAATATCGGAATAACGAATAGAAAGTCAATGTAGATGACTCGGACAGTTATCGCGCTTTATCTAAAAAACTAAATCGGTAGCGGACACGACAAGCGGAAAAGACACCTCCGGTATACACCTACGCAAATAAGCAAGAGAGACCACTCCTAGTTATAGCAAGGGGTCTCCATCCGTCATGCACGAAAGACGACGCTGTAAGCGACGTTAAAACAAAAGGATTAAACATTATCGACGCTGTAAATATTTTGAAAAAAAAAAAACAGAACAACAAACCGAAGACATCAAAGAAATCTTGATCGAGTATGGACTTCCGTTGTTTATGCGCACTTTCGAAAGAAGCGATACCACAGTGGAAACGATGTCAAGGTTTCAATTAATACAATCGTACTGCCAAAAGGAACCGAAATGTGTAAAATGTGCTGAAACCCATTTAGCCGTAAAATGCGCTCTAAGGAAATAATCTCCGGCCACCTGCGCAAATTGCAAAGGCAAGCATCCGGCAAACTGTAGTGGTTGTGAAGTTGGAAAAGAAAGTCTGAAAAAGGCGCGATGCTTTACATCAAAATACTATGCCGTTGAGAGAGAGGAGAGCAATCGTCGCAAGGAATCGCAAGGAAAAAAGTCACGACCACGAAAGAACCACCCAAAGAGAGACAAAATACAGTAACATTGCCCACAATAAAGGAAAGCCCAAGACCTTCGGCTACCAAAGCGTATGCCCAAGTCGTAATAACGAACCAAACGAAAAACAAAATAAAATTAATAACGTAATATTTCACAAACTAACCAAACTTGTGATCAAACCTAGTATAAAACATAAAACAAAATGAATATGAACAAGTCGGTCAACATTTTAACATGGGACGCAAATGGTCTTAAAGAAAAAATTACAGAACTAGAGCTATTCTTAAAAAGCACGTGTGCTTGATCTCGGAAACCCATTTGACAAGGGAAACGCAAATAAAAATAGGAGGATTTTGTGAGTACCACGCATACCATCCCTCGGGAAGGGCCAGGGAAGGTTCCTCCTTATTTATCATGGACTGCACCAAGCATTCTATAAATTATACGACAGAACTGGACGCAATGCAAGCAACTTCAACTGTAAGCCTACAAGCATTGAGCTTGTAGATCTCTTCGACTCACTTAGAACGAATTTTATCATTGGCGGCGATTTTAATGCTAAACATACGTTCTGGGGTTCAAGAAAAATCTCAACAAAAGGTAGACTTTTGTATAAAGTCGTATATAAAGTCGGTATGGACTTCGGAGGAGATTTCCATTCGACAGGCAAACCGACTTTTTGGCCCTCCGACGTAGCGAAAGTACCTGACATGGTAGACTTATTCGTTACAAAAGGAGTATCTTTCGATTTCGTGAGAATAGGGGAAAGCTTTGACCTCTCCTCTGACCACTCGCCAATAGTATTGACAATGAGCGATAGTATAATGAAATTAGAAACCGCCTAGACTAACTAATAATAAAACAAACTGAAAACCTTTTGAGTTAGAAGTGGAACTCGAAAATTTTATGTCGATTATCCAGAACGCCGCATGGGAAAACAATCCAGGAAGAAAAGTTGTCAAAGGAGAAGGAACATATTACCCGCTGGAAATTAAAGAACTTATTCGCGAAAAAAAGAGCGCGCAGGGCATGGCAAAATTTTCGATACCCCCAACACAAAGCATACCTAAATTGTGTATTCAATAAACTAAAAAAAGCAATTAATGACTTGAAAAATCACGAGGTATCAGTATATCTTGAAGGTTTAACAAACGAAAAAACTTCAAATTATTCTCCTTGGGAAGCAGTGAATAATATAAAAAGGCCTCAACTGCATTCGGCACTAATCCGAAAAAACAATGGCGAATGGGCAAAGAGTGACAAAGAATTGGTAGACCTATTTGCTGAACATCTTGAACAAATGTTTAAGCCGTTTGATGGACAAATGTTGATAGATGATCATACCGATATGCCTCCGATATCCGATAACTTCACAATAAATCAGGTGACGTTAACTGAACTCTGCCAGGCAATAAAAAGTAACAAGAAAACGCTTCGTATATTTAATAAACGCTTCGTTCAGACTATTGTGGAAAGTCGCAGAAGTGATAATGGTCCCGAAACCGGGTAAAACGCCAAACGACAAAAAATCATATAGACCGATATTACTTTTACCTATAACATCAGAGCTATTCGAGAAACTTCTACTGAAACGAATACAACCACTTGTAAGAAAAAGACGCCTTATTCCCGATCATTAGTTTGGATTCAGAAAGCGTCATTCCACAATTGACCAAGTATTTAGAATAACCAACAAAATTGAAAAAGCACTAGAGGAAAAAAAAGTTTGCCCCAGTGTTTTACTCGACGTAGCCCTGGCCTTTGACAAGGTTTGGCACGACGGCTTGAAATACAATCTTAATAGGATATTTCCGAAAAATCTATATTGCATTAGGATATTTAGAGTTAAGCACGGAACTGAAAACTCCATGTCGGCATTTAAGTCCCCGGCCAAAATGAAATAGTTCTCCTCCGAGTCCAGCCTCAGACATCGAAAGAGTGAATCGAGCTCTGATATAGTTATTCTGGAACTATGGTTGCCAGAGGAGTAGACCGACACCGCATACAACCTCCTTCCACTGTGGAGCGAAATGCACACGATGCAGGCCTCCAACTCCTGAAACCTTCGTACTTCACCACTATATACTACTTTATGTTTTATGTTATTTTTAATGAAGATAGCAACACCGCCTCCACCACTGGAATTGGGTCGGTCTCTTCTAATAACATGTAATTACTGTGCTCCAGTATGCCTCTCCGAGTTAGCTTGGTTTCACTAATCAGCATCAGCTCTGGGCTTCGATCGTCCAACAATCTATAGAGCTCGTTTTTCCGTGGGATCCCTATCAATGAATTTGCATTCACTGCAAGGATCTTAACAATTTAAAAATGCTCTCCGTCTGCGCAGCCATTAAGACTTTTGACGTGGAACCATTTTTGTTTTCCGCTCTTGGAATTTAGGGCAACCCCGATAGTTAGCGGTGTGCCCCGCGTTCCCGCAGAGTACGCATTTGAGCTGACTCTTGTCAGCTGCTCCCTTTTGCCCCAGAGGACAATTCTCCGCACTGTGGTTCTCACTGCACTTGACGCATCGAAGCTGCATTTGGCAGTTCGACGCGGCGTTCGCAAACCTTTGGCAACGAAAGCATTGGGCAATGCCATCTCGCCTTCTTATACTTTCCCACTCGCACTTGTGGTAATCTAAGAATTCAATTTTCTTTAGATTATCCAATTTGCTTGTGGGTGTAACCTGTACAATATAGAAGGGTAATTTCCACCCCCCTCTCTCTTTGCCTTAACTGTGGTGAAAGGCTTGACTCCGAAGTACTCAATTCCCTCGCACTTTTCGCCTTTTGGAGTGAACGAAAAGAACTCCAACGTCGATCTCTTTAGGAATATTTTTAAAGCATTATAATCTTCCACTGTCTTGCAGTGGATTGAATACTTATCTGCACCTTTACATCTGCTAATAAGAAAATTACCTGAAACTACGGCCTTCTTGGACATCTTGGCAGTTTGTTCAATATCTGCCTTGTAGATGTTAAGTGGCGGCACCTTTTCCTTCTTTTGGGGCTGCTGTTGAGTTGCTGGTTGTTGCTGTTGCTTAACTTTCTGCGGTCGCTGTTGTGTTGCTGGTCGTTGATGTTGCTGAACAGCTGGCAAATGATGTGTTGTTAGCAGTTGTATAGATTCTGGCCGCTGTTGTTGCTGGGATACTTGCTGATGTTGTTGTTCAGCTGCTGCTTGTTTTTGCTGCGCTGCAGCCCTCTTTTGTTGGTGGCTTATTTGCCACATGTTGTTGTTTCTGCTGATCCAACATTCTCCTCGCTGTGGTCTTAGCTTCCAGCTCTCTGATTTCATGCAGGAATCGCTGAATTTTCCCCTGCATGTATTCCACTAGCGTTTCCTTCATACGAAGTACACGCTAGACCTTGTCTTCGGTGTCGGAGGAGAGGGAATCGCTGTTGCTGTGGCTGCCGACCGCGAACAGTCCTTCCCCTCCATCCGACACGTATTGAACTGCCTCTTCTTCGGATTCGGCTGCTGGTGTACTGGCCGCCGCTTCACTCTGCTCTCCACCCTACAGCCCATCGGTTGTTGCATTCGCGTTGCGGCGCTTAACATTTTTGGAAGAAGTTTTCTTTCTCCTCCTCTTTGTGCCTTCTTGGGCAACTGTTGACTGGTGGCTTGATTCTGCCAACGGTTGTTTTAGGTCATTGTCCGCTTCTAAGAGCGCGGACAGCTCGTTTGTTTCCATACTCTCCACTCGATTACTTATTATGTAAATGATTTACACAAAAGTAAGTGGCACACATAAAAAAAAGTCTTTTGTATTTGGCCCCACTGGGACTCGAACTTGAGACCCGTAGAGTCTGGAGCACTGACTCTTTTTTTTTTTAATGTAATTTTATTTTTTTCTGAATAATTTTACTTACATGCTAGACAAAAGTACTTAAAACTAGCTTAACTAACTTAAGAATTTACAATGTTCTTTATACTAACCTACTGACCCTATGCGGGCACTCTAAGCTAATCTGAACTACTTTCTAAATGTGCCTTTCGGCTTAATCTACTTTTTTTTTAGTCATTAAGACAATCTTTTATTTCTTTATTAATTTGCCAAGAAAACTCATAAAAAATTTGGCTAAGCTTAACTACTTAAACTTCCTTATTCTAACTTAACCTAACATAAAACTTAATACTATCTTAACTATGTCTGTAACAGTACGGACACGTGCACCAGGGCGTATATGTTGTGTATATGCCTAACATATATAATTTATACGCCGTGATGCACCTTTTTTTGTTTTTGTTTCGATATTGTGTTTTTTACTGGATTTTTTGTTTTTTTTTTCTTAATTTTTTTTGGATCTTTTATTTTATATATTTTTTTTTTTGCTTTATATCTTTTTTTTGGATTTTATTTTTGTTTAATAGTCTTTTTTTTCTCTTAAAGCTACCTTAAAGACTATGTAAGTTGGCCACTATGGTCAACTACCTGATCCTGTGGAAATACTAGCGGTGGCGGGGGCTGGTTTTGGTGTAACCACCAGTAAAATTGCCGTTCTTCGCAGACTCTTTCCTATCTCGAGCGGGGATCGCTCTACTGAACCGGAGGAGATCCTCGTGGGTGCGAACGACATCCGGTTCGTATTGAAGTCGCCTATCCACTGTTCGGCGTACGACATGGAAGATTATAGGACATCCTTGTGGATCCTGTATAAGGCCAATTGTGTCTAGATAGAGGAATGTTTCGGGAGGAATAAAGCCGTTAAGGCGCACCCTTTCATGGTACATACTATTGGGGTAGTAAGCCCCAAAGATCAGACTGTTGGAAGAGGTAATAGCTCGTGCAGTGTGCCTTCTGATTAGTTTAATAATAAAATTATCTACCCTATTCACGTTTGCCTCCTTGTACAAGACCTCGTTAGGGCACTACTTCTTGTACTCAGTCTCGGGTGTGCGATACAGACGGAGACAGCTCCTAAGACACTGCCTCTCGAACACCCTCATCTTTTCCATCTGGGAAGGACTCACGTTGAACCACAATGGACAACCGTACACCATAATGGGCCGTACAAGGGCCATGTAGCAGATTACCTTCACCCCGGTATCAAGTTGGTTGCTGAAAAACAACCTTCTTGCCGCAGCAAAGGCTTTTCTGGCTTTCGTCAGAGCAATATCTATATGTTTGTCAAAATACAGATATTGACCCAGCCAAATGCCTAGATATCTAACTACACTTTTTACAGCTAACGGCCGACCATGCGGGTCAACTATGCCGAACTTACGCTAGTTTTGGCGCGTATCCCGCGTTGCCCTGTTCAACGGGGTCCGGAAAAGACTATTTTCGCACTTCTGGAAGTTGATAAGCAGCTTCCAGTCGTCGCAAAATCGCTGGATTTTCTCGAAGTCACGCGGCAACAAGATGTTTATTACCTCGACCTTCGGACCTGATCTGTACGCAACTAGATCGTCGGCGTACACAATTAAGTGCGGCATGGAGCATAGAAAACAAGATCGGGGAACCGATGGCCCCCTGTTGCAGACCGTTTTTAATGATAAAGACTGTAGTGGAAGTTACGTCACCATTTTTCACAACGAACTTTCTACCTGTTATCATGTCATAGACCATGTATAGCAATGGTTTACTTATGCCAAGCCTGACCAGCTTGAGGAAGAGGCCCTCTAACCAAACGGTGTCGAACGCCTTCTCCAAGTCAATCAGGCAGGCAACCGTGCACTGATTTTTGTTTTTATTCCATTGTATGTCGGACACCAGTTTTGACGTGGCATTAATGGTATCATGCCCCGCTCGGAATCCGAACTGGTTGTCCGCTATGATTTCCTTTTCATCAGCCCATTGCTTCAGAACTCGAATGACTATCTTTTCAAAAACCTTGCTTATGCAGGGAAGTGAGTGATCGACCGAAGATTTGTCGGAATGGACTTATCTTTGTCCCGTTTAGGGATCGGTTGAACAACAGCTGTTTTCCAGTGCGTGGGGTAATGTGCATTACTCAGCGCATTGTTGAACAAGGTTGTGTAAATTTGGACCGCTTCGGGGGGAAGATGGCGAAGCACAATGTTCGGTATTCCATCGATTCCCACTGACTTTTTCTTCTTCAGCGAGTGGAAGATATCCTGGAGATCTTTTTGAGAAATCAAGAAGTGATTCCCATCATTGGCGACGGCACTATGTGCCATGTTCTCGTCATTGAACCTGGTGAAACCTGGATTCTCTGATCGCCATTGACTTATCTCATTGCGGAGATAGAAGTGGTTTAGCAGGGCTCTATTCTCCAGATCGTGATTCGGCCTACTAACCTACTAACCTCGTTGACCGTATACACTCTCTGGAACACTGCACCAATAGCTGTAACCTTCTCCTGGGGATCTTCCACCGCAAAGAAGTCATTGTCTAGCACTGCCTCATATGGATCAATGCCAACTGAAGTCAGTAAGTGTTCGTTGTCTGTCGTCCTGGGAAGTCTTACGATTTGAATGTCGTTTTGATCTTTCCTCCGAAAGATCTTATTTACTGGCGGGAACATACCCGGGTTGTTGGATCGTACAGCCCGGATTTTGTTGCCCCAGTGCAAGCTTATAGCCAAGCTATAGTTTATACGTATTAACTGTTGGAAGTTCTTGATCTCCGACTTCAATGCGCTGACTTCCGCGTTTTGCGGATCTTTAAACCGCCTATGCAAGAGTTTGAGTCTTGACAGCAGCCTACTTTTGTGCACGTGAAGTGCATCGATGGTAGCATTTCGTCGCTGTTGTCGATTTGAAATACCTTCGGAATTGTTTTGTCCATCGTACGTTTGACTACGTCGTCCATTTGTATGAGGTACCTGTCAACCTCTTCGTTCGTCAGGTTTCTGTTTGTCGGCGGATGGATCCCACTCGAATGTAGTTCTGTGGATAAAGTCCTGGAGAAGCGTGGCCAGCGGGCCTTATTATAATTATAAGAGTGCCTCCGGACATACTCCTCCAGTCCTTCCACCTCGTTCGGGAGCTGAATAACTGCGAAGAGCCCGCAGTGATCACTCTCGTACTCAACAGCAGTTAGACAGTTCCGTGTGCGTCTTTCCACGTCTAGTATAGTCAGTCGTTTGCCTATTAGCATCAGATCCAGATAGGACCCGCTTCTAGGATACGATGGCCTATCGGTTGCTAGCAAATCTAGCTTGAACTCAACATTGTTTTTGTGAGGTCCCCCTGGTGTTATGCACCACGTTGCCCCACTCTATATGCCTCGAGTTCAAGTCCCCGGCTACGATATAGTAGTTCTCCACCGAGCTCAGTCGAAGGCTAGTGAAAAGAGTATCGAGCTCTGAAATGAAACATTGGTTGATGCGTGACTTGTCAGTCGCATAGATAGCGATCACATGAGCCGCTTACCACCCCGAAGGGGGATGCGTGCGATACACGTTTCTATGGCCTGGAATCTCCGCACTTCACCGCTATACATGACCTTATGACACAGGCCTTTTTTGATTAAGAGTGCGACTCCACCAGCTAGGTAGCTTCGATCTCTTCGAATAATATTGTAATTTTTGTACCTGAGTGGGTGCGTCTGGTTTAGCTTAGTTTCACAAACCATCAACACATCAGGATTATGGGTCTGCAACAAGTTACCGAAATTTAATTGACGTTCAGGGCGGATCAGTGAATTCACATTCACTGCTAGAATTTTAAGGTTGCAGGCTGCCTGCGCAGCCATTATACCGATCTTGCGTTTGGCTCTCCAAACAGCGTCGAATAGATGAGGTCTGTTCGCGCTGCTTGTTCTTGTAACTGGTTCTGGAATTGGGTTTGAAGTTGAGCAATCTGCCTCTGGATAGAGAGCAGGATCGTCTGCACATCCAAATTTGCTTCTGGTTGCCTGGCCACAGGGACCTGGGTAACTGTCGGCACTGTCTGCTTAACCGGTCGCCCACCCGATGCCACTTGGGCATAGGAGACTGCCGGTGTAACAGTGGTAGCTGGAGCACGGGGCACTGGCCTCGCTTCTACCATTTTCCCTTTCCTTTTGGCCTCTAGTATTTTTCTGATCTCTTGGACCTTAGAACATCCCCGATAGTTAGCAGGGTGTCCGCTGGTCTTACAGAGCACGCACGTCAGCTTGCTCCTATCATCAACTTTATCGGTCCCTAAAGGACATTCCCCACGATTGTGGGTTCCTGCGCATTTGACACAGAGAGACTGTATATTGCAGTTCGCCGCGGCATGCCCGAACATCTGACAACGAACACACTGGAGTGTGTTCTTTGTCTTTTTGTCAGAGTGCCTAGATGGGTAATTTTTCTTAGGCTCTCTAGTTTGCTGTCTGGGGTGACCTGAACTAGGAAGAAAGGAAGTTTCCTATTCTCCCTTCTCGATGCGCAGTGATGAAGGGCTTAACCCCTACGACCTGGACATCTTCGCTCTGCGCTAGGCGCAGAATAGCGTCCTTAAGGAGCATGGTCTGCACCTTTTCCCTTTTCGGAGTGTATGAGAAAAACTCGGCCTCCGACACCGCAAACCTTTCTTTAACTACGTGGTAGTCTGCCATTGATAAGCAGTGGACAGAAACTCTTAATGGACCCTTATATTTAATATAGTAGGACTACTTAGTGACCAACTTACATAATATATCTACGTCCTTCGTCTCCAGTCCGAAGACGTTGATTGGAGGGCATCTCTCCGTTTTGGCTGGCTGCTGCTGCCATGGCTTGCTGCCTTCTGGCTGCTGCTGCTGTAGTTGTGGCTACAGTTGTTGTTGTTGCTGCTGCTAAAGTAGTTGCGGCTTTTGCCGCAGTATTTGTGTTTGCTGATCCCAGGCTGGAACGGCGTTTTACAAGGTTCGGCTGTGGCTGGAGTTTCTTCCTCCTTTTCTTCCTCCCCTCTTCGTGTGTCCTGGTGGTCTGACGTTCCAGCCACCGGTACAACATCACCCGATTTTTTGAGCTCGGGTCGCTCAACTGGCTCCATTTCACTTAATTCTTCACACTTAGTGTCTTTACTTTATTTAATGAAAAAAAAAAGATCGCACTGTTTCTGCGGGATTTGAACCCGGCACCGCGAAGTCACTGGTCTTCACTCTACCGCGGGGCTTCCGATTGTTATGATATTTCGGTGATAATTTCCGCACTTAACGTCTTACTACTTTCGCACTAAGTCGACACGTCTGCACTTTGTGAAGGTCTGTGAACGACTGGGAGCACTGATTCTACGTACTCGGACACTGTTTCTTATTGTCAGGAGGCGTACCTCCGCTACTTCAATTGTTTTCACTACTTGCTTTAATTAATTTATTTAAAGTCGACACTCTCGCGAACTAACACCGCACTGCTCAGAGGTCTGTGAACGACTAACATGCTTCCCTGTCGAGTAGGTCTTATGCGTTGATGAACAGTAGAGAACCGTTACACTCAGTTTTATATGAGATCTTCATGCGGATCTCACGAAACGATCACTACTGTGCGATCAGAAAATGTCTAAAGACAACCCTTCTCCGTTATCAAGTGCGATCGACTCCGTCGAACGAAAATACTGACACAATAACACTACGTGAAATATTTGATCAGCAACATCGTAATTTTCAAAGTCTAATAAATGCAATATAAGTGACAAACTCGGTATGGCGAAGTAATAGGTTTGACCTGGATAGCTTACTTAGTAGTTCAAGGAATTGTTGCTGCCATTGTCTTTGATCTTCTAAGTAGACGACCGCATGCTGGCTAGTAAATTCCGGTATATACAAATCGACTTACAACATCATTGCTAAAAAGATGGGAAGGCATAAACAAAGAAAGATTGCAATGTCGATTGTTCTGGCACACGAAGCTCAGATTGACAACCGTTTGCACCAAATACTCATAAAATGCCATTATAGTGGTCGTCTTGGTCATGTGGTGATAGCATGTCAAAAGAGGAGAAACGATGAGACGAATATTCGAAGTAATGGAAACAGTGGAAGAGAGCAACAATCGGTGACGAACGTTATATTCTGGTAAAAGCTTTCCATTTGTATTTGACTCGGGAGCTGAATGCTCATTAATAAGCGAAGTGAGCAGTTTGATCGACAATGAACTTTGAAGGGCACTGGGCATGATGCCGTACAAAGCACAGTTCAGATTCTATCCATTGTTGAATGCGCTCAATTTTCTGTAGAAATATTATTTCATATTGTTATGAGTAAATTCTTGAAACAGAGTGTAATCATAGGTCGTGAGACATTTTGCCAGAGACGCTGATAGTTTCAAAATTTTTAAGGTTAAGACATTAATTGTCTTTGGTTACATCCAAATCAAATTGTAATTATCTTGATGATATCTACATTGAATCACTGTGATAGGGCTACATTGATAAAGATTTTAGAACCGTATGCGGATAGTTTTATTGATGGTATACCTCTTAACCCAGCCACGACGGGTGAATTAGAAATCCGCTGGATTGACCGAAATAACACGGTCCATCGAATACCATATAAACTGAGTGATGAAGAGAAAAGGATTGTCCGAGATAAAATTCAGAAAATGTTAGATGCACTGGTCATACATCGAAGTTATTCTCCGTTTCCGAGTCCGATGCTGTTAGATAAAAAAAAGGATGGTACTGATAGATTACGCATTGATATCCGTGACTTAATCAAAACACAGTTTCGGATATATTCCCTTTGCCACTTATTTCTTATCAGATTGATAGAATGCGAGCGATTAGATACATTTTCTAGTTTAGATATGTGGGTTCTACCTACCAGATCCCAATACATCTGGATTCCATCGAACGAGGTCCGAAAGGACAATTCGAATTTCTTTCAATACCTTTTGACTAGAAAAATGCGTCCACAGTTTTTCAGTTACTAGGGAGTTCGGCGATTTGAAAAAGAGGCCTGCTCACGATTGAGGATTGTCTTAAAAACATTATCCAAGGCGGGATTTTCTTTAACATTTATATGTGTTCATTCCTTAAAACCAGCATAGAATATCTTGGTTACCATGTTGGAGGAGGTGAAATTAAACCGAATTCATGTACAATACAAGCATTAGTGGCAATGCCTCCACCAAAGTCTGTCGCGCAATTGAGGAAGTTTATAGAATTAGCAAAATACTTCAGACCATTTGTACAATATTGTCCCGATTTTTAGATAAAACGAAACTATTATATCAATTTATTTCTAAAAATGAGAATTTTGTTTGGAAGCCATGGCCTAAAGAAATACGCCGTTACATTGTTGACGCAGTAGCAAGTGAAGTAGTGTTGATTATCTTTGATCCGAAGTTTCCATTGGAGTTACATACGCAACAATGCTGATACATCAAGTGAATGGCAAACAAAGAGTAATTGAATACTATAGCAAGTGTACTACAGCATCCGAATCCAAATATCACTCATACGAGTTGGAGACAATGCCAGTATTTAACGCCATGAAGCATTTCCGTCATTATTTGCATAACCGAAAGTTCGTGCTTTATACAGATTGCAACTCGCTTAAATCCAGTCAACACAAGAAATAATTGACACCAAGAGTGTATCGACGAAGGACTTACCTCTAGGATTGCCGTAAGGGAATTCAGATGTGTCATGTCGATTGTTTGTCACAGAATTCCATTTTGTGGGAGGTAAAATCAAATAAAGTTGGTGAGATGAAGGTTGACTTTGCTGAAACTACAGAAAATTGCCTCCTCACCGATTAGCAGCGCGATCCAGAAATATTTTCGGTTGTTTTCCAGTTGCGTAAAATTTAACTTAAGGAAGAAATTTCAGGAACGTACGAGATACGCACTGAAAAATTATTTTGCAAGTTTCAGCGGCACAGTAGAACCCGATGTCGTCCAATTATTCGAAGGGCATCCAGATGGTCCGTAATCAGTCATGTTCATGGAATGGGTAAAGACAGTAGACAAAGTATACGTTACGAAAAGACCCGTGTGGCTAAAATCACCCGGAGTTCAAAAAGCCATTAGAGATAAGAAGGAGTCCTACAGAGACTGGATTCTCTTGGGAGACTCTGCTTCTCGTGACCGGTACACTGAGGCGCGCGAAACTTGCAAATTGGCTGTGCGAACAGCTAAAGACCAGTCTTGGAAGGAGTTCGGCGAGAAGTTGGAAAGCGACCATAGATCTGCGAAATAGGTGTTCTAGCAAACTATCAATCAGAGGAAGGAAATTCAACATCATCGAAGGAGTCAAATCCAAAGATATGTGGTGTGGTGCTTTCCAATGAGCAGGACATCTTTTACAGATGGAGCGAGCACTTTTCGGAGCTGCTCAATCCCGAACAGGGCACTGAGGAAGAAGTCTTAAGTGGGGCGGAGAAAAGTCCAACGGTGGAGGAAGTCATTTTAGGGATAGATTCGCTAAAAGTTGGCAAATCCGCTGGTGTGGATGAAATCCGGGCAGAAATGCTTAAGGAAATGGGTAAAGAGGGAGTTTTGTAACTCTCTCTTGTTATTAAGGTGGTTGGGAACGTAGTAAAACACCTGGCGATTGGCAAACTGGATTGATTGCCCCTCTTTTTAAGAAGGGGGCAAAAGAGACTGCTCCATCTACAGGGGCATATCTCTCTTAAGTCTCCCCGGCAAAGTCTACGCTAAGGTCTTGGAACCGCATTCTAGAGCTATGGTCGAATCAATGATGGGGGATGAACAGTGCGGCTTTCGACCCGGCAGAAGTACAAGCGACCAAGAAGGCATATGAACTCGGTCATCGAGTTCCTCGAGATAATCTCTGGACTGTTTTGCAGGAGTAATGGGTTGAGGGTCCTCTTTTGAGGGCCATTCAATCTGCATACACAAACTGTAGCAGCTGTGTTCGGGTTAACGGTGCTACATCAACACCTTTCACTGTGGGCGTTGGACTTCGCCAGGGGTGCGTCTTATCACCTCTCCTTTTCATTGTTTAAATGGATCGGATGTTTCAGCGCAGCCGAGGCGAGGAATTTTTCACATTGGGAGAGTTGAAGGTAAGTCATCTTCTTTTTGCGGATGACTTAGTTATTGTCACATCTGCCCAGACGAGACTCCAGCGAAAACTCGATAGGTTTCTTGCCGTATGTGCTGATTCTGGGATGAAGGTTAACGTGGAAAAATCAGAGAGTAAGGTAATTTCCATAACGCCTGTTCAATGTACTCTACATGTTCATGGAGTCCCATTAAAGCAGGTGGAGCAGGTGTAGGCTTGGTCAGGCTGCGTCAGTTTTGACACAGTTTGGGCGATGCGTAATCAGGAAGGACGAGCTTAGTGTGAAAGCTAAGTTATCAGTTTTCAACTCAGTATTGGTTCCAGCTCTCTATGGTCACGATGGGTAATAACCCAAAAAATAAGATCGCGAATACAAGCTGCTGAGATGGGATTTCTTAGTGCTGTTGTGGGAATTGCTTGCCGGGATATGGTGAGAAATGCGCTAGGAAGTCAACGTTGAGCAGCTGCTTCTCCGAACGGAAAGAGCTATGGATGAGATTTTTTAGTAAGATTTTAGGTTGGTCCAAGTTCATAAGCTCGTCTGGTTATGCTTGGGCATAGCACCCGATGAGTTAGAGTCGATGGCGGACGATCGAGTTGGGGCAGAAGATGATGTTCGATCATTTGTATCATATTCAATTTGTATCGTTGATTTTGCGGCAAATTGCATTAAGTCTGTGAAAGCGACAATATATATTTTTGGTGTGCCTCAGCGAATTATTGCGATCAGGGTAGGACCTTTGCTTGTTATGTCTTTTGTGAATTTTGTGTAGCTCAAGGTTTAGATTTTCATATAATTGCAACTGCAGCTAGTAGGGCAAATAGACAGGTGAAACGAGTCAGTGCTCCTGGCAAGATGCACTAAGAGATGTACAATTGCCTACGAACTGTACGACGAACAGGGTAACAAAATCTTTTTCTTAGAATTGTTGATAGGAAAATTGGCAAGGACAATGAATCTCTTTCCCATAATAAATGAAGAGAAAATTGGTATGGTACAGACTAGATCTCAAGCTAAAATGTTAAATGATAGGGCACTACATGTCACTTCTACGACATGTAGTTAAGTATCTCGGCTATGTAATTGAGAAGCTTGGACTTCATCCTGATCCAGCTCATGTGCCAGCTATTTACAACGATTTCAGCGTTGGGCAGAGGACTTAGTAATTGCATCGATAAAGATGGAAAAAGAAGGCGAAAGCCTTGAAAAGCTGCCAGTTAAACACCAGATGGTAAGGTCTGAATCACCATACGATGATACCCTTCGTCAATTATTTCATTTCATGATTAACGGATGGCCAAGTGAAATTAAAGACAACAGTGCACTTATGTTGTTTTATAATCGCAGAGAAGACATCTTGACATATAAGCACTGGATATATTTACATACGCAACTACGAATCTTAAAGGGGAAGGTGTTGGCAACGCGATATTTCTTGTGGAACAAAAAAAAAACATCATAATTTTGGCATTTAATTCCGACTGTCAAATTTCTTTTTCCTTGTTTCCTATATTTGCTTTCTTTTTAACCTTACTTCCTTGTGGACTAGACGTATACAATAATGGATTAAAACTATATAAGAATATATTTAATATTATTTAATATTTAGTTCATATATTTTAATTTATTCCCACAGGACCACAACATTACCTATGTTTCTGTAGACTATGCACCAAATTTCTTCCTGGAGGCATCGAATGTTGAAAAACCCATCGGAATTTTCACGGATGACGGATCTTATCTACGGAAAAACTGTGCTCCCACATCGTCATAATCATTGACCAGAACCTCCCCCGAAACTGTTGGCCAAAGGGAACGGTATGAAGACTATCAGCGTCCCGCTACTAAACTCGCAATACTAGACATCAGCGGAGCTCATAAAAGGCATGGTAAGCCGAACGAGACATCCGCCGAGAGCTTTAGCGACTTTGACAATGCTGGCAATATCCCCGTCACCAGAAATGAATTTTAGAACGCGTCTTGACTTCAACTGACAGCAACGAATCTTCATCTCTACACAGTTCAGTGTGAGGATCGGTAAAGAGAAGTTCAATACAAAAGAAAGACATACATCTTTAAAGTTCCATTCATTCTATCAAATTCCATTAATTATATAAAGTGCCAACGATTCTATCAAATTCCTTCACTGAGTTATTAAAATAATTTCATGCATAGTTTAATGGTACATTCATTCAAATAATCCATAGTTTCAAATATAATAATAATATATATAATATGGGTGGCGCTACAGTCCGAGGCGGACCTGGGCCTAGCTTCTCAGCAACCACTCGTGTTGTGCGTGATATTGTTCTCTCACGCGTGGAAGGGACCTACAGTTTAATGCCGACTCCCGAACAGCCAAGTTTGAGAAGTTCTTCTAGACAGGAAATACTCTTTGAGCATTGTCAGTGACTCGAAAGAGGTGAAGCCGTGAATTATCAAAGGTGGTAAATGCGGGTATTGAACCTGGTACCCTCTGCGTTGGACACACTAACCCACTACGCCACGGCGTTTCAAATAGAGGTAATAATTTCAAATAATTCACAATTTCATTGTACATTTATTCATTTTGAATTCCCGTAAAGTTCTTCAAATATATACCTTATTATTTTTTTTTTTTCAATTACATTCGATCTCTCTTTTTCATACTAATTCTATCTGTAATACTCGTACGTATATCTATCAAATAAAGAAATAAGGTTTTCTATTAAAAGTTTATCATATCATCCTCTCAACGCTCGCATCACGAACGAACATTTTCTTTCGTTTGAAGAAGGTAGGTAATAGGAGGAGCTGCTATTGAAGTCACCACCGCACTTAGACCATATTGGTCCATTGTGATACATACAGTCAGACTACTACCAATGATTGACCACGCCATTGATAATGCCGTTTATTTGATGTCACTGGGATTCCAACCGGTATTCCAATGGTGTTGTTCAACAATAGCAACTTATAATTAATGTACCTCATCATTAATTAACAATAGAAAGGTCGCAAAAGTCGGAAATAGAAATATTAAATGCAGTTATCTAAAGCTATTAGTTAGGTTCTTAAAATTAATTAGAGGATTACTCTATGGTAACTGTGGGCACGTCGGATCAGAAACCAAAAATGTAACGAAATTTATTGAGAGAGAGGAGACGCGAAGATACCTGCTCCTTTCCTTCCTCTTCTCTTCACATTCGGTGGACTGGATCAAGGTGTCATATGGACCTTGCCTGATCAGCTTGGCTGGGGCCCACGACGTCCCGACCTCCGCTTATCAGTCCTAGCTCCGCATTGCGGATCTCTGCATAGCCTGACCCTCCCGCTACTATTGGGACCAATCATGTCAACAAGCCGCTGAGCTCTTAAAGGACATAAGGCCTTCCCAAAAGAAGGACAAGGATTTGCGATCCGCCTCTGGGGTTCTAGATCGCTTAAAGGGCATCCCTCAGGAGAAACTCCCCGAAACTTAGGGCACGGCATAATAATCCGCTCTTCATTAGAAATATGGGCAAGCCAAGAGCCTGTATACTTGCGAAAATACTTGCTAAATGCCTATCTTCTCTCCTATTACAGAAATCAAGACCCAGTGACAATATGCCTTGATAAAGACACACAACGCCTATGGCTCACCTCGGCGTACATGGCAGGTGACCACCGCCGGAGCTACTGAGAAGGACGATAGCGGACGCGGAGAGTTCAAAAACCGCACTTATCCTGGAGTGTGATGCCAACGCACACCATACTGTCTGGAGGGAGCACGGAATTTGCAAAATTGGTAAAGGTCCCAAATTTATAACTAGGAAAAGACAAAAGGTCCTTGACCTTAACCTTGTCTCGGATCATATAGCGAATGGAATCAAAGATTGGAGTGTGTTCAAAGACCTATCCTTTGCCGACCACCGCTACATTCCTTTCATCTGTGTAAGCCTAACTAAAAGAAAAACCCAATTCCGCAATATCCAGAAGACCACCAGGGACAAGTATAGGGAAACTGTCAGCAATTCCTTAACGCATACTGTGTCAGTAGAGCGACTCACTGATATTCTGTATTTTTCTCTACTCAGGTACTGTTGGGTTGGAGGAAAACTGACACCCCTTCGCAAAGGATGCAAGAAGCTCTTTAATAAAGCCACGTGAACACGAATCGATGTCGACTGGGAAGAGTACAAAAGAGCCCTACCTACAAAAGTGAGATAAGGACAGCCTAACGATCATCTTGGAGACTATTCTGTGCGAAAATCTAGGAAGTATCCTAGACCTCCAGGCTAAGAAAACTATTAGCATTGACATCAAAAATGCCCTGCTTAGTGCAAACGGCAAACGGAATATTTCACGAATGGACAACGCCATAATACGTACAATGGACAAGACAATTCCGAAAGTAGTGCACTTCGATGACTCTGATGTTAATTGGAATGCCACCATCGATGCACTCCACGTGCTTTAAAGTAGACTAAACTAAACTAAACTGCTGTCAGGACTTAAACTCTTGCACAGACGGTTTACAGATCCAAGAAGCCTGGAATACAGATCCTTGAAGTCGGAGAACAAAAACCTCCAACAACTAATAAAAATATATTACAATTTAGCTATAAGCTTGCACTGGATCAGTAAAATCCGGACTATAAGATCCAACAACCCGGTTATGTTCCCGCAATAAATAAAATATTCAGAACGAAAGAACAAAATGTCATTTTTAAGATCGTTAGACTTTCCAGAACAACTGGCAACGAACATCTACTGACCTCAATCACTGTTTATCCAGATGAGGCTGTGCTAGACAACGACTTTTACGTGGTCGAAGATCCCCAGGAGAAGGTTAAAACAATTGGTGCTGTTTTCCAGAGAGTGTAAATGATCAACGAGGTTCGTAGGCCCAACTACGACCTGGAGAACAGGGCCTGGTTAAACTACTTCTATCTCCGTACCGAGATTAGTCAATGGCGTTCAGTGAATCTCAGTTTTACCAGATTCAATGACGAAAATATAGCAAACAAATGCCGTTGCCAATGATAGAAACCAGATAGTGATTTCCCAAGAAGATCTCCAGGGTATCCTTAAATCTATTAAGAACAAGAAATTACCTGGGATGAATGGTATCCAGAACATTGTGCTTAGTCATCTTCCTCCGGCGGCAATCGAAATTTAGACTACACTGTTTAGCAACGCGCTCAGTAATGCATATTACCCGGAACGTTGGAAGACAGCTGTGGTGCAATTAGACGGGACAAAGACAAAACCATCTCGTCAAAATTCTGATCGATAAGTCTTCCTCCTTGCATCAGCAAGGTCTTCGAAAAGATTGTTATTCAAGCGATAAAAACGTGGGTCGAGGACAATAATATTATACCGGACAACCAGTTTTGATTTAGGGCGAGGCATGACACCACACATGCCGCGTCAAATCTGGTATCCGACATTCAATGAAATAAAAAATTGTACGGGCGCCTGTCTGATCGACTTAGAGAAGGCTTTCGACACCGTTTGTCTAGAGGGCCTTTTCCTTAAGGTCGTCAGACTTGGCTTACATAAAACATAATATATATGACAAGATATAAGGGAGAAATTTCGTCGTAAAAATTGGAGGCGTAACTTCTATCACAGTTCTTAATATCAATAATGGTCTACAGCAGGATATTGTTTGCTATATTCACTGAAGATCTCCTAAGGTCCATGCTGCACCTAATCGCTTACGCCGATGACTTAGTTGCAAAACTATAGTTAGATATCTTGGCATTTGGTTGGATCATTTTCTGTATTTTGATAAACATATAGAGAATGCTGGAAAAGCCTTTGTTGTGGCCAGTAAGCTGTTTTACAGCAGACAATGCATACCAGAGCGAAGGTAATCTGCTAATCTGCTATATGGACCTCATACGGCTAGTCACTGTGTATGATTGTTCCCTGTGGTTCAACGTGAATCCTTTCCAGGTGGAAAAGATGAGGATGTTCAAGAGACGGGGTCTTAGGACTTGTGTCCGTTTGTATCGAACACCCGAATCTGAGTACAACAAGTACTATCCTAACGAGGTCCTGTACAACATGGCAAACGTGAAAAGGCTAGACAATTTTATCACTAAATTAATAAGAAGTCACAGAAGTCACTGTCTACTAACAGCCTGATCATCGGAGCTTACGTGCGCCACAACGGCGGTTTTAATATGTAGAGCGCCAAGTTCTTCTTAGATTTCTTGGCCAATTAGTCTTAAATAATAAAGTCCGTCCTAAGGACTAAAAAAAGAAAATTTAAAAGTTTAGGCGCCAAAAGGCGTTTAGAGTACCCGTGAAGGGTCAGTAAGAACAAATTAAGGACATGAATTTTAAATATTAAAATATATTTTTGTGTCAATTTTGTCTAGTATAAGTTGTTCTGAAAATTAAATAAGAATGAAATAAAAAATATAAAAAAAACACTGTCATATGGGCCATCAATTCCTTCAAAGCCTACAAAATGGCAGGACCAAATGGCATTTTCCCCGTAGAGCTTCAAAAGGTTGCAGACCTGACCCCGTACTCGCTGGTCAACATTAATTACCTTGTTATGTACCCAGGATCTGGAGAATGACCACCGTGGTGTTCACACCACAGGTAGGGAAATACTCGCATGTCAAACCAAAGTATTTAAGGCCCATTAGTATTTCGTCCATTCTTTTTAAGACTTTAGAGAAACTGATTGACGTATATCTACGTATATATAGACCAATTGATCAAATGAATCTTAGATG
The DNA here is from genome assembly GCA_964034865.1 of Eristalis intricaria. NCBI lineage: Eukaryota > Metazoa > Arthropoda > Insecta > Diptera > Syrphidae > Eristalis > Eristalis intricaria. Next base: position 24,094,815 of record OZ035875.1, on the reverse strand, counting down.
GTCAACTGGCACAACATTCCTCATTGCCAAACAACTCTGGTATAAGATCGAACCTAAGTGACTGCTTAACTCTGCTTAGTCTAATTAGTCTGATTCGCCGTATTAATTCACGACTCCAGGTAATCCGTCGTTAACATAGTGACCGGTACTCTTTCAATTCTTTTCATATATTTCTTTCCACAATTAGCGCAACACGACGAGCTGTATGAGTTGAGAGCAAAAAGCTTGAGCTAACATGGCAGTCAGTGCGAACTTATGCCAAAAACAACTCAAACCAAAACACTGAATTAGCTACACTTGTTTTATTTTGTGCTAGAAGTCAAAAAGTGGAACATTGATTTTTTTAACATCGATGTTTAGCTTTCAGAACATCTGCTTTCGATGTTAGCAAAAGAAAACCTACTATTAATTGCTATTCTAAATAATAATCTGCAATTTCACAAGATCATGTAGGCATTTCGTACTAAGACACTGACCAGTCAGTTCTGGGAATTGATTAACGGATTCATTGGGCTTGATTCTGACAATCAAATTTGTTTTTTTCCGAGTATAAAGAATGCTTTGAGTTTCTTAGTGTACATATCTCGTACATTCATTCATTCTTGCTCCTTGACGTGAAGTGAGCAATATTGTTCTCCCAGCAGAAAATTGTATAATGTATATCAGGGCTCTAATCGCGTAAGGCGACAATCGTCTCGCGCTAGCGGTTCGACGATAGTTTCGCTTTATGTAAGCATAAGAAAACGATAGCGTCTTAGAGATATCGTTTTGCCTGTATGGCGTAAACTGAAAACTATCATTAACTATCGTCTCGTCAACTGATTTTTGGCAATACCTATTTCAGTATCGTCCTCTATTAAATGTATACATATCTTGATCTACACTTTTGAGCTATTTTTAGAGTGATAGGTTGCATTTGAATTAGTTTTGTTCGCAAACTGAAATGAGAATGTGTTAGTGAAATTTGAGAGGAATTAGAGCACAGATGTCATTTTTACGTGAGAGATATTATTTTCAGAGCACTCACACTGTAACGATAGGCAAGGCGATACTCATCGACGATATCATCGAAGGGAATCAAAAGGACGATAGTCGTCTGAAAAGTTACACGATAAGAGCCCAGGCAAAGGTGTATATATAATTGGTTCAAATAACACATTCAGTTGAAGGTGTATAGTATATAGACGTGTTTTTCTCTCGTAAAGCAAAAATCACATATAACTATAATTCGCGAAGTATGCTATTTATTATAGTGCGGGACATTGAGGACTTTTACGGGAGTATCATTCAAAGCTGTTGTACTGACATTATCTGCTCAATATCAAAACAATTTAAGCGTTTTTAAAATTTGCCACAAACTTCCTTTATGCGTACGATGGCAGGAAAAAACGTTCCTCAAGTGCTCTGTCGAAAGAGTCTCGCTCCAGTCCCAAGCAAAACTCCTCCCTAAAGAGATTGTCTAGTGAAACTGTTTTCATACCATCTCCATCACTAACGGATTTGAAGCCGAGACTTACCAAACTGGCGGAGGACATTCTCAATCGTATCACTGCGGAGGTGGATAGCCTTCGTAATGACATCATAAGCCACATAGAAATCGTAAAAAGAAAGGTAGAATCGCAAGTGCAAGAGATTGAAAACTTTCTTTAGCATCTCCAAAAACGGGCTTAGGGCTTGGAAGAACACCGGGCTGGGAGGCCGGAATCGTGGGAATCGCCTCTATATTAAACGCGTCGGGAGCTATATTTTCCGTATCTTAAAACAGTTTATTTTTTCAATTTAATTAAATTTTGTTGAATCAAAATGTCGTGCAACACTTGTGAGGAAAAAGTCCCTGCTGAAGGTGGTATGCCATGACTGCAAAATCCTTTTTTTCAATTGACTTCGAATTGTTTGAACGGAGAAGCAAGAACCACCGTGAATCATTATGATTATCATCATACATTATTATAACTGACGACAATACAGTGATTACTTCGCCAAAGAAATTCTCCTCAACTAACTCCAACGTCACACTTGGCATGGTACATGCTGAAATTCTGTAAGTCAAGCAAATACAAAGACAGATTGAAGAGCTGCAAATTAAAAACAGAGAATGCGTACACAAAATACATCTCCTCGAAAAAAATGTTGATCGCCTTAAACAACAGCTGTTCGCCAACACAGTAGAAATCTACAACGTCCCACTTGAAAATGCTGACACTTCCAACATTTATGTAGCTTTAAAAATCTCTCGCGACGGCAGGTCAGTTGATGTAATAAAAGACGCCATTGACCTCTGCTACCCAAAACGCATAATAGAAAAAAGTATCATCTGGATCGATTGGTAACATACTTGGACAAACATACTTCACGTCAAATTTGTCTCTCGTCGTTCCAAAGAAAAAATTATGACAGCAAAGCGAAAGACGAACCTTATAACTACAGTTCTTAACGCGAAGATGAGTCCTGAGTGAATGTACGTGAATGAGTGTTTGACTTAAAAGACACGTCAACGCTTATGTATCTACCAAGAACGGAAATGTTTACATGAGGAAGAAGGAGGGTGATAACCTAGTAAGAATTTCTTGTGCTGGTGATTTCGATAATATATGATTCCCCCTCACTCTGTTCCGTTCATAATGTGTCGATACCCAGTCAATGCTCCTAACTGTGTCAATGTTATTTGTCTACATCAAAATATTCGCAGCATGAGAAAAAACTTCTCTATTTTCCTTGCTCACATTGATTCTCTCGCGTATTCTCCTGCTGTTATTGTCTTGAGTGAAATTTGGATTTATGAGAATGAATTGGCATTTTATAATATATCAGGGTATACACTTTTTGGAAATTGTAATGTAATCATATTCAACAGGAAGTGTAGCACTTTATGTGAAAAAGGGTCTCTTGTGCGATTATCGTAATGCAAATTTCCGTAGCGCTGATGTAGTTAAGCTTAATTTTGAACTTGAGAATGCAAATTATTGTATGTTGTGTATTTATATACATATACATAAGTTTAGTAAAGGTGTGTTCATTGAGGAATTAGAAGATGCTCTGAGTGTATGCAAGGAAAAAAATTTAAATGTATTGGGTGATGTAAATATTGATGTTTTTAATGAAGTGGACAAGGATACCGAAAATTATATGTTTCTTATGGTCTACAGAGTCTTATTAATGAACCAACTCGTGTGATTGATTTATCAAGAAGTTGCATTGTAATAAGTGTACATTTGGTGGTGCCGTATACGATTTGGAGTTAACAGGCCATTGTATGGTTGCTCTTACTGCATATTCTGAATTCAGGAACACTCAAAACGAAGCATAAAATGAAATACACGATTGATTACGATTTACTGAATGAATATCTTAAAAACGAATTCTGGGAGCCGGTATACTCGGATGGAGATCCAGACATTGCTTTCGATCGATGTATTTTTATCCTACAGAGTCATATTAGGAATTGTACTTCTTTTTCGACAAGGAACTCTTGCAGCAACAGGTACCTTAAACCGTGGATGTCAGATAATCTTTTACAACTGGTCAAAAGAAAAAATAAATGGTAAAATGCCAGACTAAAAATTTATTCTAGTAACCTGCGTAAAACGTACATAAATGCATTGTGGCAAGACGCAATAAGTACTACTTTGATAGATTAGAGAGAGCAAGAGGTAATATCAGAGAGGAACGGAAAGTTGTTAACAACATATTAGGAAAAACCAAAGAACATGATGAAATCGATAGTTTGGAAATTGATGGTATAAGTTTAACTGATAAAAAAAGCATTTCTTTAACAATTATTTCACAGAAATTGCTGGCAAACTAAAACCTTAGGTTGATAATTTTTCAAGTTGCTCTATATCCTCCTTTTTTGAATGTTAATAGTCAGCCAAATAGTTTTGTTTGTAGCACTATCTCTTCACAAGAAATCAACATGAGTATTCTGTCCTTAAAAAATAGAAACTCCTGTACAAGTGATGAAGTATCCCTAGCAATTTATTGAAAAAATAGGCTTGTATGTTGTAGACGTACTAAAATATCTTTTCAACCTCAGTGCTCTGAGCGGTTGTTTTCCTCTTCATATTGTGCCGCAGTTATACCCCTATTTAAAAAGGGTTGTAGAAAGACTATATCTAACCATAGACCCATTTCATTGCTGCCAACCATCGCTAACATTTTTGAATAACTGCTCAAGTCGTGGTTTGTGTATTTTTTAAGAAGTACAAACTTTCTTAGTTGTTGTCAATTTGTCAAAAATCCACCATGGCACTCTTTCTGGATATGGCAAAGGCTTTTGACATGGTTGACCATGACATACTACTTGATAAATTGCACAATGCCGGCTTTGGAGGAGTTAGATAGTGAAGGTTGGTAATAAGTCTGGTGAGTCCCGTCTATTAAGAAATGGCGTGCCCCAAGGCTCAGTGCGGGGACCTGGATCCACTGCCTTTGCGGATAACATTGTCTTATAGTTGTGAGACAGATTTTGATTGCATTATGAATCTTTTAGAAGACCTACAAACGTTAAGGTGTTGGTTTGCTGCGCATAAACTAATTATTAGTGATAAAACTAAACTCATTTCATTCAAAACATCAAATATTGTTATTGTTATTGTTATCAATATTGTTAATATTTATATAATAATATTGTCATTGAAGTCCTTAATGTATAATGTAATAATCTAAAATTTTGTTAACATGTTCATAAGTGTGGCGATAAGATCTTTATATGTAACCATCCTTGTTCTGCTAATTGCTTTAATACTGAAACAGTCCATCACTATAAATATCTCGAAGTGTAAATAGATAACAATTTAAACTGAAAAGATCATATCCGATCAATCACGCATATGATGCTGGTGACGAGGAAAATTTATCTATTAAGGCAATACTGCTCATCAAAAATTTTGAAGACAATTTATTTTGGCCTTGCCCACTCTAGGATACAGTATGGGATCACAATCTAGGGTGGTGCTTAATTCAGCTCCCTCCGACCTCTTTTGATAGCTCAGAAACTTTCAATACGAATTATTTGTAATACAAATCGTTTTCAACGTAGCTGGGCTCTTTTTAGATATATTTATTTTATTATTATTGTTTCCCTGAGACACCTTTACGTATTCAAAGTACTAAGGGAATTCTTTAAACAAAGTGGCAACTACCCCTGTAGAATCTCTCAGTTATATAACTTACGTAATAACAACTTGCATCTTGTAAATGAGCCAATCGTTTTCAGAACCCATTTTTCTCAGTTCTACACTGTAACAGCTCCTACAATATTCAATAAGTTACCATATACTATAAGAATAACTTATAATTTCAAGTCATTCTTAAAGTAATGAATCTTTTTCATCTTATTTTTTAGTTAGTATATAATGTCATAGATTTTTATTGAATTTCATGAAGTTAAATTGATTTTTTATTTGAATTTTTCATGGGTGATACCCCACTAAGGATTTAATCATTTTTTTGCTATTCATTTACCGAACCAACATTCTGCACTAACTTTTAAGTTACTGAATGTTTTCTATTATTTCCGTTTGTATAATAGATTTTTTGTAACTATCTATACGTTTTGAAAAAAAGGAAATAAAATAAATAAATAAATAATAAAAAAAAAGTAATCTCTCACAAGAAACTGAACTGGACAAAAAATGTGCAGAATTTGAAAGAGGTAAATATATCCTTCTTTTTTTCAATTCATCTTTTAAATTTTTAGTTTCTTTTTCTTACCATGAATTCTTTTATAATATTCTGCCTTATAAATTGAGTGTGCTTGTTTAGTGGTTGTTAGGAGATTGACTTTTTTGGCTTTCTTCGATTTCTTGCCTTATACACTTATATATTACTAGATTTCGTACCCGGCTTTGTTCGGGTTTGTTTCTTCAACCGGTGATTTACCTGCATTATTACCGTACTTTTTAATTTAAAACAATTATAAGACTGCTCGAACCAGAACTCAGAGAAGAATTTGAATTTTCTTTTGTCATTGATGCCTATCCCAATCTCTCATTCACAGCCCTACTCATAATGAGTACAATTCGTTGACTGTGTGCATACATGTTGAAGTTTGAATTATCAATGTGTGCTGCAGCAAAACGGACGGAAATTACGGTTTTTTCTCAACCATTTACACACAACGTGGAGGGATATAAAGCGATTCATAAAAAAAAGTTCTTGGAAATCCCATCTATGTACCTGCGCGCGATGTTCACTTGTTGTGCAAATTGAAGTCAAACTTCATGAACCATGAAAAAAATAGCCTATCTTGTAACACATTATGTAATTAGTCTAGCTCTGAAATTTTATCTAAATCAGTTAATCCGTTCAGAAGTTCGATATTCCGAATTTTAGCAAAATTTAATGATTTGTGTATAGCTGTATATATGTACATGCATAAATAGTTTGGGTATGACAAAATAAGAAAAGTGCGAAAATGTTATTTGTTTCCTTTTTGTTTGGTGACTCAGGCAGACGTTCGTTCGTTCGTGTTCGATTGAGACATAGAAAAAAATCAATGGTTGCACCAAAGCAAAATATGAAAAATGTGTGTGTATATATGGAAGGTTGATATCCACGACCACGCAACTTGAAATGGTTTCCTACCGGATTGATGCAACCTCACTTATTTTGAGAATTTTATTCCCGTTTAAAAAGTGCTCGTAAAAAATTGTCACATTCAACATCTACATTTTGGAATGATTTTTGTTGAAAATTTCAGAGCTCTGCGACGTGTAGTTTCGGAGCCTTTGTCGGTCAGACACACAAGCTTTCTGCTTTATAGTTAAGATACATATACATATGCGCTGCTTGTCTCTTATCACGTACAGCTCTTTCTTTTTGTTTCTGATTTACATTAAGGATACTGTAACTTGTAAGCTTAAAATGTCTTAACAATAATTGCTTCAGGTGAGTATATGTTTTTAGAGATAGTGAGTAAAGAAAATAATACCATCTTTACAGACCTAATGATGATATCGACATCACGCCGTTATATACTTTGCTGGAAGAAGAGTCCTCTAGGTTCCAAAACAATCATTTGCGGGGATCTAAACAACAACCTGTTAGTGGACAAACAGGTAACTGATAACATGAGCTCTTTCGACCTTCACGCAGTGAATACAAAAACTCCGACGGACTATACAGGCCATTCGAGTACTCTATTAGATGTCTTCTTTGTTAGTCGAAAAGATAGTGTTATTTTTTATGACCAGTTAAGTGCACCAGCCTATTCAAGACACGATCTGATTGTTGTGTCTTGATGTTTTAGGGTAGACGACCTTTTTCGAGATTACAAGCGCTTACGAAATAAAGTTGTGAGGGAAATTAAGGCAACCAAAAGGCGGCACTTTTTTAGTCGCTTCAATGAAAACCAAAGTGAAAAAAAGGCGTGGAGTAATTTAAGAAACAGGGGGATTGGTAAACAGCGTTCCTTGTATCTAAATAATATAGGCAGTAATGAACTCAACCGCAAATTTTTTTTTTAGTAGTAGCTCTGACATAGCTCTAAGATAGGTCGTCAATCGACTAATGAGGCTCCTTTTGAGTTCCGCAACGTAAACCATCTGGATGTGGTTGAAAGTCTTCTCTCGATAAAGTCTCATGCAACCGGAGTTGACTGTGTTCATCCTGTATTTGTGAAAATTATTCTACCTTTTTATTGCCATATTTCTTGCATGTAATAAACACAACTTTGACCACCGCAATTTTCCCACATCAGTGAAAAATGGCAGAAATCATCCCAATACCCAAAACATCCACGTGTGAAGAATACAAACCCATTATCATATTACATTTTGTCTCTAAGGTCTGTGAAATTAATTCGAGTAACCTGGTAACTGGATATCAATACGCTTTTGGCCAAACCACAGCTGCTTTACAGGTTTAACGAAAGTAATGGATGATATTAGGTCAAACATAGATGATGATATTGGTACATTTTTGATCCTATTGGACTTTTCGAAAGCATTTGATATGGTCAATCATTCAATCGGCCATAAATCTTATATCCTCTTACAGTAATGTTAAATAACTGACCTCTCGAAATAGTAAACACATCAAAAAACTTAGGAGTAATTTTTAATAGAAGTCTAAACTAGAATGATCACATAAATTCGGCTGTCGGGAAAACATATGTCGTTCTTCAAAGTCTCTGGCTATCGCAACAGCTCATCCCACTTAGTACTCGTTTGCTACTTGCTAGAACAATAACAATTCCTGTACTACTATATAACTGCGAGGTATTCGTAACCTGTGATGTCCGCAGTTTTTGGAAACTTAAAGTCGCATTTGATGACATTGCTCGGTATGTATATGGTCTTAGAAGGTATGATCACGTATCACAATTGTTAAGAAACATCCTTAGTAAGTCTCTCGGAAACTACCTAAAATTCAGAGCACTGCGACTCGGTGTACTAAGCTATCTTTACGACAAACTCCGTTTTCCGTTATCAGACAGGTCGAATTGCTTAATTTTACCTAGGTTTACTTGTTTGACATCTGAAAGACAATTTTTTATCGCTACGGTGTGCCTATGGGACTCCTTCCCACTGTATATAAGAGTGCGAAGCAGCATTGAAAGTTTTAAAAATGAATTGAAATCTTACTTATCGAACCCAGATGATTAATTTTCTCCTCTCGCATCACTCCTACAGCACACTCTCTACCTTTTCTTTCTACACTTATTTTTTTCTTTCTTTAAACACATTTTTCGTTTCCTACAATGTTGAAAATGAATTTGATGAAACTACACCTCTTCATGTTAAACAAACATTGTATTGTACTTTAAATCTATCACAGAACTTGTCTTATTGTGGTAGTACATAATAATAATAATAATAATAAAAATAAAAAATAAATAAGGCGTACGAATAGCAATTATATTTCTTAAGAATTAAGAAATACGTATTTTATTAAGGCATACGTAAGGGAAAGAATTGTTCATTCGTCAGTTTCGGAACATTTTGCCATTAGAGGAACAAAAGGCGATCAACAATTTAAATTTTTTTCAAACAAGGCTGTACTGTAAGCTTACATATATGGATATTTAATTTAATCACGAAATTTGAAAATCGGCATTATTTCCCTCTTCATTATTTCAAGGTACGGTTTTAAGCGTCATTTCAGGAAAATGAAGGATATCAAAGACGTCATTAAAATGGACAAAATATAATGGATAATTACATGCCTATTTTAAAATCATATATTTAATTAACTTTTATATATTTTACTTACTCTGTGATTTTTGTATAATGATTGTGTATTTTTTTATTTTATGTGAATTCTATTGTAATTATTTCCTCTATTTTTGTTAGAAATAAAAGTATTTAAGACAGAATATATAAATTGATAAAAAGTCTAAAATAACACATATATTAAGGAAAAATTAAGGTAAACGCCATGTCTTATACCAATAGTAATTCTGAGTTAAGGCTTATTATAATGTATATAAAGTAAAAAATAACGTACATAAGGCATCCAAGCGTATACCTGATTGCGTATGACTTGGCCCATGTTAGAATAAGGAACAAAATAAGGCATCTCGAGTGGAAAATAAATAAAAAGCATAATGCCTTTGGATTAAGTTGATTTGAAATAAGGCTTCAATATTATTTTTATGTACATACACATGTGTGCATATATATTTTGGCGGAATTACAAAAATGTATTCAATAACATCGATGTTAACGAATACGATGTTTCGAGTTTTATTATTATCGATCATTCAGCCATCGATGTTGACATGGACATCAATATCGATGTTTTAACAACATCGCACATCCCTAGCTCCAGCTTCAAATGAGTTGAAACCTTGAGAAGAAACACCCTAATGGAATGAAGTGATTACTATATACGAAAACCGAGTTTTCATACGCCCTGAATGTGTACTGCTCAAATAATAGAATTATTGAAGAAGGAGACTTACCTAAAAAATTAATTTTTTTTGGTATTTTTTTAACTTTTGTTCATCGGATCTGACCATACATAAATAAAAGAGTTGTAGTTAACTTACCATAAGAATATATTTTTGAATGCATTTTCATTGGAACAGGAGCCGCACATCATAGTTGTAAGGTTATTTAGCCCTTTTGGCGAAACAGGCAACAAAACTGACTTCAACTTTTCTGGCCAATCCTTTCCGGGAAATACTCCTAAAGCCGGTCTGTTTATTAACGCTAAAAACAGAAATACAGTAATAAATAACGCTAAAAACAGAAATACAATAATACAGACTTCTTAGGTTTTGATCATTCTTAAATACATTTAGCAGTCTAGGGTGATTGTAACCCAATGGTACTGATGATATTTGGGTATAAACATCTAGTAATACATTATCGTCGACATCAACTATGTAATTACCGATCGATTTGTCATAGTTAGCAAAGAATTGTACAGCTCCCGTATTCTAAAAATGAGCAAAAATACACAATAATGTACAACAAATGAACTTAGCATATAGATAAATCTAAATATTTTCCTTTGTCGTTCTCATTATACATTTTATTCTTTGAATATGAATAAAATGCAATATTGGTACCTACAACATTTTTTTCACTTAAAATGTAGGTGGCGGCATAATATGACTTGGACCTTGCCTCAAATTCAAGGCGTTATTTCGTGTTATTTTTTTATTTCAAGCTCATTAAGAAGGAAGACGAAAAAAAAATGTTTACAATACAAAATAATATAAATGTGGGTAAGTACTACATAATAGGAGGGTGAAGGATATACATATACCATAGAAAAAATTTAAAACAACTATTTATACTGCAAAATGTCAACATTTTTAATGAGAGTGGTTGTCTAACCAATTAATGCACACATCGAACGAAACTTCATATAGTCAATATTGAATAACCAATTCTTAGTTTTTTTTAGAAATAAATAAAATTATTAGTTCGTCTCCTCGCAATCGGTAGTTTTTTAAAACATCTAGGGGCAGTAACAGTACAAAGTGCGTCAATGTTCATATAGTTAATATTGAATAACCAATTCTCATTTTTTTGAATTGAATGGAAATTATTAGTTCGTCTCATCACAATAGGTAGTTTATTAAAACATCTAGGTCCAGTTAAAGTAGATAAGGGAGCAAATTTGGTTTTATGTGTGACAAGAATATTTAACAATGCTTGATTATTAAAACGTACGCTTGAAAAATTCTCTAAGAACTGTGAAAATGTAAAGATATCTTAAGAGAAGAATGTGTGCGCCATTTAAAAGCGGCTAATAATTAGTTAACCAATTTTTACAGCAAATTATTTTAATTACACATTTTTGAGTCTTAAATAAGGGATCAAAAGTGGTTTCATAAGCCCTTGCCCAACTTATAATTCCATATTGCAGTTTTGAGTTAGCCACTACATTATATATCATAGTTAGGGTGTGCTTATGACAGTGTGGTTTTAAGAGATACAGTTTGCTTATTACTTACATCATATTCGATTTTGGAGCTTGTCTATTTGTTTTCCAATTTAAATTTGACACAATCAAAACACCCAAATACCTATATTCTCTAAGAGATTACATTTTAAAACTACAAAGGACCAAGGACAGAGCCAAGAGAGATACCATTCATTAGAGAATTGCTAAGCCCCCCGTTTATTTTCACTCACTTCACAATTAAAACCCAGATCTTCTGATCTAAATCCAATGTGATTGTTTGAGAAAAATGTTTGATATACTAAAAATGAGATCATGCGAGCTTCCAAAAGTTTTTCAAACATTTTGGCAAAGGTCGGATGTAGAGAAATGAGACGATAATTATTTATATCTCTGTGATCTTCGTTTTTGAAAACGTGTATAATTTCTGCACTCTTTAACGCTTGTTGAAAAAATACTATTTTCTTTAAGATAATGTTGGTAATACCATCACTTGTGCATGAACTTTTTTTTTTGTAACATTATAAGTTTGAAGACTTCAGAAGTAATAGGAAGAAAAACGAAACTGTTTGGTTGTACCATATCCGCAATCTCTGAATAAGAACTACACGTACAAGTATTATTCCATTCTGTGGAAGGACTTAGACTATCAGAGATTTTAAGGATGTAGTCATTAAAGTAATTCTAATATTTATATATGTATATATTAAGCAACTTTTGTGTATAATCAGTTACTTTCTTATCAACGTCATTACCCCAATAGTGGAGAGACGAACAATTATATTTTGCATCCAAGCTAAAAACTCTCTAAGCATCATGGAGATTAGTTCAGCCGTAAAGGCTGTACTCCAACATTAATTGGTCCAGTGTGCCAGAGGGACAACCCAATAGAAGACGCTCTCGAAATCGGCTTTGCGTGGGAGATTAGAGGCAGCCGACAACTTTGCGTGGGTGATTTGAGGCAGCCGGCATAAAATCGTGATATTTCGAGATATGTGTTTATTGAGTCTCAGATCCAGAAAAAAGAAATCGCTAAAATTATTATACTAACTCAAAACGAAAATCATTCGAATCTTGTATTATTTTTTTTAATGAACCAAAAAAGTTCAGTAATACTTCAATACATTTCCTTTGTATTTTCCATAACATAATCAGAATAAGTAATAATAATAAGTATTTCTCGACGAAAATTATTAATTAATTGATTTCAGTCTGAAGTGAAACATTTTACGAGTTATATACCTTGTGTTAGTAGTTAGTCTGATATTTCTAAAGATATACTCACCTATATGGCACTGATCTTTCAGATTCTCCTCAGCTTTTCATGTACAAAATGTTCCAAATTTTGTTATTTTGTTAAAAAGTTAACTAAGGATGTACATATTTTTAACAGTTCAGCAATTTCATTCATCACAACTTCTCTTGCCGATTTTCCAAAACGTTTTCCTTCATATAATCTATCTACCACTCCTTTCACTAAACGTCAGCAAATGCAATGTTTAGGGGCAAATCTTAAAAATAAAATATTCTGGTTGGAATATCTTATTTCATCTTGAGAAAATGCTCTCTTGACATTTTGCTGTCATCATTATTTTATCACTGCATAAATAATTGTTAAGTAGTCATTCGAAGAAGTTAGTAGTCATTCAGGTGAGATGATATCTCGATTCTTAAAAGCATTTATTCGGCCATAGCCTAGATTCTTCAGCACCCACTTGTGCTGTGTGTGGCATTGTTATCTCAAGAGTGAAGGAGTTAAACAATTTTATGCCGACTCCGTACGCGCAAGTTTAAAAAGCTTTTTCTATACAGTTATAAACTTTGCATTATTAGTGAGTTGAAAGAAGTAGCAGCATTGACTCGTATAATATTTTCCTCGATATTTCTTTGTGGTCACTATTTTTTGTATAGTATAATGTGGGTTATAGCAATTAGCGAGAATTAATAAGTATTCTAACAGAAAACTAATGTGAAACGAGTTGTAAAGAATTAAAAGATGTTTTTTCAAGCATATAAAATATTCTTTTAGAACATTATAACTGCGCATTTTCCGCCCGGAATGCAGTCACTGAACTTACGTCAAACATTTTGTGTTTAATGAATCTTTTGCGGACCAATCGGATGCGCCTCAAACAATCAAGATGATTCAGTTCATGAATTTATTTAATTGAAAAAATTAACGTGCTACCAATGAACTGGATATTTCATTCTTAGTACCTTGACATGAAATTGTTTCGCTCCCTATGGTGGTATGTTTTTTTTCTATTAGTTAGCCATTAATAATTAATAACTTTTACGATCGTTGCAAGAAATGTAATCCTTGTATTAGGTTTTGAAAGATAACATTCGTCTTTTCCTACAGCAAATGAGCGAAATTAACGAACGGTATTTATACATTCACTAAAACTCCAGGAAATATGCAATACTTTTGAATATAAGTAAAATGTTTTTTCAGAATAAACTTGTAACAGGCTACATAAAATAACATGAAGTGAAAATATTCCTTTTTTGGGAATGGTTTAACCCATCTTGTGAATTATTCTCATTGTTGTCAATGCTTATATTGCAGAAGTAAATACTTTCACTGATCTTTCTGTGCTTTATAGTGTTTAATAAACAATTTCTGTTTTTGAAATATAATTTTAATATTTTTTATATAATTTATTTTTGGAAAAATAATTAAAACTTCATGTATTTACGTTATTTTAAGATGTTTCTGAGTAAATTGTATAATTATTTACTTCAGTTATAAAAAACATGAAGTGTTAGTCTAAATTTAAAAAATAAGTACGGTAAAATTATTTAAAATAAAGTACATAATGAGTACCTTGGCTTGCTTTCTAACTCGGCAATTACAAACAAACCCATTCATATCCACATATTATATTATGTTTTTGTGAGTTATTATCAATTAAGAGATCAATTCTGTTTTTAACTAAAAAAAATCATGTTTCTTCTGAGTGCTGCAAAGCATTTAAACAGTTTTCTAACCATACAAATTTATGTATGGATATGTATGTACTTATTTTTACCAAGGGGCGTGTATAGCTGCATATGTATGTACATACTTAAATACATCGTTTACACAATTTATTACCTGGAAACTATGTTCATATGCACACACTTGTATGTAATTAATTCTCTCAAAAACTGTCAATCTGCCGTAATATTCGAGTGTTTGGATTTGTATTTCAAATTTTATTTCCGACAATAACTTAAATAATCCAGAAATATTGTCTATATAAGAAACTTAACTTGAGCTTTAATGAGTACATATATGTATATAATACATTTTATTTATTACTTAATATTATTTATATGTATGTATTTGTACATATTTAAATGTTCTGATGAATATAATTGATTTGAATTGGGACTGTACAGTTGATTTTGATGTTGTGGGTACACATACGTGTAAATTTTAACTTTTAATTTAATTTAGAAAAATATAATATTTTCTTTTCATTAAAGTTCGAAATATCATTTGCATTATATAATCGATTAAATCTGCTAAAAATAATAAATTAAGATTTTGGTCTGATTTTGAATGCTACGGGATTATTCATTGCTGATTAGCTTTTATATCCACCCAACTTGTTCGTACGGGAATTTATTGACACTTATCAATTCCTTTTTTGGGAATGGTTTAACCCATCTTGTGAATTATTCTCATTGTTGTCAATGCTTATATTGCAGAAGTAAATACTTTCACTGATCTTTCTGTGCTTTATAGTGTTTAATAAACAATTTCTGTTTTTGAAATATAATTTTAATATTTTTTATATAATTTATTTTTGGAAAAATAATTAAAACTTCATGTATTTACGTTATTTTAAGATGTTTCTGAGTAAATTGTATAATTATTTACTTCAGTTATAAAAAACATGAAGTGTTAGTCTAAATTTAAAAAATAAGTACGGTAAAATTATTTAAAATAAAGTACATAATGAGTACCTTGGCTTGCTTTCTAACTCGGCAATTACAAACAAACCCATTCATATCCACATATTATATTATGTTTTTGTGAATTATTATCAATTAAGAGATCAATTCTGTTTTTAACTAAAAAAAATCATGTTTCTTCTGAGTGCTGCAAAGCATTTAAACAGTTTTCTAACCATACAAATTTATGTATGGATATGTATGTACTTATTTTTACCAAGGGGCGTGTATAGCTGCATATGTATGTACATACTTAAATACATCGTTTACACAATTTATTACCTGGAAACTATGTTCATATGCACACACTTGTATGTAATTAATTCTCTCAAAAACTGTCAATCTGCCGTAATATTCGAGTGTTTGGATTTGTATTTCAAATTTTATTTCCGACAATAACTTAAATAATCCAGAAATATTGTCTATATAAGAAACTTAACTTGAGCTTTAATGAGTACATATATGTATATAATACATTTTATTTATTACTTAATATTATTTATATGTATGTATTTGTACATATTTAAATGTTCTGATGAATATAATTGATTTGAATTGGGACTGTACAGTTGATTTTGATGTTGTGGGTACACATACGTGTAAATTTTAACTTTTAATTTAATTTAGAAAAATATAATATTTTCTTTTCATTAAAGTTCGAAATATCATTTGCATTATATAATCGATTAAATCTGCTAAAAATAATAAATTAAGATTTTGGTCTGATTTTGAATGCTACGGGATTATTCATTGCTGATTAGCTTTTATATCCACCCAACTTGTTCGTACGGGAATTTATTGACACTTATCAAGCATTCATTCATGTATGTACGTGAGTGTTTACACCAATATCGAATATTTTATTTTTCCTTACCTGTATTGAACTTAAATCATTTAACAAGTTCAATGAATTTGGTCCCGGTATACTCTCAGTAACAATTTTTGGCTCCGTGGGTTCGGTGTAAGTAGATGATTTGCGCAAGTAGAAAGAGACTATAAGTTATATAAAAATATTAATTTCTTTTCTGCTCCCATATCATAAAACATTTATTTACTTGAGCTACATTTGCGAATAACACTTTTTGAGTGACGTATAGCACTTAGAACACTCATTTCTTAAGTTTTTCTTAAACAATATGATTCTCTTCAACTGGGATGTTTTCTTGTTGATACTGAAATGCTTTATGAAGCAAATTGTAGAACGATTTAAGTTTCAATCAACCACCGCCAATAATGGTCATTAAAATACAAATACAGTTAAGACACTATGGTGTACCCAAGTAGGCATTTATACATACATAGATACTTACATATTCGTACATACACAATAGAGTAACAACCGTGCTCACGTTGATATATCATTAGAACCTGCGCAGAAATGTTTTATCAGAGATAGTACTGGTAGGTATGTATAGGTGAACGAAAATATTTACCAATGTAGTAGCAGATTATTATACAGTAGACGGTCGATATAGTGAACTAATAAAAATCGAAGATGTTCACTGGAGTGAGATTGTTCATTGTAACAAAGCAAATTTCATCAAGATGTGTATATTTTTATGTGCAATTCATCAAAAATAGATTAAATTATAAGCCAATATTTATAAGAAAATAATATTTTACTTTTAACAACAACAACTCACATGTATTAAAAGGTCAACAACAAAAAATACATTCCATATACTCAAAAACAAGTTGGTACTTGAGAAGTCGCAAAGTAAACGTGCTTTTCAGTTCGTCCGCCTCATTCTTCCAAATCAAGTGTGTTCGCTTGATTGTATGCTTTGCAAAACTCGCGAATATCTTGCAAATAAGTGCCAAAACTATAAGGGTGACTCTGTCAAGGGTGTCAAGTGAACCGTTCCCATTGGATAAAAATCGCTGGTGCTAATACTGGCTATGTGAGGCTCGGCGTGGCCGACCATAATTTCTTCAGTAATAAAATAGATCCCAAAAAGGAAACAAGAATAAAAATAAAATGGGAGATAAGAATACTTCAGGTAACCTCGGATGTTGGAGTGAGAGCTGCGTTGGGTGAACATCCACCACGCTATAGCGTCATCAGCTGTAATAGCAAGGATGTACAGCACGGAAGATCTGGCTGCGTTCTTATGGAGGAACCATACATTGTGAAAAGAACAGTCAAAGGACTAATATACAGAAACTCATAAGTAATTTGGGGCACTAGAGTGCTCAAACCAAGAGCCAGCATTCATATTAATACAGTACTACCTCGGTAATTCGAACTATTAGAGACCTACTCTAAATCGAAGTCAATATTTCAGATGAACAAGCAGTGTAAGGATTTCAAAGCGTTGATATGGCGTCTCATGCTGGCACAAGCGTCTGCACTTAGCCTCTATCAGCGAACTCCTACTCTCACCTCCACGTGGTGAAATCTGGGAGCCGAGCACCTTCGATCGAAGATGGGGTAACCAACCCCCGTGGGAAGTCGTTGGCGGCTGCAGACGAGAGAGGGGGGAGAGTGTGCCTGTACCAGGGCTCATCTCTCTTTATGGATGGCGGCGGAGGAGCTGGAAACTGTCTGGCCAACGGCGGCATCCGAAACTCCAGTCAGACGGAGTTACCTGGTGCGCAGTCCTTCTAGAGCTACCTCGACATTTTCGGAGCACAGGTCTAGAAGGTTCTTTCAAGGCCATGTCGGGGCCTTGGAATTGAGATGGCGGCGGAAGATCCCTATAGCTTTAGGTACAACGGTGGCGCTCACAGCCTCAGCGAGGTTACCGACTCCGGATGAACCCGGACCCTCCGCCCGAGGGTTAAAGAATAGGGCCTGGCCTCCCAGTTGGGGCTTGTGCGTGGGGTTAACTCCCACACCACGTAAAAATATTATGGTTCAGAGACAACCAACTGCCTCGGATACGGACGGAATTAATGTTGACCACCCCAGCAAACGTTACAAGGACAACGATTTTCGGTTCTGCACGTGGAATATTAGTTCCCTTAACAGACCACGTGCAGCCGAAGAACTCGTGGAGGCCCTAGACTGCTACATAGCAGACATTACCTCAATCCAGAAAGTGCGGTGGAATGGGCCGGGTAAGAAGAGGATGAGAAACTTCGACATCTACTACGGTGATTGCAACAGGGAGAGGCGCTTATTTGGATGTGGATTTGTTGTTCGAGGCAGACTAAAGCAAAAAGTCTTAAGCTTTGTCTGTAAAAGCGAACTCCTCATAATAATCCGCATCAAGGCTAAATTCGGGAACAACAGCCTGATTTGCGCCCACGCTCCGACAGAGGACAAAGATGACAACAGCAAGGATGACTTCTATGATCTCCTAGAAAGGACCTACGATCAGTGCCCCAGCTTCGACACCAAGATCGTTCTAGGAGATTTCAATGCAAAGCTGGGTAAGGAAGACATCTTTGACAAAGTCATCGGGAAACACAGCCTGCACGACACTACATCCGATAACGGACTCAGGCTGGTGGACTTTGTCACGGGACGCAATCTCCCTGTAGCTAGCACGCGGTTCCCATACCTCAACATCCATAAAGGGACCTGGTGGTCCCCTGATCAATCAACCGTCAAACAGATTGATCATGCTGCGATCGACGTCAGACACTCCTCCAGCATTCTTGATGTCCGAACGTTCCGAGGAGACAACATCGACTCGGACCATTTCCTTGTTGTAGCCAAGGTAAGAACTCGGATACCAAGAGATCAACGGAGTCGAGAAAGGACACCACGGTTTGACGTCGGAAAGCTACAATCGCAACGGACTGCTAGGATCTTTGCCGATCGAGTCTCCCGGAATCTCTCTCTAAGTTCGTCTCCACCTGCGAAAACAATCGAAGATGATTGGAGACGTTGTCAAGAAGCCATCAAAGATGCTGCCACTGATGTGCTGGGTTTTACGGCACCACCTAGAAAAAACCCATGGTTTGACAACGAGTGTAGGCTGGCACATGCAGCGAAGCTGGAAGCCTACAAAGCAACGCTGCAACGAACGACGAGAGCTGTTCGTGAGCTCTACGAACAGAGACGAAGGATGAGACCCGGTTTCTCAGGAGAAAGAAGAAAAAGCACGAGAAGCGCGCGATCGAGGAGATGGAGAGGTGCTACGGTACGAACGATGTCCGAAAGTTTTACCAGAGGGTGAAACAGTTATCCAGTGGATATAAGGTTCGGACAGAAGCCTGCCGGGACGAGAATGGACAACTAGTCGATACTGAGAATTTGGAAGAACCACTTCTGCAGACTGCTAAACGGCGATGATGACACCAATACCTCTGTCAGGCAGAATGTTCCACTCAATATGGGCGATGATCGACGAGAATTCCGTCCCCCCGACTTAGACGAGGTCAAGATAGCAATATCAAGACTGAAGTCTAACAAAGCTGTCGGTGCGGACGGACTGTCCGCTGGAATCTTTAAGGCAGCTGGAGATGATCTGGTTGGGCGCATGCACCAGCTCATCTGTAAGATATGGTCGGAGGAGAGCATGCCCGATGAGTGGAATCTCAGTATCGTTTGCCCGATCCATAAGAAAGGAGACCCCTTTGACTGGACCAACTATAGAGGGATAAGTCTCCTGAACATCGCCTACAAGATCTTCTCTGCCGTTTTGTGTACTCGCCTGAAGCCGTTTATAAATAACCTGATAGGTCCTTATCAGTGTGGCTTCAGGCCAGGGAAGTCCACCATCGACCAGATTTTCACACTACGGCAGATCCTGGAAAAGACCCAAGAAATGCAAATCGACACCCACCACCTTTTTGTCGATTTCAAGGCCGCATATGACAGCGTGCATAGGGACGAGTTATACAACGCCATGTCTAGTTTTGACATTCCTGCCATTCCTTGCAGAGTAACTCTTGCCAACCGCTGTTTCTATGGGCTCAAGAGGCAATTGAGTAGTAGAGCCATCTCTCGAAGGACCAAGCTGACTTTATACAAGACCTTGATCATCCCATTCCTGCTGTACGGCGCGGAGGCATGGACAATCTCAAAAGCGGATGAGGAAGTACTTGGTATCTTCGAGAGAAAAGCTCTGCGTGCGATCTTTGGTCCTGTTTGCGTTGACGGTTTCTGGAGGAGAAGATTCAACCACGAACTGTACGGACTGTACAGCGACATGAGTCTAGTCAGGCGTCTTCGGATCCAACGCCTAAGATGGCTAGGCCATGTAGAGCGTATGGACAACTCAGCTCCGGCCCGGAGAGTCTTCGACTCCGAACCCGTGGGACAACAGAGGACGCCCGCGTTTAAGGTGGCGCACCCAGGTGGAGAAGGACCTCAACCAACTTGGCGTGCGACACTGGAGACAGCTAGCCAGAGACCGTCCTAGCTGGAGAGGCTTGTTGGTTGAAACCCAGGTCCACCCCGGACTGTAGGGCCAAACGATGAAGAAGAAGCAGTGTAAGGCAAGCCTTAACTAGTAAAATGCATTTACTTTTATTTAAAAACTAAATTTTAAATTTATTTATTAAAAAAAACAGGTAACTGCACGCAAACCCTTAAAAATTCTTAAATAATTCATGAACGACTAAATTGGAAACGACACGACCACATCGTAAAAATGTTTTCCCCTAATATTTTTAAGAACTTACTTTTAGCTCTGTAAAAGTTAAAGCACTCAGCAAAGAAGTGACAAAAAAATCGAATCGAATCAAAGAGTACAAATTTTGGAAAAAGTTCAAATTACAAGATACATAATGTAAAGAAAATAGGTGTACGAATTAGTGGAGCGTTCAAATTACCTAGTGTTCAAATTAGCGAGGTGGTACTGTAATAACATTAATAATGTGCTTTTTGCAGAGTAGTTAGTTAAATGATTTTATGTTATTTATTAAAATCATGTATGTACAATAGTAAAATCAAATATAGCATGGCAAATGCCATCTGCTTGATTGACTATTAAAATAAATTAAGTAAATATTTTCATTGTGTCTAGGTGTCTTACACATCAATATATACCACAAATCTTTCTAATTTATTTTGAATTCAGAAGTTTTCGAGAGAATTCTGTTTCTGTAAAATTCCGCTACTTTACAGTAAATAATATTTCCGTGCCAGTTAGATAATTGCAGGCAAAGAAGGTCGCATTGTTTCTACTGAGACCAAGCATGTAGTATTAAATGTAGTTTTAAGATAAATGTACTTTTTAGTTACAATAAAGAATCAATCAGACCAAGCATTTTCATAGATAATGAAAGATCTCTTTCTCTCCAGTTACGTAGACTACATAGCCCGCGAAGATCTTCCTTGTTAGGCATACATTTCAAATGTAGAAGTTGGGTGCAAATTCTCACCATCATCGAGATATGCACCGCACTGCTCTCATCTCCGAAGTAGTTAATTGGCCCTATGTTATGACAAAGCCATATATAAACCACTCTACGGACAGTTTCTTCGGTGAACTTCTCTCAAAGCTCAACCATAACAATTAAGTATATAATCACATCATCGGCATACAGGTGCATTTTGCAATAATCCCTGGAATAGGGTTAATAAACAGACAGAATAACGGCGGTCCTAGTACTGAGCGTTTGGTAACTTAACATTGAACTGCTCTACTATACCACGGACACAGACGAGAATTAATACGATTAGTTACAAAAGGTATGAAGTTATCAAATAAAAAATTAAATCATGAATAAATTCACTAGTTATACCTATCTGACAAGAACATAGAACATTTGAAGTATTGTTAGTTAAAAACATGTCAGGTACTGAGGGATTATAATAATAATAATAATATTCATGGAGGACAGTCCGAGGCGGTCCTGGGCCTAGCTTCTCAGCAACCACTCGTGTTGTGCGTGCTATTGTTCTTTCACGAGTGGAAGGGACCTACAGCTTAATGCCGACTCCGTACGGCGAAGTTGAGACGCTTTTTCTAGATAGGAATACTCTTTGAGCATTATCAGTGACTCGAAAGAGGTGGAGCCCGGAATTATCAGGTGGTAAAATTCGGGCATCCAACCCGGCACCCTCCGCGTAGGAGTGGACGCACTTACCCACGCCACGGTGAGGGATTATATAGAGATTTAAAACACGTGGAATAGCTAGAATTAACTGGAGACAAACCAACCGTATCACAGAAAAATTAAAATAGATAAGCAGTACTATTGCAGTTAAGTATATTAACATAAGTCACCACTCACCCATTGCTTTGCAATTTTAATAAAGTTTCTTCAAGTTCGTCTACGTTTACTTTTAAAAAACATTTAGGAGTGTGTACTCGCTTCCTACACCTAAAACCATTTTCTCATACATATCAATATTTTCAACACAATTAAATTGAATCACAGGCCTAAAAAATGTGTACACACATTTAGGCTTTAACGAATTTTTGGAAAAAATACACACACCATCACTTGTCCTATCTACATGGTCATTTCTAAACAATATAAAATTGGGAAAGTTAACCATATTAGTTGAAATATGACAGTTAAGCTAGGGCTCAGAGACTATAAACACATCAATTTTAGAGGTGCAGAACGATTGGCACAAAATCGTATAATTTCCTCAAATGCTTTCGACATTTAAGTATTACACTTTAATTCCCTCATTTGACACACCCATAGCATTGAGAACAGTCCAGATTTTATCAGGACGGTTTGAATTCATAAAAAGAGAGGTATTAAAATTAAAAACTATACCGCCTTCGAAACGCATCCAAGGAAACCATATCATAAGACAATTTGATATATAATTATCAACGTAGTAACAAAACATAATTATTTGAAAGACACAAACACATTAGAAATGATAAATAAAAACAAAAACAATAAATATATAAATACATTAGAAATAATAAATAAGACCTAGTAAAACAATGAGAAAAAATGTACGTCATATAAAAATAATTAAAAGACAGATTGAAGAGAATTGAAGAGAAACTCAGTGAGCTGTTTCATATTATATAAGACTCCCATCAGCATCTCTTGAAGAAGTGGGTCAATGGCAGTAACGGTGGATATAAAGGGCGAACGATTAATTTCGGTTGAGGTGATTGACACTAATACAGAAATATCAGAAACTACGATTAAATTATAATATGCATTTAATTTTTTTCACGAGCACGCTGCCGAGACTCGTAAGTACTCTCTTCAGTTTTATTGGTCTTCGAAAGATATCAAAATTTAATTTGGTCATATACACGAAGAAATTTGTTGCTTTTAAAGCCAAGGTCACGAAGAAAAAGAAACAAACACACTTTTTAGATTCTTCTCGCGGAAGCTTCACAATGACAGCACTCGTTGCTGAGTTGTTTTTCAGGGTGGTGCGGGAAATGGTAATAGGGGAATGTTATTAATATTAATTTTGGAGCAGTGATTCGAAGCGTTTGTTTATTAAATTAAGAACGTCCGTAGAGCTGGATGTTTTAACAGACTTTCCTAATTTGTTTGTTGATCGCAAGGTTCTGTGAAGTAAGTCCGCGGAGTTCGGTGTACTTGCCATTGTGTGCAATCAATCTATCCACCTATTAGAAAAATTAAATTTTCAATTTTTGTTTAAATTTAGCACAGAAAATATGCCTATACACCGTATCAATACAAGGCGGCTATAGAGATACACTATGGGGTAGAATCGATGTAATAGATCCTTCTGCAAATTTAAATTTGAGATACATGCAGGACCAGCTGACTTAAACTTTAGTACTATAGTCTACATGAGTTTTGAGGGTTCGGATGAAGAATGGGGATAGTCATATTTCTAACATTATGGCGCAGTTTGTTGTGTTCGTTAAAATAAAAAACCTCAGCAACTTTTCTACACTTTCATACTGCTGGTATCCCCATACCTGTGGTGCATAGAACATTATTGATTTCGCAACTGCACTTACAGCTATGCGCAATATTTCTGTTGGCAAAACACTATTTTCATGTATTATTATTATTATTGTTGAGGGTATTTTGCCCCGCGACCCGTATATCTATTGTGCCCATTTTCATACCTTTGCTTTGTTAAGAGCTCCTCTCACACGCAGTTCTTTTGAGAGTTGTATTGAGGGCTATGAACTCCTGTAGCACGAAGGTGGAATATTCGTAGTATTCTCTCTAAGTCAGTTTCTTCTTTCAGGAATCTGAGAATGAGAGCTGGCTATACTGAATTCTTCTTCTGATATTAGGTACTTGCCCATATAGCTTTGTCTTTTGTGGGTTAATGACCCACAAAATCCCAGTATAGGTTGCCCTGTTAGGATACGGAGGTTGTTCTTGCTCGTTCTGATACATGCCCCAAACCTTTTCCGGTTATGTTGACCCAAGAGTTTTTTGGCCTGTTTCATGCCATGAGCTCCCTGAGGACATGATCTCCTACAGCGCATGGCATAGACTTCTGCTTGAAAGATACTGCGGCGTTTGCCCATGGGTTCGTAGTACTTTGTCTGGGGTCCAAATACTCCTGCCCCTGTTCCTTCATAAGTTCTTAATAAATCTGTATACTATTTTACCGTATTGCTGCTCAGTCTGTGAACTGCGGATTCATTGCTTCAGCCTTTTTTGGTGCTAAGCTTCATGGAAAACTCTTCCTGGAAATTTAATTTCCTTATCACGTCATCTCAGAATAGCCAAGATTGGTAGTGTTTTGACTAGTGTATCGAATTGTCTCGATGTAATGCACCTCTCTTTTCCTATCACTTCTTTTGCCATGATCATGAATGTTTTTTTTGCGCATTCTGCAACCAACAGATAAGCTCGAATAGCACATACATGGTAGCAGTTGGGTAGGTTCTCATAGCTCCTGTAATACAGATGCATCCCAAACTGTGAACTTTGTTGAGTGTCTATCTTGCGCTAATAAGGTTTCTTCTTTTGGACCATGCTATTGCCATATTGTAATTGTTGGTCTGACAATATCTGTATACATCCATCTTAGGATACTTGGATTGCATCCCCAGGATTTGCCCGCCAAGCCCCGTCAAATCATTAGAACACGCGTCGCCTTCCTGGTAACCTATTCTGTGTGCTCCAAGTTGTGTGTCCTAGATTACTGCTAAATACTTAACTTCGTTCACTGGAGCCAGTGTTGTAACTGACAGACTTATTGGTTTTAGTCGATCCAGTTTTCGTTTTCTAGTGATAGGTGTGTATAGTGTATAGGTCTTAGGTAGGCTTGGGTCTTTCTTCCCTATTTTCGAAATAAGCTCAGCCTTTGCACGTCTCCACTGGTTTGGTATATATTTCTTATCCAACCCTGGCGATTTAATGAGTTGAAATGAGGGTATTGCCCTTTCCAGATTTCCTTTCTTCCTCGGTTTTGGCAAATTTGGTTCACTTATGCCTGCGTATTGGCGTCTGCCCGGAAAGTGAGTGCCGAGTAGAATTCTTGCACTCTTTTCCTCGCTTTCATTGTACTTGCTATCTGTTTTTTTCAGAAACATCTGTGTCTCCCCCGTTTTTGCTGTCGTCTTGTGGACTGTAGCCGCGACCGGGGTTTTCGTAATTGTCTTACAAAAGTTCATAAAGCTTCTTTACTTCGTTATTAGTCCTTTGTGGTCCTGTTTTGAACACTTTTTCCACTCAAATGCATTTCCATACTTAAGTTTGCCTACGTAGCCTATCAGCTCCTTATTAACCATTCCATTATTTCGTACCACTAGATATAGAAGTTTTTATTCAATTATTAGGCCTTAAAACAATTTTTGTGTGAAGAAAGGTCTTGGCTTTTGAAGATTAACCTCTGTGAAATCGAAACTATGTTGCATTGCCTTGTCTTGTATACTTTTGGTATCATACGATCATACACTCATATTTTTTTGTTTATAGGAACAATAATGGACTTCTGAAATTCCTGGGGGATGGTTCCATGTTCCAAGATTTGGTTGAACACTTTAGTCTATTTACAAGTCTAATAGTTCCGTACTTATAGAACTCAACGGGTATTCCGTCGGTGCATGCCGCCTTGCCATCTTTTAAGATTTTCAAGGCGATATTCACTGGCTATACATAAGCTCATCTAAAACAAAGCAATTGTTTCGTTTGCGTCTACATGTCTTTTTATGTCGTATTTGCATCCAAGTATTGATTTTTGCAGAACTCATTATCGTATACACGGAGCGACTGCAACCACATAAACGACCTCTGTCTTGCACGCCGGCTTCAAACCAAGGTTCGATTTTACTTTTGTTGCTGCCAACGGTTGAGTTGTAGTTGAGCAGCTCTTATAGAGGTTGTTATCGATGTTATTTCGGAATCGGTACTTCTGTTAATAGAGAAGCTAAGATTGGTCCGACAACTAGTTAAGTCTTGGTAGCATTTGCAAATTTATAAGCCCAGGCTCTTCATTGCTTCAAACTAGGAGCTACGTAATTGAGGGCAGATGATTGCAGTCTCAGAGCTGACCGTGTGATGTCCTACGGTTTTACGCTCAAGGATGAGTTGACAGGAATTTTGCCCATGACAACACAAAGCGACTTCCTGTATGTTTTTTGTACTTTTCCATGAAAATGAAAGGAATGAATGCGTAACCATTCAAAAAAACACATTAGGTAGTTCTTGACTTCGTAGTTGCAATCCGCCCATTTACCCTGACAACACACCTTTTAACTAAGCAAATTTTTTGATTGCCTATAGGCATATCCTCCTCATACCAATGACCAAGTTATGTATTTTCAATTTTTTTATAACTTTTCTTAGAACTTGATATTACCTGTTATTACATAAATTTTAGTCAAAAAAACAATTAACACCACCCTGTTGGGAATAGGGGTGGTATCACCAGTGATACTTCGCGATATGATATTGCTTCAAGAACTTAAAAATGACTCATTAAACTTTAAATATTATACATTTAACATTACTGTTTTAGTTGCGTGTCCTTAGATTTTTTTCCGAGTGTGGGTGGAAATCTTCGACAAGACTCTATGGCGAACGTTCGCACACCTCCCTGAATTTATTATAACTAAAACTAAATGAAGCACTTAACCAGTAGTTTATATTTTAGGATTTAGGTACTGATCGGCAGGTTACTTTTCAGTGAAAGTTCCTGCTAACACCAGAACCATGCGGTGGTGTAGTAGGGTGGTATCGCACGAGATCAAGGGGTCTACACCTTTGAATTCGGCGGGTTTTCTTCAAGGATCGGGTAAATTGTAGAGTTTGTATGCTCTTCTAGACGGCGCTTATGTTTATAAACAAAGATCATAACTTCAGTTCAGTTGCTTTGGAAGTGGTAATATTCCAAGATCACAGTGGATATCGTCGTTTCTGATATACCATCATGCATGAACGATAGTTCTAAGCACCTTATTTTGTAAAGTCTGTATTATGTTCATATTACTTGTTCTGGTACCCCAAAGTTTTACGCCATACGTCCAAACAGATTTTAGGATTTGCGTGTATACAAGTTAGCTTGGAATGTTTACCAATAAGCCAGTACATATATTTGTATTTCATGTCAAGTTCTGCACGTTTCTTCTTAACATGCTCCTTCCACTAGAGCTTTACGGCAAGAGTCATCCCGAGTTATTTCGCTTCATTGCCAAAGACAAGATTTAGGCACACTGACAAGTTACTAACGGGCCTATAATAATAATAATAATATAATAATATGGGTGGCGCTACAGTCTGAGGACCTGGGCCTAGCTTCTCAGCAACCACTCGTGTTGTGCGTGCTATTGTTCTTCTCACGAGTGGAAGGGACCTACAGTTTAATGCCGTATAGCAAGAACACTCCCTTGCGGTACACGAGCAACTCGAAAAGAGCTTTTGACAGCTGATGCAAAATGGTTTTCCATGTTTTTCGTTCACTAAGTATGATTCATCATGATCCCCTAGTGTTTGTGCAGTTAATTCGCAAGGAACTTTGATGTGTTTCTTGAGGAGTTCCCAAGGTGTGTAGTTGGTGACCTCTTTGATCGCAGTGTGTATTCCAAGCAAAATTAATGGAAGTGCTTGATACCATTTAGTCCTATCTCCAGTGGCCCTAATATTTCCTTTTCACCATACCATTCGCTAGTGGGTGGTATGGTGTTGTACGAATTCGTGTTGTGTCAAGATATTTGACAAGTTCCCTGCACAACTTGGATGGATGTGATCGTATGCGGTTCTCCAACTCGCGACATATGCTCCTGAACGTGTGTTCTGGCAATTGTTTCTGCACAAATGTTGCGTATGGAATAATCTGGAGAATCTGTCCACGATGGTTAGAAGGTATGGATGATTTTATTGCGTGTGACACAAATGCCCGGGTGTGTTAGTGAATGAAAGGATTGGAAAATTAATTTTCTTTCACATTATGTGGCATAAGGTCTGTTGACGCCGGTGAAGGTTTCACACCATAAGGAAATTATAGCAGGAGGTATTTTAAGTGAATTTAGTTGTATTTTTGAATTAGTAGGGGGATTAATAATGAGCGAAGCGAGTGCTTCATCTGTGAATTAAGATTCTGCTAATTTTTCGATTCATGGAAGCTCTAGCTTAAGTGACGAAGCATCAGGGTGTGAAAGAGTACCGGCTAAAAAGTTCAATGAACCCTTTGTGAACTGTGATATAAAGTTTAAGTGTCGCTCTTTTCTCGGACTCCGCTGAGCTTTCGTTGTAAGTGCTGTTGTGACCGGTTTGTCCCCGCGGCAACTGACCTCCTCGTGGTGGAGGCGGGAAACAGGTATGGGGTGTATGAATTTATTTTCAACCCAAGCCTGGCTAACGAAGCGCCACCCCCCAAATGACAAGAAGAAGACGGTTGGCCTCGGATATTGCCCACCCTGCCAGACCCCCATTTGGAGCCAGGCCTGAATAGTGACAGTATGCGAGCGTCTGGTGACCGGACCGTCCCGCTCGGAAGCCGGTCGGGCTTAGCCCGACTGAACTACGAGTAACCCGTCAATGGCGTAGTTGGCCGAAACGGGGAAAGGGGGGGAAGTCACGCCATGCACTAACCAGTGCGTAAGGGGATCAAATGGCAACAGAGAACGGCATCATATTAGGACAGGAATATGGAACGTCTCATCGCTCCCAGGAAAGGATCTCGAGTTAGTTGAGGAAGTTGCCAAGTATCATTTAGTGACTGCAATGCTGATGTGGGTGTTGATGTAACGACATGGGGGAGTGTGATTGGGAGGAACGGTGATCCTCACCAGAACGCGAATGGAGAGAACCTGTTGCACTTTTGCTGTACGAATGGCGTGAGTCTTCAACAGAAATCGTTGATAGATCTCTTTGTGGTACCAGCGTGTATTAAACAGATGGTTCGTGATGTTCGTGTGATGAAAGGGGCTAAAATGTCAACTGACCATCTCCTGGTGATGTACGCTGTACCTCACTGATAAAGCACCTCTTCTGCCAAGAAGGAAACCAAGAGTGGTTACATGCATACGGTGGGACAAACTACAGAACAGTGAGTTGCGGCTAAATGTTGCACGGCACTTGTCTGAAAGGTTTGAGTGATTCCAACTGTTCCATCGCATGTAGAGGAAGAATGGCGACTTTTTTTCAGCAGCTGCCATTGCCTCTGCATGGGGTGTTTGTGGAGTGAAGCTTGGAGTGGCGGCTGGTGGTGTGAAAAGACCTGCGTGGCTGAAAACACCCGGAGTTCAAGAAGCCATTAGAGACAAGAAGACCTACAGAGATTGGATTCTCTTGGGGAACTTCACTTCTCGTGACCGGTACACTGAGGCGCGAAGAACTTGCAAATTGGCTGTGTGAACAGCTAAAGACCAGTCTTGGAAGGAGTTCGGCGAGAAGTTGGAAAGCAACCATATTTCTGCGAAATAGGTGTTCTTGCAAACTATTCGCCGAATCAGAGGAAGGAAATTCAACATCATCGAAGGAGTCAAATCCAAAGATGTGTGGTGTGGTGTTTTCCAATGAGGAGGACATCTTGTACAGATGGAGCGAGCACTTTTCGGAGCTGCTTAATCCCGAACAGGGCACTGAGGGAGAAGTCACAAATGGGCGGAGAATAGTTCAATGGTGGAGAAAGTCATTTTAGTGATAGATTCGCTAAAAGTTTGAAAATCCGCTGGGGTGGATGAAATCCAAGGGTAAAGAGGGAGTTTTGTGGCTCTCTCTTGTTATTAAGTTGGCTGGGAACGTAGTAAGACACCTGGCGATTGGCAAACTAGGGTGATTGCCCCTCTTTTTAACAAGGGGGGCAAAAGTGACTGCTCCAGCTACAGGGGCATAGCCCTCTTAAGTCTCCCCGGCAAAGTCTACGCTAAGGTCTTGGAACCGCGTTCTAGAGCTATGGTCGAATCAATGATGGGGGATGAACAGTGCGGCTTTCGACCCGGCAGAAGTACAAGCGACCAAGAAGGCATATGAACTCGGTCATCGAGTACCTCGAGATAAACTCTGGACTGTTTTGCAGGAGTAATGGGTTGAGGGTCCTCTTTTGAGGGCCATTCAATCTACATACACAAACTGTAGCAGCTGTGTTCGGGTTAACGGTGCTACATCAACACCTTTCACTGTGGGCGTTGGACTTCGCCAGGGGTGCGTCTTATCACCTCTCCTTTTCATTGTTTATATGGATCGGATGTTTCAGCGCAGCCGAGGCGAGGAATTTTTCACATTGGGAGAGTTGAAGGTAAGTCAACTTCTTTTTGCGGATGACTTAGTTATTGTCACATCTGCCCAGAGAAGACTCCAGCGAAAACTCGATAGGTTTCTTGCCGTATGTGCTGATTCTGGGATGAAGGTTAACGTGGAAAAATCAGAGTTTATGGTAATTTCCAGAACGCCTGTTCAATGTACTCTACATGTTAGTGGAGTCCCATTAAAGCAGGTGGAGACGTTTAAGTATCTCGGGGATTTCTCCACGAGTAATGGGAGGAGTAATACTGAACTTTACTGTAGGCTTGGTCAAGCTGCGTCAGTTTTGACGCAGTTTGGGCGATCTGTAATCAGGAAGGAAGAGCTTAGTGTGAGTGTCAACTCAGTATTAGTTCCAGCTCTCACCTATGGTCACGAAATTTGGGTAATAACCCAAATAATAAGATCGCGAATACAAGCTGCTGAGATGGGATTTCTTAGTGCTGTTGTGGGAATTGCTTGCCGGGATATGGTGAGAAATGCGCGAGGAACTCAACGTTGAGCAGCTGCTTCTCCGAACGGAAAGAGCTATGGATGAGATTTTTTAGTAAGATTTGAGGTTGGTCCAAGTTCATAACGTTTGGGCATAACCCCTGATGAGTTAGAGTCGATGGCGGACGATCGAGTTGCTCAGGGTTTGGATTTGCATATAATTGCAACTGCAGCTAGTAGGGCAAATAGACAGGTGAAACGAGTCAGTGCTCCAGGCAAGATGCACTAAAAGATGTGCAATTGCCTACGAACTGTACGACGAATAGGGTAACAAAATCTTTTTCTTAGAATTGTAGATAGGAAAAGTGGCACGGCCAATGAATCTCTTACCAATAATATATTAACAGAAAATTGGTATGGTACAGACTAGATCTCAAGCTAAAATGTTAAATGATAGGGCACTACACATCACTTCTACGACATGTAGTTAAGTATCTCGGCTATGTAATTGAGAAGCTTGGACTTCATCCTGATCCAGATCGTGTGTCAGCTATTTACAACGATTTCAGCGTTGGGCAGAGGGCTTTGTAATTTCATCGATAAGGATGGAAAAAGAAGGCGAAAGCCTTGAAAAGCTGCCAGTTAAACACCAGATGGTAAGGTCTGAATAAGCAAACGACGATACCCTTCGTCAATTATTCCATTTCATGATTAACGGATGGCCAAGTGAAATTAAAGACAACAGTGCACTTATGTTGTTCTATAATCGCAGAGAAGACATCTAGACATATAAGCACTGGATATATGTACATACGCAACTACATTGGCAACGCGAATTTCTTGTGGAACAAAAAAAACATCATAAATTTGGCATTTAATTCCGACTGTCAAATTTCCTTTTTCCTTGTTTCCTATATTTGCTT
Organism: Eristalis intricaria; assembly: GCA_964034865.1. Lineage (NCBI taxonomy): Eukaryota > Metazoa > Arthropoda > Insecta > Diptera > Syrphidae > Eristalis > Eristalis intricaria. The sequence continues at coordinate 24,062,650 of OZ035875.1, read as the reverse complement.
TCTTTTTAACCTTACTTCCTTGTGGACTAGACGTATACTATAATGGATTAAAACTATATATATTTATTTAATATTATTTAATATTTAGTTCATAAATTTTAGTTTCTTCCTACATCACCACAACATTACCTATGTTTCTGTAGACTATGCAGGAGATGAAGCACTGACCAAATTGAATGGTAAAAAACCCATCGGAATTTTCACGGATGACAGATCTTATCTACGGAAAAACTGCGTTTCCACTCAAAAGACAGCCAATGTCTTTTGGAAGCGCTGGGTACAACAGTATACACCTGCTCTAAAATCGAGGACATCGTCATAATCATTGACCAGAACCTCCCCCGAAACTGTTGGCCAAAGGGAACGGTATGAAGACTATCAGCGTCCCTAGATAAAAATCCAATTATAATAAACATCAAAACGTTTATGCGACTTAAAAATATTTATTTCTGAATATCATTTTATAACCGTCTCCAACGGAATCTAGTTTAAAACTGAAATACTTGAAATAATGTGTGTCTACTTCTGTATTTTTTTCTCTCTCTCTCTCGCGTGTTTTACGATCTCTGTAGTCAGATAGCGCAATAGTGCTTTCATTATTAATTTAGGGGTGATATCTAGTGCCGAACATGTCATATTTTACTCAATTTAACGCATTACTACCCATATGTCCTAAGAGTAGGACACCATACTTAAATATTTTTTTTAATTTGGCTTTTTTTATTTATTGCTTAGTTTATAAAAAAATACTAAATATATAGTCCTAAAAATAGGACACTGGGGAGTATCAAAATACTCCCCACTAAGTATTTAAAACAATACTACCAATGTCGACAAAATGGCAAAATCATACAAAATGAAACTATTACTTATTGCAATTGGCGTTATTTGACAAAAAGAGAAATTCCACGTGGCTCAAAAACAACATAATGGCTCTCCAAACTGTATCCCCAAAAGGTTCTTCCGATTTCCAAAAGATAACTAAACAATATTATTGGTGATACCGACGGTCTCAGGAGGATAAAAGACGATGTTGATACGGGTATCAAATTAAAGCTGAGATATTACCATTGGGTTGTCTTTAATAATTTGACCACAAATATAGACACACTATGATTTTAGCGTGTAATTTGCATATACTTTCTTTACTGATGTATTTTCGTATAAGGCTAAATTATGACATGGACATGATATTTTAGGTACAAACCGCTATTGTGCATGTTATTGTTTTCATTACCAATGTCATAAGCAAGTTGATAATCGCAAAAAATAACCAAGTCATTTGAAGATGTTTAATCGGTTTGTTTACTTAAGCGGTTCCCTTCAATTCAGTAATTGAAAAAAATGAAGTGTTGTTCTTTTGGTAACAATGAATATGTAGGAAAGTTTGGACTTCGTTGCTCTCTTAAAACTATTTGCTTCGTTATATGAAAACAATTTTATCATTTAAGGAAAGCTTGGGATGGGATGTAGCTTGGGTATTTGGCTAGAATTTAATAAATTTTGATAAATTAGAAAATGATACATGAGTTTGTACCGAGCGCCTCAGTTCCTAATTCGAGCCCTTAGCGTTCCAGTAACGAGCCCCTCATTTAAAGCATAGCATACAAATTAAATAATCGTTATTTTATAGTTAACTAGATATTGTACCCGGCTTTGCCCGGGTTTGTTTCTTCAACCGGTACTTTACCTGCATTATTACCGTACTTTTTAATTTAAAGCAATAATAAGACTGCTCGAACCAGAACTCAGAGAAGGATTTGAATTTTCTTTTGTCATTGATGCCTATCCCAATCTCTCATTCACAGCCCTACTCATAATGAGTACAATTCGTTGACTGTGTGCATACATGTTGAAGTTTGAATTATCAATGTGTGCTGCAGCAAAACGGACGGAAATTACGGTTTTTTCTCAACCATTTACACACAACGTGGAGAGATATCAAGCGATTCATAAAAAAAAGTTCTTGGAAATCCCATCTATGTACCTGCGCGAGTTAAGTATTGGTCGTAATTCTTAAAAATAAAAATATACAATGTGTCACCATACTTGCTTGTGTTTGCATTCTTCAATTGCACACCATAAATTCTTATCGTCATCACTTTTATGTGACCCATAAAAGTAACGATGACCGAAAGAGTAAACAAGGAAAGTGAACCAATGCATTCGGTTAACCTATTGAGAAATAGGGAGAATAAAACCAATGCATTCGGCTGACCTCTTGAAGAATGTAAGCCCAATCAAGTCAATTGGGGGACCGTGTTGAAATATTAAAAATAACAAAACCTTCTTCGGGCATTCGATTCGATCTGAGTGGTAGTTCATAGTAAACTCTCATCCGGATAGTACGGTGCAGCCCTGCTTAAGACAGCGGCCGTATTATTAATAGTAAATAAAGAACTAAAACCGTAATTATAATAGAATATATATAATAAAGAGAATATATTAAAAAAAAATTACGAAGTTCAGTTATTTATTTGGCGCAGTCGGTAGGATCAGGTACAACTATCCTGATCCACATTGAGAAAGTTCAATTCGCATTTCCTTAACCGCAATTTTCGACCAACGAAAAAAAAAAAAAAAAAAAAAACACGGGAAAAGATTGTGTATAGTGAAACCCTTCTAAAACCGTAGTGGAAGTTGTTGGCATATAGTAATAGTGAAACGGGAAATATGGCAGAAAATCCAAACGTCATCCCTGAGGTATCCAACCGGGATATCCTAAATAGTATAATGGCTATAGTGGCGAGAATACCACAGCCGAGTCATGGGAGCAACGTGTTACGGGAAATTCAATACTTACCCGAATTCGATGGGGATAGCGAATCCCTAATGCACTTCATCGTAATGATAGAGAACCACCTTCGGAATACTATTGGAGATTACCAAGCCACCTGGAACATCATACAACAAGTGAAAATCAAAGGTCGAGCTATGGACCTACTGATCATCAATGGAGTCACTTCGTGGGAACAGGCGAAGGAGTTATTTAAACAACACTATCGACCGGTCATCAGCAGCAGCGATCTTACGAAGGAAATCAGCAATATGAAAGTGAGTTCAATATATGATTTGACCAATAAATTAGAATACCTTTTAAGCAAAGTAAATACATATGTAGTATTCTGTGACAATCAGGAACAAGAAAAACTATTGTACTATAATATTATAATAAACAAAATACGAGAATTAACAATAGGGAATTTAGCCAGAGAAATTAGGAATCTGTATGATTTACATGAAATAAAGAGTATTTTATTCTCCTACATAGGATACGATAATGGAAATTTAAGGAATAGTGAAATAGTTAGAACCACGGCAAATTACAATAACCAAAACAAAAATCATAGGTTTAGTCTCCCCGACAAGGAACGACGACCCAGTTACAATAATGGTCACAATAATAATTTTGGTGGACAAAATCATTCGGGAAGGTTTAGACAAAATGAGTATCGTTACCAAAATCACACTACTTCACAGAGACCTTTCCAGAACCACTCCATACAGAATAGACAGAATAGACTAGAACCAATGGATACCAATAATATCCAAACAAGTCAGGAACCGATCCGTCAGGACATTAACTCAGTAGAACCGCCGGTTTTTCTGAACTGAGCCTCGGACAATTAATGACAGTCGCCACTGAAATTCAGAACCAACGACACTATATTTTAGTAGACACTGGCAGTGCTATGACTATCATAAATACTAGTAAACTCGACATGACACCGTATAAAATTCTAGACACCCGACAGCTAGAGATAAAGACCATTAATAGTAGCGTAATCAGGAATACTGCAATAATTCAGTTTCCAATACCAAAAGAATTCGGTTACAGCGATAATACTTTTATTAAAGCTTACGCTCAGGCTTTAGAAAATAAAAACTATACGATACTCCTAGGAATGGATGTCCTTAAAAATATCATTGAAACCATTGATTTTGAGAAAGGAACTATAACTTTAAAAAATCAGACCATTCTAAAGATAGAACGAGGACACGAGTTGGCATGCAACTACCTAGAGGAAGGCAATCCTGACTTCGGCAGCCTTAATCGCGAAGAAACGACAGCATTGACCTCACTGCTAGACGAATTTAGAAACATCCAATATAAGGAAGGCGACATGTTAACTCATACCTCGGAAATAAAACATGAAATTCACCTTAAAGAAGACAAACCACTACATGCAAAAAGTTACCGATTACCAAAGAAACACGAAGAAGAAGTAGCTAAGCAAATCAAAGAGATGGAAAAACAAGGTATCATAAGAAGAAGCATGAGTAGACATGCTTCTCCGATCGTTGTAGTTGCTAAAAAGCCAGACAAAGATGGTCAAGTACAGTACCGCATTTGTGTTGACTATAGGGCTTTAAATGAAATTACTGAAGATGACAGATTTCCTCTGCCAAATATAGAAAACCTCTTCGATAAGTTAGGAAAAGCGGTCTATTTCTCGACGCTTGACTTAGCAAAAGGTTACCATCAAATTTTGATGCACCCAGCTGACATAGCGAAAACTGCGTTTATTACTCCACAAGGATTATACGAGTATGTCCGTATGCCTTTTGGACTTAAAAATGCACCAGCCACTTTTCAGCGACTAATGAACCACATACTAAGAGAATATATAAACAAAATTTGTGTCGTTTATTTAGATGACATTTTGATATTCTCCACGTCCCTAAAAGAACATATGAAAAACCTCAGAGACATCCTTCGAGTTTTGCAGAAACATAATTTAAAACTACAAATTAGCAAATGTTCATTCCTCAAGAAGGAAACCGAATTCCTAGGTCACATATTAACACCAAAGGGAATAATGCCTAATGGTAATAAGATCAGTATAATCAGAAACCTCCCACTACCCCACACAGAAAAACAACTTAGAAGTTTTTTAGGAGCCTCTGGCTACTACAGGAAATTCATTCAGGATTATGCAAAAATTGCATATCCAATGACTAGGTATCTCAAAAAGGACACCAAAATAAATATTAGTGATCCTGAATACGTGAATGCGTTTGAAACACTCCGAAACAAATTGATAACACAACCAATCCTAAAATTTCCAGAATTCGAAAAACCATTTCATTTATACACCGATGCCAGTAACTTTGCCATCGGATCTGTCCTAACACAGGACAAACAACCGGTTTGCTATATCTCTAGGACTCTGAACGAGCATGAAAGAAATTATTCCGTAACCGATAAAGAATTTCTAGCCATTGTCTGGAGTGTATCCAAACTAAGACCCTATCTGTGGGGAAATAAATTCAAGATCACAACTGATCATCTCCCCATAAAATATTTGAATAAAAAATATAATGGTGCAGAGTTCTCACAACGCAACCAACGATGGTTACTTAAATTACAAGAATTTGATTACGATATTGAATATCTCAAAGGTCAAGAAAATCGAGTGGCCGACTTTTTAAGTAGAATTGAGAAAGAAAACAATGAAGTGAATCAAATTTCTGATAGCAGAACGGGTCAATCGACAGCGGAAGGACAATCTGATCACATACCTATTAAAGAAGGTATTGTCAATATATATAAACAACAAATTATTGTGAGTTATTACAAAGAACCAAAAGTGGAAACACTAAATGGTAAAAGAATTTTATATATCAGAGCCTCGGACCCTATTGAGACGATAACAGAACAACTCAAAGAAATTGCCCCAGGAGTTAGCGGTATTTATTCTGAAGTACAAGAATCTGACTTTAACAAAATTCAACGGTTACTCATGAACTTGCAGTCAGGAAATAGAAAAATTAAAATTGATAGCTTAACAGAAGAGCAAGGAAAAAAACAAACGAAACCCTCAAATCAAAATTTCCAGGAGAAAACTTTCTCTAAGGAAGGAGGAGTTAAGTATTGGTCGTAATTCTTAAAAATAAAAATATACAATGTGTCACCATACTTGCTTGTGTTTGCATTCTTCAATTGCACACCATAAATTCTTATCGTCATCACTTTTATGTGACCCATAAAAGTAACGATGACCGAAAGAGTAAACAAGGAAAGTGAACCAATGCATTCGGTTAACCTATTGAGAAATAGGGAGAATAAAACCAATGCATTCGGCTGACCTCTTGAAGAATGTAAGCCCAATCAAGTCAATTGGGGGACCGTGTTGAAATATTAAAAATAACAAAACCTTCTTCGGGCATTCGATTCGATCTGAGTGGTAGTTCATAGTAAACTCTCATCCGGATAGTACGGTGCAGCCCTGCTTAAGACAGCGGCCGTATTATTAATAGTAAATAAAGAACTAAAACCGTAATTATAATAGAATATATATAATAAAGAGAATATATTAAAAAAAAATTACGAAGTTCAGTTATTTATTTCGCGCGATGTTCACTTGTTGTGCAAATTGAAGTCAAACTTCATGAACCATGAAAAAAATAGCCTATCTTGTAACACATTATGTAATTAGTCTAGCTCTGAAATTTTATCTAAATCAGTTAATCCGTTCAGAAGTTCGATATTCCGAATTTTAGCAAAATTTAATGATTTGTGTATAGCTGTATATATGTACATGCATAAATAGTTTGGGTATGACAAAATAAGAAAAGTGCGAAAATGTTATTTGTTTCCTTTTCGTTTGGTGACTCAGGCAGACGTTCGTTCGTTCGTGTTCGATTGAGACATAGAAAAAAATCAATGGTTGCACCAAAGCAAAATATGAAAAATGTGTGTGTATATATGGAAGGTTGATATCCACGAACACGCAACTTGAAATGGTTTCCTACCGGATTGATGCAACCTCACTTATTTTGAGAATTTTATTCCCGTTTAAAAAGTGCTCGTAAAAAATTGTCACATTCAACATCTACATTTTAGAATGATTTTTGTTGAAAATTTCAGAGCTCTGCGACGTGTAGTTTCGGAGCCTTTGTCGGTCAGACACACAGGCTTTCTGCTTTATAGTTAAGATACATATACATATGCGCTGCTTGTCTCTTATCACGTACAGCTCTTTCTTTTCGTTTCTTATTTACATTAAGGATACTGTAACTTGTAAGCTTAAAATGTCTTAACAATAATTGCTTCAGGTGAGTATATGTTTTTAGAGATAGTGAGTAAAGAAAATAATACCATCTTTACAGACCTAATGATGATATCGACATCACGCCGTTATATACTTTGCTGGAAGAAGAGTCCTCTAGGTTCCAAAACAATCGTTTGCGGGGATCTAAACAACAACATTTTAGTGGACAAACAGGTAACTGATAACATGAGCTCTTTCGACCTTCACGCAGTGAATACAAAAACTCCGACGGACTATACAGGCCATTCGAGTACTCTATTTGTTAGTCGAAAAGATAGGGTTATTTTTTATGACCAGTTAAGTGCACCAGCCTATTCAAGACACGATCTGATTTTCCTTACATACGATTTTCCACTTGCTCACCATTATGAAGAACAAATATTAATGTATAGAGATTTTAAAAACAACAACAGAGCATCCTTAGGGCAAAAAAAAAGTGTCGATATCTATCACATACCTTATCCTGATGACTAAATTGAATTACTAAATAAAAACTTAATTTTGATTTTTGGAAAACATATACCTATAGAAAATAAGAGAACTAATTAAATCCACACGCAATGCCTGATTTTCAAGAGAAATTAGGGAACTGATAGCTGAACGCGATCAAACCAACCGACGATGTTTTAGGGTAGACGACCTTTTTCGAGATTACAAGCGCTTACGAAATAAAGTTGTGAGGGAAATTAAGGCAGCCAAAAGGCGGCACTTTTTTAGTCGCTTCAATGAAAACCAAAGTGAAAAAAAGGCGTGGAGTAATTTAAGAAACAGGGGGATTGGTAAACAGCGTTCCTTGTATCTAAATAATATAGGCAGTAATGAACTCAACCGCAAATTTTTTTTTAGTAGTAGCTCTGACATAGCTCTAAGATAGGTCGTCAATCGACTAATGAGGCTCCTTTTGGGTTCCGCAACGTAAACGATCTGGATGTGGTTGAAAGTCTTCTCTCGATAAAGTCTCATGCAACCGGAGTTGACTGTGTTCATCCTGTATTTGTGAAAATTATTCTATCTTTTTATTGCCATATTTCTTGCATGTAATAAACACAACTTTGACCACCGCAATTTTCCCACATCAGTGAAAAATGGCAAAAATCATCCCAATACCCAAAACATCCACGTGTGAAGAATACAAACCCATTATCATATTACATTTTGTCTCTAAGGTCTGTGAAATTAATTCGAGTAACCTGGTAACTGGATATCAATATGCTTTTGGCCAAACCACAGCTGCTTTACAGGTTTAACGAAAGTAATGGATGATATTAGGTCAAACATAGATGATGATATTGGTACATTTTTGATCCTATTGGACTTTTCGAAAGCATTTGATATGGTCAATCATTCAATACTTGCTAGAAAATTACTCAATAGCTTTAATTTATCAACCTCGGCCATAAATCTTATATCCTCTTACCTATGTGGACGTATTCAAGCTGTGGGTGTGAACAAAACTTTATCAGAATTCCTACTTGTGGTTAAAGGTGTACCCCAAGGTTCCCTCTTAGGACCTCTTTTGTTTATCTACCAAAATATAGTGAAGTACTCATCCACTCACATTTATGCCGATGATATTCAAATATATCAAAACATTCCACTTGGACTTATTGAGAACTGTGTCCACAGCATAAATTTTGACCTAGAAAAAATATATAGCTGGGCACTGAAAATGGCCTGAAATAGAACCCGGGCAAATGTAAATGTTTGGTTATTTCCAAAAATCCTTGCTTATTTTCCACCAGTAATGTTAAATAACTGACCTCTCGAAATAGTAGACACATAAAAAAACTTAGGAGTAATTTTTAATAGAAGTCTAAACTAGAATGATCACATAAATTCGGCTGTCGGGAAAACATATGTCGTTCTTCAAAGTCTCTGGCTATCGCAACAGCTCATCCCACTTAGTACTCGTTTGCTACTTGCTAGAACCATAACAATTCCTGTATTTCTCAACCATTTACACACAACGTAGAGGGATATCAAGCGATTCATAAAAAAAAGTTTTTGGAAATCCCATCTATGTACCTGCGCGCAATGTTCACTTGTTGTGCAAATTGAAGTCAAACTTCATGAACCATGAAAAAAATTAGCCTATCTTGCAACACATTTTGTAATTAGTCTTGTTCTGAAATTTTATCTAAATCAGCTAATCCGTTCAGAAGTTCAATATTCACAATTTCTGCAAAATTGAATGATTTGTGTGTAGCTGTGTTTATGTACATGCATAGATAGTTTGGATATGACAAAATAAGATAAATAATATAAAATAAAAGTGCGAAAATGTTTACTATTTCCTTTTTGTTTGGTGCAGAAATAATGGATGATAGAGATATAAAACTTCGGCCAATTTTACCCCTACCCAACTACGAAGATGTAGTGGCAATCCCTTGTATTTCGCTTATACTTTTACAACGCTCGTCAATTCACCACAATATGGCGGTCGATTCGTGAATTTTGTGGAAAAAAAGCGGCAGATTCATGAATTTAGTGGGAATCCATGTATTTCCATGTTACATCATAGGTTATCTCTGGTTTGCTGACTCAGGCAGTCGTTCGTATATGTTCGATTGAGACGTAGAAAAAAATGAATGGTTGCACCAAAGCAAAATATGAAAAATGTGTGTGTTTATATGGAAGTTACAACACACTGGGGGACGGTTGATATCCACGACTACGCAACTTGAAATGGTTTCATACTATCACAAAAATTAAAAAAAGGTGTGAAAAACAAAAAATTAGCAAAAAACATTAATTTCATAAAAAATAAGAACAAATTTATTACATAAAATTAACAAAACATTGATACAAGACGTATTATGTATAGTGCAAATTGTTTTCTTGCAAATTAACTGTCAAGATTTGAAATTCTCCAAATCTGAAGTTCTTTTGTCCAGCCTAAATTGGTTGGTCTAAAAATAGCTACATAAGCAGGCTGCAATATTCGCGTTGAGTTAGGATAAGGACAAATAAAAATGTTTTCTTGTACCAAGTTAGGGTAAAATACTTCTTTTACGAAAAAAAATTAACGCTTCTGAAGTAATCCAACCGGAACCTGTTTTGGTATAACAAATTCCTTCTGGAACCAAATCCAAAAAATCTTTTAAGCAATCATCGGGTTGATAATCAGTCCACTAGCCGAAAATGTGAACATAATTGCTATACTTTCCTTTTCTGTTTTTGTTCCTTTTGGGTCCAAGACAGTTCCACCTTTAGGACAATTCAAAAAGCCTGTCTCATCTCCGTTATAGGAAGGATCCTTGTCCATATATTAATATAATATAATATAATATAATGTTTTCTAAACAAATATGCTTTAATTTTCTGAAACCATCCTCTGATATTGTTCTTAGAAACACAGGCACTTACATTTGTTACCGCTTCATGCGTTCTTATACCAATTTCAGGATTCCGTTTCCAAAAGCTGAGGTTCCACTTATGTCCAGGAAGGTTGTTTCAGAAAATTGTTTGTCTAGGGCAGGAATCTAGATAATAATTCCTTAATAACAGCCCAGACCATATATTTTCGTCTTGTAAAGCCTCTTTCGTAGTTCTCAAAAAACCATTTTACTATTTCAGTCTCCTCTGCATTTGTTAGAATAGTCAAAGGTCCTTTTTGGGGCTTAAACGTTCGTTTGAAATGTGGGTCTTGAAATATTATATTTTTTGATAGTGCGTGTATCGAAAGCCCATTGCTTATATCTAGCAGGGCTGTATTTATATCACAAACGTTATATTTTCTTTTTGCCTCCATTATTTTCTTGTTGGTAGATCTATGGGTTTTGAATGAATAACCAACGAAAGAAAGTCAGCTCCGAAATATAATTTTATTTGAAATGTTAATTATGAAAATATTTATACATATGTATTTACACGTTAAGAAATATAACATAAAACATAATTATAAAGTATCCAAAAAAAAAAAATTGGTATGAAACAATATCAAATAGGACAAAGGTTTTCATATTCTTTTTGCGAGGGTAGGTGAAAATTTTCAAAAGACAATATGGGGAAAGTAGCATTTCTTAAAGAAAAACCGAGAGGTGTATTGCTCTACGCAGCGCACTATATTACTTCTATAAATTTATCGAGTTCTATTTCTAAATCGTATGGGATTCTCATCGGCATTCTGAGTTTGATATTATCTTTTAAGTGATTTCTAAATGCTTGCCAATTCGTACGTTTATTAGTTAACGTAGGTGGAACTTCCTTTTTTGCAAGGGTATTATTTATACATAGTACAATGGGAGAATGATCTGAACTAAGATCAAAGCTTTCTTCAATTCGTAAGTTATGACAAATAAATCAACTACGTCAGGTATTTTTCTAACATCCGAAGACCAGTAGTTTGGTTTTCCTGTCGAGTGAAAATCACAGTTTAGTTTCATACCAGCTCTGTATATATTTCTTCCTTTTGGTAAGAATAATCTTGATCCCCAAAAAGTGTGTTTCGCATTGAAATCTCCACCAATTACGAAATTTGGGAAGTGGAAAGTTCGTTCGAGCTCACTTTGATCAATTATACTGCGCGGAGGGCAGTAAATGGATGCGACGTTAAATGAGTAATGTTTATTTTTTACACGAACCGTATTTTTTATTTTTATTATTATTATAGAATCAGATTATAAACTTATTCCTACTAAATGATCTATATTATCGCGTGTAAACAGGGATGAACCACCTCTTGCACGTTCGGACGGATGGCAGGCGTGGTAACCACAGTACCTTTTTAGGTTTGCTTCGTCAAGTGTGTCTCAGAGATCAGGCAAATTTTTCGAAGCAGACCATTCGCATTCCAATTTAAAATTTTAATTGACATATTCATGTTAAAATACACTTGCTGTTAATCTTATTTTCGAGGTCGAAAGGCTCGTGAATTATTGGGGTCGCAGGTCGAGTCTACACTTTTATTTCAGCAGTTTTCGATCGAGTCCCTGTTGGTTTCGACACGGTTTTTAGAACTACGTCCTTTGTTGCTGATTTTGGCTGTTGACAGAGTTTCGATTTGTTTTGATCTCGTCTTTTCTAAAGCTCTTTTGCTACTCCGCAGCCTCGATAGTTAGCCGGATCCTTTACAGTTAGTACAAGTAGCTGGTGTAGACTTACTTTCATTACATTCTGCCGACAGTTGCTCGCCGGCGCATTTGACACATCGCGGAACTTTCTGGCAATACTTCTGAGTGTTGTTGAATCCCTGACAACGTTTGCATTGATGTATTGAGTTCGAGATTTTGCGCAAGGCTTCTATTTTAACAGTCACATCTAGAATTGTCTTTAACCCATACATTTTGTCTATGCTTTCACATTTGTCGAAGCTAAGCTTGAAAAGTGGTAAACCGACACGTCTCAGTTTCGGATCCATCTGTCAGTTGTTTTCTTCTGGATAATAAATTAGCAGCGTCTACTATTTTTAGGCCTTTAAGTTTCCTCGATAATATCTCCCTTTGGACAAGACGTATTGAGTCCACTAGTTATGACGGATTTATTTTGATACGTGTACCACTGGATTTTTTGCGCATTCAACAATATGCAACTTTTTTTTATCCGTCTGAGCTGGGCTTTTTTTCTTGATTTCAAATTTTTTCTGGCCTTAATTGACTAAGTTCATTTCTTAGTTTTTAATGTTAGATCATGATGGTGGTGATCTGTTTACACTTGAACATTTTTTGAGAGGGTCCACATGCAATAATTGGCTCTCCGTAGAGCCTGACTCCGAAGAGTGTGGGTTTTCCAGTGCGACTGGCATTCCACCTGGGGTAATAATTCCTTTGTTTTGGTTCATTGCACAATTGTGAATCGGGTATATTCTAACCTCTACCCGAAGGTGTTTTCATATTTAAACATTAAAAGCGTGTGTGTCCGTGACAGGTTTTTAGAAAAAACTAATTTGATCTTGAATGTAAAGCGATTAATCTAGGACGAGCAGACAAAACTTGCATTATCTTGGTTGTGTTTACATACCTAAACAGACTATTACATTTTAAATGGAATTATTTCTATATGTATCTCAACTTTTGTGGCAAAGCTTGGAATTAATATACTTAAATACTTATCACATATTGCATAAGAACAATAATAAGAAATGCAAGAAAAGCATATTTTTAAAATTCTATCTACATAAAAAGCAGTATTTTAATTTTTGGTTGAAAATCGACCGGGCTCGTTACTGGTACTCCCCCCCCCCCCTTTCCACCCCCTCCCCAGCTCCCTATTGGATTTCCTTATTTGTTCGTCCTATAACGAGCCCCCAAAATTAAATACAATAAATAACTATTTTTTCTAACTTTTCTTTTGAAATAATAAAGTATATATTATAATTGTTATATCAAGCCTTAATTAAAAAATAAAATAATTAAATTTGAAATTAATAAGATAAAAAAATGCACTTACCTTCTTAGTTAAAGTTTCTAGTTTCTTAAGAAATTTCACAAATTGCACTAATTTTCTTTTTCACTTACGAAACACTACTACCCTACACTACGCACTTAGCTTCTGGACCAAAAGAACACTGAATTTTTTTTACCAACTTAGGTCGAATTACCTGAAAATGAATTATACATTATATATATACACAAAAGATACATATATATATATATATATATATATATATATATATATTTCTTATCTTTTACATCATGTACCACATAAGCACATAAGATTGATAAATCTATTCTTGGTAAAGACCACATATGTATTATATAGTCTTTTATTGAACCGACAAGGCATATATTGGCAGATGTAGAGGTCATTGATGTTGCATCTTCTGGAACCATCCGTGACGCAAACTTTCGGAAAAATTTACACAATTGTAATAAACATTTGCACTACAAGTTCTTCTGAGATATGTAAAATTGTTTTCGAAGCATATTGCACTATTCATTATGTTATGTTTGTAAGGGATACTCTGCAGTCATATAAAATGTTCTAATCTCTTATCCACGATTGAATTTCATATGCCTTCTAGGTCACTCCGTACTTGGGATTTTTTATTTGAAAGGTTTCACAGCACAGGCTATGGTAAAAACGAACTATTAACAAGAATAATTCTCGTTTTCAATGAACATTCACAACATTTGGTTCTGTCTTATACTAGACAGCACTTTAAAAGTAACCTCTTAATAGGTTACTTTTTACTTTTTAGAATGTAGTGAGTTCTGAAATTAATTATTAACATATTATTAAATTATTGTACAATTATAAAATGGGTAGTACACTTCACAAAATGTGTTAATACATACGTAATTTGTAGATTTTAAATAAATAAATAAATATTAGAGAGAAAACCGTCTTAACTCAAACCGCATCTTTCTTCGGAAAACGAGAGTGAAAATGCATTGTTGAATTGAATAATTGTTTCAGTGGTAAACACTTCATTATTTTTTTTATTTGATAGTCTTAAATTGCAGTAACATGTAGAGCAACGAAAATTTAATTTCTCATAAGTAGATTGTTCACTAATCCACAGTTAGAGCGCAACAAGCCAGGCCCAACCCAAGAATTCAAATAAGCAATTTTGCCGTTCTTGTCGGGTTATTGGGGAAATACATGGAAATTATTAGCGACAATGCCGCGAATAAGCGGCGAAATGAGATTCTATGTCGCACTTCACAGCGAACAAACAAAAGATGCGCGGATTATCTTTCATATTAGTAAGTGTTCTGAAAATTCAAAAATCATACTAAGGGCTTCAGATTCAGATAATTTTAGTAATATTGTTAAGTAACATTTATTATACGTGATTGTACTAACTGTGTTCCGTGAGCTGCAATTATTGGGCCATATTTATATCGCACTTTTCACTCTTATACTGGTTCTGAATATACATCCAGTTTCTTTCGTAAAGGCAAGGCAAAACCATTTCTGCTCCTATAGAAAAATAAACGATTTCAGCATTTCTTTGCTTCACTGACTGACGTGCGGGATATTGATTACGGTCATCTCCCTCGATCAAGGTATTCTTTTTTTTAGATAGATAGATACTTTTATTTTCTTGTAGTATACTATTTACATTCTTTACAGTAATTAAGCACAGCTTGCAAAGAAATATGACAATTCACAATCTTCCTACTGAAAGCATTATTTTTGTTTGTACGGGCTATCTTTATTTGTAATTGTAAGAACATCAGAGGAAAAACTATAAGCAAAAAACCTCTATTTGAAAAAACCTCTATCAGAAAGAGTTACAATAATAGTAAATAAAACCAACATTAAGAAGAATACAGACAAAGAGATGCCAATAGTAAATAAGTATGTAAGTAAATAAATAAATATGTGAATAAATCAGTAAGTAAGAAGATAAATAAATAAATAAATAAATGTATTAATAAATAAGTATATATATATATATATATATATATATATATATATATATATGTAAATAGATAAGATACATAAAAGACCCTCTTTACTGGAGTATTGTTGTCCATGCGGAATACATCCACATACCGTTAGAGTTCGCAGTTGTGTCTTCTCCTAGATTCGACTTCCTTGCAGATGGGACCATATATCTGACGTAGAATTTTTCTTTCGAAGGCACCAAAAATCAGCTCCGCAGTTTTGCTTAGCGTCCAGCTTAATTTTGGTCTTTCGAGTTAGGAGTTGCGCCCATTTGCCTCTACAAAACGAAGTAACATAGGTTGCCAAGGGTGATTCTACGTCGGATCTCCACTAAGATGTCATTCAGAGATAAGGGATAATAGAGATATCCAACTTCGGCCATTTTTTCCCCCATGTCCACACCGGAGAAAAATGCAAAAGTATTGGTATTCCCTTGTATTTCACAAATACTCTTACACAAACCATGTATCCACCACGCAATGGCGCCCGATTCGTGAATTTTAGTGGGAAATTGATGCAGATTCGTGAATTTAGTGGGAAAAATGGCGGCAGATTTTTTTTATTTGCCCACAATCCATGTACGATCCATGAAACATACATGGGAATGATGTTCGGAGGGTGTTCAAATGTTGACTCGTATTTTTAAGAGAATTTTCTTACATTGTAATATGTACTTTCTTGAATAAAAATGTATTGTTATGCCCATCCGGAACATTAACTGGAACTATTTGACCTAAAATTAATTCTTAAGTTATATACAGCCTATTCATAAGCTATACCTGACAAATTAACTCAAAAAATTAAGTCCGCTTTATACGCTAAATCATGAATTCTGAAATACTCATGAAATCAATTTAAACAATTTCATAAGAGCAATGGCAAGGTATTGAAACTATTACTAATGCATAAAAATAGTTGTCAAAATTTCTTATTTGTGATTCACGCTTTAATAATATTTTTATTATTAGTTACCTAAACTCGTGAATGTATTATTCATTTTTATTCATATGAAAAAATTCACAATATGTTGTGCATTCATTAATTATGTCCTAGTATCTCAGATTGTAATTTCGAGTTCATGAACATAAGCTTTGTTCGTCCGTTTACCCCTCCATACTGTGTTGAAAATTAACCACCGAAAATTGAAAAAAACGTTCAAATAACCAGCGAATTTTCAAATAAGAACTCTAACTCACCCCATTACTAAGCTGGGGAAGGGTATCAGCTGTTCCACAGCTGTTTTCAAGAGCTCACACGTATTCACAGACACGGGACAAAAAGCGTATAAAAAATGCTGTCAGATGAAATCAAAAGGCAAGGGAGGTAGAAGTTGGATATCTCTATTATAGGTTATCTCTGATGTCATTCGTGGAGTTCACGTTTGCCTCGAGGTAGACAAATTCCTTTATTACCTCAAAAATGAAGCTGTCGATCGTTATACTTTCCCCTGGGTGGTGTTTCTTTTCGTTTCTTTCTCGACAGCATATATCTTGTTTTATCCTCATAGACCTTAAAACCAGCTCGTTTTCGACGAAGTCATTGAACCGAACTTCAGGGTGAATCGCATATTTGTGACACAACCGGATCAGTTTTCCCGAGATCCCGAATTCGACAATCGAAATCGATAAAAAGGTGGTACGTATCGATTTGAAACTCGCTGGTCTTCTTCAGAATTTGCCTTAGTGTGAAGATTTGGTCTATAGTCGATTTGATGGACAGGTAGTCGCACTGGTACGTGCCAATAAGTGCGGTGCAAAACGGCTTTAGACGTTCATACAGTACGCTTTTTTGTGGATGGAGCATATGGAGCTGATATTTCAGTCGTCGGGTATGCTTTCATGTTCCCAAATTCTGCAGGTGATCTAGTGAATGCTCCGTACCAGAACATCACCACCGGCCTTGAAGAGTTCTGATGGTAAGCCATTTGTTGTTCTACAGCGTTTTAATGACTGTGCTGACTTCTTCAAAGCTAAGTGGGAAGACTACTTCATCGACTGGAGTTGGGATTCTTTGATTCCCTACCACTCCCTCCTGGTCAGGCTCGCTTAGCAGAAGTTGGAAGTGCTGCTCTAACACATCCACTATTCTCTGCGGGTCAGTAACAAGGTTACCCTCGCAGTTTTGAAGAGCCTAAGTTCCTTCACTAAAGCCAGCTGCAAGGCTATTGGCTTTTTTATAAAAGGCCCGTATTTTCTGTTTCTTCGCTATGCTTGAGCTGAGAGGTTGCGAGAGACCTTTTCTTCAGGCGGGGAAGCTTTTTCTTCTCTTTTCTTCTAGCCCGGTACTCCTTCTGTGCTGCTCGTTGCGCCTTTTGGTATGCCTCGTCGGTTGTAAGTTTCTTTTGCTCACACTCGCCATCATACCACGGGTTTCTTAACGAAGGTGGTAAAAAGCATAATGTGGTTTCCGCTACCTTTTTGATGACTGAGCGGCAACGCAACCACATCTCGTTGGCTTTGGTGTCTGACTCTTCGTAAGTTCTGACAATTTTCGGTGTGCCCCGGCGACCAAGATCGCCAGGTTGCTGTGTGTATTCTTTTGCGAGGAAACCTCGTGCTGCCTACGACCATAGATATATATGCCGTCGCAAAGTCTGTGAGTCGTAAGCCGTTATCTATTATCGTCGTACCTCGGACAGGCTCCTTAGGCACCGTTCAAGGGGTCATAGTAATCCTAGTCGGTAGGGGCGTGTGCACATATGAGGCTAATGTTGTACAATCGGCCTTGGAAGCAAATCACAGCCAGGCGTTCACTTATCCGCTTACAGTCGATGACCTTCGGCCTTAACCGTTTTCCCACAACGAATTCGTATCCCAATATGTGCAAGCTTTTGTGACAGATATGTCGTAGTAGTATATGTCGCACTCTTTTTTCTTCATCATTCCTTGTCCTAACCATCGAATTTCCTGGATCGCAATAATGTCCGCCTTGTACTGCACGAGGATCGTTTCTACTTGGTGTGCGGTAACTGGCGTGTAAAGTGTTCGTACGTTCTAAGAGGCTACTTAAAAATCATAGCCATTTTTCGGTCCGTTTCGTCGTTGTTGAATCCAAAGCAGGATTTTCTCTCTTAACGAGATTTTTTTTTATGTGAGCGGGTTGTTAGCCCTCCGCACAATCGCCGGTCTGGTCGGAGTGGATATGCACCCTCTTGCCTAGGGTTTTCGCTACATTCATTGTGTACTGCCAAGTCTACCTCATAGAATTACAGCGGGCCTACAGTACACTGGAGCCATGGTTGATAAAACTCTACAGGGCCTTCCTTAATCACAGCTACATACCAATGGAATGGGGGAAAGTAGAAGTGGTCTTCAGTTATAAACTATTAGGACCTCAGCATGCCTACTGCAAGGGAAAATCAGTCGAAACGGCCATATATGCTAATGTAGGGATTATAGGAAATTATTGTCCTACAAGGAATACACTTCTCATCAGCATACTGTCGTAGAAGCAACCTGCACTACATCATCGGTTGCGACGCAAACGCGCATCATGAGATATACGAGAGTAGCGATACCAGGAAAAGAGATAAATGTCTTTTAGAATATCTTACTAGTAGTGGACTAGATTAACAAAGGTTCTAAACCTACATTCATAAATGCGATTGACCTCACGCTCGTAAGTCCATTTATTTCCAATTTTATTGAAAATTGGCATGTTTCGGATGAACCATCCTTGTCAGACCATCAACACATTAGGTTTGACATATCTGATCAACTAGCACGTGACTCAAAAAATCCCAATAGCACGAACTGGGACTTATACTGTAAAATTTATACTATATTAAAGAACGATGGGAGCGGATTTATAGATTTAGGAAAAAAGCACGATGACTATCCAAAAGAAAGTAATTTATTGAAGTGTCAGAAAAAGAAAAATACAAATATATGTTAGATATACCGGAAAAATGTGGTAAATAAGGAGTTACAATATTTCATAATAAATTCTAATGTAGTTGGCATAATCTAGGTAAAAGTGTAAGTGTTGCCGTAGCATAATAATAGGTGTGTTTTCTGGCAAAGTTTTATGTGCATAAAAAACGATCATCGGCGCTTAATAATTCATTAAAAAACTTGGTACCACCAAAGACATTAATGACATTTGTGGCAGTCAAGGGTGGAATCGTTTAAGGTAATGGTTGATTGTTATTGGTCTCAATCTTCGGTTTGCGATTGGGTAGCGTCACCATACCTTTAAATTAAGAAATACTTAATTATTTTGAATTTCAACACATTTTGAAATAATGCTAAGAATCGATTACGAAGCATAAATGGAATGTATAGCCCAGACTCGCTGGGTATACCAAAAGTATCATACTTTCGGATGCAAAGTCATTTCAAAAATATTTAATACACCCCTAAAAATGTTCAAAAATACAGGAAAAAATGCTTTTAGGTTCATAATATTGTGAACATGTACATCAATCCAATGAATTATCGATAACTCACAGACAATAATGGCTGTAAGCATTGTTTTTATCCGCGTTTATTTCATAAGTGGCGATAGATATGATGAGTAACCTAAGCGGATATAGAATTTCTTGTTGGTGTATTTTACATGCAAATTGAAATTTAAGCGTATAAACGCTTGCAAAAAAAAAACACCTAATAATTAATTTTGTTAAACATACATCTTCAACGCTTAACAATTATATATGTACATATATTATGCATAAAATCGAAATGCAATATTCTTTTATAAATTTAAGTTAATGTCATTTCAAGATTTTTAAACTGTTCATTATGTTTTGCCACGGATAAATTTTGAGTTAGTGGATCAGCTAACATATTTTCAGTTGACAAGTGTTTTAGACTTACTGTGCCATCAGCCGTGGCTTCTCGAATGTAGTGGTATCTTATGTCAAGGTGTTTTGTTCGTGATCGCCTTCCTTTAAGGTCAGCTATCTACTGTGCACTTTGGCTATCCGTGAATAAGGTAATCAATTCATCAGCAAAATGTAGATTAATCTCGACAAGTAAGAGTTTGAAGTACTTGACTTGTTTTGCAGCTATTGTAAGGGTGACCTACTCTGCTTCAGCGCTCGACAACGTAACACCGCCAAGGACAAAAATTACACCAGATTGCTACTTACTATCGTCTACATCTTCAGCATAGCTTAAGTCGGCATAGGCTATGATCGGCTTTCCAGATCTGCAATATACAAGTTTTGTGTTTTGAGTAACTTTTAAATATCTTAAAACTGAAGTAGCTGAATTCCAATGTTGAACTCTTGGGTTTTGGTAAAACTGTGACAGAGTATTTACAGAATACGCTATATCTGGCCTACTAAATGTAGAAAGGTGAATTAAGCTCCCAATAACATCCTGATATGATTTTTGTTTAACAGGTCTCCTTTTCAAGTTTTGTTTTGAGTGGCATTGGTAACGTTCGTGACTTACAGTTGGTTAGATTATATTTTGAAATTAAGCCCTTTATATAATTTAACTAGCCGATAGATCCAGTCCTATGATTAAAACGCTATCCTATAAAACGTTTACCTATGTCAATGATTTCAAAATATTTTTTAACATGTAATTTAAGGTTTGAAAAATCAGTTGAACTGTCGTTGCTTCAATTAAGCCATCAACAGATGCAGTAATGAAAGTGTTAATACCCCTTTCTTTTTTGCAATAAATGCATTTATCATAGCTCGAAATACGAAGTTGTTTTCGTAAAGTTTGCTGTCAAGTTTTTTATTCCAATTGTGTCCAGACTGCTTAAGATCAGAAACAGACTTTTGAAGTTCACAAGCTTTCGATCGGTCATTTTCAAAACATTGCTGGCTATTCCGTGAAAAATATCGACGTGGTGAAGACGAGATCATATTCCGTAGCAATGCGGATAGAGCTTATCTCAGCAACTGGAGCAAATGTGTCTAAGTAATCAACACACAGTTGGGAATAACCCTTGGCAACTAGTCTAGCTCTTCTTCTTTCGACAGTTCCGCCTGGTTTCCGTTTAGTTTTAAAAAACTCTTCGGCATCCTATATCATTCTTGGGACGATCTACAATTTTCCAAGTTTTATTTTCGTTAGAAAATCAAGTTGAATACTTACTGCCTTGTTCCATTTCTCAACATTTGAAGAAGATTCAACTTCCTTCAATGATATGGGACCATCTTCTTCGGATCTGTTTGAGAGGGAGAACTAAATTCTTGCTTAATGCCATTGGATTTACACAACTGTCTAAAAGAGCGACTAGTATATTCTGATCCATTATCATATATCTTTATTTTTTATTTAATTGATTTTCGACAAAAATCTTAAATAGAAGATATGTATTTGTCTATCATTTCAGACTTATTTCGTATTATATAAGCAAATATTTTTCTGGAAAAATCCTCTGTGAAATGTACGAAATATATTGACTTACTCAGAGATTCTGACTTCATGGGTCTACAAATGTCAGAATCATTGAGTTCCGAAGACGATGATGTTGCATTTTCTTCATTTCTTTTGAACGCCAGACTGTTTGTTTACTTCGGATGCATGCGTCTCAGTCCAGTTCATACGGGAGTGCAACCGCTGGTACAGATACTACCAACGCATACAGATTATACAACACCCGCTTTAGAATTCGAGTTTAGGTTCAAAACACTCATCCCAGACAGAGAAGATTGGGAAAAAAGATCTGGTAAGAAGCCTGTTTACAAAATGATAGCTCAAAAGCAGACAAGGGCACCGGACTAGGAGTATACGCGGTATCGGCGGACATATTCTTTTCCCTGTCTCTTAGGCTGCGCGACCATTGTAGTGTATTCCAGGCAAAAGTTAAAGCTATCCAAGAGGCTAAACGGGCTATCTATCGCCATCTACATAGATAGTCAGGCGGCCATTGAGGCTCTGGATACACCTTCAATTAAATCGAAGATGGTACAATTTTGTCGTCTATCTCTTAGGCAGATAGCGGTTAGATGCAAACTAACTCTTGGTGGTATGAAGTCGAAGTTGAATCCTTCCTCTGCTGCGTACTGGCAAAACTGCTTCTTTTTTTCGCTCGAACTGACCGCAAACATCCTGAAGCATTATCTGAACTCCTACGAACTTCGCTCCTACGACTCCGTTGTCGCAGTGAGCTGTCCTGGGAATTCATCGGAAGACAAATCGGTGGTTAATTCAATATTAACAGCTTTGGACGTGAAACAAATAAAGACTATATATATTTTTCCTGGTGGTCGATCTCGAATTTTTAACACAGTAAACACGGGACCATGGGAATCAACGCCACATATATGGAAGTGTCGTTGCGCTTTCAATCGGTCGGCTGGCAAATTACCTCTAATTTGGGTCAGCAGTTTCGGCCTGTACCTGAAGCAATCTGCACAATTTTGCACAATTTTTCTGCATGCTTCTTGGGCATTGACTAGGTACAACCTTTTTCGAAGCAGCGCTACCAATGCTTTTTGACCAGCATGGCACTTTAATGAAGTTTGTATTCTTCGAAGGTAACTGCGAAAATTTCGCGTCATACACAACTGGTGCATGCTACGGACGCATAAATGGATTGAGCTTGTGTGTATGGAGGCGACGTTTCGTTTTAAACTGGATCTGCGTCCCTTATATAACGCACTCATTATTAAAAACTTCGTACATATGCAAATGTCTTCGAATTCCCCGCGGTATGTGTCCTTGTGAGCTTCTAATTCTATGTCTGACTGACACATCATTACTTGATCAATGTAGGAATTAATATTAACCGACATTCCAATTCGATTGGATCTTGTGATACAGTCTTTTGTTTTAATGCCGATTTGACACGAGCAATATTTGCAATAATGGCTTACCTCTGATGCTTTAATTCCTCAAAAGAGTCATTCCTGCTTAGAGAAATTTGTCTCTGTGGTGCCATTATTGTTGTCGTTGCGATCAGAAATGTACGTTAAACTACTGTTTGTATTTGTAGTGAAAATAGTCTATTCACTATGTAAACACTGGTTATCAATTCGCTGTCGACTTTCAAAAATTACTCCACGCATTAAATGCCGCAGCACTATAAATAATTGTAACCAAATTGTGCTTATAGCCGAAATACGTTCAATAAGTTTTATATTTGTTTAATTTCACCTTAATTCAACGCCTTTGGATTGGAATTGAATAAATTAATTTTATTTTGTTTAAAAGTGCTGAATGCAATCTCATGCAAAAAATTTCAGAAATAATTTAAGGTAAGGATAATTAGATGTGCTGGACAGCTTGTCAAAACCGCCGTCTTTTGGTTTTTTTTATCAGAAATGAAGTATTAGAGAGATGGCCGACTTATAGCTCTCTTTCCCCTTAAGATTTTTGACAACTGTTTTTTATAACGTGTTCATAAACCAAATTGACCAATCAGAGGACGGCATGTACGTTATTTCGTGCATAACCTTGAACAATTTATGAATATCTGTCAAAAAAGTACTAAAATACGTCGATGGACTAGGGGGCAATCAGCTGTGAAGTCGGCTATCTCTGTAATACTTAATTTCTGTTTTTTATATTTGTGACGTCACTCAGGGCCCGTTTTTGCTATGGACATATGTGTTGCTTAAGCTTACATCACAATTCGATTTCGTAAATAACAAAATGGTTTTTGAAAAACATGAATTGAATTTCAAATTGATGTAAAATGGAAGAATTTAATTCATTTATGTAGAAAAATGTCACTATGTGCAGCGATTTTTTGCAGAAGCTGTAATGAGTAGAAATTTTTGTAAAGCAATCCATTTTTGTTCTTAAGCGCTTGAATATTGTTCATTTCGTGACCTGTGAGACCTCACCACCTTTAAGTTTCTGTTGACACACAAATCCCACGATGACGTCACGCAGGGTTTCAATGGAATTCTCCAGCACACCTTATTATCTTTACACCATAGTAGCCAGAAATGAAGTAATAAAGAGATGCCAGACTTCTATGTACTTATCTTTCCCCTTAAAATGTTTTACAACAGTTTTTTATAACGTGTTCTTAAACCAAATTAACCAATCAGAGGCCGGCATGTCGGCTATATCTATAATACTTCATTTCTAATGGTAAGCATCGACCTGTCATAATGTTTGCAAAAAACCACAGTGACACAGAGCTGTCACACGGCTTGCGAAATAAATTCTGAACAAAATGTAAGCAAGCCAGATGAAAACACGAACTGTCCGATTTGAAAAA
Organism: Eristalis intricaria; assembly: GCA_964034865.1. NCBI lineage: Eukaryota > Metazoa > Arthropoda > Insecta > Diptera > Syrphidae > Eristalis > Eristalis intricaria. The sequence continues at coordinate 24,038,123 of OZ035875.1, read as the reverse complement.
TTAATTTTTCACGCGAGTGATTATCAATTAAACGATTAACTTTCGAATCAATTGATGGGCGAAGTTAATTAATCACTGAGTGCGGTGAATATTTCTCCACGGAATGAAAATAGAGCGCCACTGACAGCTGAGGCAACCAAGAACGAGCAGGAATCATTTATATACTTTGAACTTAAGAAATAATGTTCTCACGAATGTGAATTATTTAACATAATTTCTAAGCATGTAAATTGTGCTTATTTGTGCTTGACTATGTTTTAACGAATCGCGCACTTCTTTTATTTGTTATATGTTATACACGTATAATGCACTGAATATTTAGAGGGTAATATTTGTGAAATGTAAGAAAAATTGAAAGTGTATTTTTGTACAGTGTGCCACAGTGATAGCAATGTTGCTATTGGGAATTTAAGGTTCTGCACATCTTTTTTGGCCATTTCCCTCTTGCAAATGAATTCCATTTAGTTCTTGGTGCCTTCCTTCAATGATGGAGATGATTGGTTTGCTTTGATTTACGGAAACCGAAACCGAAAAATTAATTTGTTTGTGCTTTATGTTTTATGATATTTAAGTTGTATTTTTTTTTTTGATTTTGTTTGCACTTGTGCACTTTGTGCGATATTTATATATACTTATAGGAGGAGGGCATAGGCCTGTGTATCCAGGGCAAAGTTGTTGACTGCTCTCAACTTGGCGAGATGCTACCAACGATCCCTGTTAAATGCACAGGTCAAGTTGACACACAGGCTCCTCGCGGCGCCCTCTGGATAGCCTTTACAGCAACCGCTTAGAGGTGAACCAATGTATGCAGAGGTTCCCTTGTCCAGGGGTTTAAACCAAGACCCGGTCCTCCAGGTTCGGGGGTTGCGCGTGGGGTTAACTTCCCCAACGTGTAAAACACCAACTGTTCCAAAACGACGAGAAGCCTCGGATACGGATGACCCTACTGCTGACTACCATGGACAACGATTTTCGGTTCTGCACGTGGAACGTGATGTCCCTGAATAGACCACGTGCAGCCGATGAACTTGCGGAAGCCCTCGAAGCTTATAAGACAGATATCACCGCCATTCAGGAGGTGTAGTGGGATGGGCCGGCAAAAAGAGGTTGAAAAATTGCGATATATACTTCGGCGATTGCTACGAAGAGCGAAGTCAGCGGTTGTTCGCAACGGACTCAGACTGTTGGACTTCGTAACTGGCAGAAACCTCTTTGTAGCCAGTAGGCGGTTCCCTCACCTCAACATCCACAAAGGGACCTGGAGGCCTCCTGATCAATCAACCGGCAACCAGATTGATCACATTGGGATCGACGTCAGAAACTCCTCCAGCATACTCGATGTCCGAACATTCCGAGGAGCCAACATCGACTCGGATCATTTCCTTGTTGTAGCCAAGGTAAGAACACGGATATCGATAGGACAACGAAGTAGAGCAAGACCAAAACAGTTTGACGTCGGAAAGCTACAATCGCAATTGACCGCTAGCACCTTTGCAAATCGACTCTCCCTAAAGCTCTCAGAGAGTCCAACCCTGCCAGGCGAAACAATCAACAACAATGGAACCGTTGTCAAAACGCCATCAGAGAAGCTGCATCTGATGTGGTGCGTTTTAAAACAGCACACCAAAAAAAACCCTGGTTTGACAACGAGTGCAGGCAGGCACATTCAGCGAAGCAAGCAGCATACAAGGCGACGCTGGATAGAAGGACGAGAGCGGTTCGTGAGGTCTACGAACTTAAAAGAAGGGAAGAGCACCGGCTTCTCAAAAAGAAAAAGAAAGAGCATGAGAAGCGCGCGGTCGAGGAAATGGAGAGGTGTTACGGCAGAAATGACGTCCGAAAGTTCTAACAACGGGTAAAACAACTACCCAATGGAAATAAAATTCGGACTGAAGCCTGTCGTGACGCAGAGGGACAACTCGTAGTAGATTCGCAGACGATACTGAGAATCTGGAAATATCATTTCTGTTGACTGTTGAATGGCGAGGAAGACTCCAATACCGCTGTCAGGCAGAATATTCCACTCCACGCAATTGACGACGATCGAAGTGAAGATAGCGATATCGAGACTAAAGTCGAATAAAGCTGCTAGTTCAGGGACTATCTGCGGAACTGTTGGGTTGTGCAGGAGGACGTCGCAGAATTCTCGCTGCTCCATCAAGGTCGGTAACGAACTCGCCGAGACCTTTAATGTCAAAAAAGGTTTTAGACAAGGTGACGCCCTGTCATGTGATTTCTTAAGCATCATCCTGGAAAAGATCGTGCAAGACTCACACGCCAACACTAGAGGCACGATCTTCCAGAAGTCCGTACAACTGCTAGCATGCGCGGATGACATTGACGTGATTGACAGAACACAGCGAGCCGTCAATGAGTCGTTTGCTGGCATTGAGGCGGAAGCGGCTAAAATGGGTCTAGCGGTCAATGAGGGCAAACAACGGTGAATGAGGGAAAAACAAAGTATATGCTGTTATCAAGAAAGGACACACAACTTCAACGTCTTGGACAGAGCGTCACAATGGGCAGCTATAACTTCGAGGTAGTCAAGGACTTCGTCTACCTCGGCTCCTCAGTAAGTAGTACAAATAACATCAGTACCGAGATGAAACGCAGAGTAACTCTTGCCAACCGCTGTTTCTATGGGCTCAAGAGGTAATTGAGTAGTAAAACCATCTCACGAAGGACCAGGCTGACTGTATTCAAACTTTATACATTGATCATCCCAGTCCTGCTGTACGGCGGGGAGGCATGGAGAATCACAAAAGCGGATGAAGAAGTCCTTGGTCTCTTCGAGAGAAAAGCTATGAGTGCGGTCTTTGGTCCTGTTTGCGTTGACGGTTATTGGAGAAGAAGATTCAACCACGAACTGTATGGGCTGTACAGCGGCATGAGCCTAGTCAAGTGTCTACGGATTCAACGTCTAAGATGGCTGGACCATGTATAGCGCATGGACAACACTGCTCCAGCCCGAAGAGTCTTCGACTCTGAACCAGGGACAACGCAATAGAGGACGCCTACGGAACCGATGGCGCACCCAAGTGGAAAAGAAAAGGATCGACAATCGACTTGGTGTGCGCAGTTGGAGACAGCTGGCTAATGATCTTGTCGGCTGGAGAGGCTTACTGGTTGAGGCCCAGGTCCACCCCGGACTGTAGCGCCATCAGAAGAAGAAGAAGAATATGTATATTTATGTGTAGCACTTTGTCACTGTTTGCAAATTAGTTTGATACGTATCACCATTGTAAATGAAACCTATAGTACTATCATTAGAAGATATGATGTCAAGTGGGACAGCCTTCCTTTCTCACGAAAGTAAAACAATTTTTTTTACTCTCTCAGAATGGGAAAGAAATGAAATATTGAGTGAGTGATGAGACAGACAAAAACCCGATTTTGCCCTCCCATTCCTATTCATAGGTCTCACAGTTTTGTATGGAACTAATTGAAGAACTTGTGCAAGGTATTGTATTGCAAGTGTCTAACCACAAAAATGGATAATTTGTATAATGAATGAAATTTTCCGAAGTGTGTTTGATGTAATAAAAGATTTTTTTTTGGTATAAATTGTTTCTTTTTTTTGCTTTTTATTTCATAGCACGTTATTCTTCCATTCATATAATCTAATTGAAAACTCCATTTAATGATATACGAAGTGCAGATTGATGAATATAATTGAAAACCTTCTTCTTTTTGCATATGACTTAGTTATCCTCACATCCAGACAGAAAGTTTGTGGCCGTATGTGCTGATGCTGGAATGAAGGTTAACGTGGACAAATCAGATGTTAAGGTAATTTCCAGAACGCCTCTTCAATGCACTCTTCATGTTAGTGGAGTCCCATTGAAGCAGATGGCGAAGGTTGGCCATCTCAGGGTCTTCTTCAGGAGTGTTGGGAGGAGTAATGCTGAATTTTCCTGTGGGAATGGTCAAGCTGGATCTGTAATTAGGAAGGTCGAGCTTAGTGTGGAAGCCAAGTTAGCAGTTTTCATCTCAGTATTTGTTATGTCACGAAATTTGGGTCATGACCGTAAAAATAAAATCGCGAATACAAGCTGCTGAAATGAGATTTCTTCGTGCTGTTGTCGGAATTTCTCGCCAGGATAGGGTGAGAAACACGACAATACGCGAAAAACTCAACGTTGAGCAGCTGTTTCTTCAAACGAAAAGATCTATGCTTTGTTGGTTTGGTCACTTACCACGAATGTTCGACTTCATTCACGCATTCAATTGACATGGTATTAGAAACTGTTCTTCATCATCGTCACATTTAAGATCATCACAGTCTGCTTCGACTAAAAAGGATTAAGCCACAGAATTTTCATAACTCGCATTTTCTGACGAATTTTATTTGATTGAAAAAGATTTGTTACAAATTTCTCGTAAATCTAAGCTCAGAGATTTCGTTCATATTTGATCGAGAAAATTCTATGGCTTACAATATCAAAATATGGCTTATTCTCGTTTACACCCAGTAATTTGTAAGCTTTTCTAATTCCATTTTCTCGTTTCTCGTACTGTAGCCTACAGATTCCTTTGTAATCATGATAAAAAGCAATCAGATAACAGATTACATTTTTTAATCATTATATAGATTAAAATCAATCAAATTACAAGAGTAATCAGATTTCAAGCCACATTCCCAAATGTTTGATAATTGCGTAATTCAACCTTCAAAATACCATCCTCACCTGCACGTGGTGTGCCCTGCTCCAGACTAACGAGGCTCTGGTGACCGAGTAGGGGCGGTATAACCCCCATCATATCTGGATCAACGAAGTCCGGAGACTGAAGAAGAAAGTCGTAGCCCGGAAGGCTAGCGGCTTCAACATTTGATCCCGCCTCAGGCACCAATGCCGCTGGCATTAAGACCGAGCCTAGTTAGGTCTTAATTATGGTATACTGGAAACAACGATTGGATTTCGGAAAGCTATAAGGACCGACGTTGGTAGTATTCTGTTACCCGAGTAAGCTGGAGTGAAATCCGGTTGAAACGGCTCTCAGGCTAATGCTACACACGCCCCCGTCCCGTTAAAACCTTGGCAGGACTCAAAGAACGCTCAATGTTACAACGCCATTAAATTGGTGGTGTAGGTCCAGATGTAACATTCCTGGTTAGCATCGATCAGGGCGCGTTTCAACCCTCGCATAGCCTCCCTGCTTGCAAAGACAACCATGGGATCCCGGGTGACTACACATTCGAACATTGATAACGGCTTTGAGTGGGAACCAAACAGCATGAACACAACAAATAACCTAAACAGAAACGGAGGAAGTGAAAAGACGATTATCGCGGCTTTTCAAAGGAGCACGAAGGTGCAGAGATCACCAGTAGGGCAAATATCAACGCCGCGAGCAAGCGAACAGGATAGCGCGGCCCAACAAGTATGCCCATACCTGAAGCAACTAGCAACCCATCTATCTTCCACAAACTGGGAGAATAGATCAACGCGCTGGTTGAAATGTTGGAAGACGGAAAGAGACGCTCAATCCACCAGCCCAGCACAATGCGAGACGCCATCGAGAGCATCAAGGCGCTCTATGAACTGACAGCTATCGAGTCACACGACGATAAGGCCAAAGAAGTGATAGGGAAGAACAACGCTTCTCAAACATCACCGTGGATGAAACCCGCAGTTGCGGAAAAAACCAAGCGAGGCCAGGAGCAGAACGGGAAATGCCCGAGCCCAAAACGGAGGAAAAATCAGCCAGAAGCGACGGGGAAAAATATCATCCGTAAGGAACAAATCTCCCGTAAGGCCGAAGTAAGAGAGAACGCGGAAGCCCAGCCCCAAAAAACAATGAAAACGCCGAAAGCGAAACCAGGGGATAGCAGTAGAAAACATAACTCGACTTTTCCTACGCGGATATACTGCGGAAAGTCAAAAACGATCTCAAGCTTGGAAATCTCGGCGAGTCGGTGACAAAAATCCGCCACACACAAAAAGGAGACCTACTTTTCCAGCTAAAATGAGCGGGAGGAAAGGCCAAATGGTCGGCCGCTAACAAAATGTTTTAGATGCCTAGGTTTTGGACACACAGCACGTCAGTGCAATAGTGAACAGGACCGCTCCAAAATGTGTAGAAGATGTGGCACAGAGGGCCACATAGCTAAGAACTGCTCCCACGAGCCGAAGTGTTTTTGGTGCAAGAGCACCAACAACGACAACGCAGGACATGTAGGTGGCAGTGCAAAGTGTCCGGTTTTCAGGAGGGCCCTCACCAATAAAACATGATGAAGGGTATACAAATTAACCTTAATCACTGTGCGGCCGCACAAGACCTTCTGGCACAAATGTCAAGAGAAGAGAAAGCGGATGTTGCCATCATCAGCGAGCTGTATAAATCCCTAGATGCCAGAGGACACATCGAAGAAAGCAGCGATTTGGACTTGTGGAAACCACACCTTTCAAAACATTAATAGAGTAACGGACTATGTTGCGTGTGCCCAGATAAATGGTATCCACTTTTACAGCTGCTATGCTCCCCCTAGTCTGCCACACAGAGAACACCTGAGTCTCTTACATGATATAGTAGCGGACGCACGAGGAAAACATCCGGTCATCATTGCCGGAGACGCTACGGAATGGGGCAGTAGACGTACAAATGTAAGGGGGGTTGTATCGTTGGCGATGGGCCTTGTAAACAAAGGTTCAGCACAAACTTTCTGCAAAGCAGTCAGCGAGAAATATACGCACAGTGACCATCAGGCGGTTGTATTAAACATTGACAGCGACCAAAACGAACGGAGCCCAAGTGGACGGACACCACTTTCGATGAAGAAATGTTTGGAGAAACATTAAGCTCTGACTTCCTCGCCAACACCAAATCAGCGGGAAACATGTCGAGTAATCTGATCCAAGCAGTATCAACAACATACGATGCAGCGATGTCTAGGAGGTCCACTAGCGGAAGGGGAGAACCATGCTACTGGTGGAACGACAGCATAAGAAATCTCAGGGCAACCTGCCTTAAAGCTCGTCGTAGATCTCAGCGTTCCAGAGTTAGACCAGAGTTCCAGGAACGATTGGCCATCTTCAGGCTGGCAAGGCGTAATCTGGAAAAGGCAATTAAGGAGAGCAAAGCAAACTACTTCAAGAATCCTTGCAAGGAAGCAGACCTAGACCCCTGGGGAGGAGCATATAAAATGGTAATGAAAAAAGTGAAAAGAACAATAGTGGAACACCTGTTCCCCAGAAAAATGAAGAAATGGTAACATCAATGGCACTGTGGCAAGCCAGGTGGGATACCACAACCAACGGCAGATGAACCCATAAATTGATACCCAGACAACGAGAGCTCATTGGAACTGCAACTACCACTTCACGCAGTTCTTGTCGGGCCATGGGGGTTACCGAAAATACCGCCACAGATTCGGTCACGACAGCTCACCCACTTGTCCAGAATGCGCGCGCGAAGATGAAGACGCAGAGCACGCAATATTTCATTGCAGACGCTTTGCCGTGGCAAGAGGAAGTCTACCAACTCCCGAGCTCTATGATGGAGTCAGCTGACAAATGGCTGGTGACCTGTGCTTTTATTACAAGGGTGCAGATCGAGCTAAGAAGGCTGGAAAGAGAAAGAAAGGCCGAATGGGCAAATATAGATCACATAGCGTGATATGCTAACCAGCCCCGCGAAGTAATACCTAATGGCAGTTCCGCGGGGAGAGTGGAAGAAGTGTGCAGAGGTGTGGTTTAGGACGTAGGCGCGAGGAAAAAGTGGAATAATATCCCGTGAATCGTTCATGCATGCACGGGTTGCCAGTATTTTGAAGAAGATTCCACATCCATTGGCGCAAACCATAAAAAAAACACAAGAAATGTTCAACTGCTAGTGCTATTTAAAGACAGGTGCATTGCGTCGGTCTGGTCGATGATTATTCATAACATTCCTTTTACGCCAAAAATGTGTAAAGAATTGTACTGAGTGAAGACCAATTTCACTCAAATCTCATTTTTTACAACACAACAACAAAACTCAAACCACACAACCTATTAAGAGCAGTTTATTTATTCTTCATTCTCATTCTCACGCGCACGCCACCTTGTAGTAAAGTAAGAAATAACTCGCTTTATGTTCGTATTCAACATGTTGGCAAGGGGAGGGAACGGAGACGTAGGATATTGGTTAAAGTAAAGTGAAAATGTATAATCACTCTGACTGCTTCCCCATATATTTGAGAACAAGGAGCGTAATATCTTCCCGTACTAACTGACGTAATAGTTCCTCGCGATCATAGATGGCGCACTAACATTTTCTTCAAGTAATAGTACTATTAGTTTCATATTCAATGGTATCACATATATTTAAGTTTTGTCCCTGCTCGGGCGCCATGAAAAATCTTACAAGAATTTTTGTAAGAATTTTGCTTTTACGTACTGCTAAATTCTTAACTGAAAATAATAAAATTCGGGTTTTCGGCGACGAAATAAAAAACGTTCGTTTCGAGTCCGATTTATTTCCAAGTAGTCTTATTTGATATACATTAAAATTTTTTAACATATAACTCAAATTCGTTAAGTTACTGAAATAAATATGGAATTCAAATCTTATGCCATTTGATTTCACATTGTGACAAACCCTAAAAATTCTCGTGAACGTGAACACTGAATAGCGACCAACAGATATATTCCTTTGGTATTTTAAGCTCTCGAGTCTCTCCTGATGACAAACATTTGCTAACACCACTGCAATCAGGTTATCGCTCCGGTTATACAGCTAACAGCAATTTTAAATGTATCTGACGACATATGACGAAAATAAAATTACATTTATAATTTTACTTGACTGCTCTAAAGCAGTTGACTGTGTTAGTCCTTCTGTTCGATGTAAACAATTTTCAGTACTTTTTAACTTCCCAGATTCTTGTTATAATATAATTTATTCTTATCTTAGCAATCTTTTTGTGATGTTATAACTGGTGTGCCCATATCTAACTGCTCTTACCACATTTATGCCGATGACATTCAATTATATAACTAACCTAACTCAGCGTGCTATTAACCTAGTTCCAGACTTTATGGACTCTGGAAAATACAGACATTTTAGAAGAGAAATGCAGACATCGGTGTCTCCTAGAATATAAACAACGTATCTCCCTTTTTTGGGTCGCCGTGTCGTAGTGTGTTAGTGCGTCGACTCCCACGCAGAGGGTGCCAGGATCGATACCCGAATTTACCATCTATCATAATTCACGGCTCCACCTCTTTCGAGTCACTGCCAATGCTCAAAGAGTATTCATGTCTAGAAAGAGCTTCTCAACTTCGTCGTTCAGAGTCGGCATTGAACTGTAGGTCCCTTCCACTCGTGAAAGAACAATAGCACGCACAACACGAGTGGTTGCTGAGAAGCTAGGCCCAGGTCCACCTCGGACTGTCGCACCACCCATATTATTATATTATCTCCCTTTTTTTAGTTTGCAGATAACAAAGAACGTTTTGAGAGACGATTTATTTTCTTTTAATACAGATACGATAGTCGACTATCGATTCTGAAGTTTGGTATTGCGAATGTCGTTCGCAGTCGATATTTGTCGACTTTTTTTTTTATTTTACACTGAAAATGGAAGTATATTCCGGCAAATCGTTTGGGTTTTTGTAATGTGGTGATTTTACATCGCTGCAAGTAACAAACAATAAGCAGTTGAAGATTTTGTGGAAAATCCAGACATTTTAGAAGAGAAATCCAAACATCGGCGTCTCCTAGAATTTAAACAACGTATCTCACTTTTTTTAGTCTGCAGATAACAAAGAACGTTTTGAGAGACGATTTACAGGATTTTCTTTTAATACAGAAAATACACTGGCTTGCACTAAACTAACGCGAAATTCATTGCCGACACTTTTTTGGTAGTAATCTTGAGCACATAATCAGAGTTTTCGCAAGTTTGATGATGTTAGGTACATATGTGTTGATCTGCATGTATTTCATCAAAGGTTCTTTTTCATCGAGAAGGTCTTTGAAGGCCTATATAAACTGTAATGCAAAAATCTGTAACGAATATGTAATTAGTAAATAAACTGAATTATTAATGAACCTACTTACAGTTTGTCATATATTTCCAAAGGATAGAAGTACCCCTTAGCCGGCTCCTTTTACTTGCAATTTCAAGGAAATCGCTTGAAATTTCTTCGTCCCCACAACACAACCGATGCCATTAAATGTTTTATTTTATCACTCCACACTATTCAATATTTTATTCAAATTAAATAATTAATATTCACACAGAAAAAATAATATCCTTTGAAAAATGTGCAATTGGCGTTTTAGATGTCAAATTGTTAAATATTTACAATATGAATTTTTTCATTCGCAGTAATAGAACTATCTATCGACTGAGTTACACAATACCAAAAGTGATATCAGTCGATAAATTTGTCGACAAGCGATTCGGTCGATAGTCGACACTCGCAATAGGGGCCTATATAAACATTTTTATATTTTTTTTCTTCTATCGTAATACGTTTTTTTTAAATTTGAACTGTACAGGTTCTTAAGAAAATTTTAGTATGTACAGAAACACTCAAGAAATACAAATACAGTGATGGTTCAGTGGTAGAATATATGTATTCTTTAAATAAGAGTCCAACGATTTTTTTAATACTACAAGCACTGGAAAAAATATAAAGGCAGATAAGTGCAAGGCTATCTTCTTTACAGGAAGGCTTAGTTGCTTCCTACCGTCTGGAAGTTTCCACTTCCTTTATCCACAAATCAATCGAAAATCACTCCTTAATTTACAGAACAAAATAATAATTTTTAAGGTTGTTTTTCAAGCATTGACGACACATGGCTCTCCTGTTTGGGGCAACTGAGCGAAAACTCACAATAAGAGACTCCGAATTGCACAGAGTAAGGCTCTTAAATTAATGCTTTACTTACCGCAAGACTTCTCTGCTATTGTACTACACGAAAGAGCAGGCATTCCGGATTAGAAGGATTGAAATTCTCAATGAAAAGTGCATGTCCAGATGTACTAACGTTGATTACCCATTTATTAGGGAGTTACAACTTCTGTAAAATGTGTAGTCCGTATATATACCTATTTTATTTTCGTCAGTTATTTATTTATTTATTATAAGATTTATTATTTACTACTTGCTAATCATTATTTATTTATTTATTATATGATTTATTATTTACTACTTACTAATCATTATTTATTAATTATTATTTTTACTATTTATTATTTTCAACACCTATGATATTAACAACATTTGTGCGTTTTTCACCTTTGTTTTTAATGTAATCGCATCAGATGGAGGTTTTTTTCCCATAGTTTTCCTCCGAACAGACACTAAATTGTATTGCTTTCTTCATTTTCTCAAGAATGTATTAGCATTTATTTACTTAAAATTGCATTTTCGGTAGCAAGGTTTTATTAACCATATCTCTGTGCAAGCTTGAGCAAACTAATTCAATATTGTAAAACAAAAATGTATCTTCATCTTATTTAAAAAAAAAACTTTATTAAAGAAAATTAAAGACATTCCATAATATAACTGAAAAGGGAAAACCAAACTAAGAGCGACTTGCTCATCCTACTGCTGCGGATCAATGTGTTGCGCCGATTGAACGGGGTGCTTAAATTATCTGTAGAGAGTGGTTTATTCTGTGTTTGGTTTATGATGGGCGCTCTCTTCTTGAGACGGTGCTCATGTATCGTATGCCCTCCGATACCCGAGTTTCGGGTGATAAAATTATAGTTTTACTGCCTCCAGATGTTGCGGCTGTTTTCTGAATGCGTTTCAAGTCACGTGCTCTTTTAACTGGTCATCTCAGACAAGTGGAGTGAGGATTCAACGTGTTAAATTGCATATTTAACTGAGTTTATTGTTTCCTATGGACATTTTTGCCGCTTATTCGCGAGAAAAGATCGACCTATCACAGAATCCATTCGTAGAAAATCTACGAATCAAAGTTACGAAAAAATGCTATCACACAATCCAAACAGAATCTTAAAAAGCATTGTCATATAGAACTCGTTCATGCTCAATTTTCAAATCAGCTGTTTAGTTCTATTAAAGTTATTGAAACCAATTATGCACTTTAACTACATATTTATGTAGTTAAAAATATTCTTTAAATATAAAATGATAAAAAATGGAAACTGTTGGCTTCGCCATTATTGCTCAAGCGGAATCCTTCATTCGAAAATTCAACCAAACCTAGAGTATTAAACAAAATTTGAAAATATAATCAGTTAACAAGATCGTATACTTAACCTTGTCAAGCCCTAGCTTCATAAAAGGTGGCCCAAGAGCGTTCAAATTCTTCAATTTTCTTCACCTGTTCATAAAAAAGGGTCGCATCTGCTTTTTTGAATCTTTGTGCTGGATCGGTTTTTTCACTAAAAAATTTCAAAAGCCTTTCATATTGAACTTAAGTTGTTGTTGTTCTTTTAAAGGGAAATATATGTATTAACAATTTCTAAAATATATATATAAATATTTACGATTTCAACCAAACACACTCGTTTCTTGTACTTCCTCTCAATTTCAATTTCATTCGTTTTCTGTGATACCAAATTTTATGAACTTTGAAATTCGTAGCTCTTTTTCAATACGATTCAACTACGAATGCATTCTGTGATAGATTTCTCGAAGTTCGTAGCACATTTTTGATTACGATGGAATACATGAGTAAATAGACATAAGAAATTAATTATTCTCGTTTCGCTCACATAATTCCATATGAACAGAAAACTGAGTTTATTATTTTTAAATGGTGGAAATTTGCTCATTTGTAACACGCATTGAAAGTCTACCTCTTGGGTAATCTGGAAACGAATTATACTACAAAAAATTAAAACGAGGGCGCCAAACGTAGCGCTTCGGCCAGACCTGCAGGGCTTTACAAGTCGATGAATTTCAATAAAACAAAAACTGCGAATGAAAATAACTACAATTTCACATAAATGATGATGTGTTTTTGAAACAGGTTAAATTTTCTATGTCAATTCCCGCAGTTTCCGTTGCTCTTCAAGAAATTTGTCCCACTGGAAGTAGGTAAATAAGTATGAATATGTGATCTAAAGTACACTGAGAAGGTTCCATTTTGCATAAATATGTTGTACATTGTATACATTTATTTAACATTGGAACATAAGAATACTTTTTGAGGGTAATAACATTACTTTATTACAAAATAGTTTAACATCGCTGAGATGAAAAGATGATATAACAATAAAACTTAGTATTAAATTATAACCTAAAATTAAAATCACTTTTTATTTGTTCCTTTCACAACATGCTCCATTTATGTTTCATTTTACGCATTTTTAGTTTTCTTGTAAGATCTATCTATATTAAGATTCCTATTATTAAAATTTTATAAGGTACGTTTCGCTTATAGTATATTAAATATTACACAAAAAAGCTGATATTTAATTAAAGAAATAATCAAATGTCACTACTGCATGTCATAAAATTATTTACATGGTCTATGTATGTACGTACATAATATGTTAAACCTATATAACATCATATACATTTTAGCAATTATTTCAAGATGTGTCTATATTACAAGATATTTATGAAAATATATACTTTTACAGGGTTTTAATTAAAATTAATTTGTTTAACTCATTGATTACACTTTTCGTTTCGCATGTAGCATCTCCATTAGAAGTGTTTGCGTAGGTGCGCTTCCAGCACAGTGTTTTAAGTATAAATGTTCTTCTCCTCTTGATGCCATAGCATGAATTTCCGGAAGAATATTTAATAGTCTGCTAAACTTGTCCTATAAAAATATAATATCGAAAAATTTGGATAAAATACAACTTAAATGAAAGAAAAATAAAAATAAAGAAATTGTAGCCATGAGAGTTAAATGCTTTAAAACTAAGAATACCATAACGCTGGTCAAGAGCATATACATTCTTTTGCGACCGACACTGTAAATCGATGATATTATCTATATATATTATTAATAACGTTTTTCTGAAAAAGATTGATATTTACACACAAAACACAATCAATGTTCAAACCAATCAATTGTCATCAGAATGTAAAATCATCTACTTCGCTCATATAAAGAATCATATCAAAAAAAATGTTATTTTGTTAATAAAACTAAATAAAATAATGACCCTATTCTGGTTGTGAACTGGTCACAACTCACAAATGTCTGTGATGCGAAAATTGTGATGGGAATTTCTATGCTGCTGTCTAAAATATATTTTTACCCGGAAATTATTACATTTGTCTCTATTTTCTCCTTTTCTCATCTTAAGTGTTCTATCACACAACACAACTTTGACAGCGATCCTTACACGTTGTTAGGGTTTTCTCAGAATATGAAAACCTCAATTTGTGACTCACCATCCATATTTTGTGAACTTGAACATCGATTTTAAAACATCGATATCACACAACATCGATGTTTTACCAACATTGCCCGTATGACACTACGCACAGTTTTTTTTTTTTTAACTCAGAATGAAATTAGAGCTGCACGGCAGATTCATTACTGAAATTATCATTAAGTGTGTAAGTATTCTCGAGTTTTGAGTCTACAAATATGAAAGGGTCTTAAATGCGCGCCCCCTGTGTCGAAAGGAGAGGAAAGCGGAATCTCCGGTATGAAGACGAAGTAATCGCGGATGCAAGACAAGCTTGGTCTTGATGACTGGTAGCAGCAGTTGCCCATGCGATGGAAGGCAGCAATTGCTCAGGCTCTGACCTTCTATGGGTCGCCGCTCTGTGATCCAAAATTTTTCGCTGAGTTGTACGGTTAGTTTAAAGTTACACCTTTGAAATCTATAAAAATAAAAGCGTTTTTTTTTTTTTGCAACTTTGATGTTAAATATTTTAAAACATTTGGTAATATTTAGTTTGAAAAGTCATATATTTGACCTTTAAAACACAAAACGGTGAGGAAGCTGTACGACCCATACTATACGACCTCCAGATAGGGTCACCGAAGCTAAAACGCTGCCAAATATTAAAAAAAATATTTCTCTTGATTTCCTTCACTTTTTTCGTATAGCACAATAAGAAAAAAATTCACCACCAAAAATGAAATGACGGAGAATAAAGAGATTTTTTCTGTGTCTATGTTGAAACAAACGAAGCATATAGAAACATTTGTACACACAAATATACAAATTGATAAAAAAAATCGTTTTTTTAATCCCTGGCCAAAGTTTACTTTGAATTTACACATGATTTCATAGCGTCCACAAAACATGGATTTCATAGCAAAGCAATTCATTGTAAACTGTAAATAAATAATAAATTTAGGACACCACTTAACGTCGCATGTTTTGTTAGCAGAATGTATGGCATTCGTCTTTAACTACACGTAGATTAGCATTTTCTTGAATGAAAGTTTTTTTTTTGAAAAAATGACATGTGCCCTTCTTAATTTTGTTTCTGAATCGTAACGAAAATTACGTGAACAGTCTCCAACTATCCCACGAGACGTAAACATCCTTTAATGTATTATGTTCTTGCACGTTTTTTCTCGTCGGTAGCTGACCCCGCTATTTTCATAGCAAACAATTCTATTGTCTTACCCTCACCCCACCCCCTCCCAAATTACTTGTGAA
The DNA here is from genome assembly GCA_964034865.1 of Eristalis intricaria. Classification (NCBI taxonomy): domain Eukaryota; kingdom Metazoa; phylum Arthropoda; class Insecta; order Diptera; family Syrphidae; genus Eristalis; species Eristalis intricaria. The sequence goes on along the minus strand of OZ035875.1, from coordinate 24,022,573 downwards.
TAAATAACAACTGGAGTGCAAAAACAATTCCAACAATAAAAAAAAGAGAAAAAAAACACAGCCCATGCTAGTGAACTTAATGAAATGATTCCAATATACACCCCAACATATCCAGTCTCTGACGATCCCAAATTTGTGGAAATAGCTCCACCTAACGAGCAAACATCTCTCTCGTCTTCCAGTGTTTTCTTGTTTAAAAAAGCTGTAGATAGCATCAGTACTGCACACGAGAACATTACCCATCTAAGCGACGGTAATCACCAAGTCAAAAAAAATTGCTGATATTTTCTTGACAAAAAAAAACACTATCCAACCTATGGCCGATAACTGCAACACTTCACTCTAACCCAAACTCTTTTAAAGGTACAGTACACGCACCCTGTCTCATCAACGTTCCCGAGACGGAAATCGTCAATGAAATGAGATCTCAAGAAGTAACCGAAGTGTATAAATTTAAAAAGAAGTCGTCGATGGAAAACAACGTTTTGTATAAACGGGGTGGTATAAACTTAAAATTCAAGAATTCTTCACAAACCCAATGCTCTGTCGCAACTGCCAACTCTTAGGCCACACTGCAAAACGTTGCATGGTTAATGCCTCCAGCGATACGTGCAACCTTCCACACACATCCCAAGCGAATGCACATATGTTTTATGTGCAAACTGCCTCGAAGAACACGCTTCTTCCTCTAAGGAATTCCAACGCTATCACCTAGCCAAGGAAACCCTAAAAATTAAAACCATACATAAATGTAGTATGTCCGAAACAAAGAGAGATTATAAAGAACAAAACCCGTTCCAAACTAACTTAACACCTTAAGTGCAAACACAATCTCAGATATATCTTTAAGCGCCACCCCACCTCCTACTTCTTTCACGGCAAACCAACCTAATAATTAACCAAAATAATTCCTCGATACAAAACAGTAAAACCCAATCGGTAGTCACTAGTTATTCAAACACGCCAACAGTTTCACTCAAACAAAAAAAACGCAATCAGTCTTGTTCATAATGAACACAATGCTAAAATCATAACACTAAACTCCTTCTTCTAACCCTAAATCCTCCCATAGGGGAGGAAAACATTACCCCCAAAAATACATCACTTACTCCCTCTCCAATCTCATCAGTAACTCATTCTAACCCCAATCAGATACCGACGATGATGATCCATAATAAAAAAAAAATAGCGGCGCCAATAACACCGACCCCGCGATTCAGATTTTGAATCATACGGGTTCCTCGTAACTCGAGTGACTCAATTTCTGAGTCGCAGAGTCGCATCAGGCGACCCCCAACTTCTTTCGACCATGTCGTATACTGGGAAAAAAGCCCACCAAATCAGTTTATTCCGAACTCAAGGTTATTCAATGGAACCTCAAAGGTTATTTCAGTAATTACCACGAGTTGCATTTGCTGATAAGTGACCTCCATCATATCTCTACAGGAAACACACATCGAATGTAATATTCATCCTCCTAGTCCAAAACAATATTCTTCCTTTTTTTACAATCTGAGCTCAAGTACCACAGCAAAACAATGAATTTGTCCCATCGTTCAAAAATCCATTCCCCACAAATTCATGAACATAAATTCAAACATAGCGTCTTTACCGGTTGAGATTGACCTTAACATAAAAATAACAATAAACTCCTATCTACGTCCCTCCAGATGTACGTTTTTCATGTAACGACCTTGATATAATTTTAAACGGCATTACCACTCCTCTTCTATTAACTAGCGACTTCAATTCCTGGAGCCCTTCATGGGGTTCCGAATCTTTAAACAATCGTGGGAAAATAGTACAACAGTTTTTAAATAATTCTAACCTTGCACTTTTAACCGATGGTAGGCCAACCACATTCTCTACTCATAGATCACTCACACATGTCGATCTCACACTCATTTCACCATCCATCGTCCCAGCATTTACTTGGTCGATTGGTCATGGCAGCGACCATCTCCCCATTACAGTCACAATCTCTGTTGGCCACAACGTAAGTTATGCTAAGCCCCAACAAATGTTTTTACTTACTAAATCAAATTTCTGAGAGAAATCCCGCGCCCAATATCAACAAAGAAGCAGCCTTTGCAGCTAATATTGCCTTACAACAAACCTATAATAAAATACGACACAGTACTGTCCCTTGGTGGAACACTGAAATAAAGGCTCTTTGTTTAGCTAAACAAAAAACCTGACAACAAGTTAAAAAATCCCCGTGCGATTCTAACATAATTGCCAAACGTAAACTCAACGCCAAATTTCGCAAGGTAGTAAGGCTAACAAAAAATGATCTGCTTTGAGGAATTCACCAGCACCATCAGCCAAAGCTCCTCATCAAAAAAAATATGGGCTAACTTAAGAACGTTTACCGGTAATTATGTCTCCAGTTCTATACATACAATAAAGGACCAAACCAAAACAATAACTTCTCCACCCGAAATCGCTGATAACTTTGCAAAAACTTGGGAACATTTCGGTGACGACTCTAAATTCCACTGGAGATTCGTTCAAGACAAACAAAATATTACGATATTACACCATCAATCCCTATCCACCCCACTTCCGCCCTCATTGAAGGTCCAATAAGCATGATAGAATTAGAAAGCTCCCTGTGCTCAGTAAAGGTAAAACCCCAGGTCACGACCATATCTCCAGATGTTAAAAAATAGTACGTTGTTACTAAAAAGAAGGTTACAACAAAATCCTTAACACCGGAATATTCCTCAGGCATGGAAAGCAGCAAATATAATGTATCAGGTTACCGCCCAATATGTCTTCCTTCTTGCACCGGAAAAATATTGGAAAAAAATAATAGCCGAGCGACTATTCTGGTTTGTCGAAAAAAACAACTTAATCGACTACCGTCAAATTACTTTCAAGAAAGGTCGTGGCACCATAGATGCCCTTTTACACCTTGATGAATTATTCTCACAAGCTCTGTCAGAGAATTACCACGTATCTCTTTTGCATCTCTTCTGCATAAATGTGAAGTATTGCATATATGCCGGAAATACAGTTGTCGAAAAAATATTTCAGTATATTCCAACAATATTGTCATATCCAATGTAACTTCTACTAAAATTTTAGGTGTAATATTTGCAACCACTGTATGTTCCTTAGGAAAATCCTAGTTACAACTTAGTTAACATACCTACAATGATACAGACAAGCAAAAAACGATCCTTCCCCACCTGGCACTTATCTAATGATTCCATAAATACGGAAGTAAATATGCATACTAAAACAAATATCAACGTGCACAAAAATAAACAAAGCGCTTTTTTCATTTTTACAGAAAGCGTAAACGGAACATCATTTGCCGTTGTAGACAAGAATCACGCAATAATATCGAAGGGTCTTTTACCTGCTTTCGCCATTCTTAAAGCCATCGAAACGTCTCAGAATATAAAATGTATACTATTCACCGACAGCCTTTCCACCATCAATGCAATGAGAAATACTAACAACTACTGTGTTATAATCCAATCCATCCGGTACAAGGATATCTCAAATACCAACACCATTAAAATTGTCTGGATGCCAGGCCACGTTGGAATTAAAGGTAACGAATATGCAGACAAAACTGCTAAAGCAGCAATAAATGAGCCTTCATTAACATTCTACGCCTACAACAAAAAGAAAACACAACATTACCTGCTCTCGACCTGAAAGTACAAAAGGAAAAACAACTGGCTCAACTATAGCCATCATTACACCAGATTCAATGCAAACGCCGAAAAAGCCGTCTATCCCAAATGCGCTCCACTGAAAAAAGTAATTTTATATATCCGACTAAGACTGGGCCATACCTACATCACACATAAACACCTTATGAACAGAGATGATCCATCTAAGATCACCTCTGTCATGAAAACCAGACGCTCACCATAAGCCACTTCCTTTCATGCTCACATATTACCGCGACATGTATCAAAATATGCAACCAAAATCTCCCAGAACTCCTAACTCACATCTCAGAAGAAAATATTAATAATGTACATAGTTTGTCGTTCAATCCATTTATCTAGAAAATTACATTTAAAAAACTTGTCTAACGCCCTGGCAGCTATCGCTACTTATTTATAATATTGTTTATGTAATTTACTTTCTAAAAAATAAATTTATAATAATAATAATAATATGTGACTGTTTACGTGTAAACCAGAAATGAAGTATTACAGAGATGCCCGACTTCTACCTCTCTTGCCCCTTATGATTTTCGACTTTTTTTTATAACGTTTTCTTAAACCAAATTGACCAATGGGAGGACGGCATTTACGTTATTTCGTGAATAACCGTCAAATATATATATCTGTCAAAAAAGTACTCAAATTCGTTTCGGCTATCTCTGTAGTACTTAATTTCGGGTGTAAAAGTACACAATCTCAATTTAGTTGTCTATATATAGAAGAAGATAACATTGTACAAAAATACATTCGGAAAAAACTAAACTTTAAATAGTATGTATATTTAAGAAACATTTAGGAAATCTTAAGAATAAATCATAAAATTCAAAATTACCGTCACGGATGGATAACAAGTTAACGTATAATCCAAAAGAGCTGCTTGAACATTCTCATGTCCTTCTAATACAGTTTTCTTGTTAATAATTCCACGCACACCTGAAAACAATATATATAATATATTAAAATTTGTATATGTATGTATACATGATACTCATACTTGGATTGAGTAGAATTAGAAATTTCATACACACATAGTCCCCCATATCAAATTTTAAATCCTGTAATTTATTTTGCAATTCATTGAAATAATCTGATAGTTGAGGTACTCCAAGGAGACCAAGTCCCAAAAGATTAAATAGTTGACCATTATTAAGCTGCGTTTCATCCGGCAGTCCATTATGGATTCTTTGATGTAAGTGATCTAAGACTAACATATCTGACCATGAGTGTTGAAGAAGTTTCATTTGGTCATCCACCTATAAATTAAAATAATATTATGATAAATGTATGTATGTACAAGTTAAATATAACAATTTTAACATTGAATTAGTTTGTTTTATCAATTGGTATGTACATTTTAATCACGAAATCATTGCTTGTTATTCATCAAAAGCCTAACTTCTTATCACGGATAAAAAATTTTACTTTGACTATTTTTCATATATCTTGACAGCGATTTCGAACACATAAATTTAGTTTTTATATATTTTGACAGATAAGTCACTCCGAATAGTTTTTTTTTTTTTTGACTCACATGGTCTAAGTATACCGTTGAATTCACTAGCAACCCGGACAACCTACCTACCCACTTAACCACTAAAAGCCCTTTTTAGTGCAAAAATTCTTCATTTTACATCTTCAGATTTTCCAATTTAGATAGCAGCAAGCAAATTGTCCCACTTTCAACCCCGCACTATTCACCCCACTCACATTTTCGTGTATGAATTAATTATTTTCGATGTGCAATTTTACTGTGAGAATGTTTTTTAATGAAGCAATACCTTAAACTAAAAATTTATAAAACGCACGCATTTGACAAGATAAATGTTTCGAAATGCACTTTGCAAAAATGCAATTACTATATCGAAATCGGTACAGAAAATGGATTACGGTCTAAGAAATATCAACGCGCGACCGTTCTATTATAAGTTACCCAAAGGATTTACGTGTATCCTACATTGAAATTGTTCCCCGAACGAAAAGGGTCCTTGCTATTGCAAATCTCCACCGAAATGTTTTTTCCCGGAGTTAATTCGAAATTATATTGCAAAAATTTGATACTTGTAATTGCTAACATTTGAAGATGTATATTCCAACATGTGTAAGGTTTTCTAATGGGTTTCTTACCCAATCAGAGAAAAAGTGCCGGACAAAATGTATTCATAATAGGACTGAACATGTTAAAGACCGAACGAGCTATTGTTTCATCATATGTAATATCTCTGCAACAGAACTCTGAGTCAAAATATTGGAAATGTCTTTCCTTGAAATCTCCTATACATAATATTTTTATTTAGTTATTTACAGGTACAATACAAATAAATTTGTGCAGTCCAAACTGCAAGGCGCCGGGGAGCAGTTAAGTAGTCGTTAACATTTATTGTTATTGGTTAAATTTGATTGGCTGTTAATTTATGTTTTCTTAATAGTAGAAAAAGATAGTGTATTCTCTGGTTTTGATGTTGTTTAGTAGGGTTTGTAAATTAGGGAGGATTAGTTTGAAGAGTTCTGCTGGGTGATGTGACAATTTTCTAATAAATGCTCGATGGTTAAACTTTGTGAGCGGATGCATAGCTGTATCGCTTGTGTTCGACTTAAAGATGTGTTGTTTGCACGTTGTTGGTCCTAAAGCTATTTTGTGTTGCCTCAAAAATGAATTGGAGTTATTCCAACGCATCTATGCTTTTTTATGAATATCATTTCATATGATGTTGTATATTAACGATGAGAGGGAGGGAGGTGTGAAAATAATAATAATAAGAATTCTGATCCATAAAGTTTGAACAACTGTGATATTTGTAGTGCCGCAAAGTACGAGAGGAAACCAATTCGAAATAATCCTTAATTATATTAATGGATAAGTTTTCTAAACACGCCTATAGAAGAAATTCGCAGCAATTAAAAAGTAAAAAAGCAAGCAATTAAATGTAAAATCAAAAAGCGGAGTGTGATGAATTTAACAATACAAATTTTTGAGAATTTTTCAGAGAAGAAATTCCAGTTAACTTTATTAAGCCAAATACTAAGCACACCGGAAACGCTGATGTACACAACACATAAAGTTCAAAATAACCACATAGATAAGGTCATAAAATAAGAGAGGTTAGAGAAAAATAAACCAAAATTGATTACAAAACTAAACTGGTAAACAGGAAATTATGTCGAAACATCGTATGTTTACCCCATCAGGGAACTTTCCGCTGAGAGGGCATATGAATTGAATTGGGTCATCACAATGACACAATTATGCACCATTTTCAAGAAGTGTCAAAAAAATTGTTTTCTTTATTTTAATTCCATACGGACGGGTCAAAGATACAAAATGCACAGGCGCGGGCATCTTGTCCGAATTGTCAAACATGCACTGCTCTATCAGATAACCTGACTAGTAGCGTTTTTCAAGCGGGGGTCCTTGCGGTCAAAGAAGCGGCCAAATTGATATCATTGTTGGAAATGCCACCAGCTGATATAACCTTCTTAATTGATAGTCAAGCGGCTATAAAAGCAATTCCGGCTATTGAAATCAAGTCCAAGCTACTCGCAAGCTGTCGCGAAGAGCTCAAGATTCTTCGCACACAGCATTCGATCACTCTGTGCTGGGTGCCAGGTCACAGGGACAGGGACATAGCAGATAAACTTGCCAGGAAAGGGGCCAAAACCGACCCATCCCACGCAATCCCATGGCTTTCCCCACCTCCGTCTGACATCAAGAGAAAGGTGGACAGTAAAATCATGGAGCTGGCTAATGAAAGATGGAGTTCCTGCCCATGTGAGACCACTTGTACAATATGGCCTAGGTTTAACAGCGCAAGAACCGATTCTCTCTTCCAATGCAGTAGGAAACTGCTGAGGATGATGGTCGGAGCTATCACTGGTCCTAACCATCTGTGGAACCACGAACACAAAATGGGACTTACCCATGACACCATTTGTAGAGGCTGTGGGACGAAGAGGAGATTGAGGATACATCCCACTATCTTTGTCAATGCCCCAGTCTATGCAAATTGAGAAAGAGAACCCTGGGAGAATTTTTCTTCAATGACCTCCATGATATATCAGATATTCCACTAAAATCTCTTTTTACAGGTTTATAAGGATGGCTTGACAGGAAGGTTTACCCCATGGGCATGGGTCCTATTGTACCCATTGTGTGGCCTCACCGCGTCAACTCACGAACCTAACTTAACCTAACTATTTGTGGGAACATTTTGAAAATTTATGTTTATATAAGTAAATCTCTCTCATTTTCTCAACCACTATTCGAATCATTTTCGTGTTTAATTCAATGTTCACAGATATAGTTTCATGATCACTTATGATCACCATTTATGAACTATGAACAAATTCTCCAATATTATTTGAGTTTGTCATTAGATAATTAATTAATGTTCTTGACTCTTCTTTTTTACCACCACTATCCCTATGTTACACTAAACCAGTCAATATAAAAGTCACCCATTATTCCAGTCTTTCTTTAGTTATGTGCGGATGTATAAACGCCTACCCCAATTCATGAAAAGGCACTGACACTAATTGAGTTCCCAATTCGCGTAAATAACATAGCCACTTGATAAACCTACTACTACACCGGCTCATACTGTAATTTGGAACTCGAATTTCTTCGTCTAAAGTGTATTCGGTAGCATGGGTTTCTGCTGTTACGCTACATTTATCATTAATAATCAGATTCTGTACTACGTCATAGTTATTCGTTATACCTGTCACATTTAATTAATCATACGTTAATTTGTTGGTTGCTAAAACCCTATACGATTTCTCTGGATTTCCAGCTTGTTAACAAACACTTCACACTCATGACTCCGACAATCGTGACTCACATCCATGTTTAAACCTAAGTTCTAATCTGCTATCATACAATTATTGCACTCTGATTCCGTCTTATACAGACGTCCTGTTTGGGGGAAAAGTGCAATCAGTCAAAATAAACTGCTGAAAATGATATTTAATGTCCCATGGCATGTATCTACTGAAGAATTAAATGTGTTGGCGGATGTTGTTGATAATCCCTTGATTTCCAATCTAGTCAGAAATGCTATTAATATTTACACATATTTATTATTATTAATATACATCTTTCAATACTTTTGTTATTGTTTTGTATTCTTTATTGTTATTATATATGCCTTATTATTTATTATATATTATATATTGTGTATTATATATTATATATAATTTATACTTTATTAATATTATATATTATTACTTATTTATTATTATCTACTATAATAAAGCATATCTCTGTAAATTGTGCAATGTAGTTTTGTGGAAAATGTATTCTTTTCTTCTTTAAAGGAAAAAAATAAAACAAAAAATTCCATCTTATCATAGCTCCTAGCTTCACGACTACCCCACATTTTACACACACTATATGGTTTTTACATACCGTCGCGTTGTGGTTAAAAACCCAAAATTTATAATACCATATGATACCAACCTAGTCATTAACAAAACATGTGTCCCATCCACATTCAGTATTTCTCTCTCTATCACTAGCTTAAAGTCTTACCCTACTTACTACTTACTTCTAATACAACTACAACTTATACTATTATGTTTTATAATTTTGATTATATAAATACACTTAACACTTTGACTCAATTTTTTCGGAATCGGTTTTTATATGTTCTCTTTTTCCCCATTCATCCCTCATTTCACTCATCATAGTAACGGGTTTTCTCAATTCGGGAAAAGACACTTGATAGTAAATTCCAAATTTTTAAATTGCTTCTTTGACCAGAGCATTTCTTGACTCACTGCCTTCACATTTAAGTACAACCATACCCTCTTATTTATTTAACATTTTGTTCTCTTTAACTTATATGGTGGCAAGCTTTGGCCCCGATTGCGAGTGTCGATAATAAATCGATAATCGATACACACCGAGTGTCGATCGTCGATTTGTTGTTTTGGTATTGTGACTGTTGGTTGCAATTGATGTGTCAATTTTTCTTTCAAATTTTGCCGTTCACAAATTTCTGGTCGATGTTTCGTCCGAAATAAATTTACATTAAACATTGTTTTCACCATCCATGTGCATATTTACTTTTATTGTTGTATCTTTAAAACATTTTATTCTAATTTCGATGTAGAACAAAGATAGTTTCAAATAAAAAAGAAACAAAACAACGTATAAAATATGTTCATATGTCCCGAAATGTATTTTTTCATATGAGTTGTTATTTATTGATACGCAAACAAGTGCTGGATCACATTGTATCGGTGAGGCCCACATGTCTCCCTCTAACGTCGTGTACGCCTCCCATCTGTGTAAATATGAATTAATAGATTTGACATCCTCAACTGTCGGACGCATATGTCATATGCACGTTTTTAATTCACAATAATATAATTCTCAGTCGATTGACTTACACAATACCAAAATAGACTTCAATCGTTAGATTTTCAATCGATAATCGACACCCACAATAGAGGCCTTTATCTGTTCTTTAACGTCTTTTTCGTCTTATTGTCCTGCATTTTTTGGCCTTACTATAACTGCTGATTCAATTTTTACACCTACTAAAATATTTCAATATTCTGATATTGTTTAACAATTTCACTTGGTACGGCAATGCATCTGTATTTTTAGCGATATTCATCTTTTCACACTTTTTCCTATATTTACCACTACCTTTTTAAAATCTTCAAAAATTCTAGCACTGTCTCTTTTAGTTTTTCCACATATTCACACATCCTATTAATTTGGTTTTCTTGTGAATTCTTTCCATATACCTAGCTCGATTGAATTGCTTCCAGGAGTTCTTCTGCTTCTAACAATTCTCAAATCCAAATGTATACATTTTTAAATAATCATTATTTCTCTTCATTTTTTGTTGCATCTCTTCGAGCGCTTCATCCATATTTTGTATGTTCTGCATGCAACCGTCGCAAATGAACCTCACTAAATTATTAGCTCCCAGAATATTCACCGTATACTGGTCAAGTCCACTACACTTTGTTACCGCATGGTACTGCTTCCCGCAAATGCCCTTGCGCTTCGAACCAGAAATCAAGTATAACTGATATGGCCGACTTCTACCTCCCTTGCTCCTTAAAGTTATTGACAACTCTTTTTTATATCGTTTTCTCCAGGAATGTTGTATTACAGAAATAGCATGCTTCTACCTCTCTTGCCCTTTAACATTTTTGACAACTGTTTTTACAAATTGAGCAATCAGAGAACTGCATTCAGGTTATTTCGTGAAGTCGGCTATCTCTGTAATACTTCATTTCTAGTTTTTTCAAACCAAATTGACCAATCACAGAAGGACATTCTCACTATTTCTTGAAAAACCGTCAAATGATGAAAATTAATGAATATCTTTCAAAGACACTAAAATTGGTTGATGAAGTATGGGGCAATCAGCTGTGAAGTCGGTAATACTTCATACCAGATTCTACTAAAATAGGGGCCTTGCAATGGTAACACTGATCCGGCATATAGACTACTTGTTTACTGTCAACAGCTCAGTTTACAAAAGTTGAAGAGCTTATCCTGATGCACATATCGACATTTGATTTCGGGATTTTTTTACCTAATATCAATTCAAATTCAGACCGCTCAGCGCGAAGATTTGTATGGGAAATCGGTGGAGAATTATATTTGGTAAAACTAATATAAAATAATTGATTTTGAATAAAATTAATGGTGGAATACCGGGAAAAGGAGTGTCAGTTTTGCATCAGGAAAACTGCGCCATCCAGTCGTCGAAGAAAGAGTAAGGAAGGACATTACGGCCTCATATAAAAATGGGGTCTTAAACCTTATATGACACACTGGCTCTATCTAGCTGTCATCAGACCCATTCTCTTATAATGGTGTTATCCCAACTATCGACACGCCAATACCATTCACGAACAAAACATAACCGATTCACTTCGACTACACTTCACCACGACAATTCCCAGAGAACAAATACGAAACCCTGATTTCGGACAGAGACCTATACGGCGGCCCCGTACCATTTGATAAGGCAATTAATTTTTACACAGATGGATCCAAAGTGGTTAATGGATTGGGAAGTAGCGTTTTATCAGAGTGTCTTAAAGTAAAGAAGACCTCGTCGGGACAAGTAGTGAGCTGCAATTGAAGACGAGCTGCTGTCGTTTAAGAATGACATCTTGAAAATGATCCCGAAAACTCCTGAAATGAAGACCATCACCTGAGGGTGTTCAAATTAAAAACGGGTAAAACACATAGATGTGAAGCATCATGTCATCAGACAAATTATACATGAAACAGAAACCACCCTATAGCATGTGAGCAGCGTCAATCAAGGAGCAGATATACTTATGCTATACGCGCTTTTTAAAAACAAATTCCGAATTCTTGTCAACAAACTTGGCCTAATGCAACGAAAAGGGTTGGTAGAATTAATGAAGAGAGAGACACTGGTAGAGTTAATGCATTCATATGAAAAAATAGATATAGTCTATGTAATGTAGTTTGTGTTATATATATACAGTGGACTCCCCCTAAGTGAATTGTCAGGGGATACCATAATTTGTTCGAGTTAGATGGAGTTTCACTTAGAGAGATTTTTTTATGGAAAATTGAGGGAAATGTATGTAAAATATGTTAATAATGTTAAGCTCGTGAACAGTGGTTTTTGGGTATTCTTTGGTGTTCGTTAATATAACTGATATTGCTATCTACCGTTTTTCGATATGGCTGGCCTGATATTTGGAAGGAAAGACAGTTTATGTCTACTATATCCGAGCATTCTCACAAGCATTACAAAACATATAGCACAGCAAAATTCCGCCGCAAGGAATTTTTGGAAAATCTCTTGTCCTCAAGCATACCTCAAGCTCTTTAGAGAGATGAACACAGAGGTATCGAAAAAATGTATATCGAAGGTAATTTGCATTACAAAATCCTTAGATGCTCATTGTTCTATATATGACAAAGACCATAAATATTTCAATATTTTAGCCAGGAGGCAACCGGTGGAAATGCGTGACGTGTCATAACGGACACATTCCATGGATGCATTAAACGTGAAGTTATTGATTTGCTTTGGTGAACTGATCGTTAGAGGTGTTAGTTTTGAAATCATGTTTAAACTTGAACATAGACAACAGCTGTTTCCTAAAATATCATGGGAAGAAGATGTTTCTATTAATGTATATAAAGAAACACATTATAATAAGTATTATGAAACAATACAATTTGGGTAATTTTATGATGGCTAAAAGCATGATGTACCATATATGGCACAAACCATATTTTAGCGAATAATTCATAAAAAATTTCACAAAACTAAAAACTAATGATGTGGAAGTGTTTGTAGAGGCAAAACTTAGTCAGGATAATTTCCAAATTTGGAAAAATCATGTATCTACGGGTTAATAATATAGCTAGAGAAATAACAGATACTTTAAGCAGTAAGACGTTTTGGGCCACTGTTAGAAAACTCAATAAAAGCACTAATAAACTGGGCATTTCAGTTGAAATGAATGCCCTCAAAAACCATTTTGAAGCTATGTTACATCGGAGAGAAAAATGACGAAAGAATCGAAAATGTGCCAACAACCAGTGTAACAGTCATAGTCAATGAACCAGCACACACTTTGATTTTTGTTGATACTTCATCTACTCAAAGGGACAAAGTATCTTTGAGTATGACAAAAATTTAAGTGGGCCAAATATATTTCTTTGAGGTGTTGCGACATTTGTAGTGCATCTTGAGTAACACGAGTGAAGATAGGATCCCTTGTGAATTTCTAACACTACGAAAAAGTCATTGCACCTCTAAATCGTATATTCAACGAAGCTACTGTAACAGAGAATTTCCATAAATCCGTAATATTTCCACTATACAAGAAAGGAGATCTGAATGTTGCAACAAATTACAACAAACAAACATTTTTACTGGATTACCGAACTCGAGACTCAGGCAATGGATTGATGAAAATAAAAATTAAAGTGAGTTTCAAAGTTTCAAGCAGACTTCAGAGCATTTTTCTCTACATTGGACCAAATATTTAATCTTACCAACATCACACAAGGCTACCTAAATAGAGGCAAGAAATTACATGTTTTTTTCAACGACTTTCGAGTCGCATTTGACACGATCAACAGAAATTGTCTTTTTTACAAACTATCTCAAATCATCAATGTTTTTTAATGTTCTTATAAAGCTCTACAGTGCTAAAAGTCAGCGGTGTAGAATGGTAACTAGATTTCAAAACGGTTGGTTGTAGAAATCGGAGTAAAAAATTTGACTTCTGAGTCCATGGATATTCTCATTATTTTTGGATGACATATAAACAAATGCAACCTGGGATATATATATAACGAATATGTCTTGCAAAAATACCGAAAATCTACATCATTCTTCATGCATATTTTAAAAAGTAAAGCTGCTAGCAATCTTGTACTAGTTTTTTCCATATTATTATTATTGTTGAGTATATTGCACCGCGACATTAAGCTCTTGTCCCCCCTTTTCATACCTTTGACTTCTTTTGTTCCCCTCACATGCAGTTTATTTCAGAGCTGTATTCAGGGTTATGGACTCTTGTTGCGCGAAGGTTAAATAGATTTATTCTAGAGTATTCTCTTGAACACAATTTCCTAAATGAATCTGAGAATGAGAGCTGGTTTTAGTGACTTTAATTCTTTGTCTAATAGAGCAGAGCTATAGAAATAAGCGATAATAGTTAAACACATTTAGAAAATAATAATGTGTTGACCGGTAGTATTTACTTCGATTGGTGTAAACACACCATGACCATCGTTTACTTTGCATGCTCTAATCAGAAGGATCCCCCCCGTCAAGTGGCTGGTTTGTGGCTGTATTCTAACGGTGCCTTTCCAAAGTCGGGTTACCGTGGGGAGTAATAATGGCTTCACCAAGCTAATACGAAGCTCTGGCGTGGCCGACCACATTGGAAATAAAATTAAACCAACAAGAAAACAAGAACAAAAATAAAAGTCGAGCTAAGAACATTTCAAGGGGTAACCTTTAATGTTGAAGTGAGCCGCGTTAAGCAGGGGCTCAACGAAAAACTAGAAGTGCCAAGCCTCAAGCAGGACGCGGGGTGGCCGTGCAAGGCGGTGTAACCTAGCGCCAGCCGGAAAGCTGCATGAACCCAAGCCAGGAGCACGCAAACAACAGAAAGGACAAGCGTAATTAAAGCTATAGCTTCCCAACCTCTAGCTTAAGCGGGGAGGGAATAAAGCGAAACGGAAGCGAACCATGTTCAAAACTCCGCGACCTCTCGATCATCTACGACCTACCCGACGAGAAAAAGGCCAAATTGTCCACTGATGCCCCTTCCGGGACAACCCAGCGGAATGGATGATTCACTTCGATAAAGGAGTGTGTGGTACATTCGCTACCTTAAAAAAAGATTCGCGTTTGAGGAAGCGAGGAAAAAGTTACTGTATGATCTTGAAGAGGGAACCGGGCAATATCTGTCCTCAGAATAGGCCAACAGTCCTTCAACGTTATAAAACAATTCCCTGAATCATAGGGCAGAGTTGCAGACCACTCGAAATCCAACCTGGGAGAGAAGAGAGTCTACAGAGGAGAAATTAGACTTACTTCCCCCAGTGAGCAAACAGGGATAAGAACGGGGCCCCAGCACCAACAAGCAATAGCTCCAAGCAATTCCTCCAAAGCAATTTTTTTATTTCAAACAGAAATAAAAAGAGGAAGAAAAAATCTAAGAGAAAACAATACAAAATCAGCAAATAGGTTGATGAAAAGCGAGTTATTTTTGTGTCCAGAGAGGAGTCAACCACAGCTAATTTCTTCAAACTAGCTTACAACTAGGTACAGAATAACCCAACCCGCGCACGACATCATTCGGGTTACTACGATTTTTAACTCTTTGTTTTGCTAAGAGAAAGCAATACAAAATCAGCAAATAAGTCGGTGAAAAGCGAGCTATTTTTTTGCATAAGAAAGTGTGTGTTGAACAGAGGCAAAACAAGGACATAGAACCAATGTGTTCTAACCTGTCAGATATTGTATAACACGAGATTTTTTACTCTTTATATTGCTGTCGCTTTGCGGTTGTTCTCTTATACGCTATGGAGTATGTGTCATGTGATGTGGAAGAAGAGGCATGCAATGATATGTATAGTGTTTGTTTACGTAGAGCAGTAGAACGATATGAAAACGAATGACAAGCAAGTTGTGGGCTTGTGTTCGTAGAATTTGTCTATTGCATGTGCGGGTGTAGGAAACGGTCAAATATTATGTTCACATATTAAGATTCGTGTATTCATGATACATTGCCGAAGAGTGGATTTTTAAATGGTTCCTCGGTAGGTATCGGGTTATATGGACGCCACGCCACTGGTACCAAATCCAAGTGCCTGCATTCATATTAATAATAACATTAATTATGTTATTCTTTCAGAGTATGCCACAAGGATCTTGTGCCCACTTTAGTCACATTAGCTATGGCAGGAGTAGGGCAACGAAGCGTCTGGCATCGGCGTACTCTACTGGAGATGGGCCGGGAGCATCAACATCCACTAACATAACCCTAACTTCTACAATTTATTTTTAGCTCGTCACTCGCCATTTTCAACAAGGGCAGGAGGTATTAGACCTAACCATAGGATGCCACAGGTTATGCAACCTTGTTACAAACTTTAACATTGCTACTGAATGAACTATCAATGTCTGTGCATAGAATCATAAGGTTCTGTAAGAAATCCGAGGAAATCAGACTTGTTAGCGCTGATTTCCACTGTCTAGTTACTTGCTTGATTAAAATTTAAAATTAATCTTAATTCCCTTTTTGCAATTTTTGTCATTTTCTTTGCTACCGATGCTACCAGCAAATATTTTCTTATAACGGTCTATTGATCAACGACGGGCGTGGTAAATATGTAAATAGGATAATTCATCTCCACTCATTTAACCCAATCGGATGCTATTCGGGATCAAAAATGCAACGTCTGCGTTCCAGAAAATAATGCAATGTGTATGTATGTAGATGAATATCACATATCATATCACACATTCGAGGAGGAGCTGCGAAACCTCGCAGAATTTGTTGGCAGTTATACGACAAGAAGAACTAACATTGTGTTTGTAAAAATGGTCATTAATGAATAATAATAGAAAAATATATATAATAAACCGTATGAACTATTACATAGAAACTGAAGATTAAATGAGTAGTAATATAATAATATGGCGCTACAGTCCTTAGAGGGCCAGGGCTTAGCTGCTTAGCAACCTCTAGTATTATGCGTGCGTATTCTCTCACGAGTGGAAGGGACCTAGTTTTATGCTGACTCCGAACTTTTTCTAGACAGTTATTACTCTTTAAGTCATTGTCAGTGATTCGAAAGAGGTGGTACTTTGAAAATTATGTTTGGACGTATCAGCGAGCTTAAGTTACGTTGGGAGTCGACACACATACCCACAACGCCATGGCCACCACTTCATTCATGAAGACGACTGTTAAATTTCTCCGTGGTAAGTTAGATTTCAACGGGGAACAAGGA
Organism: Eristalis intricaria; assembly: GCA_964034865.1. Taxonomy (NCBI): domain Eukaryota; kingdom Metazoa; phylum Arthropoda; class Insecta; order Diptera; family Syrphidae; genus Eristalis; species Eristalis intricaria. The sequence continues at coordinate 24,005,386 of OZ035875.1, read as the reverse complement.
TAGAACAAAACGAATGCTAGATTATCCTGTTCCTAATAACGCTCCTGAAGTAAAAAGATTTCTAGGGTTTACTGGTTTGTTTCGAAAATTCGAGGATGTGACTTTGACACGTCTTACGAGGAAGGACGCCGAGTTTCATTGGTCAGACGAGTGTGCAATTGTATTTGGACAACTGATTGAAGTTTTGACAAAAGAACCAGTCTTGAAAATCCACCACGACAACAAAGAACATCAAATCCATAGATGCTTGAAGCGTTGGTCTACCAGCTATACTTCTTCAGAAGACTACACAGGGAGAGCTAGAACCCATAGCATATTTCAGACGTGGATGTAGTGGAACCGAGAGCCAGTACCACAGCTACAAGCTTGGATTTATGGCAGTAGTAGAAGCTTGCGAACGTTGACGTGTGTATATCCTGGGTAAACATTTTAAAATACTTACCGATTGTGCTGCGATACCTAGTTAAGTTAACTAAACCACTTATTCTACGAATAGCTCGCTGGTGTTTGAGATTAATCGAATATGATTTTGAAATAATGTGGATGTACTGAGTCGTGCACCATTAGAAGCACCCATAGAGCCTGAAGATGTTGGGGCCTGTATTATAAGTGTTCGAAGCTCTATAGAAGATTGGCTGTAGGCGATGCAAAAACAAAATCTGAAATTGCGACAGATATTAGACAGATTAACGAACAAAATACCTGACCGAATACGCAATACACGTTTTTATTATTGTATGTATTGATGGAAATCGTTCGCTATAATAGGTTTAGCAGATGAGTACCTACGTAATGTTGAAGTTACCTTATTAAAACGAATAGTCCTCTATATAACTATTTGAAGAACCTCATTGTAACGAAATACTTTATACAACGAATTTTTTCTAATTGCCTTCAGGTTCGTTAATTCACATAAGAAAAACTTCCATTTTTTATCTTTGTTTAACTGGATTTGAGTTTCATCACAATCTCAATTCAAGTACACATGTTAACGGCTTAGTTCAAGTAAGTAACAATAGACGTTACAAACACACCTTTAAGAGACCATGACAGGTAATTACGGGTACAAAATCTCAGCCCTCCATATCATGTCACATATATTGTGTTGACTATTGGTTTAATAGTTATCAATAATTATTATGTAAATACGTATATACAAAGTAAATATTATATGTACTGCAGTTAATGACGGATATAAGAAAGAATCGTTTATAAGAACGAAGCATTTTCTTAAATTTATTTCATATAAGATACACGCTTATAAGAAAAACACAAGAAAAGTAATTTTGAATCAAAACGTTTGAAATCTTACACGAAGATTGATGTCTTTATGAAATTATAATGAAATTATGAAAAGGCATTAACTGTCTTCCGATATCGAAGACGGAGAAAAAAAGAACTGCGTTGGATTGATGAAAAAGAGCCTCTTAATAAAATCGTTAGTGAGGAATCTAAAAATAATGTCAAAATGACTCCCCCGATCCCTTTAGTGGATCATGCGGGTCAGAAGATGATGATCTTTCGATTAAAGTACCCCTTTACCAAAACCATTAAGTTTTTGTTTTTTGTGTAGCAGTATTTAGACAGAAAATGAGATTATCTGCAGGAATGAGGTTATATGCAGTTTTGAAGAAACCTCCTTAAATAAACAAACTAAAGTGATCATTCAGAATTAAATTAAGAATTATTTTTCAAGCTTTAATTGTTTTTTCCCATGTGATCCTAATTACTTTCCTCATTGAACTTCTCTTACGTGTTTTTGCACACTGTGTAAAAAATGTCTTTTCTTTTACTTTTAAGTCTTCGAGTTTTTTTTGCAAGGAATAATTTATTTCTTGTTAACGATTTTTGTTGTTAAAAACTAGTATTTTGCTGCAGTAGCTAAGGTACGCATATATGTACATATATAATTTGTATTCTTATATCTGTACATTTTACTTAAGAAAGTTCTTTCTCTGGAATCTTAGACTTTCCTTCATCCGTAATTTACAGTATTTATCTTATTTTGTGTTTTATTTAATTTCTGTTTAAAAATGTACTATAAATAATAAATGTTCATATTATTATATGCATATAAACTTACTTTTAAATCCTTAAAAAATACTGTATTTCGTGCCCAATCAACTTGGGAAAATAGGTTTTGATCTAGAACTTTGCACATGAGCTCAAACAAGTCGACCTCCACTTGATTATACGATTGTTTTTGAAGCAAAGCAAAGAGTTGTGTTTGCCATTCTCGATCATCAATAGATTGAACAAATTCTCTTATCATAGGAGAAACTCTGTAAACGATACAAGTGAAATGAATTTTATTACATATATTTGTTGAGAACGATGTACCCACCTTAATGGCTCCACGTTATTTACGGAATCTGCGGTGCTAGAGGGATTGGTACTCGAATCAAAGCTATTAAATAAAAACGTTATATTGTGGCTGACATATATAAATAATATACCATATCTTTGAATCATTTGTGTGAGGTAAATTCACAGATGCACCATCCTGGCAGGTACTTGATTCATTACGAATAATATTTTCATGTGTGTTTGCCGAACTTCCAGCGCTAGGCCCATTACCCGCATTTAAGTTATTCGGTAACGTTCCAGAAGAGGGATGTACTTGACCAAGAGCGATGGCTATTGGACTTGGAGAGGAATCCGGTGATTGTGTTAACGATGACACCTTTTGTTTAAGGGAAAAGTTATTCTTAGTTATGTTAGCTGATTTAAAATAATATTTTAGTATTTTATATGTAAATATGTATACTTCAATATGCACATGTAATATAAAAAGAGAAATACCTGCGGTATTTGAATTTCTTGCTTGATATTCATATTTGGATATGGCTGTTGATAGGCAATAGGTGATATTGGTTTTATATCTGAAGATCCCATGGTTGTACGTATAGCTTGCAAAGCTAGCTGTCTTTGTCGCATCATTTGGAGTTTTCGCGCTCGGTCTCGTTTGTACATTGGCCCAAATTTGTTTCTTCCTCCCCTCATTCTATCTGCCCGAACCGCTGCAAAGTTTAAAACATTTGGATAAAACTACTAAATTAATTAATAAACCGTATGAACTATTACATAAAAACTGAAGATTAAATGATGTATGGATATAGTAATATAATAATATGGGTGGCGCTACAGCCCGTAGAGAAGAGGACTTAAATATATACATATATATATCAACCACTCGTACCACAACTGAATGGTGGCAGTATGCCACCGGTCAGCGTTGTCCGAAGGAAATACGTGCAACACGTCAGTGACTTCGTGAGCCGCTATGGAGGTGGAAAGGAAGTCACGCCATGCACTAACCAGTGCGTGTGGGGAGTACAAGGCAACGGACAACGGCATCGACTTAGGATAGACACATGGAACGTCTCATCGAGAACATCGTTTGGACATTGTGGGTATCTCTTCGTCGAAGTAAAGGTGATCTAGAACTGTGGATCTTTTCGACGGGTGGAAACTCTTGCTGTTACATCTCAGATGTCTGCACAGGCGGGATTAGGGATACTCACAAGTTCCAAGCTGGCAAGCATGATATTGGAGTGTATACCATTAGGAGGGAGAGTCGGTATATTAAAGCTCATGCCTGAAAGGCAACTTTGGCTCTGCTGCAGGTGTATGCAACAAATCTAGAGTCAGAGTACTCGGCTTTCCTCGATGAAGTTGATGCTGCGCTTGATAGGATAGCGAAGATGGATTCCTATATCCAGATGGCTGACTTCAAATGCTCACATGAGTGTGGATGTAACGGCATGGTGTGATTGTGATTGGGAGGAACCAGAAGGCGAACGGAGAGAAACTGTTGGACTTTTGCTGTGCAAATGGCATATCCATAATCAAGACCTTTCCACACAAAGCCATCCATAAAAACACGGGGTACCGTCAGAGCCTTCAACAGAAATCGTTGGTTAATCTCTTTGTCATGTGATGAAAGGCGATGTACTGTCAACTGATCATCAAAAAGTGTACCTCACTGACAAAGAACCATTTCTACCTAGACGAAAACTGAAAGTGGTTACACGCATATGCTGGGAGAACATCGAATTACGGCTTGATTTTGCACGGAACATATCTGAAATCATCTTCTTTTAACAGTTGACTTAGTTATTCTCACATTTTTCCAGACGGCACTCTAGCGCGGACTGGACGTATTTGCTGATGCTGGAATAAATGTTAACGTGGACAAATCAGAGGTTATGGTAATTTCCAGAACACATGTACAATGCACTCTACATGTTAGTGCAGTCCCGTTGATGAAATTTTGGTAATAACCTAAATAATAAGATCGCGAATACAAGCTGCTGAGATGAGATTTCTTCATGCTGTTGTGGGAAATAATCGCCGGAATAGGGTGAGAAACACGGCAGTGCGCGAGAAACTCAATGTTGAGCAGCTGCATCTTCGAACGGAAAGGGTTATACTTCGATGATTTGGTCACGTGACACGAATGTCCCCCTCATCGCCACTCCCTGGCGGGCTTTGAATGCGATTCCATCAGTTAGGTGACCGCTTTGCAGACCCATGATGATTGAGATCAAAAGTTCGCCTGATTACGCTTGGACATAACTAATTAAGTTATAATGAGTCGATTGCGGAGAATAGTGGATCAAGCGGACAAGATAATGTATTCTTTTAAACACATATACAAGAGTTTAATTTTTAATGCTAGGCCCTAAACAGTAAAAAAGCAGACATTGTCGCCATTCAGGAAATGCGATGGGATGGTCCGGGCAGAAAGAGGATAACAAATTGTGACATTTACCACAGTGTTTGTTACAGAGAATCAACGCTTATACGGCACGTCTTATGACAACACGCATCAAGCCTAAATTCGCCTACTTATGTCTCATATATACTTATGCCCCAACAGAGGACAAAGACGCCGCCACCAAAGATTTAGCTCGTTTTATTTACGAGCTCCTCGAAAAGATTCATGAACAATGTCCTAAATATGACGTTGAAATCATGCTAGACGATTTGAATGCCAAGATACGAAAATAGGACATCTTTGGTAGGACAGTGGGAAGGCACAGCCTACACGACATCATGTCTGGCAGCGGACTTAGGCTCATTGACTTCGCTGCATAGTAAGCACACAATTTCCTCATCCTAATATCATCCTTAAAAATCAAGGAGACATGGCGGTCACCTCTATAAGGAGACATGGCGGTCTGGCAAGAGTCCGCCAGAATCTTCGCCGAACGCGTATCCCAAAACCTCTCTACGACTCGTATACCCGCCAGCATCAAGTGCCGAAGACCAGTGGCAACGTTGCCAACATATCATCGGCGCCGTCATGAAGAGACTTCTTTTGCAGACTGTTTAACGCTGTCAGGCAGAATGGACCATTCAACGTAAGGATAGCAATATCCAAACTTTAATCCAACATAGCTGCCGGACCTAAGGATATACAGGCTGATCTGTTCGAAGCAGGTGGAGATGACCAACTCATTTCTAAAATTTGGTTAGCTGAGTGTATGCCTAGCCTAATGATTGGAATTTGTGTCTAGCGACCGTTTTCGTGATACTTTTCGTAGAAAATTCCTGCATATCTCAAACCCCAACTTCCAGTTTGCACAAACATAAGAAAAAAGCAGTAAAAAAAACGAATAAGCTTGTTGGTTGCAAATATATAGGCGTAACTTTGTATTTGTGTGGAGGCCGTGGCGTCGAGGGTATGTGTGTCGACTCACTATCAACTGAGCCTCGCTGCCTGGGTTCTAATCCGGACCGGTACTACCACAAAAATAAATCTTCACGGTCCCACCTCTTTCGAGTCACTGACAATGCTCAAAGAGTAATAATGGCCTAGAAAAAGCTTCTCAAACTTGGTCGTTCGGAGTCGGCATAAAACTGTAGGTAGGATCTTCAGACTTACAGCCAAGCAAAAACATTAGCCCTAAAACCACAAATATAAGCCTTTGAGGCAATAGGTCCGCCTTTATAGCAAGTGACGGTTGGGTGGATTGAACAAATATGTTAGGTTGTAGAACATTTCACATGCAGGCGCTGGAATTTGTGCAAAATTGCAACATGCACTGATCGATCAGAACCCCTGATTGTAGCAATGTTTTTCAAGCGGAAGATCTGGCAGTCAAGGAAGCGTCCAGTATGATTTCAATGTTTGAAATATCACCAGATGATATTACTATTATAATTGACAGTTAAGTGGCCATAAAATCAGTATCGGCAGCAGAAATCAAGTGGAAGCTGTTCGCAGACTGCCGCGACGTGTAGGTTCCCAGAACGTGGGGCTCGATTACTCTGTGCTGGGTTCTAGGTCACAGGAACATAAACGGCAATGAGGCAGCAGAAGAACTTGTCAGGAAAGCAACAGAAACTGAGCCATCCCAGGCAAACAATCTCTTGTAGATGTCCCACATACCTTACATTATCTAACCTCCTAATTTCAGCATACAGTTGCTGACTACCTATACTATAGAATGCCTTACAATGTGCGCGTTCAGTAACAACAATCTCGCTCCTATGAACAAAATCACGAAAACAGGAGATACTACATACACCCGGATAATAGCTCATCATCTGTCTTTTACCGATCTTACATACAAACAGTTTAAAAATGAGAAAAATACAATACAGGAGTTGGTTTCCATCAAGCTCGCATATATGTACACAAAAAAATGGTGGGACCTTTTTAGGATGGATAGGAAGTCAAATGCAGTGTAAAATATAACCCACACATATTAACTCAATTTAAAAAAAAAAAGCGTTTTCCTCGGAAGTCACATGAATTAAGGATGTGTGTAGGATGTGATAATAAGCGGCCAAGGCGGTACGTGAACTCTTTGTCTTTTATATTAAATGGGTTGTGCTACTAAAGGGTTTTGCATCAGTACAAATTGTACAAAAAAGACAACTGCCGTCACGATATTGTGCCATTAAACGGTTTGTGCTATTACGCGATGTCCTATCGTCCGGGTTCGACTGTCCATACAAAAATCGTCTTTGATGTACAGTGGGCTCTCCCTTAGTCGAAATTCTTATTCTATTTTACATACATTTCCCTCAATTTTTCATACAAAAAACCTCTCTCAAAGTCGAACAAGTTATGGTATTCCGTGACAATTCGACTTAGGGGAAGTCCACTGTATATATTCGAGCCTTCAAGTTTTCCCTTGAGCAATGTAATACACTCCCATTTTGACAAAAAAAAGCTTAAGTTTCTATGCCAATCACTCCTATTGTTCTCTAAACTATAAACCTGTATCATGCATATTTCAAGAATTATTTATTTTTTCTAAGTTATAAGAGGTTTGCGTCACACAAATTGTCGACCATCAGAAGAGAGAAATATATTTTATTTCATAGAGGGCTGATCACTAAAATGTGATAAAAATGTCTTCTTATAATAACATACAAAAAATTATTTTGGTAGAGTAAACATCTCTATTACGATTGGCGAATAGAAAACCTTTGACTCGAATCAAATACCAACCATTTTTCCTTATTGTCGTTGTCGAATGTTTCAAGTTGAGCCTCTTTGGCTTTTATTTGTCCAACATCAAACGTTGTGTGAGAAAATATCGAATATTTTGTTTTTGGTCTTGTTATTAGACTGTAGTCCATTTGGTGAAAGTCGTTATTAGCTTAATTCAAGAAATGTGTATTTCACAGGAAATATTGTCAACCTCTTTTTGTACGATCATGGTTTTCCTTTGCGGAATATATCCTTAACCCGGCGAGCATGAGACGGTATATCATACCCAGACAGTTGTAAGAAGTTGTGTATATTCTAAAATATTCATCTGCCAATATTGGCGTTCTCAGTAGTTGCAGGCTATCGTGTGCGTGGTTATCCACGGTCGGAATGTCATACCCAGCCATAAACTCCATGTTACCTTTTGTCACCACACTCTGGCCGGGTTAAGTAGAAATTCTGTTTTACAAGCATTTTCTGTGGTTTTTTCCTATTAATGAAGATTCAAGGCTTTTATATTTTTTAGTTTTGTATTATATCTGTAATTCAGTATTGCTATTATTATTATCAAACATTTGTTGTTCAATGATATTTTTAAACAACATATTGTATTCACACGCCTGAACACTATGCATTAAAAACCAAAAGAACTAAAGCTCAAGCAAACTTAGTATCATAGTGTTTAAACTGTAATATCAATTTATGTTTAAATATTGATTGAAAACATCCAATAACTCCTGGTAACAGTCTCCATCTAGCTTTTGAAGCTCAACATCGTGTAACTAGATTCTTAACCAGTCTTTTCGGATAATACTTCTTACTATAAGTAAGTCTCCTTATCTCGTGTCGCTTATTTTATTCTAAACAGCGTGCTTAATTTGATTCACCCACCACTTGCTTGTCTTCAACAGTACGATGGCCCCGGGGCCAAATAAAACTAAAGACAGGAATAAATTTACCGAGCTGGCTTAAGATGATTCGCTAAACTTTGAACCCCATTCTAAAAAAATAAAACAAATTCAGATATTTTCTACTCCCTCTTTCTAACCACTAGCATTAAAAACACTATATTCGTACTAGTATCTGCAAAAGATGCAAATTAGCCTCTAACTTTGGTTAGCATTTTATTTTTGAATAAGGTAATTGACATGTACAGATGTTACGAGAGCAAATCGTAATCGCAAAACAATCAGTGGAAGGGACCTACAGTTTAATGCCGACTCCGAACGGCGAATTTGAGAAGCTTTTTCTAGACAGGAATACTCTTTGAGCATTGTCAGTGACTCGAAAGAGGTGGAGCCGTAAATTATCAAATGTGTTAAATTCGGGTATCGAACCTGGCACCCTCTGCGTAGGAGTTGACGCACTTACCCACTACTCCACGGCAACCACTAAGGCTATTATATTAGTTCCCATTAAATGGAAACAAAGTCCACTTTGCCAGAGTGGGCTTATATAAGTGGGAACATACTCCACTTTCTTATGCGAACTAAGAACACACTCAAAAGTTTGCAGAGGGAACTAACTCCCAGCAACAATACTTGAACAAAGACCCCAAAACTGGAGTTATTTAGCAGGCTCTTTTATCTTATGCTTAGTGTAGGTGTACTTAAGGCATGAAAGCAGGATTTTACCCCTTTTTCCGCAGGGTTTAACCCGCTCACGGTATGTTAACAACTGTCAGGCAGACGCCTGGAGTTAAATTAACAAACATCGCCAGTTTTAATAAATCGAAATAAAGCCAAAGCATTTCGGGTAGTCTCGCAAGTGGTAAGGGAGCCTTTCATTAGCTTCATTAGTTCATTAGCTTCCTCCATCTACCACCTCGTTGCCGGTTATGTCGCTATGGCCTGGGACGAAGCATAGAGTAAGCGACTAGCTTGGACTTGATTTCTATAGCCAAAATTGCTTTAATGGCCGATTGACTGTTGATCAGAACGGTAAAATCAGCTGGTGGTATTTCCAACAACGATATCATTATGGCCGCTCCTTGGACCGCCATGACCTCCGCTTGAAAAGAACTGCAGTGATCAGGTAGTCTGATAGAGCAGTGCAAGTTTAAAACTTCGGATAAAATGCCCGCGACTGTGCCCAGTTCCATCTTCGATCTATCCGTGTATATATGGATGGAGGTTGAGTTGTTGATGGGTTCATTGGAGATCCATTCCTCCCTAGTTGGGAAATGCCACCTAAAAGGTCTTTCGATATCTAGGGAGGGCTGGGGCGCCAGACTTTGGGTTAGAAATATCCTGATGGCGCTCATAGCCGCAGTTTTCTGCTGGTAGAGGTCGAGTGGGAGAAGTCCCAGTAGAACAACTACGCCAGCCGTTGGGGTTGTGGAGATTGCTCCTGTCACACTAAGGCATGCATACTTTGTACGGCAGTTAGCATTTTTAAGTTGGTGGCTTTAAGGCAGGCCTGCAACCATACTACACTGCCATACGCCAATATAGGCCTGACAAACGTTGTGTACAACCACAGGATTTTGTTCGGGTTTGGACCCCATCTTTTGTCGAATATCCTGTTGCTCAGGTATAAGATACAGACCGCCTTTTTTACTCTTTCATTGACATTTAATTTTCAATTAAGTTTTCTGTCCAGGATATATATATTTCGTACTTTCCTTAAGTGTTAGGCTCGTGCCCTCAATAGTTGGAAGACCGAAAGGTGGGACGTTTCTCTTATTGGCAAAGTCTTCTGCGGGTTGATTCCTAGACCGCAAGATTTTGCCAATCATAAGAGGGAGTTTATTGCACGTTCGACTAACTCACTGATGGTTGCTGGGAATTTGCCACAGGCAAGCAATGGTGACAACGCCATCGACATAGGCAAGCAATTGCCTTGGTTCCAGTGAGTCTTAGTTGTTCTAAAATATCGTTAATGACATAGAAGTGGAGATTTTTCTACGCACAGCACACTTGCACATGTTGATATTTCCTGCTGCTCTTCTGAATTAATTGAAACAATATCCTGGAAAATATAGTAGCGATCGGTGTCTTAAAATAAGACCGAGTGAAATAATATCGAGTTTTTGAATTCTTTGAAAGTGAAATAACACTGAATATTTTTGTGAAATAAAGCCTGATTCCGAGAGAAGGCAATAGAATTGTCAAAGCCAACTGCACTTGTTTGAAAAAATGTTGACAAGGCACCTGCCAGACGAAAAGTAAGAAAAGATAAATCTGTCTCACAAAATCAATCTAAAACCCAAAAATGTACTGTGCCATGGTGTACCCCATTCCCGACAAACTACGTGAAGACAAAAAGTTGGCATGGAAACTCTCTAAAAAAAAATTCCAACACATCCAACCTTATCTATTACAAAAAGAACAATCCGTTGATCCGTTGAGTAAAAAGTTAGTAAAACCAAAAATCTGCATGATTTCACATTTTCCTTAAATCCCAATTCGTCTTCATCAAAAACATTCGCTCTCTTACTGGCAACTCCATTCCCCACACTATTTATTCTATAGAATTTCCCGAAGGTACCAAAAGCACCCCTTAAGATATCAGTAATTACTTTGCCAACAGATGGTCCAATCTTTTTACAGACGAAAACTTTCCAACAAAGTTCAATTCAGATAAGAGAGCCTTCTGCCTGCCACTGATATCCAGCAAAAGTTATATTTCCCGACCTGCTAAGCTCATAGACTCAAACTACACCATTAGAATTAGAGTATTGTTTAGCTCAAGGGTAAGACTCCGGGCAGAGCTCGCATATCATACCCTTTGGTAAAACATCTTCCATTACCGGCTGAGCATAAACAGTCCTTGCTCTATTGAAACTTCTGTGGTTTTTGGAGTCGAATAATTCATTAAGTCCAAAACAACTAGCTTTTCGTGCAAACAAGGGCTTTGCAGATGCGCTCCTTTATGTCGATTCTTACATATCTAAAGTACTGTCGGCACGTATTGTTGAAATTAGAGATGGAATGAAAAATTTAAATTATATTAATTTTTGAATTTAGCTAAAGTAGACCTGAAGATATAAAAAATATTTAAAGTCTTTGAATAATAAGAAAAATTCGAACTATGCTTCTACGATTTTATATCTTGACAATTTTGAAATCTGTAGTGACTTACTGACTGAGATTATTAATAATTAATTTAGAACAGTGACTTTCTCTAGTTGCTAGGAAGAATCTACAGTCGACCCCATTCCTAAGATAAAGAACACAAATAAAGTTCAGGAATTTAGATCAGCAAATATGTTACCATTAGAAAGTAAAATTATAGAAAAGATTTTTTATAATCTAAAGCTATCCATAGCTAACACTGTAGTCGATAGCCTGAATAATATAATTTTATCCCTATGTCTGGTCAGTCTGGTTTTCGTAAGAATCACAGCTGGGAAGTTTTACTGAACAATAGAAAAATGAATAGAAACACCATAGCTGCAATTTTCCTAGATTAAAAAGGGCATTTGAAACTGTTGACCATACTTATGGAATTAGAGGTAAGGGGCTTAATTGGTTTATACCTCCTTGGCGGAAAACTAAAAACAGGAGTAAATGGAGTAACATCGACGACAATTGACGTTAACTTTGGGGTCCGTTAGGGCTCTTTACCTAGTACTAGAAGCTGTATTTATCATATGCATTAACGATATGGAAAAAGTTATAACTCACTCTAAGTTTGTGCTATTTGCAGATGATGCTTTATTGTATACGTCATTTGCATTGGCTGAAGAAAGTATCTTAAAAAATAATTAAGAACTAGGATAATGGCTTGAAATGTATGAATTAAATTGAATACAAGTAAATCGAAAGCAATTATTCTTAACGGTTACAGACAGTCTAATACAAATAAATAATGAGACAATTGAAATAGTTAATGAGATAAAATACTTACGAATTGTAAGAGACAACAAATTAAGTTTTAATGCTCATAGAAAATAGCTAAAATATGTTTTTCGTTGCTAAGATTGAAAAAGTGTAGCAAAATTCTGTGCAATAAGAATTTATAATTCAATAGTAAAACAATAGCTCCATCCACAAAAAAGGCGATCCTACCTGTTGTAAAAACTATGAAGGTATATCCCTGCTAAATGTCGCCTACAAGATCCTATCCAGCGTACTGTGTGAACGTCTAAGGACGTTTTGCAGTTTTCAGTTTTCCCGGGAAAACTGATCCGGTTGTGTCGCACTACGCTAACAAATACGCGATGATTTGAAACCTGCACCGGATTTCAGCAAGGAGATGCGCTGTCTTGAGATTTCTCGCCTTTAGCAACCGGTGTTCCTTCGGTTTGTCAAAACACAACTGGCGCCAAAACTCGCCAAAACTATCGTGTACACATACTTATTTAATTTTTCATCGGCTAAGCTGGATTCGACTTCATCGCTCTTCGCAATCAATAAACACATTGTTAACAATGCACTCAATAATACATTTACCGATATCATTAATTTAGCCAATTATGCACTATATGATCACCAACGGCCACAAAAAAGTCTGTAGGACAGGTATTAGATGTAGTAAAAAGAAATCCATGCTATTTGCACGAAATTTAAAGCTGTATTTTCCATAGCAAAAGTTAGTTTTTGCGGTTGATTGGATGTATAAACATACAAAGTGCTCATAATTTGTATGTTTATTTGAGATGCCTATGCAAGTCCTCCACGTTCAGCAAAAGTAGTTTATGAACAAACTTCTTTCAGCACACCAATCCATAACCCAAAATAAAATTTCTTTAGACAGAATATTGCGAAATATTAGCAAGGTTCATGGATATCACCCAATTTCATTGATCCTTTGCTTGAAGTCCGAGAGAAAATACCAAGTAGCTTTCAAGATAGGTTGTGCGAATGCATTATTACACCTCGACTTTTATACATCCATATCTTTATATACTTGCAACGATGTCTCACGACTTCAAAAAAGCATTGATCTAACAATGTGGTCTGTCTACTCTATTCCTAAGTTATAATTTCGAGCATTTTTACCAATGGCGCATGACTAAACATTTTAGCATTTAATTTTAACCTATATATATTTGAACTTTCGATTGTAGAAGCATTCAAAAAAACAGGGTGAACAGCGCAACGTACAATCCAAGAAACAGAGATAAAAAATACCTGGGATTATTTGGATCGTTGATTCGAAAAAGAAACTTTTTAGGCAGTGTCGTTGTAGTTAATTTTTTTTTAAAGTTGAAAATTAATCATACTAATTTACTTACTATTACGACTAGATGGCGCAGTTGGTTAAGTGCCTGCCCTAGGTTAGTGGAGTCTTGGGTTTGAATCCCAGTGAAAGCAAAGTCAATACGCTTTTATGTGGGTTTCAAATCTGACCCAGTTACCATTTTCAGTTGGGATTAAATTAACGACACTCTCACTAGAGTGGTCGACCAGTGGAAGTAATGTGACTGTGGGTTCACAATGGACCAACACGGTCTAAGTGTGCTCCTTCCCTATCCTATCTACCCTAAGTACAAATTTTAAGTGGTTTGGCTTCGCTAGTTCAGTGTTACCCATTTGCATGACTTAAAAATAGTATCGAACGTATTTTTCGTTAACTTTTAAATGTACCCATATTCAAGTAAACCCATTTTATGAGTCTTTGAATTTGATCTCACATATGTATGTATCATACATGGTGTATACTTTCGTTGGCTGCTCACAGCATAAATATTTAATATCTTATTCAAAAAAATTACTATTATTGTGACTATGATGACTTTTTTTTAATACATTATGAATGATAACATTTAGGTATACGGAAATTTTTTTTTGAATATGTACGAAGATTTGTTTAAAGCGATTCAAATGATTGTGTGTATTTAAAACAGTGGAAATAAATACGTATTGAAAAATGATAAGACAACTTTTCCTTAAAACATATCGAGATTATTCTCATAACTGAATTGCAAATTAATATTTTTAAGAGAAACTTGACAGTTAAATTCTATATCAATGTTCAAACACATAATACATAACGTAAAAAATATGCATGTAATTAATTATTTTATGAACGACGGATCATTTTAAAGTAGATGTATATTAAAATGGTATTAATCCGTACTCTCAAATAAAAATGTATAATCCAACAAATACAAAATAGTTTTTGTTGGTTGATGAATTTTAAAAGTATGTGTTGAAATATACATATGCTTTATGCCTTGATTTGTTATACTATAAAATAAAAAAAAATAAGAGTAAAATAAAAACGAAAAAGCTCTTACAATACAAATACCCAAAAATTTAGGTCAAGCATATTTCTAACGAACACACACTTTGGAAAAACTATACGTGAATATGGTGAAAAGCTGGCTTTCAAGCAGATGCACTTACACAATCATGATGACACTTCCAATAAATATGTATTTAGTAAAGCGAACCTAAAGCTTTTGGGTCAATTTGTTATGACTTTACCATCTTCATGTTTGTACACTAAAACAAATCAAGTATTGGACAGCTTATGAGGCAACTATTTTTGAAGCATGGAGTAGGTCAAGGACAGAATAAATGGAACAACACTTTCATATTAAATTAGCGATTTCAATTATACTTTTAAAAAACTGTCTGCGCTAAAAAAATATGAGAATGGAGAAGTATTTGATATGATTTCAGATAATACATTTATATCAAACATTTCAATAGACATTACGCATTCTATTTTTTATCTCTAAACACATCTATCTATACAGAAAATATATTGGGACACTGATCATATGTATGAACGTATCTGCAACTGGGTATTATATACATTCATGCATATATATTGATACACACAACTTTGAATCATTTGGATACTACTGTTCAACAATACACACACAATTGAGAAAATTATGAAAACATCATCGAAAGCATTCGTATAATATTATACAATCGCACGACTACACAGTTACCCATTATACAACGAAAAAGCTTTGCCATTGCACATATTACACATAAAGAGAAACTAGGTCATGAATGTAAGAGACGGAGTTATTATAGGCAAGAGGAGTTAAATGAGATAAAAGTTTTATTAAATATGAAATTCGAAAGATATAAAATATGGGATTTTATGAATTAAATGTGATAAATGACAAATGATTCAATAATGCAGTTTTGTGACCTAGTTTAAATGTATAGTGACGATATCAGCAGTAAAAGTAAATATATATGTGAAAACGTCAACCTACTAACAAACATTTTCTTATAACCAAAGCAAATCAGATACACTAATTCATTGAAGGTTGGGGTAGGTCAGGGTAGATTATTGAAAGCTAAGTATTGTTCTGTCTATAAAACATTTTCATAGTTCAAATGAACTAATTTTGTGTCTCAGGAAACAACAGCAATCCAGAACAAAATTGTTAAGAATTTCATTTTCGTGTTTGTGGTTGTCGGGATTTAGTAATAGATGTACGATGAGTAAATGAGATATAAATATAATAAACGTAGTTTACACTTACCTTCTAATTTCATCCCAACTTCCAAACATTTTTGAAAACGACAATAAGGACATCTTTTCCGTTGTGTTTTGTCAATATGACAAGATCTCTCGGCAACGCAGGTATAGACTTTTTTGTTTTGAACGGTTCTTTTAAAAAAGCCTTTACATGATTCGCACGTTAAGAGCCCATAATGATATCCACTAACTTTGTCTCCACATACGGGACACAATTCTTCGAAAAGGTGTTTAAAGTCGATACCATCGCCATGTACTATGGAACCTGTTGTACCTACTGGTGGTTGTATAAGTGATATATATCCACCGTTCGGATTCGCATTTATTACACTACCGACACCTCCACCACCATTACTGCTGCTATTGCCCGTACTATTCGGACCATTATTTCCGACAATACTTCCACTTCCTCCAACACTTTGTTGGGAATGCGAAGACGTATTGTCTTGATAACCTGTTGGAAATATATACTGTGAATCGAAATTGTATATGTACGAGTATGAAAAATTTGAATTGGCAATATTTTGATTTTGTTGGTAAATTAGATGTTGGTTCTGCAATTGTTGCTGTTGCTGCTGTTGTTGCTGCTGTTGGTGTTGATGATGGTGATGATGATGCGGATGCTGCTGATGGTGTTGCTGTTGCTGATTATTGGTCGGGTTGTTTAGGTGTAAATTGGAGTTCTCCGCATATGTAGAAAAATCACTTTTAAAACTATCATCGGTATTGTTCATTGCAGATGATTCGTTGCCGTTATTATTGTTTGCTACACTTGTGCCCGTATTTCCAGAATTGTTTGCAACATTCGTTTGTGATGTCCCTCCTATTGCAGGACTAGGAGGTGGTTGTTCTATGCTACTCATTGAAAACGGTGGTATATTAAGCGACGAAATAAACGACGCTGCAGACTGTTGTTGCTCCATTTCTAATAACATTTTTTTTTTCAAACCATTAAAGGAAATAGTAAGCTGGTCACTAGGTTTTTAACTTAATATCAGACGTATTTAAACACAATTTGGGATAACAATTTCTTTTAAGTATTTACAATGATTTGATCACGGACGGAGGGTTTATTGTAATGTAATTTTTTTCTGATCTAAAAGTAATAAATATCATATCAAAGTAAGATATAAAACAAGCCGAGCAAATTTTTTCGATTTTGCACATAAAAACACCACTTTTCAAGGTTTATACTGTATTTTTTAATCGAGCTAAATATCGTCATATTCAAAGTTATTATTTTTTTATTTTAATTTTCTATGTATCTGCTAGGATAGCAGTATCATATTCAATTTGTTTGTTTTAATTGATTTCAGTAATTTTCATTGAAATAAGCACTAAAGATAATATTAATCACAGTATTCCATACAATAATCATAATCCTTGGGCTGATATTGTATTTGCTAAAATGTGTTTATTCGTAATTACGTTAAGAATATTCTTAAAGACGTTTTAAACAACTTCAATATATATTTTTTGTATCCAATTCTAATCCAAAAACACGAATAGGACAACACAATCAACGTCCGTCAATATTTCAAGAATACAATCAATTTTTTGTTTTTGTGATAAAACGCGTCTACTAACCGCCACGGACCACGACTGACTAAACTTAAGTAAATGGTAGGATTCCCGCAACACTCTTATTGAGCGTAACTACTCCGCATTCATTACGTATTCTCGAAAAACTCGACTAAATCAATCTAACCATATCATATAATACCTCGCAGTCACACCGTCATCAGTGTTGTTCTCACTGAAAACCACGAACGTGTTTTTTACGTGAACAAAATACAAGCTTTTCAGATGAAATGAAAAACAAAACGAAAGATATTCAAGGGAGAGCTTACGACTCTTATTTGTGTGCTGTGTGCTGTGTAATGTATACTTAACTTTGTATTTGTGACTGAGTTATGTATGGGTTATATTTTAAAGAAAGCGAAAGTGAAACTTGCTGCCAAATGAAAAAGTTTTGTTTTTCTCTATACATAAAGCTTTATTGTTATCAATTTTTATCTTTATGAACTTGATTGACGAAAAATAGTTTTATTTCAAAAAATTATAAAATCACTCTGACCCAAATATTGACATCTATATACTATATGTATCAAAATGTTTAAAAATGCAGGAACACAATAAAAAGCTTTTGCTTTTAATACGAATGAACGGATTGTAAGTCACCTAGGAAAACAATCAAATTGGGAAAAGCTTAAAACCGAAACCTGTGGATTAAAACAAATTTCCTGCTTCCGAAATATATTTTCAGAAACTTACATAGAAAACGTATAGGTATATGCACAAAAAGACGAAACTTACATAAAAAGAAAAACTCAATATACCTATTGTGGGTATGTTTGATCAGGAAAATTTAAAATAAAATTTCGTAGTAAGAAACCTACTGATAACAATAACTAATATGAAATTCGTTAATGTTGATAATAAATAATGAAAAGACAATGTCGGGGATATGCATATGTATGTATGTACGGTGGGTCACAGTCCCCCTCATTCTCTTAGATATGCCACACGCAAATATGTTTCACTTGTATCGTCTTTGTGACTTGTCACCCTTACGATGATCACATTTCATAGTATGTGACTAAGGATCTACACAGGATCGCCGTGAGGGTGACAAAAGTCACATAAGGTGACTATGAGCATACAAAATTTGTCAAAGTGACACTTATTTTTGGGTGACACGACTAAGAGAAGTACAGTACAAACCCGATTTATGCATTTAATAGAAATTGAAGGGGTGGCACTAACTGGGTCGCATTTTTCAATAGAAATAATAGTCAAAACGGCTATGTTTATACATAGAAAATGGCAAATTTTTAAACAAAAGGAAATCATTATTGTTGGAAGGTTTTTACAAAATCAGAAAACCATAAGTTAGAATTGATACGTACAAAAGCAAGAGTTTTTTTCTAAAGAAATTAGATATTTTAGTGTTGGTTGCGTAAATCGAGCTTGTATTGTACATTTTTTAAATTTCACATCGATGTAAATCTTTGTTGAAAGTAATATTAAGAAAATGTTGACTTTAAATGCACTTTGGATTAACATATATTTCAAGGTTTTTTGATATGATATGATTTATGTTAAAAATACATTTTTTAATTAGTTTACATTTCCATCCATGCTTTGTCGATTATGAACTTAAAATCTGGCTTGACGAAAATCGCTATGTTTTATACTACAAGCAGACAATCGCATTCTCAAAAAAACTGAAAGAGAGAGACAATAATCACAGATAAAACTGGATCAATTTTTGTAATTAACTGGTAGGTAGATATATCCTAGCAGAGAGAATCCCACATTACATTACTGCATCCCATACACAGTCCTTTCTATACATATTATAAAAATACAATTCTAATTTAATTCGTGCGATATTCTTCATTTTAAAATTAAAAGCGGTTTGGAATTTTAATGATGTACTGATTTAAAGATGTGAGCCACCATACAAGTGAACATATGTGTACGTACGTAAAATAAACCCAAATGAAAACGGAATAAGATACCGAAGTTTAGAGGTCCAAAATATTGGTACCTACAGTCGCCCAAATAAATATACATACGCCCTGATTTTTTTTTTGTATATCTAGCCATGTTTATTTTATGAAATTTCAGGTTATTTGTAAAAATATGGGGTATGCATATTTATTTCGGCCACTGTATGTATGTATGTATATGTACATATATGTATAGATCTAGGGTACTTTTAAACTAAAGTTTATTATGTCAATTTGTTTAAAATAGTTACATATGTAATTTGTACATTTAAAAATAGATTATATTCATAAATATTTAATATGTAAAAAGGTTCCTACATATGTGAGAATTGTCGTAGAGTTTTGAAATTGTGAACCATTCCTAACCTATCCCATAAAAATCAAACAGAAAAACGCTTTAAAATGCTACCTCGCATATTACAGCATTTTTTCCTAGGTACACATTCGCCGAGCTTTTTGATCCACATGACTTTATTTTACTTTTGCTTTCAATATGAAATAACTCACACACACAACAGATTTCGCATGAATGTATTTTACTCATTCTCTCCATAAGCACATTACTTTTGCTTTTACCTTTATTTTACGAGTGTGGATGGACGGGCTCGCCGGCGCGCTTCGTATGAATAATGTAATAAGTGAAAGTGTATCGGTGACCCACTTTCACGATTGAGGTCTATGTTAGAAAAGTGTGTTTCACCCCCTCTGTTCATTTTTTCCACTCATTGTTGTTATTTGTTTTCTCTCTTTTTATTGTAGTTTCTCAACAGAAGAGGAAAGCTTTTACTCTATTATAGATACATCCATATAGATGTATTATAGATAAAAAGCAACACTCAACAATATGTGAATGTGTTTGTAGGATGAGAGTGTAATCTGTGGCAAACGTAACGTTAAGGCCTTGACATATATTAAATTTATGAGTGAATATCTTCACGTATAGGAAAGCTAAGTAAAGCATTACTCACGATGTAAGATTGATTTAACATTGTTTTGTTTGTGTATGCATAAGTATACATATATATTGCGCCTCTGTTTAGTTCAAGTTTCTGTTAGAAGCCGGCGTGGTTCATATGCTGACCTACTAACCTACTTTACATAAATGTGAAGCTTTATAATTTTGTGTTATACAATATCAACTTATTTTTTTGTACCTTGCAAAATTGCCTTGAATATTAAAATTGGTCTTTATAATGAGACAAAAAGGCCTAACAATGTTTTTCGATCTAAATATAGCGCATTTGTTGCGTTTATGGGTATTTACCTACATATTTACAATAGAGAATATTTAAGTTTACACCATATTTAAAAAAATCCAGTGTGCTCCTATGAAATTTTCGGCACTTTCGACACTCAAGATGTTTTATACAAACGTTTACATATATTAATTATCATATGGTGACCTCCCTATATGCTTATAGTATACATTCAATATGAACCAAACTGGTCAAAAGATAAAGTGAGAAAGAAAATTGGCCAAGTGCAGTAGGCCATGCAATTACTAAAGTAGGTCACCCTACCACTGCCGCAATGGTTGCTTTAAAGCTTTTAACAAATTACATCATAATACGTATGTACTTGATAGTGATCGCGAGTGCTTAGGTGAGTGCGTAGGTATAAGACGCAGTTTTAAACGTGTGTGTGTAGTATAGGCAGTGGTACGGATTATGTAAAACTATAGTTTTAACGTTCGTTTATAATATTTCGAAATTTTTATTCCAATGGAATAATAACTTAAATTAATATTTTATCCCTTACGCTGAATATTGAATATTTTTTGAATTGATGTATTTATATATAATATGTATAGGTACGTACATATATAGAAATGCATACATGTGTTTATATCAATATACAAAATTATAACTCACCAAAATTAACGCAAAGAAAACTTGTGTCTACATATGTGCTAAATAAATCCCTATTATTGTATTTTATTTTACTTTAAAATGTTTGGGTCTATGCAAGCAGTTGTTGCTTCGACTTTTATATACAGCCGAATCTCGACAGCATGAACGGTTCTATAAGATGAACAACTCGGAAAGATGACTTAGACGAATTTCTAAGACAACTTTCTTCTGGGCGACAGCCTACCATGAAATTTTTTAAGAGACGTTTAAGAAGTCTATTTTATACCTGTTATAAACAATTCTTGTTTTTTGTCTGTTTGTTCATATTTTTAAATAAAATAAAATGTTTCTTGTAAAAGGTGAACGGAGCATCAATATTTATATATATATATCTGTTCATCTTTCTAAAACTCTACTGTACCTACATACATATGCATAGCTATAGATATAATCGTAGCAAATGTACACACTTATGTATGTATGGACGTAATGAATAAAATTAAATGTAAATTTCTTACTTGTTCATACTAAAAGTTTAGTGTTAATCAAAAAATTGCACAAATATTTAAAAAAAATGTTCGCAATCGTGTTTCTAGCAGGTACATATATTATTTGTGTGTTATTTAGTTGTATTTATTAAAAATTACCCTATATAAATAATATATACGGCTTTATATACATAAGTAGGTATATAAAAGATTTTATTGCCTATAGTTTCGACATTTCAGGGCATGAGGCCATGCATTTGAAAACATCTATGCATATTATTTCTTAACAAATATTAATCTTAAAAAACGCATAAGAGCCGCATAAACCAAGACCTTCCCCAATCTAATATAAAATGTTCGCATCTGAAGATGTATTCTATTGAGGCACTGCAATTTACGCCTTACTCAACAGCAGCTTTCTTGTGTGTGTGTTGTTTCTTTCCAAAGTTCATACATCCGCAAAAAGTTATTTAATTACAGTGTTTGTTGCTGTAACCACTCCCACAATGGTATCAGACTTAAAACCGTTTTGTTGTATTGACACATGAAAATGTTATACGTCTGTGTGTGTAAAAGCTCTTATTCCTCTTACGCCAAAGCAGAAAAATGGAAAACAAAACATATAAATAAAAGTACACTGAGTTATTAGCTTGTTTTACTTGTTTCAACTTCACGTTCGGGTGTTATGAAAGTGCATTGTAATACATAGAAAAAATACTAATACACATTTGGCTGTTTATAGAAACTCAATGCATATTATAGACAGACACGCTTTATAAAACTAATTGTAACTAGGTCAGGGTGCATACTCATCATCTCTGCGTATGCTGGTGGGGTAATGCGTTGTCAGCAACACATGAAAACGAACGATGGCAAAATTTCTGTTTACAAAATAGGTATATAATGGAAGTAGTACAGGGTTATTGAGCGACCTATTAGCATACTTTTAACAATGACGGTTTTTATTGAGTTAAGGTTAACGTATGCATAATACACAAAATACACAATATAATGACGAAATAATAATACATTTTTATTGTAAAATTAAAAAAGAACTTATATTTATAAAATTGCGGCGGGGGTCTATCTTTAAATAGTTTAGAAAATATTCGTTACATGCATTCCTAATATATTGTAGTTTTATAAACCACAAGACTTACTTAGGATCAATATGTCAAATGAAAAATATGGTACTATCACTCAATTTGCGAATTGTATCATAGTCAATTTGTGTACCTTTCATTCGGCTTATACTATATGGATCATTTAACAATGATGATTCTTAATAAACAATTTTTTATGTTTATTACACACAGTGCTCTGTACGAAATGATTTCCATTGCGTAATTAATGATGTATGTACAAACTTTGCACAATGCGCTCGCAATATGTATTCTGAAATGTTTCCTTAATACATATGTACATATGTATTAAGTTAATGTTCAATTATTTATGTATAAGCATATTTGTATCGTTTCAAAATATGGCCAATTCATTAAAGTGTACATATTATTTAAATATGTGCTAATACTACTTACCGTTTCCTTCTACTTCACTTGCTTCCAAATCAATCATATCACCTGAGGATGTTGAGTCCGATTCCATGCTTGTGTTTAAATTTTTATTTTCCAATTGAAAGTTTTTAGACTCATTTGTTGATCGTTCGTTCCCCATATTTTCTAATTCCACGTTACGTATAGGTAGTTCAAAATTAGCTTGTGTGTCATTTATATTTCTGCAGTTATTACTAGAGCCTAATGGCTTTTCTCGGGTACAGTTTAAAAATATGGAGCTATTATTGCTGCCCTGATCTTTGTTAAAATTATGAACATTATTTTCATTCAGATTATCTGCACTCAAATTCTGGATTGTGTCATAGCCAAGTTGTGTACTTGAAAATCTAGTCTGATGATCATTTTCGAATCTGGATTCGGGTCGAAACATTAACCCATTGAAAGTAGATTCTTCGGTCATATTCGTGGAAGTTGTAACAGTTGACTGAAGGTAGGTGCTCGTATCGTGAAAAGAGGTATTATCTGCTGCTTGTTCCACATTGTTGGACAAATTTTTAAAATTGCTTTGTGTCGTAGTTAGACATGGGCCGCTGTATTTTGTCAAACATCCGGTTGAACATAATGAAGAACAAGTGTGGTTCATTGAAGTTTCTCTTCTTCTCTCAATTTTTTCTATTGTATCTCTTTTTAAAATGTCCTCATTTTTATTAGAAATGTTGTGAACATAACTTTGTGAAACAGAATTAGTGCCAGACAGAATCGGCTCTTTTTGATGATTATCAAAAGCCTGAATAACAACGGAAAACTCTTCCATTTTCGGTTATATCATTTCTCGCACATCCATATCCTCCATTAAAACTTGTTATCTAAAAACAAACAATAACATTTTTGATTAAAATTAAACCTACATACATATATGCAATCATTTGAATTTATTTTTATATTAATATAAGGTTTATCAAGGATAATGTATTAATACATGTCATATTGTGAAATATAATATTAGATGACAGGGACAGTTTAGAGACATGGTTCCTAAATGTCTTAATATGCAATTTACTGTTTCAAAATCTTTAAAATGGATGAAGGTTTGAAGTTGAGATTCATGGTAATAGGTGGTCACTGTATACATTCATATTGTTTGTAGAATTAAGGAAATATCAATTCGATTTCTAGACTGTAGTTTGATATGATAATAATGAGCTAAAAATTGTACTCGTATTTTCTTTAAAACGCAGTTGTTTATACCATCATGAATTGCTGTATCTTCATAAAATTTTAAATATATTTTCATTTTGTAAAGTAGATTTGAGTTCGGGTACTAGCATAAAGCACGGTTACCTTGGGTTTTGTATGTCATAATTATAAACAATAACCTTTTTTTTATAGAGATTTGATTAATTTTTGTGGAAATAATTACATATGATACTTTGATATTTAGTAGCCCCTATTTTCAATCACAGCTAGCAATCTCCGAGACCTATACCTCATGAAGATACTGCAATTCCTTATGGTGAAATCAAATTTTTTATTAGAAAAGTAGGAATCAACGTTTTGGTGTTTCGAATTACGTGCACGTGACTGTATCTATATACATATATAAGCATATATCCTACTTTGAAATCTTAAAAATTAATAGAATTCGAAGTTTTCAGGAAAAGATGTGATACATATATGTCTGTACAACAAACATATATGTATATAACAACCAGTTGGGCACGAAATTATCTTTTCGTTGGCGCAGAGGCCGTGGGTAACGAAAGTGAAATGGTAAGCAAGCACACGTATGAATCTTAAACGTAAATAACGTTCAGTTTACAAGCAGAAACTCTAAAGGCACACATATATGCAAGAATATGTACCAACATAAGATACACATACACATAGATACGTGTTTAGCCACTATCGAGCACAAAATTACTTTTCGTGATACACAAGCGTGAGCTTTATAATAAGGCACAGACTTCAGGAAATAATAGATGAATTCTTTTATTTATTTTTGTTTCCTTTAATTACCTCACTTCGAGAATTTTCTTAAAAATAAACATCGAAAATCGCGTACCAATCAAATATGAACAATTTCCCCCAGTTGGTCCTTAATAACAAAGTCAAAATGTTCACGATATTAAAAACCGACAACATAAGTATTTATTTAACGGGAAGATTATTGTGAAATTGGTTATATTGTATTCCACTTGGAATGCTTAGTATTTTATTCTTTAATTGGGCAATAAAACTGTTGCACAAATTAGAGCTTTTTTATAAAGAAAAGTATAATTAAGAGCACAATGTGACACAATAAGGTAACGAAAGAAGTCGAATGAAGTAACTTTTCAATCTGTATTTTAATTGGATAACACATATTGCACTATTCATATCAAATATTGCAAAACATCAAGTAAATTGTTTATTATTTTTTTCTTTAAGTGTTATTTATTTTATTACTATTCTTTATGAAATGTAGGTTTGTAGGCCAAATGCACTCATACTATAAAACGAACTAACCAGAATAGAATAATGGGATTCTTCCCATACAATGTTCTTGGCAATCAAGTTCATTTGATGAACAAGGACGGCACTTATTGCAAAAAAAAAACGTTCACGTTACGCTTGAACTTACGTCTCGTAAAATAAAGCTATATTTGCTGAAAGTCGTGAAAAAAGCTTCATAGGGGTTTGTTCAATGAGTGTGGTGTGTCATAAAGAGTTTCATGGAAAAAGCTCATTAATTTACATTTATTATACCATATTATTTAGTTTTAATCTTTTACTAATACATTCGAGAACATTTTAATATGGTTAAGTACACAATGGAGAAATTTATAATTATTTTTATAACATCTTCATTAATTCCCAAGTAAATTACAAAATTAATAATTGAAGATCAGTCGTCGACTAACGCTTGAGCAGGCCACATTGACTTAAAGCCCAAAGCCATAGAATCCGTTACATGCGTTGCGTTTGTAATCCACAAAATCGTAGATGCCGGATTCCAAGGAGGTGCTCAATGACGTATGTTGCGTGCGCAATCCACTCTTGTATAAATCTCAGAAATTCGAAAATTTAAAGTTCCTCAATAATTACGAATTATTTAAAAACAATAATTTTCATAAAATATCGTATAAACTATCACATAAGGAGAACCCAAATGAATGGATATTTCTGGAAATAATAATAAAGATTTCGTTTATCAAACATGTCCAATGAAGTTGAAAAGGAAAATATCGCCAGATTAGCCAACGCTAACTGGAGGACAAACGACTCTATTGATGAAACTTGCTCTTACATACAAGACAACAGTTCGGGAAATACCAACGGACACGTTGCTGAGCCAAATGGAAGCAACACCTCTCGCCCTTGTTGCCCGCCTTTCTTTGCTAAGGGGGCTTTATCCAAGTCGCTATATAATTTCGTAAGCTCTTCCAAATATAGTATTAAGGATATTAAATTTATTTTAAGTGGTTATTATAGATTTAAGTTTTTCGTTAGGAACATATAATTACATACCCTATAGGTAAATCACTTTAGATCTAATTCAATAGTAGCATTTCATTTATGCCAAAAGGTATGAAGAAAATAACTGAAACTGTTGGATCCCACTTTGAGTGTGTCGGTGAAGAAGTTTGAAACGGTTTAGTCTAGGACTAACGGAAGCGGTTAGAGGTAGTAATCTTCCCTCTGCCCCTTCCTCCAATAAAGAAAGAAACGTTTTCAAGGAATTCCTACAGGAACTCTTTGGGGTCGGCTTTACCACACTTTATGCTAAGGTTAATTCTTTCTGGGACGAATATATCACATTTAATACTATAGATAAACCAGAAGCAATGCTTGCTTTCTTGGCCTCACTCCGGCTATGAATGTAAAAGTCATTTTTGCCAATACAAATGGTTTTTCTCCAGACAAATTGATGTAGATTCTAATTATCAAGACACTAACTCTACAGCTGTGCTGCTTCATGAGACTCTCCTCAAGAAGCATCACAATAACGACAACGTTAATGATAAGGACAGAATCAATATAAATTATGCTAGCAGAGGTACAAAAAATATTTATCAATTGTCAAAAAAATTTTATTTGAATTTAAGTTTTTTTCATTCTATATCTCCTTTATATATATAACTGTAACACACAAAATAATCTGATCATTCTAGATCTAAGTAGTATCAACAAATTATATTGTTCAATTAAATATAACTTTAAGCTGATCCTCACCTATGAATTCTATTATTTAATTATTTTTTTCCCTCTTCTTTTTCCCTTTTTTTAATTCATTTTGATTTGCTCAAATTTTATATCTAACTTATCCTAGACAAAATGTTTAATTCTAGCTTAACTCTAACAATTCATTTGAGCTTATAACTAACTTACTGACCCTAGGCGGGTACTCTGATCTAGTCTACAACTCTAATTGCCTTTCGGCCTATACTATCGTACTTTTTTGTTCTGTCCGTATTAAATTATTTTTTCTTTATTGCCAAGAAATCTTGGAAACTTGGCTCTTCTAAAATATTTTCTTCTTTGATATTTTTTTCCCTTACTGACTATGCAAAATAAAAAAAAATAAACAATTTTAGTTTCTTTAAATGTAAATATTGTCAAAACAAACATAACTTTAAGCTATCACTCTCATGATGAGAGTAATCCAGATCAAGACTTCTGTTTGGTGTCTCTTTCTTTGCTTTGATATTTACCCCTTTTTTTCTTTTTCTTTCTTCTTTATTTTTTTTTTGTAGGTGAAGTTCCTAGTAATCGTTGTTTTAGTTGAGTGTACACATTTATATCATTAGTATCAGAGTTTTATCTCTCACAGACAATTTATTTGGTCATTTGTCATTATAAAATCAAATTTGTAACAATTATTGATTAGTCTGGCCAATTCTAAGCCGACAAATTCCATGTATTCTTCTTAAGTTATTTCATCGTGTACTTGAATTCTAGTTCTGAGTATTATTGTTAAGTGAAAAAGAAATCTCAATAAATCAACTTCTACTTCTACTAGGCCTTATGCCTGAAACACAATAGTGCGTTTGCGCTTTCAACGCATACAATTGAATGGACAAAATACAGCGTGGACCTGCGTTAGTGAAAATTGAGAGGGATGAGAGGATCGTAATAAAACGAAAAACGTAGTACATAGCACAATTGAATGACCAAGCACAAAATACAGCGTGGACTTGCGTTAGTGAAAATTGAGAGGGATGAGAGGATCGTAATAAAACGTAAAAACGTAGTCCATCGCACATGTTGATATTTTTTGAGGGGTGCGCTGTGAGAGATTTTCTCACAGATTGAGAGTTTTCTTTCAAATTGAGAGTATTTCGGGTCAGATGTCATTTGAGAAATGAAAACAGCTGATCAAAAATAATTTAACGACAAAAGTCATTTTAAATCAGTGTATGCAGAAAGGCGGCAATATAATTCATCTAGTAGATGAGAGAGAGAGCAGCTGATAAATTGAGTATTTATTTCAACGCAGTGCGTCATCGCACTCTCTCCGTAACAAGTTTGGGCTTTTATACTCGTATGAAACTGTAATCTCTCTCCCAATTTCTTCTTAAATTACAACTATATTTTTTTCTTCTTTCTTGAAATTTTTAATTGACGACCTTTGCGGAATTTGTACAGTGATCTCACCTGAGCCTAGAGCAAGAGGGTATACAATTATAAATCAATGTGTAATGGAATTCAACTCGCTTCCGCGAATTTTGAGGGGAAAAAAACTCGCGATTAATTTCGATCTACTCGAAAAATCCTGCTATCCCGCTAACATGTGTTAAGCAAACCCCCTTCAAAATCTCAACACGCCTACTTCAAGGGCAGTTCCACAGAAACGGCACTGCACGAGGTGGTACGTACCGTGGAGAGACTATCCACTGCAAATAATGCACTCATGCTACCGTCCTAGACATCCTGACCAACACCACCAACTCTCGGGTTGAGAATAGAGGATTTCGTCCGCCAGTAGATTGTGGCCATGCTAGGAACCAGAAGGTGCAGGGAAATATCTTCACACGAGCAATAATTTCACACAATCTTCTGAAAGATCGCCCTTCAGCAAACGAAAACAAGACAAAAAAAATGTTTGCCCCTTTCTTATCTTCTCATACCTAATCTGTCGATGCATGTACACACAAACACAGACAACACTATGGATGTGGGCACACACTTCCCGAAAAGCAGACACAATATTTTACTATCCTGCTTCGGAAGGGATTTTCGACCAAATCCAAAAAAAAAATAATTTTGCTGAAATTATGAATATTAAACTTCTGAACGGATTGGCCGATTTAAATACAATTTTAGAGCTAGACTAATCACATAATGTGTTACAACATTGCCTAATTTTATTCTTGGTTCATGAAGTTTGATTACAATTCGCACAGCAAGTGCACACCGCACGCAGATAGACGGAATTTCCCTTTGTAAGTTTGTCAAATGTGGGTAGCCGTGGTGTAGTGGGAAAGTGCGTCGACTCCTACGCAGAGGGTGCCAGGTTCGATACCCGCATTTACCAACTCCACCTCTTTCGTGTCACTGACAACGCTAACAGAGTGTTTCTGTCTAGAAAAAGCTTCTCAACTTATCCGTTCGGAGTCGGCATTAAACTGCTACTCGTGAAAGAACAATAGCACGCACGACACGATACCATATTATTATATCATTAAGTTTGCCAAATCGTACAAACATCTTTACAAATTCCGCACGTCACTTAACAATTTTTCAGCCTGCTTTTAACAAAAAGCAGTTGTTACAATTTCAAGTTATAATAACAATATATTGAGTCAACAATAATTTAAATATGTCTGAATTAGCACTCAAATTCATCATTAAATCAATGACGCTAGCCAAAATGGTTCAACCACGTCTAGTTTCCAATCAGGAATTATTTCTGACACTTGGCATTCCTATTCTGGCAAACCTCAGTGATGTGTCATAAGTGACAACCAGAAACGAACTAACTGTTATTATTCCACTCCATATGCAAATATGGCAGTTTTCACCTTCTAAAAAACACAATCATAAAGATAAGAGATCGACAGACAATCATCTCCCTGCAATAAATATAAAAAATGCTCTTCCTTCCCAAAAAACCCCGACCTCATAAAATGTCATGCGTTCTAAGCATCCGATAATTTTTCCGCACACCAGACTCACATCGAACATACGAATAAAGCAACACGAAAAAAAACGAAGAGTGATAAAAGAGAATACGGAAAATCCAAAAGCAAACTCCGAGCACACGAGACGCGGGCTAACAATAGTATGGAGAAATCGCCGACAAAAGTTTCTTGTGTGAAAGCGGCATAAAAAACACAACGACAAATCCGTTAAAGCTCAAAACAGCATTTGGGATAAGTGAAATCTGGTATTATAGAACACCCCGAACAAACGTTCCGAAATTAAATTTTATATGACGTGTACTATCTTGGTATTATATGGTCATTGATAATACCATTGTATATGAAACTAATAGTAATATCAGTTGGAGAAAATGTTAGTGCGCCATCTATGATCGCGCGGAACTACTACGTCATAGAGTACGGAAAAATATTACGCTCTTTGTTCTCAAATACATGCGAAAGCACTCGGAATGATAATACATTTTCACTCAACTTAAACAATCTCATAGCAATATCCTATGACTCCATTCCTTCCCTTGCCCACATGTTGTTGAATACGAAAACAAAGCTAGTTATTTCTTAGCAGAAATGAAATATTACAAGGATAGCCGACGAATTTGAGTGCCTTTTTGACAGACATTCATGAATTTTTGACAGTTATTCAAGAATCAACGTGAATGCCGTTCTCTGATTGGTCAATTAAGTTTGAGAAAACGATATAAAAAACAGTTGACAAACATTTTAAGGGGCAAGAGAGGTAGAAGTTATGCATCTCTGTAATACTTCATTTCTAGTTCAAACTAT
Organism: Eristalis intricaria; assembly: GCA_964034865.1. NCBI lineage: Eukaryota > Metazoa > Arthropoda > Insecta > Diptera > Syrphidae > Eristalis > Eristalis intricaria. Next base: position 23,974,247 of record OZ035875.1, on the reverse strand, counting down.
TCTTTAATACAAAACAAAATAATAATTGGAATTTGATCCATATTACTCTTCACTCTCATAATTGTTTACACATTACTGGTGTAAAAGGAATACGTATATGTAAAATCATCTACCAGACTATGTACCTGATGTCTGTACATCGCACTAGTAGCTGAACATTGCTTGTGTGTGTGTGCCATGTGTGAGTTGTGTTAGGTGGTGTCAGATGCACTGCGTTGGAAATGTGGACTTGAAATCTGATTACTTTTGTAATGTTGTCAGCTGTGTTGGGGGTGTGCAAGGTGGTGTCATGTTTGCTGCGTTGTCTGTTGTGAAGATGTATTTTACAGTTAACAATAGCCAATATTTGGGAATGTGGGCCTGAAGTTATAGCTGTCTGTTGTGACGAAGGGAGTAATAACAGAAAGGCTTACAAATCGCTGCGAGCAAGAAGTATTTTGTATTGTCAGAAAATGCGGTTTATGATGATTCTGGGCCTGAATCTTTGCTACACGAAGCAGACTGTGATGATCTTATATGCGACGATAGCGAAGAGTTCCACATTGAATATAGGAATACATATTTCGAACAGTATGCAATATACCGTCTCAATTGTGTGAAGATTTTGATGGCGAAGTCAATGGGTCAGAAATAATTCTATTCAAAGGTTGTTCAGAGAAGCTATAAGCAGCCGCACTTATACCTTTTATGCCGGGTCTGCAGATTTTAAGTTACATAAGAAATTAATTGTGAAAACTGCATTTTGTTTGTGATACGTAAAACAGACAAATTCAGAGAACAAGCTCTGCTAATAAAATTATGAGGCTATAGATAAAATATGCAAGACATTTTCTGAATTTGGAATGTTAACTGTTCCTTCTGTAGAATTCGAAGTTTATGTAAAAAATGTCCAAGCTCTTTTTGCTAGCCAATTTCTAGAAGTACGACAAAATTAACACTTCGTTACGGTTTTACTAGCACAAACATTAAATTAACATTTTTAAAGAAATTGAAATGTGACGATGATGAACACAGACAATCCATCTGTAAATTTATTTTAATTTGTTTAGTAAAATTTTCGATTAATAAAATCAATAAAAATTTCAATGGAGTTCGAAATTTAATCAACTGATACCAGGGGCCTATATCACAGATCATACATCACATACATTTCATGCAACACACAAAACTGTCATACATCATACACATCATACAATTTCCTGTTTCCCAGATTCCACTGGAAGTATTGTTTGATATCTTTGTTGTATGATGTGTATAATTTTGACGTTTAATTTTGAATGACAAATCACATTGAAAACTAAATAGTGTCGTGAAGGAAACCCAGACACCATACCAGAGATAACCTATAATAGAGATATCCAACTTCTACCTCCCTTGCCCCTTGATTTCATCTGACAGCGTTTTTTATACGCTTTTTGTCCCCTGTCTGTGAATACGTGTGAGCTCTTGAGAACAGCTGTGGAACAGCTGATACCCTTCCCCACCTTAGTATTGGGGTGAATTAGAGTTCCCATTTGAAAATTCGCTCGTTATTTGAATGTTTTTTCAAATTTCGGTGTTCAATTTTCAACACAGTATGGAGGGGTAAACGAACGAACAAAGCTTATGTTCATGAAGTCGATTCATTAAATTTTTGAGCAATTTACAATCTGAAATACTTGGACATAATTAATGAATGCACAACATAGTGTGAATTTGTTTATATGAATAAAAATTAATAATACATTCACACGTTGAGTTAACCAATAATAAAAATATTATTGAAGCGTGAATCACAAATAAGATGTTTTGACAACCATTTTTTAGCATTAGTCAAAGTTGCAATATATTGCCATTGTTCTTATCAAATTGTGTAATTGAATTGAATTCATGAGTTTTTCAGAATTCATGATTTAAGTGTATAAAGCGGGCTTCATTTTTTGAGTTAATTTGTCAGGTATGGTTTATGAATAGGCTATATATACACTTAAGAATTAATTTAAGGTAAAATAGTTCCAGTTAAATGGACATTGCAATACATTGTTATTCACAAAAGTCCATATAACAATGTAAGAAAATTCCCTTCAAAATACTAGTCAACTTTTGAACACCCTCCGAACAACATACCCATGCACGTTACATGGAAAGTACATGGATTCCCACCAAAATTATGAATCTGCCGCTTTTTCCCACAAAATTCACGAATCGGCCGCCATATTGTGGTGAATTGACCAGCGTTGTAAATGGATAAGTGAAATACAAGGGATTACCACTACATCTTCGTTGTGGGCTAGGGGTAAAAATGGCCGAAGTTGGATATCTCTATCATCCATTATCTCTGACCTAAACTCCACAGGGTGGATTTAGCTAACCCTGGGTCTACGAGGAGTGTATCAGTGCACAATTGCACTAATTGTACCAAATTGAGCAAAATCGGGTAACAACTTAAACCAACCAACCTACCAACTTTGGTCTTTTATGATTTGTACACTTCGAATGATTTTTGTGTATTTATAGAATTATTATATTACTTATTATACTTCGAATGATTTTTGTGTATAGTAGAATGGTTTTTCCAGCTGCTCTGATTGAGAATTTTGTGTATACACACATTGTTAAAATAATTGCATGGAAAGTTGTTACTTGTATGATTTGGTTGAACTATCGAGTCGATTGGAAATATGTTCAAATAGTTCTTGCATTAAATGAATGATTTTTTAACATATATGGGTTTTGGACATACGAGTCCAATGAAGGATTTTTTTTTCACTATCGCGTTCAGTCGAGTCCAAGAATGATTTTTTCACTCATATGGAAGGGGGTCGAAGGCAAGCCCTATGGGCGTAAATACTTTCAGATTATTTATTTTATTTATAATATTATTTAGATCAAATTCCAAGGCGGACCAGTTTTATAGCTGGTATTGCTTGCACAGTGTCGAGTATACATTCGATTTGAAAGCAGCAAAGATCTCATCATTTCCATCGTTCCCACAGGGTCATATCTGGATATCCATATACCATCCAAAAAGGAAGGTTAACCTTGAAACTTGTCAAACGAAGAGATTGACATGTATCTAATTCAATTGGACGAGACAATTAAACGAACCATGAACATTACTATACTCGTACACGCACAAACAACGAAAACTTGTAAAGCAATGCGACAATCGACGCACTCCAAAACGAAAAAGTAGACTCCGGTCAAGATTACAAACCTTGTACAGGCGGCTTACTGACAGACAAGACGAGGAAGTTAGGACACTGAAAGCGCTTATTAAGAACATTCACATAAAATTTGTCCAGAATTACAGACTTTCTGTTAATTCATACTGGATCGATAAGATGCCGTGTCTTTAGCTCCCCAAAGCGAGGGACAACAAACGAACGTACCAACTACAGCAGTTATTGATCTCTCGACGAAAACTTCTTTGTGGTTGAAGACCCGCAAGAGAAAGTGGAGGAGAACCACGACCTGGAGAACTGCGTACTGGTTAAAAAAAACGCCACAATTTCACTTTTTTTAAAATTCAGAAAGAGATCTAATGATTCGTTTTTGTACTGTGCTGTGTACAAAAACACACACAGTTTTTATTTTGTTTATATTGATCTACGAGAAATAGTATATCTATTATGTATTTGGACTGGTAGTGTTAAATAATTTACAAGAGGTGATCATATAAAAGTTTCTCAAGCTTGAAGTATGAACCGGCCCGCCAGGCCAGACAATATTGAGTCAGGAATCCCTTCAACTGCTGTTAGACTAACACTTCCCAGGCAGCGAAGAAAGGTCCTCAGAGGAGCAACAGACTTTCGAGAACAACCAATCAAGCACATCTATGGTAGTTGTATGTAAGTAAATGCTTAAATGGGCTATACACAGCTTTCTACCAGAGTATAAAGTAGCAGTGCTCAGCAATTATGCGTGGAAGATAAATGTCAAGGACTCTGACAGCTATAGGTTACTCTCGAAAAAACTGAATGCTCAAAAAATACAGTGGTACATGTATGAAAATAAAAACGACCGACCCATTCGTGTCAAAACTAGGGGACTTCATGCGTCTTGTCCAAAAGAAGATACTATCGAGGACTTGAAACTTAAAGGCCTAAAAATAGTAGATGCTGCTAATTAATTATCCAGAAGGAAACAACTGACAGATGAATCCGAAACTGTGAGACGTGTCGGATTACCCCTTTTCATGTTTAGCTTCGACAAATGTGAAAGCATAGACAAAATTTATAGGTTAAAAACAATTCTAGATGTGACTGCCAAATAGAAGCCTTGCGCAAAAACTCGAAGTCAATACCGCAATGCAAACGTTGTCAGGGATTCAACCACACTCAGAAGTATTGCCAGAAAGTTCCGCGATGTCGGCAGAATGTGACGAAAGCAAGGCTACCAGCTACTTGTACTAACTGTTAGGGAAAGCATCCGGCTAACTATCGAGGCTGCGAAGTAGTAAAAGAGCTTCAGAAAAGACGAGATCAAATCAAATCGAAACTTCGTCAACAACCAAAATCGGCAGCAAAGGACGTAGTTCTAAAAACCGTACCGAAACTAACAGTGACTCGATCGAAAACTGCTGAAGTAAAAGTGCAGACTCAACCTCCGTCCCCAATAACTCTAAAAAGTAAATCAGCTAATGTGAAATCATCGCACATAGGAGCAAAAACCTTCGCCCAAACAGTAGCATCTACAAATGGATAAAGCTGCGTAGAGCAATCAACTTCCATCTCAAATATATTTAATATCATTTTAGAGAAACTTGACGAACAAACTTATTTTCGACTTATTTTTGACGATCGAAAACTGCTGAAGTAAAAGTGCAGACTCAACCTCCGTCCCCAATAACTCAAAAAAGTAAATCAGCTAATGTGAAATCATCGCACATAGGAGCAAAAACCTTCGCCCAAACAGTAGCATCTACAAATGGATAAAGCTGCGTAGAGCAATCAACTTCCATCTCAAATATATTTAATTTCATTTTAGAGAAACTTGACGAACAAACTTATTTTCGACTGACGACTTGACGAACTAGAATTATATATTAGAGAAAAAGTTATCGATATTTGTCTGATCTCTGAGACACACTTGACGAAGCAATCCTGCGAAACCTAAAAGGGTACTGTGGATACCACGCCTGCCATACGTCCGAACGAGCAGAGGCGGTTCATCCCTGTTTATGCGACAATAAAGATCATTTAGTAGGAATAAGTATAGATTTTAGTAGGAATAAATACTTACACTTTTTTGGGGTCAAGATTAATCTCACAAAAAGGTAGAAATTTATATAGAGCTGGTTTCATACCAGCTAAACTGTGACTTTTACTCGACAGGAAAACAAACCTACTGGCTGTCGGATGTTACAAAAATACCTGACGTTGTTCATTTCTTTCTCTTAAAAGAAGAAAACTTTGATCTTAGTTCAGATCATTCTCCCATTGTACTATGTATAAATGATACCCTAGCAAAAAAGGACGTTCCACCTGCGTTAACTAATAAACGTTCGATTGGGCAAGCATTTATCACTTACAAGATAATAACAAACTCAGAGTGCCGATGAGAATCCCATACGATTTAGAAATATAACTCGATAAATTTATAGAAGTAATACAGTGCGCTGCGTGTGGAGCAATACACCTCTCGCTAGAAAAACGACGATAAAACATGTATTGCGATATCCACTGGAAATATGAGAATTAGTGAGAGAGAAACGTAAAGCTCGTAAGAAATGGCAGCAGACCAGAAGTCGTTTAAAAATAAAATCTTAATGCCTATTTAACAGGCTTGTCAGCGAAAAAAGATACCAACTACTCACACTGGAAAGCAGCCAACGGTTTAAGAAAACCACAACCACAAAACCAACACGAGTGGGCCAAATACGATAAAGAGAAAGCAAATATCTTTGCAAATCATTTGGAAGCTACGTTTAAATCACGCTTGCCCATCGCGTATAATGTATATAAACTTCCTGTATACTCCAACGGTTCAGACTCAAATAATGACAATTTTTCTATAAGAAATGCTACTTTGACAGAACTTAAGGAAGAATTGAAAAAACTCAAACCCAAGAAAGCTCCTAGTTATGATTTAATTACAGGAGAAGTTCTGAAAGAATTACATCAGAAAGCACTTCTTATGTTTCTCTACATTATTAACGCCGCCTTTAGATTAGAACATGTCCCTAGTCAGTGGGAAGTAGCGGAAATAATAATGACGAAACCGGGTAAGCCCCCAACAGACAAAAAATCTATCTATAGACCGATTTCACTTCTCCCGACAATCTCTAAAGTGTTCGAACGAACATTACTTAGACGTTTAAGCCCGGTTGTAGAAGAAAGACGACTTATTCCTAACCACCAGTTCGGTTTTAGAAGCAAGCATTCAACTATTGACCAAGTACATCGCATAACTGATGTTATAGAAAAATCGTTTGAACAAAAGCAAGTCTGCTCAGCTGTATTTCTCGATGTTACTCAAGCTTTTGACAAGGTTTGGCACGAAGGCTTGAAACACAAGCTTCAACAATTCCTCCCAAAAAAAAATTTCCACAATTTTATCGAACTATCGGATAGTGTGAAATATGGAAAAGAATACTCCCTATTTAAATCTATATAAGCTGGAGTACCACAAGGTAGTGTTCTTAGTCCCCTCCTTTACTTATTGTATAGCAACGATATAACGCAGGACGTAGGCACAGTGCTAGGCACATTCGCTGACGACACCGCCATTTTGGTAACTGCCAAAACGATCGAAGAATCAACTACAAAATTGCAATGTGCTTTAGACCGGATACACGAATGGACGAACACTCAGCAAATTGAGCTTAACGAATCTAAATACGTATAATAAAATACGTATAAAAACGTGAAGAACTTGCCCGTTTTTATAAATAATGTTCCAATACCCTTCGGCAATGAAGCGAAATACCTCAGAATGACTCTCGATGTAAAGCTTAAATGCAAGGAGCACGTCAAAAACAAACGTGAGGAGCTCCACTTAAGATACAAAGACATGTACTGGCTTATTGGAAAATTAAAACTATATGATTTAACTATATGAAAAAATAAAAGCAAGTGCTAAAACCCGTCTGGACGTATGTTATACAACTATGGGGTTGTGCCAAAGAAAGTAACAGAAACATACTACAAACTTTTCAAAATAAAGTATGGTATATACGAATTTGGAATTTCATCAGTCTAAGACGAAGTTACGAACTTTGCTCGTAAACATAAGCGCCGCCTGGAAGAGCACATAAACTGTGCTGTCCTTCCAATTATCGACGAAAGAAACTCTTTTCGCCGTCTTCAAAGGACTAAACCCCTTGACCTAAGACGGTGAATTCAACCCGCGCTTAACTGCGGTGTTACCAAGAACTCTCTCTTGCCAAAAGGGTCTAAACCAAGAAAGAAAAACTGCTGGATAAGTGTAAGACTTAGTTGTAGTGGAAATATAATAAATATAATAACAACGATGGAATTCAATACGTTAGACCATCAGACCTTATCGAACATCCATTCAAGCACCAACTCTTAGGTTTGTAAAGGAAATAGTAGGAATATATTCAGAGTAAAAAACTGAAGATTATGAAAAAGTTCACCATCTTATAACCGAAATGTACTCTCAAAATATGTATCTTAAATTCGTTCAAGTAAAAAATAGAGCTAGAGACTTAAACACAGAAAAAGAGGCAAGCAGACAAGTCTCCCTGTATCATATTAGAAAAAGCCAACATCCAGGTATAAGTGAAACGTATAACATACTTAAAAATAAAATGTATAATCCAAACCTCAGGAAAATTATAATTCAATAAATAAACAATAGTAATATTGGGCAAGAAGCAAAATACGAGCGTAAACCCATAACACCGATGTTTTCATTGACAGAAACTTCAACGAAGCACAGCGAGACTATTCATTATCATCACATTCTTTTGCTAAAAAATCAAGCAAAAGAAGAATTCTCAAGGTATATAATTACAGACAATGCATTTAACACTCGTCTTATAAAATATTTTGTAAGAGAAATACACTTCACAAAACCAAATACACACACTCTGATCTCTGACATAGAGCACCTCCATAGTACAATTACAGAAATAATGTTAAATTTGACGGACAAAGAATCAATAAACGTAAAAATTTTCAAAACCTTCCGAACATACAATAATAGGTACCAACCAAGCTGTACGACCTAACTAGGAGAATAGATTATATTGAAATAATGATGATGAGAAGATGAGAAATAATGATGATTTTGTGAAGTGTAACAATGTGTAGACGGATTTTTTCTTTTCGACCGACAAAAAACGAGTTTCCGGTAGTTATCTAACCAAATAATCTAAAAGTGTGCAAGCCTTAAATCGCTAAATATTGAACTGCATTTAAATTACCTTTTTCCATTAAATAAATTCTTCTTGCAAAAACATGAGTCCCCCGCATATACATTCACTCGAACATACATTCTCCCATAAATACATGCAATGAAAAAGAAATTCGATCAATAACTAAGACTCAACTCTCTCCAACTCAACTCCACATATTCCTCGCTCGATTCTATACCTCTTAAACATCTCAATAACAGTGTTTTGCTGACTATCAAAATATCGAATGAAAAACAGAGAATGTACATATATCATACGGTTTTAGTGAAAAACTCAGTAAAATCTGTAACAATTTTCTTCTTAAATTAAAGTTTGAGAAACGTTGGGACGAACGTCGGGGGATACTGTCTCTGATATTAAACATCGCCTTGATGCATTTGAAGCTAGCCTTGCTAGCTAATATCGACGAATATAAACAAAGAGGTCACTGCTCTCCAACGCCAAATTGAGAGCATTGAGCGGAAAAACACTGCCTCTGATGCTGTCATCTTCGGTATACCACAATTAACCAAAGCCAATTTCAAATTTCTTTTCCAACAATTTAGTTTGAGTATTGATGTAAGGCCGCCGGATTTCAAAGACATTTTCCGAACTAAGCCCAAGCATAAGCACATGCGTATCAACACTCTTTCGCCCATGGTGCTTAACAAGAGAGAAATCTTGTGCTTCAATCAGCTACCACTTTCGAAAAAATAAAAAATTAGAATAAGTAAGCACCCGCTGCGTAGGAGTCTACGTACGAACCCACTATGCCACAATGCAAACCGCCGATCCAAATAGTACGTTGCGTGTGCAATCCACTTTTGTTGTCATGTCCACGCATGTTGTCATGAATTATTACTAATTATTCAAAAAAAGATTGCAAAGAAAACAAAACACATTCATAAAGTAACCTGAAGACTGTTTGAATGAAGTGTTGGAAAATGAGAGTAAGAATAGAAGCGTTAGTGAATGACAGTTTTTGGCACTCTTTTAAATGCGATCTCTTTTCGTTGTTTGGTGGTTGGACCGCTTCTTGATGTTGACCCTCTGGTTGTCAACGTTGATGACAGTCGTGATTTGTGCGTTAAAGTTAAACGACATGGCATATCTTGCCAAGAAAAATAAGAGTACGGATTGCTGTTCAGATTGTGGTTGTGATGTTGGGGCAGATAGTGTGTAACACACAGAGAGCACGCGTATGAGTTTCCACGGAAACATCTTTTAACACCACAAAAAGTTGAAAGTTGACCAATTCCATCCGTCGTGATCAGAGACAGCAGAGTAGACTGACGTATTCCAATACACTACACCCACGATTTGTTTCATTGAATACCTACATTTGTTACGTGTGAATTTTACAGTGTTTTTTAGAATGTTATCACATTCATCACATATAGCGTCACTGAACTGACGTTAAATTGGCATCTCAACTAAATTTTGACACTTACGTAGCGTATTCGATCGTATCTACAACATTTGTGCCGAATTAATTACCTCAATAAGTAGCAGACGTAATAAATGTACATCATAATGAAGTGAGAGAAAGTTAGATCGTCATATATATACATACATATTCCCAAAATACTGCATATTGCTACGTTTATTTGAAATTAATAGAAATGAGAGGAAAGCAATAAAACGGCCACACTCTCTAGCAGTTTCGAGTAAGCAATTTCCGACATTTTCGAAAGACCTGTAGGAGAGCTGCGTTCAGCTGAAAATTGCCTTACAAATTGAGTAAGGAACCTGAGATTTTGAAAAATGAAAACCAGGTGACTAAAATTAATAAATAAACAAAAGTTATTTGTTAAAAGTTATTGTCAAACATATACTTGAGAAATGAAAAGAGCCGATAAATTGGGTTGTCATTTCAAGGTATATCTGAAACACTTGCCTCCGTAACGGAAAAAAACGGTAGTCAGAACTATTGCATTTCTCACATTAAGTTGTTGATTGTTTTTAGTAACCTTTTAAGAGTAATTCACATGAAGGGCGAAATTATTTTTTTTTCAGTCTCAGAAGAATCATTTAAAATATTCGAATGAAAAGAAATTTGTCACATTCATTCACTCGCAATATTTATTTCCTACAAATTCGTGTTATTTTTACTTTTATACGGACAACAGTTTCTTTAAGCAATTATAATTTACACCACTTACGTTTATGCCCTTGTATGAAATTTTTATTTTCACGTAACTTAAATGTCAAATTTCTGTATTGACATACAAAACGAAACTCAGAATAACGATAAAGACACTAAAACATCAACTGCCAAACTGGTACTATGTACATTCCATGTAACAAAATGGCAGTCGTAGGAAATCGAATAAAGTGATTAGTGCAAAATTAACTATAATACCCTGCTTACACTGTCCTATATATATACATATTGACTTATGATGTTTCCTTACTTTTATTTGTGGGGGTTGTTGTCATACACACATTTGAAGTGAATCTACATACATAAATCGAATTTTATTTGAATCATAAGCAAACTAAAGATGTCTTTATTAGATGTTTTTTGTATTATGCACATAATCCCGGATTGGATCCTGGATAACATGTATTATAACAATAACAAAATAATCCTGCACTCTCCCTGTGTCTACTCTACTCGCCACAAGATGGCAAGTTCATTTGTACAGCATTGCCTGATAAGTATATGAAACATAGTGAATTCACGAAAATAATCATAGTGTTCGTATAAAGCAACATTTCACTCATTATCATATGCTATTTGTAACAATTTTATAATAACATACATTTGTAATATCCTTAAGGAATTGTGAATATAATACGTCCATTTATTATCATCAGCATAAAAAGCGGACTTATAAGATGTGTGTGCGAAGAAATATTTTCGTTGGTATGGTAAGTTCACATGTAAATTTCAACAGAACCAGTTTGCTGCTTGGGCATAATAAAAAACATCTATCTCTCTCTCTGCTTTAATAGGTTTAATTATTATGCTCAAGATCCCGGAAAAGTTTATGGCTATAATAGGGTTTTTTTTATTATTCCCACCAATCCGGATTGGATCCTGAGCAGCATGCATTACAACAACAGCATCCAGTATCCTGCACTCGATTAGGATTATTTATCAAGACCTTCATACAGCATTGCCTAATAGTATATGAAATATAGTTTTGCCAATTGAATTCAGTAAAATAATTTGAATGTTCGTATAAGGCAATATTTCACTCATTATGATGTACATTTTGTGAAATAACTTAAATTTGCAATGCCCTTGAGGGAAATTCGAATAGTTTTCGTTCATATGAAATATATATAATGTAATCTATATAAATAATATATATCTTTTTGACAACTATCCTACCTTGTATAATCGTTCAGGATTTGTTCGAGGAATTTGTTTTCTGTTTCCAAGAATATCATAAATTTGTAACATTTTCCTCCAGCTCCTATATTAAAGGCTTTCTTCAGTCTTCAGTCATAAATCAAAGTGTATACACGTATAAGTGCAATTTATTTAATTGCAAAATCCTTGTTATTTTGACAACACCTTGCAATTTGGCAAGTGTAGATTTATTCTGAAATTCTTGTAATAAGAATGAAAACTTTAGCTAATAGAAATGAGAATATATAAAATATTGCAAGATTTACATTTTTATAATGCATATATGTAATTGCAAATTTCAAACAGCTACATTTTAAGTAATAATAAAACACCTTAAGCAATAAATAAATGTGAAACGTATTAAATTCGCGTTTGAAATAATAAATCTACACTTGTTTAAAGTCAAAATTTCCTTATGGGTGCCAACTACTGTATCCCTTACGCTACGCTAGTGGGGAATAGCGTGAATAGCGATATTTTTCGTAATTCTCGATGTATAGCATTGCCTAATAAGTATGTATGTTGAATATAGTCTTGTGAAGTGAATTGGGTTAAATAATTTTAATGTTCGTATAAAGTATGATTTCACTCATTACGGTACACAATTTTGTGAAATAAGTCGAATTGGTTACACAATTGATTGATTAGTGAATATATTACGTTTGTGGGTATTCTCTTTGATATCCCAAAATGTAATGCGTTTTATTTAACACAAAGGGACGCTCTAAGTTTACAGTTTTTATAAAGTCGGGAAAACGGAATAAATGTTTAATAATATTTGAATTTTATCTATGTATGGAATTGTAATGATTGGTACTATTGATGAGTTGTGGTTATTGTCGGCTAGATGGCGTGGCTGCTGATTACTGGTCTGCTACACGTTCATTTGATATACAAAACAATTATAATCTTAAGAATCAACAAGTAATTTATATCATTTTTACATGAAGAACAACTATCGTTGGCATGGTAACTCCACACTTCAACGTCAAAAATGACTTTAGTGATACAAGAGCAAAAATGGAGCAGGCGACCAAAAGAGGGTGAATATTTACATATTTATACATACATTTAAAGCAATAAATTGATCTTCCAGTAGTAGCGGAAGAAATTCGACTGCAGTTGGTACATATTTTGCCTGTCATCGACCCATCAGAACATTCCTGAAAATCATCCCTTCATTTTACGCCATCTAGTTTTCAAAGTAATTTATAACTACATAGGTTTAAAATTGTTCAGAATGAATCTAGTTTTTTAATGTTTGCTTATTTTAATTCCTGTCAAAAAATTTAATTGGTTTATAGCGTCATTAGGTGTTTTTTTTATTAACACGAGTTCCTGATCGGTGACTGATAATTGAACGCTACTTCTGCCAAAAGCAGCAAACTGATTCTGCTGAAATTTGCATGTGGACTTGCCATTCATTAAACTGCCTTTCCGCAATTTGGTGTGTTTTCCGTTGGCTTGGAATTTTGGATGGATTGTCAGGCGATCCTTATATATGCGAGATTTCAATGACGCAACGATAATATTTTATTTCATCCTTCCCAGTGGATTCATTGCAAGCAGAGATAATGGATGATAGAGATATCCAACTTCGGCAATTTTTACCCCTAGCCCACAACGAAGATGTAGTGGTAATCCCTTGTATTTCACTTAAACATTTACAACGCTCGTCAATTCACCACAATATGGCGGCCGATTCGTGAATTTTGTGCGAAAAAGCGGCCGATTCATGTACTTTCCATGTAACGTATATGGGTATGTTGTTCGGAGGGTGTTCAAAAGTTGACTAGTATTTTGAAGGGAATTTTCTTACATTGTTATATGGACTTTCGTGAATAACAATGTATTGCAATGTCCATTTAACTGGAACTTGAGTTGACTAGTATTTTGAAGGGAATTTTCTTACATTGTTATATGGACTTTCGTGAATAACAATGTATTGCAATGTCCATTTAACTGGAACTATTTGACCTAAAATTAATTCTTAAGTGTATATAAGTTAAATAAAACGATGTTCTTCGTTTTGGTTCCAGTCTATGACTGATTTTATTTTCAATGGCTAAACTTAAACTGACCTATCTTAACAATGAAATGATTACTGAGGGAAATGTTCGGTGCAGTGGAAAAGTGCTGATCGTGTATGATTGAGTTGAGGTGAATGAGTTTAGTGCTGAATATGCTAAGAGTGAATCGTGCGACGGAAGTGCAGGGTGAATGTGCTTGGAGTAAATGTACTGTAGAGTAGTGTGTGACGGAAGTGTAATGTGAGCTGTAAAAGAGAGTGTGCAGGGGAAGTGCAGTGTGGAGGTTTATGTTGAAGTTGTGCCGAGTTGCTGCCATTAACTCCTACCTCCCTTAAGACTGAACGTCCTCGTTCATAATGTTGAGCACTTTCATTTTTATTCGATCCTTATCTAATGCTGATACTGCATTTGTATCAGCGGTTAGTTGATACGTTGTCGTTGTCTTTGTCTACTTCTGTTGTAATTTTCACAGCCTTTGGTCTTACTTTTGTATAAAGTAGAACAAGAATCACAAGCGCCAGTATTCCTAGGATGACATACCACATCCATTTGCTTGTCTCAAGAGTAACAGCAAATTCTTTTATTTTCTGGTTGTTGATGATGTGCAGCTTGTGTAGGTACGGTAGCGTCATCTTTTCGTTGGAAATGGTTTCCTTTAGGGTGGTTCGCTTCGGTTCTGGTAGGTGGTTCACTTCAAAAATATTATCTGCACAATATTCTTTCCCGTTGATTTTTATATTAGCTTCGTATGTAATGAGGAAAGTTCCATTTAACACAATGCGCTCTTCGTTTTCTTCTACGGTTATATTTTCATCCCTGGCGATGATTAAACCATCCTTGACGACTTCAATCTTATTTATGTGCTCAGCGTGAGTTGTTGGGCAATTCGCTGTATTGTTATTAAGGAGTTGGAAAATGCAGGAATTTTGGGAATCAATTTCACAATAGGAATGTAAGGGAGCTTTTTACATGATCTTAAGGGATAATGATTTTGCATACAAATTGCTGAGATATTTGAACTTATATCTATGATCTTATTATTATGAACTACTGGGATAATTTCAATTAATTTACAGATTTGCTGAACTCTTGGAATCTTAATTAAATATACCATAGTGTCATTTTGGTAATACATTTTCACATTAGCAACATTCAAGATGTCACTTATTTCAGTTAATATATTTTCTTTTATTTTAATTATTTCTATTTCATCTGTGCTAAGAATTAAGGGATTTACAATATTAGTTTTAGCTAAAATCAAAGAATACATGATATTGTTTAAATTGTTTATTATTAATCTATTTCTCTTTGACATTATTTCTGTTATCTTTTCATAGGTATCATCAGTTTGTTGTTTACTAATTGAATTTATATCTATGTTGTTTATTACATCGGTTAATTGGTTTAGTTTATTTTGAATTCCAGCATTAATGTCAATCTGTCTGTTATTAGCCCTAACAATTTCATCTTCTTGTGCTTTAAGTAGTTCCATGTCGTTATGATCCGGAGTGCCTGCTATAAATTTAATTGCGGAGCCTATAAAATCTATAGACCGTCTATTCCTGATAGGGAATTTAAGCAACATTAGTAAACGTTCTATTTCATTTATGTCTTGCAATAGTATTTCCTTGCATCTTTCGTTTTTTATTTCATTTATCTTTCTATTTTCCGACATTATTTCTTCAATGTTCGAAATATTAGTAGAATGTTTCAAATAGAAATAGTCTTCAATAATGGCAACGTCTCCTGCAGGAATGGGGATGAACAGTGCCGAGGAATAGTCAATAATTTTTGCAGCGCCTAGCCATATTTGCGAGAACCTAAAAGTAAAGGTTTTTCTCAAATTGTTTTTATGAGCTTGTCTTCCGTCAATTAAAGTATCTGTTCCTAAATCTGCTTGAACTGTCTTTTGATTATACAGTTTAGACATTTTGTTACCTACTCTTTTATTAGTTTTTAAAAATACTGTGTCACCTGGTTTGAAGCTTTTTTGTGTAGTCTTATTATTGTGAAACTTTAAATCTTTAATTTGCTTATTCTTCAGTTTTACTACGATTTCATTTTCCTTAAAATTACCATGAAAAATGTCTGACGGCTTACGATCTGTGACTGAATGGATTGAATTGTTGTATTTATATGTAGAAAGAAGCATTAATTGTATGGGATCTGTGTAGTTTTCCTTTGTACATCTTGCAATTTCAGCAAGAGTCGAATGAAAACGCTCCACTTGTCCGTTGCTTTGACTGTGAAGGGCTGGTACTGAATACATTGAAATGTTGAATTCATTTCTTAATAACGCTTGTATGGAATGAAGTAAAAGCACCTTCATTATCTGTAACAACTAATCTTGGATTTCGAAATTGTGATATTATTTCAATCAACGGATTTTTTATGTCAACTGCGTTTCTTGAAAGAATATGTTTAATAACAGCAAATTTCGAAAATTTGTCGATACAGGTTATGAAATATTTTTTACATGTGTAGTAAATTTCTAAGTGCAATATTTCACCTACATACGTGGGAATGGGTGTTTCTCCTATCGGGTGCTGTATTGGTTTACGCAGATACTTATTTTCCTTACAAATTCTGCATTTGGATGCAAATGTTTTACATAATTTTTTGATGTCTGGAAAAAAATACTCCATTATTATTTGCTTATAGTTTTCTTGAGGTCCTCTATGAGCTCTATTATGCTCATTTATAATGATTTCCTCTTGATCATTTTGATTAAAAACGTCTTGCACGAATTTGCTTGTGTATTTCATTTTGATTTTGGGAAAGGCATTGACGATGTCATTCTGGATTTTTTCAAAGAATTTCCAGATTGCAATATATTCCGTTAATTATATCCGGATGAAGGATATCGCGCAACATTTCAATCAGTTCTGCATTAGATCTGAATACAATAGAATGTTTTTTTTTTTAAATAATTTTTACTTTTTTGATTTTTTCGGAACCCTGGGTTATAAATATTTGGTTCTTAAAACAGTTTATTGGATTTTCTACGGAACGTATAATTTCAGTTAAGGATTCTTCACTATGAACAGTCTGTTCGGAAGTAGAAAGGGCGTTAATGTGCTGCCGAGAAAGTGCGTCAGCAACCTTATTCTCCTTACCAGGTTTATAATGAAATGTTGGGGAAAATTCTTCAATAAATGCCCTCCATCGTTTTAGTTTTGTGTTAGAGTTTTTCTCAGATATCGCAAAAGTAAGTGGTTGATGGTATGTATAAATGTGAATATCATGGGCCCCATATAAGTAATTTCTTAAAGACTGTAGTGCCCAGACTATTGCAAGCATCTCGCGTTCATTGGTTGCGAAATTCTCTTCTGTCTTGCTCAAAGTACGAGATATTATTGTGATGGGTCTACCAGCTTGAGAAAGAACCGCACCTATTTCGTGTGATGATGCATCTGTGGTTAGATCTAAGGGTTTACGAAGATCTGGGTAGGAAAGTAATACGTCGTCCGAGGCTAGAATGTTCTTTATTCTATTAAAGGCACATATAGCCTCTGAGTCAAGATTAATTTTTACACTTTTAGACTTATTTGTTCCTATGTGACCACTGTCTCCTCTAAGGTACTTTGTAAGAGGTTTTGTTATCTGACCGTAATCTTTAACAAACCGACGATAGTACCCGGAAAGACCTAAAAATGATCTTAGAGCACGAAGTGATTTTGGCACTTCAAAATTAACTATGCCTCTTATCTTACTAGGGCAAGTCTTGATACCGTCTCCAGACACGACAAATCCTAAAAATTCTAACTCTTGTTTGAAAAACTTACATTTTTCTGCAGATATTCTCATGTTGGCATTCAAAAGTTTAGATATTATTATTTTAATGTCCTCTAAATGTTCAATTTCTGATTTGGAAAAGATTATTACGTCATCTATATAGACGTGGCAGCGTTTTCCTATGTCATCTCTCAGTACGTTATCGATTGCTCTCTGAAAAATGCTAGGACCATTTTTCAATCCAAAAGGCAATCTACAGAATTCGTACTTTCCATTGTTTATGGAGAATGCTGTTTTTCCGCGGTCCTTTTCCTCTAAAAGAATTTGGTGGAAACCGGATTTTAAATCTATTGTAGAATAATATTTCGCATTTCCAAGATTCGATAAAATAACCGAACTTTCTGGAATGGGATATCTATCTGGTACCGTTCGTTCATTCAATTTCCTGTAATCAAATACTAATCTAGATTTTGGGGAATCGTCCGCATTAACGCCTTTTTTCCCTACCACCAAGATGGGGGTGTAGTACGGGGAATGCGATGGGCGTATAATTCCATCATCTAGAAGTCATTTGATTTCTTTATTAACGAACGAGATATCTGCCATATTATATGGCCTTGGTTTCGAATAAATTGGATCTGAGTCCAATGTTCTTATAGTTGCTTTAATATCAGTATTGAAAGGAAGTTTCTCATCAGGGTGAGCAAAAACTTCTGAAAAATCATCAATTAATTGTTGAAACTCATTCCTGATTTTTAAAGGAACTGTTTTAGTATCTATTTCGATATTGTTTACCTGCTCGCATTCAAAGAATTTGATTTGCATTTCACCATTTTCATAAAGTAATAGAGAGCTTTTGGTATCAATCTGTGTTTTTATTTTTACGAGAAAGTCGTATCCTATTATCGCATCAAAAGTTTTTAATTGAGGGAGGACAAAAATATTTGTAATTGTGTTACAAAACCTAATTTTACATTTTTGAGTTATCGTATTCTCACCATTTAACGTTTTTACTTTAAAAGGTTTTTCGTTTGAAATTGCTTTTAAACACGGCAATTTTTTAATATAGTTTTTGGCTGTACCAGTGTCTACTACGATTTTCAATACAACTTCGTTATTGAGACTCTTTTCAACATATGGTAAAGCCGACTTTACCCTAAAAATTTAATCTGGTCCTCATATTCATTTATTGAAGAGATTTCACCGTCATTCAAAGCGTTAGCTTGAATATAATTTATTCGCTGAGTTTTTGGCATAGGTGTCCTATCCGAGTCGCGAGGGCGTTTAAATACCTTTTTTATTTCTGCTGCTGGTTGCCTGATTATCTTTTTCCTACTTGAATGTGGTTTTTCATTGTAACGAAATCTAGATGAGCTATCTACACTCATATGATCATCTATATTTTGAGGTTTTTGACGAAATATCGCAGAATTTGAAATATTTCTATTAATTTGATGGCGTTGATCTGATGTGTGGTGAATACTTTTCATATTCGACTGCATTGTGGAGGATATTCGTTTGAAATGAGGATTACCCCGAGCATTTGTGTTAGAACTTGTTCCTGTGTCTACGTTATTGTCAAAAGCTCTTGCGAAATTGTACCTATTCTGGTTCGCTTCAAGCTCTTCAACCTTTGCCAATGCAGGCAAGTCTTCACATCCTGCAGAAAAGAGAATACTGCTCAAAGGCTTATTAAGCCCTGAAATAAATACGCGTAGCGCGTCTGCTCGGAACTTAACTCCTAGAGAATCAATCAATTGGCTATTCCTTGAATATTCCATTGAAATTTTATTTGTAATGGCAGTAAGATGCTGCTCAACCTTATCGTAGAATTTTACAATGCTCAAATTTCCTTGACATAACACACTCATTTGGTTCTCCAACACATGTAACGGACGTTTATCAGAGTAAGTATTATCAAGACGTGCAATTATCGCATCAAAATTAAGAACTGTATTATGGGATGCTAAGATTAAATCAGCTGCCCCACGTTGGGCGCCAGTTAAATAAAACGGTGTTCTTCGTTTTGGTTCCAGTCTATGACTGATTTTATTTTCAATGGCTAAACTTAAACTGACCTATCTTAACAATGAAATGATTAGGGAAATGTTCGGTGCAGTGGAAAAGTGCTGATCGTGTATGATTGAGTTGAGGTGAATGAGTTTAGTGCTGAATATGCTAAGAGTGAATCGTGCGACGGAAGTGCAGGGTGAATGTGCTTGGAGTAAATGTACTGTAGTGTAGTGTGTGACGGAAGTGTAATGTGAGCTGTAAAAGAGAGTGTGCAGGGGAAGTGCAGTGTGGAGGTTTATGTTGGGGTCGTGCCGAGTTGCTGCCATTAACTTTTATAGCCTATTCATAAACCATACCTGACAAATTAACTCAAAAAATCAAGCCCGCTTTATACGCTTAAATCATGAATTCTGAAAAATTCATGAATTCAATTTAAACAATTCGATAAAAACAATGGCAATATATTGCAACTTTTACTAATGCTAAAAAATGGTTGTCAAAACATCTTATTTGTGATTCACGCTTCAATAATAATTTTATTATTGGTTAACTGAACGTGTGAATGTGTTATTAATTTTTATTCATATGAAAAAATTCACACTATGTTGTGCATTCATTAATTATGTTCAAGTATTTCAGATTGTAAATTGCTCAAAGTATAATGAATGGACTTCATGAGCATAAGCTTTGTTCGTTCGTTTACCCCTCCATACTGTGTTGAAAATTGAAAACCGAAATTTGAAAAAAAAGGTTCAAATAACGAGCGAATTTTCAAATAAGAACTCTAATTCACCCCATTACTAAGGTGGGGAAGGGTATCAGCTGTCACCACAGACAGGGGACAAAAAGCGTATAAAAAACGCTGTCAGATGAAATCAAGGGGCAAGGGAGGTAGAAGTTGGATATCTCTATTATAGGTTATCTCTTATTGCAAGTACAGTAAATGACAGATATAAGAAAGTCGTGTATAAGGAAGAAACGCTTATAAGAAAGTAATTTGATGGCACGAAGCATTTTCCCATAAGACTACGTGTAAAATTTATTTCATGTAAGTGTTTCTACGGTTGTAAGAAAAACACCGATAAAAGAAATTAATTTGAGGCAAATGTTTACCAGTTCATACAAATATGCATGTATATACGAAAGATTTATGAGTGAACTAAAATATAAGCTGAGCGAATATACACAACATAATACGAATAACGAGCACAATAATGTGATTGAAATCGAAAAGAAGAACCAAGACAAAAACGATCAAGAAGATTAGAACAAATGTTCGAATTAATAAAGAAAATCGGTCATGAGGAAACCAGGGGTAAGTCCAGTCACGTTTCTTTTTCATTGCATATAGTCCACACATGCAGTCCACTGCAGCACAGCCAAGGCGAGGAATGTTTCACATTGGATGTAATGACAGAAAGTCATCGTCTTTCTGCAGATGGCTTAGTTATCTTCACATCCTCACAGACGGAAGCTTGGGATCGATAGGTTAGGCTAGGTAGATGAGCTTCTAGTGTATTCACCAGCACACTTAGAATTTGTTGGTCCATTGTGATACCCACAGTCAGACTACTACCACTGATTGATTACTCCAGTGATAGTGCTTTTAGTTTGATCCCAACGGCAAATGGTGACTGTACCAGATTTGAAAACCAGATAAAAGCGTATTAGCGGATCGATAGATTTGTGGCCTGTGCTGATGCTGCGATAAAGATATTTTTTCAGAACGCTGGTTCAAGCAGGTGGTTTATTCACATTTTTACGAATGTTGTGAGGTGTAATAGTGAGCTTTCCTGAGTCTTGGCCAAGCAGGGTAAGAAGGAATGCCGAGTTTCGTGTCAAAGCCAAGTTAGCGGATTTGAACTCAGTATTTGTTCTAACTCTTACCTTTGGTGAAGAAGTTTGGGTAATGACTAAATCCTGCCGAGATGAGATTTCTTCGTGCTGTTGAGAGAATCGCTCGCAGGAATAGTATGATTCGATGGTTTGATCACGTGGCAAAAATGTCCCGACATAATGACTTCCCAGGTGGGTGACTTGGCTTGGCAGAGTTGGCAAAAATTTAACTGACTCTCGAAAATCTCTAGCATGCGGGACGGAAGGTAATTAGGATCATGATCTTAGGATCAAATTTTTCTTACATAAGACAACATGAAAATATACTTCTTCAAGAAACAAACTAAAGTAAATAAAATTGAGAATTATATTTAAGTATTAATTTTTTGATGTGATTCTTATTATCTTCAACATTGAACTTCTCTTATATAATTTTGCACATTGTGCAGAAACCGTTTTTCCCTTCACTTTAATTGATTTATTTTTTATACAAAAATTTTTCTTTGTTGTAGCGGTACATTTCATATAAAAATGTTTATTTCTTATATAAAATAACTGTATAAGAAAACACACTTATAAGAAAGAAATTCTCTGGCATTTTAGACATTCTCATATCCGTCGTTTACTGTACTTCAACTTCGTTGATTAATTTGTAATTTACTAAAAGGTTTCAAATGCTAAGAACCATCCAAGCGAATTCCAAGAAT
Source organism: Eristalis intricaria (assembly GCA_964034865.1). Lineage (NCBI taxonomy): Eukaryota > Metazoa > Arthropoda > Insecta > Diptera > Syrphidae > Eristalis > Eristalis intricaria. The sequence goes on along the minus strand of OZ035875.1, from coordinate 23,952,224 downwards.
ATTTTAAAGAACCTTGAGGAGTTAAATAAAAGGTTGTGTTAATCACAAGGAATATTTGAAATCTACTCCTGGGCCCGGTAGTCTCGCAGATTCTTCATTTCAACCATGGGAATACTTTGAAGAGGCTCTCAAGTCAATCGAGGGAAATAAAGCGGTATAGAAAATGTTTCACGTCCTCGAAAGGCACTTCTAAGAAAAGCATTTCAACTAGTGACTGATAGATTGAAATACTTCTCAGGATTTACTGAAACATTCTGCTTTAAGGTCACGGTATGATCCGAACTTATACATGTGGGCTGTGAGGATGAACGGGTTCATTACTGACATCAAATCAATGAAGAAAGGCGATCCTCACGGATGTTGTTGGTAGGCTATAGAAAAGATTATACCATAAGTAGCGAAGAGTTGAAGGAGTAGTTTCCCGATCATCGATGAAAGATCTTGCTGACTTTTTATACTGCTGAAGTAGTTGATCTCCCTCCGGACTTTTTGAAGACGTTGGAACCACTTGCTACCATTAAGAAACCAAAACCTCAAAGATCTCCACGGAAAGCTTTAGCGCATGAACAAATAGCAGTAGCTGACATGCAGCATGTTCAAGGAAAAGTAAATGCAGTATTAATAATTGTGCTGGACGTCATCATCAGTCATTTTAATTTGTTTGTCAAAAAAGACAAGGAGTTAAATATGTCGGAGATCTTGCGCTACCCAATCAATCAAAAATCTACGACTACCGCATCTCCGTAGACTTCCACTTACCAACCTTGTCAATGCTAAGGCAAATATCTTGATGGGATTGAATCAAGCGAAATTTTTGTTGGGAAAACGTCAGCGACTCAGGAAAGTGTAACAACAACCGGTTTTTAAAACACTCCTGGGCTGGATGGTATTTGATCAGTCTTCTCATACTTTTAGCGCATCGTCATGGAGCTGTTAAATCGACTGTTCGACATACGTTCGAGGTTGTAGCGTCGGTATTAAGGCAGAAAAAGATCTTTGCGAATTGTAAAGAGAAGATAGTCTGGCACTGGATATCATGGAAAGAACTTTGAAGCTGACTGAGAATTGATATGAGACTGGGTTGCTATGGAAAACGGACGACATGAATCTTCCGCTAAGCTCTCCTTTAGAGCCGTCCCCATAGGTTTTGGAAGGTCGTTGAAGAATAAGCCGGGCCTTCTGAAATGGACAAACAATTATATTCATCAACTGCTGACGAAGGGATATGATTGGTGTGTGGTATGTACCCACTTCTATCGTACAAAAAACCAATAAATTTCCGCCTAAGCCTCGGTTAGTGGTTGATGTTGCAGTCAGAATGGGAGACATATTGGATTCATAGTCTTCCCGCCAATGGTTTTACATCAGATCCGCCGATAACGTTGCTGATGTGAAACATCAGCCAAGAATGACTCAAGTTGGTTCCGATGTCCAGATATTCTTAAATGTCCATTTCCGGAGTGGAGCTAACACTTGGTAAAGCCAATAATTTAAACGTGTGTGAAATATATATGAGATTAATGACTCATAAGCGAGATGCGAAAACAAGTTACTCGGTCTATAAAGAGATAACACCAAGGTTTAGAGCGAAATAGACGTATTTGGTATACGTCATTATTTCATTATTTCGCTTCAAAAACATCTGTAAGAGGAATGAATGAGAAAGGTAGCACTTCATTTCTCTAGACACAAGAGCTCAAAAGGCTTTCACATCTTATACAGCGTCCAGCAATTCTAGTGAAGAAACATCAATAGGGTAAGATCCTAAATCATTTATTTAGTATTTGAAGGGTTGTTGAGAAGATCAAAACTAGGTGCAATACGTCTTAAAAGACTCAGAGCTGAGCCGGTCAAGAGATACGGTATCATTTTCACGTCCGATTGAGTTGCTAAATGACCTTGTACAATGGGATTACATCGGTTTCTAGTAAATAGGCTTGTAACTAAATATTTCTATAGCGACAATGGTTTAAATTTCATCGGAACCAAAAACTTAATTTCAGAAGGACATCAGAGACATGGAAGGCAAATTGGGAGAATGAGCAGCTAGGTGTTAAAGAATATTCCAGTTTATTGATCATGGATGGGGGTGCTTTAAAAATCTATCAAGATTACTGTTGATTGTTTCAACGAAAGGCATGCACCTCTTCAAGGTTGCATGCAAACCCCCAAAAATGACACATCGGCTTATGTCTGGGCTCTTTTTTTTTTGTTTATTTTTTGTCTGTATACTCATATTCGCATTTATGATAGGTTAAGTTTAACAGTAGTAATAATAGGCCAGCACTTTTTATAAAATAAATAAAAATAATAAATAAATAAAATTTTGATCGCATTATGAAAACACAATCGATCCAAGCTGTTTGATTTTCTTCTAATGTGGACTGCAATAGGCGATCGATTTCATAAAACTCGACTCGAAAGGCTAGACAGCCATTGGACTGATTTCCAAGTCAATAATGGGTATTTGGAAGATCTGAGGGGAGTCAATCCCAACCATTTGTACTTCGTTGAGGATTATTTTGGCCAATTTGAATCCAGGTACGAGGACATAAAGCTTACTTTGATGGAGAAGTTACAGCAACATCAGGCAGAGGTTCATCCGTCCACACCAAAATTGCCAACGGAATGAAAACCCTCTAGAGAACTGGAATAAGATCGTTAGCTTAAATGAAGAAATCATGTCTTCACTTGAAGAAACTGATTACGAACAACCAACGTTGCCAAAATGCATGTGCAGTGTCAAGAGTGCCGACAGCAGTGCTCGCGCAAAGCCCAATTAAACTTCCACCAATAACTATCGCATCTTTCGATGGAGGTTCATTTTGGGAATTGTTTGAGCACTTAGTAGATAAAAACGAAGGAATTACTGATGTGGAGCGCATCCAGTATTTAAAAGGAAGCTTAACAGGGGAAGCAGCCAGAATTATCAACCACCTGGCACCAACATTCATAAATTATGAAGCGGCGATAGAGTTGTTGACAAAACGGTATCGGAGTATAGATTCCACGAAGGACGTTTTGTATAGCATAAAGAATTTAGGAGTAGACACAGGTATCTGGGATCCACTGGTGGTACATTTATTATGTTCCAAGCGAGACGCTGATACAAGAAAATCATACGAGCAAGCAACAAACATACCTACGCTGAAACAACTATACGATGGATATACGATGGTTCCGTGCAAATCCACCGATCCTTCAACCGAGAATAACAAAGACCGTCAGTCTAAAAAAAATCATCTAACGACTATTTAATAAGCCAAGTGTGTACCAAGTGCAATAAACCTCACCAATTATACTGTTGTCGGAGATTCATAAGCATGAAGACAAAAGGAGGATCGGATGTGGTGCAAAGTGCTAAGTTGGGTTTCAATTGTTTGCGGGATGGACATGTGTCAAAGGATGGTACCTCAAAATCTGGATGCCGAATATGCTCACAAAGACATAATTCCCTTCTACATATTTCTCGTGAGGAAGGAACAGGCAAATCACTCGGAGAAGTGCCAACGACGACAAGAATAGCTACAACTTGCAATAGTAATAAGATGGTATTATTGGCAACAGCAATGGTTAACATACGCGTTGGAGGACAGGTTCGAATAGTAACAGCGCTGATCGATCAGGGTCTCAATCGTGTTTCGTGACAATACCGACACAAGGGGTACACTCCAACCATTGGCCACAAACACCGAAACGCTTCTATATGTTGCAGAAAAGATTCGAAAAATGTGCCTCTTCAAACAATTTTCAGAGTTTATGCAATAGTGCAACAACCTTGGACACATGGACGAAATAACTAAGAAATACACTGCAAAAACCGACTATCTTTCACATCACAGAAGGGAAAATCCTGCAGATTTTCCATTAAAAAACAACATTCGGAGACTCCTTAACTGAAAATACAACCCTGTGGTATGGTCCAGATTGATTGGAAAAAGATGAACGTCACAGATCTGTAGACAAATCAGTGATGGGATGAAAAACATGCCAGATATTCGAAGAACACATTCTTGTCAGGCAGTTGAAATGAGCAATACGTCAACCAAAAAGGACATTTGCTGTAAATATTCTTCATTTTACAATTTCTACGTGTGACGGCATATTGTTTACGATTTAAACAAAATTGTAAAAAACGCATTAGGGGGAGTCCCTACTTCGTGGAAAGTTACATAGTCAGTAGTCAACAATGCTTTTTCGATGACATCGAAAATCTCAGGTCAAATAAGGTGGTAAAATCGTCCCGCAGTATATTGTCATTGAATCCATTCATTGGCGGTCATTTAATACTCCGAGTGAAAAGTCGGCTAAGCATGCACATTTGTCAATCTACCAAAGGAACCCTATGATTTTGTCACCCTCACATCCGTTGACAAAGTTAATAAATAATAAATATAAAAAAAATTTAATACGTAAGTAAAGCTGACTCTCAATCACATTCGGAAAAAGTATTAGATCATTCGTGGAACACTGTAAGGGCCATGCTTAATCAATGTATAAAATGTTTCCGATTCAAGGTCAAATAAACTTATGGGCCAACTTCCAGAAGCACGAGTTAATTTCTCACTGTCATCCGCGCATTGCGGGGTAGATTATGCGGGTCCAATCACCATCCGTTGTTCTCAAACTCGAGGGGTGATATCACACTAGGCGTACATTACGCTTTTCGTCTGCTTGGCTACAAGGCAGTGCATATCGAACTGAAATTGGATTTAAAAATAACATGGCGGCTGTCTTCAAGTCGAAGAGGATCCTTGCATCATTTGTACAGCGACAATGTCCCAAATTTTGTAGGAGCAAAGAATATACTGGATACGTTGCTAGTCGCTAGTCGAGAAAGCTATCCAATCGCATTTTATTCCACCAGGAGCTCCACACTTCGGTGAATTGTGGAGTGTTAAATCAATAAAATACCACCTGCATCGTATCGTCTGAGATCAAAAATTAGTCTTTTTGCAAATAGAAGTTTGTCTCAATTCAAGGCCCTTCTTACCGTTGACAGAAGGCATTGAAGATCTGGATACGTTAATGCCAGGTCACTTCATATTTGAAGCCCCCAGAGTGCAGTTTCAACAGATGGAAGCTAATCCCGAAATTGAAGCAGAATATTTGCATATGTTGGTACGAAGACTATCTGCAAAAAATGCAATAGCGGTACAAACGGAAATATCCTACTAAGAATTTGGATGTTGGTCAACTGGTGCTGATAAAAAACTAGCCTCGAACTCCATCTCGACGGCGGACTTGATGGACTGGTCAGGTTAGTAACTGTTAAAACTGAAAAGGGTATATTAAAACGACCAATAACAAAATTGTATCCACTACCAAAGGAAGACAAGATTATGGAAACCATGAATACCGAAGTAAAATCATCACTTCCGGCTGCAAAATCGATAAGGAACTCGAGGAGTAATAATTTGTATTATATTAATATTGCTCTTATATGTCTAATCATTCTTGTATCAGTCATGACGGGATCGGCGCGGCATATAATCATCCACCCGGAAGTTGGAGTATTCGTCGAGCAATTTGGAACAGCTAAGATTAACTGAAGTGTTCTTCGTACTAGCATCCGATATCCAATGACAGACATATTACGGGATCAAATATATGTCAACAAAACGCTTGACCAATTTAGTGAGATCTGCAGTAAGGCAAGAGCTGTGACTAAAGATGGTCAAGGTTATGATGTTCTCCATTTTCAACAGACTTCAAGTAATGCCATTAAGACGAAAAAAACGTTGTTGACTAGGAACACTTCTCACATCAATATTTGGAGTAAATGACGAAGTGTATCAGGATATTGAAACCCTGGATATTAATCAGAAGGCGCTGATACAAAGTACTAAAACCAACACCAAACTAATGTTATCAACTATTTCCAGTGTAAATGATACAGAAGCAAGAATGGACAACAAAAAAAAAACAACTTCACCAAAAAGCTACAAGAGATCTAGAAGAGATCAACAAAATGGAATCTTGGAACAATATAGTTGACGGGAATAAACTCTTGATTGCTCTGAGTTATATGCGGGAAATTGAAATAAAATACAAGAAGCTACTTAATGCATATCTGAAGAGCTGTCATTTGTTGGAGTTTTTTGTCTCATGAAAGCATGGAAAAAGAAGGATTTATCAAAATATGTGCGTAGACACTTGGTCCAGATATGGAGATTCTTCCGGATCCAATGGACAAGTTGGAAATATCATAAAATTCACCCGAAGTGATAATAACAGAATATGTTGTGATTGTTGACACCAGTGAATACACCCTGATTTAACCGTTCCTGTAAAAATTGAGGTTCAGATACAGCAATCGGTACTTGGAGTAAACTACTATCTTCAAAGATATTTCGAAGTACCTTTGAAAGAGTCATGAACTCAGAACACATGAATGTTCATTACACCACAGGAAACAACGGTATTTATAACATGTGGATCAGAAAGTGAAGAGATCATTCTAAAGGAGCCGGGCATTATTCGCATTTCATCAAAATGTGTTATTCAGTCCAAGGCTGTAAGCTATAAGTAAAAATTGTTAAGGAAACCGGAGTGATAATGTATTTTATTATCATCACACATTCCTGCTTATATTGCACACGAAACCGTCATCCCGCTTAATAAGGATATTATGGATGTCTCAAATATTAACCACCGGTGGCAGTTGAAGCACTATATCGATTGCAAGACGAGAACTGGAAGAAAATAAAAAAAACATCAGTATTGGGCATATAGTTTTTGTTCAATTGTTACTTCAGCTTTTGTTTTCATATGTTTATTGGCTGTGATCCTCAAGTATGCCAAGCGCCAGAAAAATCCCACGAAGCCTTTGGAACCACGACAAAACGGAAGCATTGCACCTCTTCAAGATTGCATTCAAACACCCAAAAAGGCTACAAATACCAGCACAATAATATGTAAATAAATTTTGATCGCACTATGAAAACTCATTAGGCGATTGGTTCTAAGTGGTAGAACTTTCAATTACACTAAATTTCATTTTTGCCATTGGCAATCTGAAATTTGCACTTTTCAACTCTGCTTTAGCACTCGCAGCCGGAGTTGGTTGTTTGATATATCCGTTTTTTAGGGTTGATGTGAGCACTGTCCTTATTACAGTCGTTCACAGACCGTTGAACAATACACACGTGCTTAGACTACATTAAGCCAAGTAACCAAAAAAAAAATTAAAGTGAATTAGAGCAATCGCGACAACGATCCGCAACAAGAGCGTGGTCAAGTGCGTAGAACTCACAGCCGTGAAACAGAGGGGGCTGAGTTCGAGACCCAGTGGGGCACACATTTTTTTTTTGTTTTCTTCTCGTGCCAAGACGTAAAGTTAACCATTGCACTGGCAAAGTAAGTGCAAAGTATGGAAGGGAACGGGCACTCCGCTCGCATAGAAGCGGACGGCGTAAAGCAACAACCGGTGGCAGAGGAATCACGCCACTAACCAACAGTTGCTCAAGAGAGTACGGCGAAGAGAAGGAGGAAAAAACAGACTTCCTCCAATTCAAAACGGGGGAACACTAACGCGTCACCAGAAAAGGAAGGGAGTGCAGCGTCGACGTCATCGAACGAGACATCAGCTGAGGCCGATGCAAAAGATGACGGGTACTCGTATGTGTCTGATGGGAGGGAGGAGCGATTCGCACTAAGCAGTAACAGCTTCGAATCGGTGCACTCCGACACTGAAGAAGAAGTGGAGGCGATAATTCGTTCCAAAGAAGAACAGGTATCTGATCTGAAGGGCTAAGATTAACTGAAGTGTTCTTCGTACTAGCATCCGATATCCAATGACAGACATATTACGGGATCAAATATATGTCAACAAAACGCTTGACCAATTTAGTGAGATCTGCAGTAAGGCAAGAGCTGTGACTAAAGATGGTCAAGGTTATGATGTTCTCCATTTTCAACAGACTTCAAGTAATGCCATTAAGACGAAAAAAACGTTGTTGACTAGGAACACTTCTCACATCAATATTTGGAGTAAATGACGAAGTGTATCAGGATATTGAAACCCTGGATATTAATCAGAAGGCGCTGATACAAAGTACTAAAACCAACACCAAACTAATGTTATCAACTATTTCCAGTGTAAATGATACAGAAGCAAGAATGGACAACAAAAAAAAAACAACTTCACCAAAAAGCTACAAGAGATCTAGAAGAGATCAACAAAATGGAATCTTGGAACAATATAGTTGACGGGAATAAACTCTTGATTGCTCTGAGTTATATGCGGGAAATTGAAATAAAATACAAGAAGCTACTTAATGCATATCTGAAGAGCTGTCATTTGTTGGAGTTTTTTGTCTCATGAAAGCATGGAAAAAGAAGGATTTATCAAAATATGTGCGTAGACACTTGGTCCAGATATGGAGATTCTTCCGGATCCAATGGACAAGTTGGAAATATCATAAAATTCACCCGAAGTGATAATAACAGAATATGTTGTGATTGTTGACACCAGTGAATACACCCTGATTTAACCGTTCCTGTAAAAATTGAGGTTCAGATACAGCAATCGGTACTTGGAGTAAACTACTATCTTCAAAGATATTTCGAAGTACCTTTGAAAGAGTCATGAACTCAGAACACATGAATGTTCATTACACCACAGGAAACAACGGTATTTATAACATGTGGATCAGAAAGTGAAGAGATCATTCTAAAGGAGCCGGGCATTATTCGCATTTCATCAAAATGTGTTATTCAGTCCAAGGCTGTAAGCTATAAGTAAAAATTGTTAAGGAAACCGGAGTGATAATGTATTTTATTATCATCACACATTCCTGCTTATATTGCACACGAAACCGTCATCCCGCTTAATAAGGATATTATGGATGTCTCAAATATTAACCACCGGTGGCAGTTGAAGCACTATATCGATTGCAAGACGAGAACTGGAAGAAAATAAAAAAAACATCAGTATTGGGCATATAGTTTTTGTTCAATTGTTACTTCAGCTTTTGTTTTCATATGTTTATTGGCTGTGATCCTCAAGTATGCCAAGCGCCAGAAAAATCCCACGAAGCCTTTGGAACCACGACAAAACGGAAGCATTGCACCTCTTCAAGATTGCATTCAAACACCCAAAAAGGCTACAAATACCAGCACAATAATATGTAAATAAATTTTGATCGCACTATGAAAACTCATTAGGCGATTGGTTCTAAGTGGTAGAACTTTCAATTACACTAAATTTCATTTTTGCCATTGGCAATCTGAAATTTGCACTTTTCAACTCTGCTTTAGCACTCGCAGCCGGAGTTGGTTGTTTGATATATCCGTTTTTTAGGGTTGATGTGAGCACTGTCCTTATTACAGTCGTTCACAGACCGTTGAACAATACACACGTGCTTAGACTACATTAAGCCAAGTAACCAAAAAAAAAATTAAAGTGAATTAGAGCAATCGCGACAAGGATCCGCAACAAGAGCGTGGTCAAGTGCGTAGAACTCACAGCCGTGAAACAGAGGGGGCTGAGTTCGAGACCCAGTGGGGCACACATTTTTTTTTTGTTTTCTTCTCGTGCCAAGACGTAAAGTTAACCATTGCACTGGCAAAGTAAGTGCAAAGTATGGAAGGGAACGGGCACTCCGCTCGCATAGAAGCGGACGGCGTAAAGCAACAACCGGTGGCAGAGGAATCACGCCACTAACCAACAGTTGCTCAAGAGAGTACGGCGAAGAGAAGGAGGAAAAAACAGACTTCCTCCAATTCAAAACGGGGGAACACTAACGCGTCACCAGAAAAGGAAGGGAGTGCAGCGTCGACGTCATCGAACGAGACATCAGCTGAGGCCGATGCAAAAGATGACGGGTACTCGTATGTGTCTGATGGGAGGGAGGAGCGATTCGCACTAAGCAGTAACAGCTTCGAATCGGTGCCCTCCGACACTGAAGAAGAAGTGGAGGCGATAATTCGTTCCAAAGAAGAACAGGTATCTGATCTGAAGGAGGAGACGCGAAAACTCCTCTTTGAGATAAGGAAACTTCGTGCAAGCACTCTCGCAAGAAGAAAGAGAGAGGAGGAGCAAAAGGTTCTACGCGTCGATCAACAACAACAGTTGCCTTGCGACAATCAGCCGCAAAAAGAGACGCAGCAACAACAACTGCAAGCTGCAAAAAAGCAGAAGAAGCAGCACCAACAAACATCAGCTCAGCCACAAAAGCAGGCAGCAGCACAACAGCATAAGCAGCTACAACAGAAGCCAGCCCAGCAACATAACCAAGTGACAACAGGAAAGCCGAAGCGAAAGACAGCAGCGCAGCAACAACAGCGTCCAGCAGTACATCAACAACAGCAGCAGCAGAGAACAAAAAAGGAAAAGCAACCAGCAACACAGGAGCAAGAGACAGAAGCGCAACAAAAACCGGACGTCATACAAACTGCACAGGTATGTAGGACGGCCATAGGTAGTGGTAATTTCCTTATCAAAAAAAATTAAGGCTATGAGAAATATTGAATCTGCTGCAAGACAGTAGACCAGTACAACAAGGTTAAAAAGTGTCTAAAGCGTTCAACGCTGGAGTTCTTCTCTTTTACGCCAAAAGGAGAAAAACTCCAATCCAAATTACTAAAGATCTCCGGACCGCTCGAAGCGGAGGAGATTTTCCAACTGCTCAAAGAGCATGTGTGTGACGGTCTCGAGTTCGTCGGGGTCAAGCCCTTCACCACAGCTAAGGCAAAAAGGGAGGGGCGGAAACTAACGTTCTTCATTGTACAGCTGTCACCTAATAGTATAGTAGATAAGGTAAACGATATAGATCGTTTGGCTGACTACTATTGCGTCTGGGAAAGCGTTAGAAGGCGCGATGGCATTCCCCAATGCGTTCGCTGCCAAAGGTTCGGGCACGCCGCATCGAACTGCCAAATGCAGCCTCGATGCGTCAAGTGCAGTGAGAACCACAGTGCGCAGAATTGTCCTCTGGGGCAAAAGGAGGCAGCTGACAAGATTTAGCTCAAATTCGTACTCTGCTGGAACGCGGGGTACACCGCTAACTATCGGAGTTGCCCTAAATTCCAAGAGCGTAAAGCAAAAATGCAGAAGCAGCCCCCAGTGAAAAGTCCACTCGGGGCAGCCATACCCGTCACCCCTCAAGTGACCTATGCCCAAATGGCGTCTGTCCAGAGGGGCACGGAAAAGCAGCAACTACTACTTACCTTCAGTGCCAAAAGCACACGAACCTGCGCCTGAATGGAAAGCTTCCATTGAAGGGCGTATGGCTCGGTTATAGGAGCAGGTCGGCCAAATTTTGGCGCTCCTGCAGAACCAACCACGTCAAAAGCGCAGACGGAGACCATTTTTAAGATCCTTGCAGTGAATGCAAATTCATTGATAGGGATCCCACGAAAAACCGACCTCTATAGATTGTTGGACGATCAAAGCCCAGAGCTGATGCTGATTAGCGAAACCAAGCTAACTCGGAGAGGCATACTGGAGCACAGCAATTATAATGTTATTAGAAGAGACCGGCCCAATTCCAGTGGTGGAGGCGGTGTTGCGATCTTCATAAAAAATAATATTAAACATAAAGTAGTGTATAGTGGTGATGTACGAAGGTTTCAGGAGTTGGAGGCCTGCATCGTGTGCATTTCGCTCCGCAGCGGAAGGAGGTTGTATGCGGTGTCGGTCTACTCCTCTGGCAACCCTAGTTCCAGAACAACTATATCAGAGCTCGATTCACTCTTTCGATGTCTGAGGCTGGACTCGGAGGAGAACTATTTTTTTGTGGCCGGGGACTTAAATGCCCGACAATGATATTGGGGAAACATAATTTCCAACAATAGAGGGGACCAGCTTTACAGCTGGTTTTGCTTACACAGTGTTCAGTATAGGCTCGATTTGAAAGCAACTGAGACCTCGTCCTATCCCAGGATCGGCTCCTATCTGGATCTACTGTTGTTAGACGCAAGACTGCAGCTGACAGACAGAAGCTCACAAACGGTAAACTGTTTGAATACATTCGTGTACCTCAGTGACCATTGCGGACTCAGTGCCGAATTCAAAATCCCCAACGACATTGCGGAATTAGCAGAGTATGTTCAAACGTACACCTACAACTACAGCAGGGCACGATGGACACGCTTCTCCAGACAAATGACGCGAGCACTCTCTTCGAACGCGCTCCATATACCGTCCAATAGAAATTTGTCAAACGAAGAGATTGACATGTATCTAATTCAATTGGACGAGACAATTAAACGAACCATGGACAATACTATACATCGGTATACACGGACAAACAACGAAAACTTGTACCGCAATGCGACTATCGACGCACTCCACCATCGTAAAAGTAGACTCCTGTCAAGATTAAAAACCTACAGAAATCGCTCATTAAGAATATTCAAACCTTAATTGTCCAGAATTACAGGCTTTCTGTTAATTCGTACTAGAATGACAAGACACGGGCTGTAAGATCTTACAATCCGAGCATGTTCCTGCAAATTAACAAATTCTTTCGAAGTAAATATAGCGATCTTCCGTGTCTTAAGCTCCCCAGAACGACGGACAACGAACAAATACTGACTACAGCAGGTATTGATCCAGATAACGCTGTACTCGACGATAACCTTTATTGTGGTCGAAGATCCGCAAGAAAAAATGGAGGTACTAGGCGCGGTCTTCCAAGAAGTATATAAGGTGAATGAGAGCGTTCGCCCGAACCACGGCTTGGATAACCGCGTACTGGCTAGCAACTCTCAACTTCGAGAAGACATGCAACAATGGCGATCTGAGAACACTGGCTTTGTCGTGTTCAATGATGATAACATGGCAGATAATGCCATCGCCGACGAAGGGGTGCATCCCCCGTTCATATCGAAGACAGAACTCCAAGCGGTCTTCGAATCATTAAAGAAGAAAAAGTCTGTTGGAATTGACGGGATCTCCAACATTGTGCTAAGATACCTTCCTCTGGAAGTGGTTAATATGTACACAATCTTGTTTAACAATGCTCTGAATAATGCACATTATCCGGAGCATTGGAAAACGGCTATTGTGCAACCCATATCCAAGAGAGGAAAATATTCTTCGAATCCTTGCAACCTCCGTTCAATTAGTCTCCTTCCGAACATCAGCAAGGTATTCGAGAAGTTGATCAATAGAACTCTGATCAACTGGACTAAGGACAAAAATATAATTCCGGATAACCAATTCGGTTTCAAAGTGGGGCTATTCAAAGTGGACACTATTCATGCTGCGTCGAAACTGGTGTCGGATATCCAATGGAACAAGAGCCAGAAATAATGTACGGGTGCATGCTTGATTGACCTGGAGAAGGCCTGTTTAACATGCTTGCCGGTAGACGGTTCGTAGTCAAAAATGTCAACGTGACCTCCACAGGTATATTTGAGGTAAAAAATGGTATCGAACAGGGTGCCGTTAATTCGCCGATCCTGTTCAACATTTACTTGAGCGATCTGTTAAGTTCTCTTCCTCATGCAATTGCGTATGCCGATGACTTGATCGTGTACAGATCAGGCAAAAAGATCGAGGAAATCACTACTCTCACGCAGGGTGACTTCGATTCATTCATGAGAAGTTGCGATGACTGGAAGTTGAGTATCAACTTCCGGAAGTCGGAAACCATTCTGTTCAGGACGCCGTTGTATAAGGCCTCGGCGAATACGAAAAAGAATTGGCGAAAGTTCTCAATCGTTGGAAGACATGGGGAACCACTGGCGAAATAGACTGTAGTCAGATACCTGGGGATCTGGCTAGATCAGTATCTATATTTTAACAAACATATAGATGCTGCTCTGGCCAGGGCCCGAGGCGCTTTTGCTCTTACAAAGAGACTGTTTTACAACAGCCAACTCGATGCGAGGGTGAAGGTTATCTGCTACATGGCCCTCATACGGCCAATGCTCACCTATGGCTGCCCCGTGTGGTTCAACGTGAGTGCAAGCTTGATGGAAAAGATTCGGTTTTTAGAGAGCGCTTGTCTTAGAACTTGCCTTCGTCTTTATCGAACTCCAGAGTCCCAGTACATAAAATTCTATTCCAATGAGGTTTTATACAACAGGGCAAACCTGATAAGAGTGGACAATTTTCTGTTGAAGTTGATTCGAGGTCATACTGCTAGAGCGATGAACTCGTGCAATAACTTGATCTCAGGGGCTTACTACCCCAATCCAGAACACCACGAAAGGGTACGGCACAATGGCTTCGTCCCCCCAGAAGCCTTTCTCTATTTAGACAAGAACGGACTGTTACAGAATATAAATGCGGTACCGTTCATCTTCCACATAGCCCGTTCAACTGTGGATGGGCGACTCAACCACGACCGTTCCGTCACACAACGGGCTGAGGAGGGTCTCCTCCGGTTCAGTACGGCGGTATCAAGGAGAGATGTTCGGGATGTTGCAATGCAACATCGAAAATTCTGGTGGCTGGGGAGAGAGGGAGCTCCCTCGTCGAACACTTTAGACCCGGGGTAGAAAGGGTAGTACGTAACCCCGAATGGGGGACCAGTCGGTGACTGTCTTGCAGCAATTAGATGCAAATTTATAAGCTGCAACCTATGGCCGATGCGACGATGGACGTGGGAAAAGCGACGATGCGGCAATATATTTGTGATCCGTGGTATTCCAGATTCCGAAGTAAATAAAACCGTTCTTTACAGTACAAACAACATTAGTGAATTAAAAGAATGCTTGAGAAAATACGTTAAAACAATTACTTAGAGTGAATAGCAAAGTATGCCCTGCTGGTTCCACCTCAAGTAAAGCAAAAAACATTGAAAATGTTGTTCCTGGTAGCAATAATGTTCATTCAAACAAGGACAACAAGGTTATCATGTGTTTCAACTGTCATAAGCAAAGCATATTTCTACAAAATGCCCCGACAGTCAATCCATCATGGCATTGCATCAAAGTTCGGAACGAGTTCGATCAGCTTATAATGATTTCGAAACTTTCATTCAATATTCACGATTTCGCAAGGATACGGACATTTCCGCAACGTTGCTGACACTACTGGACTTTGGCAGCCCTATCAGCTTCATCCAGGAGAAGTTTATTTCGCCAGTTCTGCTACCAACTTTATCTTAAACATCGCAGTCCTACGTTGGAGTCAATGGACTAGTGTCAATTTTGAAAATTTTATAATAAGAGCTAATAACAGTCAAAAACTTCTCATTGACTCTCATTATCCTGTAATTTTAGAGAGACATATTTATTGGACAACCAGATTTGACACTTAAGAGAACAACAGCAGATTACTTCCCATAAGACAGCAAGAAACCCCAAGCAAACTTCAACACCTCTCATCATAGCGTCAGCATTTCGAATGAAGACCTCTCTGATTCAAAGTTTGTAGACCATATAATAAACATAACAAAAACTTGTATGCATTTGTTGAGAAAAAAGTAAAAGACATTTTTAGACCAGCTTAACAATCAGTCAGCGAATTTGATTTTAAAATTCATATACAATTAGTGTTTTAGTACATAATTGAATTCAAAATGATTAATATATAATATTGGTGTCGCGACAGTCCGAGGCGGACCTGGGCCTAGCTTCTCAGCAACCACTCGTATTGTGCGTGTAATTGTTCATTCACGAGTGGAAGGGACCCACAGTTTTATGCCGACTCCGAACGGCAAAGTTTGAGAAGCTTTTTCTAGACATGAATACTCTTTGAGCATTGTCAGTGACTCGAAAGAGGTGGATCCGTGAATTATCAAAGGTGGTAAATTCGGGTATCGAACCTGGCACCCTCTGCGTAGGAGTCGACGCACTAACCCACTACGCTACGGCGACTCACGCTCAAAATGATTAATAATTCTATGTTAATAACAATAACAATAGATATTACATGGTCGAAAAACTGCATTACCGGCAACCTAATATTCATATCACCAAAGGATTCATATAATTGTCAAAAGATCTATATGAGCCGGTATATGAAAAGGTGGCTTACAGAAAATCCTAACTCACTCAAAAGTGTACTAAACACATAGAGACAAGAGCACAAATGTAAGAAAAACTGAATTTTATTAAAAATTCAAAAATTCAAAATATTACATTCAATTTTAAAAGCTAAACAGAATTGAATGCTACAAAAATTTATTCTATCTACAAAAACAACGAGGTCCAAAGATTTCCGTTCACGTGAATCCATTTCGCACTATCATTATATCCGTCGGATGCACTATATTATCGACATCACTTCTCTCCTTTTCGAAGTCAGCTGTTCAGAGATCTGACGTCTGATTTAAGAAATTTAATTTGAAATCTAAACATTGAAATTTGAGTTTTTCTTTCTAATAAACATAATGGATAGTATTGCTCGCTTTTTTGATGACACAAAACAAAAGTGAACAAATTAACAGTGCGATAGTTACGTGTCGCAACATGTCACTACAACTTCCACTGAAGCAACATTGCATCTATGCACTTGTCTTTGTCTAGTCGCTCATTCCCCACACTTTAAATTGAGTAGCGTCCTTTTCATTTCTTTATCTCCACCTGTTTGTTTTTGTCAGGCCTATTGTTAACTGTTATATCTTGTTGCTTTGTCCACAGTGTATAGATGCTAGGCAGTAATTTGTAGACCACCGACGAAGTCGATACATATGTAATTATGTAATAGAATAAATTTAGTTCGGTTTTGCTAAATGTTTTTGTGCCTTATTTAATTATAATGTACGTTTTGGCTCCCGAACGTAACTGGCGCAGGCGAGTAGTTCTTTTTTCTTAAAAGTGTGAAACGTGGTGAACGGTGTTAGTAAAAAACGTGCATTTATAGAAAAAAGAGAAGAACCAACGTATTTTAACAACCAAAAACAAATACTGGAAAATAAATAATCAAAAAAAAAAACGAGAGAAAAATTAAAAGTGATGCAATAACAAATAAATGACAAAAAATAAGAAAAATGAAATAATTAATATTAAAAAATAAGAAACGGCGTTAGCAAACTCTTTTAGAGAATATCGAAGAGGTTGCTTGAAACATTAAGTGCCTTACAAAAAAGAAAGTTTTAAGAAAATAGTATTAAAATAAATTATTTATATAAATAGCGTGCAAGAAATATACATAAATATAAGACAATGTGAAAAAATAACTATAAAAAAAAAGAACAGAAAGGATGCGAACTCAAATAAATTCAACCGAGGAAATATTTAGTGAAAACGAAGCTAAAAATGTAATACAAATACACATAAGAATTAGAAAAATTGAATAATACATAATAAAATACAGTTAACATACATATAGACATGACATAAATAATATATACTTAAGAGAAATGTGCACCCATTACGAGAGCATATCGGAGTAGTAGCATAATACTTTTATTGCATACACTAATTAATAATATAATAATAGACGATAATAAATATAAATGCATTTCAAACACGCTGAAAAAAAAACAGTACCCAATTGCAAATGCTATAATATATAAACAAAGTGAAACAAAAATGAGTAACCTATAGTTTGCTAGAGTCTTCGAGGGGATATCGGAATAATTCTAAGCACTATAATAATAAATACCTACTCAAATAAAAACAATAACAGCTAATAAAATATAAAAAATAAAAAAATATAAAAAACAAAAAAGTAAAAGTAATAAATTAAAATGGAGCGAAATAAATCAGTAGCTCTCGTTTTGCTAAATCGTCGAGGGTATATCGAAGCCATAGTAATAATTACGAAAAAGAAATGGAAGAAGTCAAATACGAAGAAGAGAAGTCAGAGTTAGGGATCATCAAATAGCCGAAAGTGAAATGTTCCGAAGGTACAATTTCCAATAAGTGTTATATGTATATTTCTGTTATCAAATTTAAAACTTAAATTATAAAATATGCTTGTAATATGCATCAACGTAAAACCAATCTGAAATAAAAAAATAATTTTCTGAATTATTGTCATTCTTTGTAGGTATATAATGATATAATCAAATGTATCGTTGAAATAAAATTATTAAATTGTATAAATATAATAAAAATATAAATATAATAATAAGTAAAGTAAAAAAAGGCGATGGTAAAACACCCTTCAAGGGAATATTGGAGAGGTACATCAAACATTCACAACATGCAAAACAAAAAAAAATTAATAACAGTTTAGATAAAAAAAACTACTAATGTAAGCATAAAATAGAAGATTGATTGAATAGTAGTAACTAAAAATAAGTTGAACGGCGTTGCAGATAATAGACGAAAAACTACATGTGGGAAATAAAGTCAAGTTGAGAAAATTTTAATTAAAAGCAGAAACAAATGTATAAACACTAAAACACAAACATATGCATTGCACTAAAAAAATGAAGAGTACAGTTAAAAAAGATGCATAACATATGATTGAACTTATGTGAAATAAAAAATTCAATACGATAAAACGTATGCGAATAATAATAAATATTGAATAATGTGCAGATAGTAAAGATATTGTAAAGCAAAAATAAATGTAAAGATATAATAAAAAAAAGGTGAAAAAAGTAGCCAATGAATTGCAGAAAACTTCGAGAGCAGATCGCAGTCATTTTCAGCAGAAAAAGAAACGATTTATTTATCATGCGAGGTGAAAATAAGAGTAGCTTACGTTTTACAGTAATAATAGAAGAAGGAATCGTAATTGTATATTCATGCTTAAGTATAGGCAAAAATGTAATAACAGGTAAAGATGTACGAGATACCCATAATGGTATAAATACTACAAATGTTAATGTTAATGCAATCGCTCCCGAACGTAACTTGATCATGTCCAAGGAGAACGGCTGGCTAGCCAGTAACTGAAAGTGAGCAAGCTGACCCATATGAAGCAAGTTGGATACATACGTACCTACATACATACGTAGTTGCGATTAAATAAAATTGTATTTTATTTTCAATGAGAAGAAAACGAGCATATTTCAATGACAAAAATACTTATTTAGGTTTTTTCTTTCAAACTTCATCGTAAATTTTCTCCAAAATCTTTTACTTCTTCTTGTCATGTTTTTCGCTATGTCCGGATATTTTTTTCCTTTTCTGCCCTTTAAGTTGTTTCCTGTTTGTAGTTTTCTTCCTAGAATTTCATTTATCAAAATAATGCTAAACCGAATATAAATAACCTATTTTTTTACCATCAATCTACTTAGACTCAAAGGAATCCGCAACGATTTTGATGCGGATCTGTTTGAATGGAGTGATTCGATCGGATTTAAGAATGCAGTGAATCACACTTCATTTTACCGACATGCGGACTCAAGAGGATCGAGCGAGGAACTACATAACCAACAGAGTGCTAACTCTCGAGGAACTTTTAAAGACCAGCTTACAACGCAATATCGAGGGAATAGCAGCAGCAGAATCTGGAAAGGAACAAGAATTTGAAGATGTGTGAAATAATATGAAAAAATAAAAGAATTATACTTCGACTACAAGAAGGCGTTGCACGACAGCTTTTACAACTGTGAAACCATAGAACCTCTTGTGAGTGCTGGACTAAGTACTAAAAAAAATATAGTGCAATTACCGAAAATAGATAATACATCGCTGAAGCAGCTGTTAGATACATCGGTGAAGTACAATCATACTCTCAAACATTTTTCAAACAATTTTAAAGTTCCCGTAGAACACTGGAACGTAATCCTACACTTTTGTATGGTACGAAAATTACAGACGATTAAACAAAGGTTATGAGCAGAGATTGGGAGTAAACAAGTGATTACCAAAATACAAAGAGTTTTGCGAGTTCTTTGTATCGAGGTTCCGCACTTTGGAAGCTGTAAGCCAGCAGCAAGAAACAAAATCCCTTATAATTAGAGATGGTACTGCAAAGACCAAAAGTGCTCAGTCCTTGAAGAAATGTGGGAAATTTGTGAACATGGATATAAGTTCGCGTAGAAGGGCAGTAAGTAACATCGGCGTCTGCGACAATTGTCTGGCATATAGCCATTCGACCCTTCGCGTGGCTGTACACCTTGTCGTGGTGCGAAGGCCTATTACAGGACAATGACTCTTGGGACTATTCCCTATGGGGAGACAGGAAGCTAAGATAAGTCCATCCCCTTCCTTCCCTGCTACCTCATCCTCTCTCTCTCCTCTCCACTCCCTTGGATGGATCAAGGTGTCACACGTACCATACCGATAATCATCTGGTCTGGGGCCCACTCCAAACACTAGCTCAGTCGCGAACGGTGTGCCGGAGCCACCTGGCGACTCTCCGAGCTAATCAGTCTTAGCTACGTATTGCGGATTTCTGCGTAGCCCAACTCCTCCTTTCTCCGCCACTAGTGGGATATTATTATGTCCACCAACCCCAACCCCCCTCACAAAACAAAAGAGACCGGTGAACCATGCTCATGAAGTGCCGCGGTTTAGGAAAGCGGCCAGTTGCGCACATAGTACTTCCAAAGGCCGTGTGGAGCGCTTTACAAAAAACACACCAATTCGCAATCCAATGCGGGAATCTGCTGAGCTCTCGAAGGTCATTGGGCCCCGTCGTCTTTAGAGTTCTAGAGCGTATGAAAGGCATCCCTCAGGAGTAACTATCCGAGTCAAAGAAAAGGTCCGTAGCCTGGGCTATAAAAGTAGTTCCGGACCTAGGCGATGAAACAGTCGTTAAGCACTCTACGTCGGAACGGGCCAGATCGGCGGAATCGTCGCCCGATCTCTCGAAGAGGTTAAGGCAGGCTGGCAGTGTCTCAAGCACCAATGAGCCACAGCGGCCGTATAGAGAGATCCTCAAAGGGGATCTCACTTATGCCGTCATAGACAAAACTGACGATGACTCCAGCATCTCTTCCGTTAACTTGAGTTAGATAGAGCGATCCATAAATCAGAAGAAAATGGCGGCGTGGCACCCGTTGCCTTTGACGCCGAATGGCATCAAGGGCACATCAGACTTCTGTCCTTTGACGACTAAACGAGTTGCGCTAAAGATGTACCAGAAGGACGGGGAGGGTGCCGCGAAGACGGTGCACTCCGCTCTCATACTGCCCTCTGTTTCGTAGGCCGGACTCAAGCTAGCCACAGAGGCTGCGATGGAGGTGGGGTGTACTGCCTCGGCGAACCCAAGCCCTCCACCTTGACCGCAATCAATAGTGAGGAGGTAACGCCGACCACTGTTATCCCCATGGAGGATGTGGCAGAGAGAACCGGTGACATGCCGCCCAACAGCGAAAAGTCCTCTCTGGAGTTCTCAGATGAGGAGAACAACACGGTGGTTGAGAAGGCATCCGCTATGGGCGTAGCGGATGGGGAGCCCGAAAGCTATGCTTCGGGTGAAAGAAATTAACTTTGACCACTCCACTGCGACCTCGGTTGCCCGTATTCTCCGCCTCAGGCAACAGGGGGACGATGTAGCTCTGGTCCAGGTGCCTTGGGTCAGAAATGATCTGATCTGACTTGGGGCGCGGAACTATAAATCTCTTCTTTGTAGAAAACATAGGTAATCTAAGAGCCTGTCTTCTTGCGAAGTCGTCATTAAATGTTTATCTTCTCTCCAACTATAGCGATCAAGAGACACTAACCGTATGTCTGGAGGAAGTGAAGTACTGAAGAAAGTGATCACGGATGCGGAAAGTTCAAGGACCACACTCATCCTCGGGTGTGATGCCAACGCACTCCATACCATCTGGGGAAACACGGACATTAACTACAGAGGTGAGTACATTTTAGAATTCATTTTAAGTAGCAAGTTGGCAATTTGCAGGATAGGAAACTAATGCAGGCCTCCAACTCCTGAAACCTTGTACAGGCGGTTTACTGACAGACGAGACGAGGAAGTTAGGACACTGAAATCGCTCATTAAGAATATTCAAACATTAATTGTCCAGAATTACAGGCTTTCTGTTAATTCGTACTAGAATGACAAGACACGGGCTGTAAGATCTAACAATCCGAGCATGTTCCTGCAAATTAACAAATTCTTTCGAAGTAAATATAGCGATCTTCCGTGTCTTAAGCTCCCCAGAACGACGGACAACGAACAAATACTGACTACAGCAGGTATTGATCCAGATAACGCTGTACTCGACGATAACCTTTATTGTGGTCGAAGATCCGCAAGAAAAAATGGAGGTACTAGGCGCGGTCTTCCAAGAAGTATATAAGGTGAATGAGAGCGTTCGTCCGAACCACGGCTTGGATAACCGCGTACTGGCTAGCAACTCTCAACTTCGAGAAGACATGCAACAATGGCGATCTGAGAACACTGGCTTTGTCGTGTTCAATGATGATAACATGGCAGATAATGCCATCGCCGACGAAGGGGTGCATCCCCCGTTCATATCGAAGACAGAACTCCAAGCGGTCTTCGAATCATTAAAGAAGAAAAAGTCTGTTGGAATTGACGGGATCTCCAACATTGTGCTAAGACACCTTCCTCTGGAAGTGGTTAATATGTACACAATCTTGTTTAACAATGCTCTGAATAATGCACATTATCCGGAGCATTGGAAAACGGCTATTGTGCAACCCATATCCAAGAGAGGAAAATATTCTTCGAATACTTGCAACCTCCGTTCAATTAGTCTCCTTCCGAACATCAGCAAGGTATTCGAGAAGTTGATCAATAGAACTCTGATCAACTGGACTAAGGACAAAAATATAATTCCGGATAACCAATTCGGTTTCAAAGTGGGGCTATTCAAAGTGGACACTATTCATGCTGCGTCGAAACTGGTGTCGGATATCCAATGGAACAAGAGCCAGAAACAATGTACGGGTGCATGCTTGATTGACCTGGAGAAGGCCTGTTTAACATGCTTGCCGGTAGACGGTTCGTAGTCAAAAA
Organism: Eristalis intricaria; assembly: GCA_964034865.1. Classification (NCBI taxonomy): domain Eukaryota; kingdom Metazoa; phylum Arthropoda; class Insecta; order Diptera; family Syrphidae; genus Eristalis; species Eristalis intricaria. The sequence goes on along the minus strand of OZ035875.1, from coordinate 23,929,486 downwards.
TGTCAACGTGACCTCCACAGGTATATTTGAGGTAAAAAATGGTATCGAACAGGGTGCCGTTAATACGCCGATCCTGTTCAACATTTACTTGAGCGATCTGTTAAGTTCTCTTCCTCATGTAATTGCGTATGCCGATGACTTGATCGTGTACAGATCAGGCAAAAAGATCGAGGAAATCACTACTCTCACGCAGGGTGACTTCGATTCATTCATGAGAAGTTGCGATGACTGGAAGTTGAGTATCAACTTCCGGAAGTCGGAAACCATTCTGTTCAGGACGCCGTTGTATAAGGCCTCGGCGAATACGAAAAAGAATTGGCGAAAGTTCTCAATCGTTGGAAGACATGGGGAACCACTGGCGAAATAGACTGTAGTCAGATACCTGGGGATCTGGCTAGATCAGTATCTATATTTTAACAAACATATAGATGCTGCTCTGGCCAGGGCCCGAGGCGCTTTTGCTCTTACAAAGAGACTGTTTTACAACAGCCAACTCGATGCGAGGGTGAAGGTTATCTGCTACATGGCCCTCATACGGCCAATGCTCACCTATGGCTGCCCCGTGTGGTTCAACGTGAGTGCAAGCTTGATGGAAAAGATTCGGTTTTTAGAGAGCGCTTGTCTTAGAACTTGCCTTCGTCTTTATCGAACTCCAGAGTCCCAGTACATAAAATTCTATTCCAATGAGGTTTTATACAACAGGGCAAACCTGATAAGAGTGGACAATTTTCTGTTGAAGTTGATTCGAGGTCATACTGCTAGAGCGATGAACTCGTGCAATAACTTGATCTCAGGGGCTTACTACCCCAATCCAGAACACCACGAAAGGGTACGGCACAATGGCTTCGTCCCCCCAGAAGCCTTTCTCTATTTAGACAAGAACGGACTGTTACAGAATATAAATGCGGTACCGTTCATCTTCCACATAGCCCGTTCAACTGTGGATGGGCGACTCAACCACGACCGTTCCGTCACACAACGGGCTGAGGAGGGTCTCCTCCGGTTCAGTACGGCGGTATCAAGGAGAGATGTTCGGGATGTTGCAATGCAACATCGAAAATTCTGGTGGCTGGGGAGAGAGGGAGCTCCCTCGTCGAACACTTTAGACCCGGGGTAGAAAGGGTAGTACGTAACCCCGAATGGGGGACCAGTGGGTGACTGTCTTGCAGCAATTAGATGCAAATTTATAAGCTGCAACCTATGGCCGATGCGACGATGGACGTGGGAGAAGCGACGATGCGGCAATATATTTGTGATCCGTGGTATTCCAGATTCCGAAGTAAATAAAACCGTTCTTTACAGTACAAACAACATTAGTGAATTAAAAGAATGCTTGAGAAAATACGTTAAAACAATTACTTAGAGTGAATAGCAAAGTATGCCCTGCTGGTTCCACCTCAAGTAAAGCAAAAAACATTGAAAATGTTGTTCCTGGTAGCAATAATGTTCATTCAAACAAGGACAACAAGGTTATCATGTGTTTCAACTGTCATAAGCAAAGCATATTTCTACAAAATGCCCCGACAGTCAATCCATCATGGCATTGCATCAAAGTTCGGAACGAGTTCGGTCAGCTTATAATGATTTCGAAACTTTCATTCAATATTCACGATTTCGCAAGGATATGGACATTTCCGCAACGTTGCTGACACTACTGGACTTTGGCAGCCCTATCAGCTTCATCCAGGAGAAGTTTATTTCGCCAGTTCTGCTACCAACTTTATCTTAAACATCGCAGTCCTACGTTGGAGTCAACAGACTAGTGTCAATTTGAAAATTTTATAATAAGAGCTAATAACAGTCAAAAACTTCTCATTGACTCTCATTATCCTGTAATTTTAGAGAGACATATTTATTGGACAACCAGATTTGACACTTAAGAGAACAACAGCAGATTACTTCCCATAAGACAGCAAGAAACCCCAAGCAAACTTCAACACCTCTCATCATAGCGTCAGCATTTCGAATGAAGACCTCTCTGATTCAAAGTTTGTAGACCATATAATAAACATAACAAAAACTTGTATGCATTTGTTGAGAAAAAAGTAAAAGACATTTTTAGACCAGCTTAACAATCAGTCAGCGAATTTGATTTTAAAATTCATATACAATTAGTGTTTTAGTACATAATTGAATTCAAAATGATTAATATATAATATTGGTGTCGCGACAGTCCGAGGCGGACCTGGGCCTAGCTTCTCAGCAACCACTCGTATTGTGCGTGTAATTGTTCATTCACGAGTGGAAGGGACCCACAGTTTTATGCCGACTCCGAACGGCAAAGTTTGAGAAGCTTTTTCTAGACATGAATACTCTTTGAGCATTGTCAGTGACTCGAAAGAGGTGGATCCGTGAATTATCAAAGGTGGTAAATTCGGGTATCGAACCTGGCACCCTCTGCGTAGGAGTCGACGCACTAACCCACTACGCTACGGCGACTCACGCTCAAAATGATTAATAATTCTATGTTAATAACAATAACAATAGATATTACATGGTCGAAAAACTGCATTACCGGCAACCTAATATTCATATCACCAAAGGATTCATATAATTGTCAAAAGATCTATATGACCCGGTATATGAAAAGGTGGCTTACGACTCAAAAATTATTTTTTCGATAGTGTTTAAACCGCTCCTTCATGTGGTGAAGACCAGAAAATCCTAACTCACTCAAAAGTGTACTAAACACATAGAGAAAAGAGCACAAATGTAAGAAAAACTGAATTTTATTAAAAATTCAAAAATTCAAAATATTACATTCAATTTTAAAAGCTAAACAGAATTGAATGCTACAAAAATTTATTCTATCTACAAAAACAACGAGGTCCAAAGATTTCCGTTCACGTGAATCCATTTCGCACTATCATTATATCCGTCGGATGCACTATATTATCGATATCACTTCTCTCCTTTTCGAAGTCAGCTGTTCAGAGATCTGACGTCTGATTTAAGAAATTTAATTTGAAATCTAAACATTGAAATTTGAGTTTTTCTTTCTAATAAACATAATGGATAGTATTGCTCGCTTTTTTGATGACACAAAACAAAAGTGAACAAATTAACAGTGCGATAGTTACGTGTCGCAACATGTCACTACAACTTCCACTGAAGCAACATTGCATCTATGCACTTGTCTTTGTCTAGTCGCTCATTCCCCACACTTTAAATTGAGTAGCGTCCTTTTCATTTCTTTATCTCCACCTGTTTGTTTTTGTCAGGCCTATTGTTAACTGTTATATCTTGTTGCTTTGTCCACAGTGTATAGATGCTAGGCAGTAATTTGTAGACCACCGACGAAGTCGATACATATGTAATTATGTAATAGAATAAATTTAGTTCGGTTTTGCTAAATGTTTTTGTGCCTTATTTAATTATAATGTACGTTTTGGCTCCCGAACGTAACTGGCGCAGGCGAGTAGTTCTTTTTTCTTAAAAGTGTGAAACGTGGTGAACGGTGTTAGTAAAAAACGTGCATTTATAGAAAAAAGAGAAGAACCAACGTATTTTAACAACCAAAAACAAATACTGGAAAATAAATGAACAATATCGAAAATAATGAAATAATCAGAAAAAAAACGAGAGAAAAATTGAAAGTGATGCAATAACAAATAAATGACAAAAAATAAGAAAAATGAAATAATTAATATTAAAAAATAAGAAACGGCGTTAGCAAATTCTTTTAGAGAATATCGAAGAGGTTGCTTGAAACATTAAGTGCCTTAAAAAAAAGAAAGCTTTAAGAAAATAGTATTAAAATAAATTATTTATATAAATAGCGTGCAAGAAATATACATATATATAAGACAATGTGAAAAAATAACTATAAAAAAAAGAACAGAAAGGATGCGAACTCAAATAAATTCAACCGAGGAAATATTTAGTGAAAACGAAGCTAAAAATGTAATACAAATACACATAAGAATTAGAAAAATTGAATAGTACATAATAAAATACAGTTAACAAGAAACGGAACAGTATGCAACATACATATAGACATGACATAAATAATATATACTTAAGAGAAATGTGCACCCATTCCGAGAGCATATCGGAGTAGTAGCATAATACTTTTATTGCATACACTAATTAATAATATAATAATAGACGATAATAAATATAAATGCATTTCAAACACGCTGAAAAAAAAAACAGTACCCAATTGCAAATGCTATAATATATAAACAAAGTGAAACAAAAATGAGTAACCTATAGTTTGCTAGAGTCTTCGAGGGGATATCGGAATAATTCTAAGCACTATAATAATAAATACCTACTCAAATAAAAACAATAACAGCTAATAAAATATAAAAAATAAAAAAATATAAAAAACAAAAAAGTAAAAGTAATAAATTAAAATGGAGCGAAATAAATCAGTAGCTCTCGTTTTGCTAAATCGTCGAGGGTATATCGAAGCCATAGTAATAATTAGGAAAAAGAAATGGAAGAAGTCAAATACGAAGAAGAGAAGTCAGAGTTAGGGATCATCAAATAGCCGAAAGTGAAATGTTCCGAAGGTACAATTTCCAATAAGTGTTATATGTATATTTCTGTTATCAAATTTAAAACTTAAATTATAAAATATGCTTGTAATATGCATCAACGTAAAACCAATCTGAAATAAAAAAATAATTTTCTGAATTATTGTCATTCTTTGTAGGTATATAATGATATAATCAAATGTATCGTTGAAATAAAATTATTAAATTGTATAAATATAATAAAAATATAAATATAATAATAAGTAAAGTAAAAAAAGGCGATGGTAAAACACCCTTCAAGGGAATATTGGAGAGGTACATCAAACATTCACAACATGCAAAACAAAAAAAAATTAATAACAGTTTAGATAAAAAAAACTACTAATGTAAGCATAAAATAGAAGATTGATTGAATAGTAGTAACTAAAAATAAGTTGAACGGCGTTGCAGATAATAGACGAAAAACTACATGTGGGAAATAAAGTCAAGTTGAGAAAATTTTAATTAAAAGCAGAAACAAATGTATAAACACTAAAACACAAACATATGTATTGCACTAAAAAAATGAAGAGTACAGTTAAAAAAGATGCATAACATATGATTGAACTTATGTGAAATAAAAAATTCAATACGATAAAACGTATGCGAATAATAATAAATATTGAATAATGTGCAGATAGTAAAGATATTGTAAAGCAAAAATAAATGTAAAGATATAATAAAAAAAAAGGTGAAAAAAGTAGCCAATGAATTGCAGAAAACTTCGAGAGCAGATCGCAGTCATTTTCAGCAGAAAAAGAAACGATTTATTTATCATGCGAGGTGAAAATAAGAGTAGCTTACGTTTTACAGTAATAATAGAAGAAGGAATCGTAATTGTATATTCATGCTTAAGTATAGGCAAAAATGTAATAAAAGGTAAAGATGTACGAGATACACATAATGGTATAAATACTACAAATGTTAATGCAAGTTAGAAAAATATAAAAATTCTAGTATAAAGAACTAACATACACTAAAAGAAAATATTTTTGATATACAAGCAAGTAAAAAACAAAAATAATTATAAAAGTGAAATAAGGAGAAAAAAAACATGCATATATAAATAAATCAATGTATAGAATAAAATATAGAGAAATATGAAATGTGTTAACTAACAAAACATAAACATATAAGAAAGGTGTAAATATAAATATAAAGTAGGGAAGACATACACCTCGAGGGCATATCGGGGTTGTAGAGTACAAGCCAAAGCAGTAATACTTAATGATAATAACAAAACAAGGAAATAATATTAAAAAAAGATTAGTTAAATAAATAACATAAAAGTAGAATTGGTGAACAAATAGTAGCCTTCCAAAATACAATAATAAAATAGGTGAAATAGCAGTAACCTATATTAAGATAGAAACTCCAAGGAAAAATTGGATTAAATCGAAGCATAAAACGATAAATAAATAAATAAGTATTTAGGAATAAGATACGTACGAAATAAAATGTATAAAACAGGGCGAAATCAGACTAGTAACATATGTGAAAAGTAATGAAATTAAAAATAGTAGATTATTAAACGGTAAAGAATAAATGGCACCCATTTCAAGAGAACATTGGAATGTAATTTGTATATTTTGTTGCTTTGACAAAAAAAAATATACAAAATTATAAGTGATTTTGAATAAGATAAAAGAAATAAAGAAAAAAATATGGAAGTATTTGTCCCGATGGAAAATTCAATATTGTATGGATATATATATAAATTTAAATGAAATATATATATTTATATTCTGAAATAAAAACTTGCGATATTTTCTTAAGACGATATCATATTTATATTGTAAAAAATATAAATACCGATATACAAGTCAAAATTGAACAATATAATTATTCAATAACCTATAAACAATAACGATGACTATATAATCAGATAAATAACAACATTTTTAGATTTGTTAATCATAACAAAAATATATAATAAAAATAATAAAATAAATAAAAAAAGTATATAATATGAACAAAATTGTCAATTGCAAATATGTGAATTCTTGAACATAATTAGTTAGTTATGTAAAATAATTATCAGAGAAAATGAAAAAATAGCTATTATTAGTTTTATATGAATTGTTATATTATATTTATCTTAATGTTTATACATATACATATATAACTTATTTTTTTACGATTTCACAAACAATTTGTATAATCGAATCTTTGGTGGGAGGAGTTACGTGTCGCAACATGTCACTACAACTTCCACTGAAGCAACATTGCATCTATGCACTTGGCTTTGTCTAGTCGCTTATTCTCCACATTTGTTTACGTTTAAATTGAGTATCGTCCTTTTCATTTCTTTATCTCCACCTGTTTGTTTTTGTCAAGCCTATTGTTAACTGTTATAACTTTTGCTTTGTCCACAGTGTATAGATGCTAGGCAGCAATTTGTAAACCACCGACGAGGTCGGTACATATGGAATTATGTAATAGAATAAATTTAGTTCGGTTTTGCTAAATGTTTTTGTGCTTTATTTAATTATAATGTACGTTTTCGCTCCCGAACGTAACTCGATCATGTCCAAGGAGAACGGCTGGCCAGCCAGTAACTGAAAGAGAGCAAGCTGACCCATATGAAGCAAGTTGGATACATACGTACCTACATACATACGTAGTTGCGATTATTCGATCGGATTTAAGAATGCAGTGAATCACACTTCATTTTACCGACATGCGGACTCAAGAGGATCGAGCGAGGAACTACATAACCAACAGAGTGCTAACTCTCGAGGAACTTTTAAAGACCAGCTTACAACGCAATATCGAGGGAATAGCAGCAGCAGAATCTGGAAAGGAACAAGAATTTGAAGATGTGTGAAATAATATGAAAAAATAAAAGAATTATACTTCGACTACAAGAAGGCGTTGCACGACAGCTTTTACAACTGTGAAACCATAGAACCTCTTGTGAGTGCTGGACTAAGTACTAAAAAAAATATAGTGCAATTACCGAAAATAGATAATACATCGCTGAAGCAGCTGTTAGATACATCGGTGAAGTACAATCATACTCTCAAACATTTTTCAAACAATTTTAAAGTTCCCGTAGAACACTGGAACGTAATCCTACACTTTTGTATGGTACGAAAATTACAGACGATTAAACAAAGGTTATGAGCAGAGATTGGGAGTAAACAAGTGATTACCAAAATACAAAGAGTTTTGCGAGTTCTTTGTATCGAGGTTCCGCACTTTGGAAGCTGTAAGCCAGCAGCAAGAAACAAAATCCCATATAATTAGAGATGGTACTGCAAAGACCAAAAGTGCTCAGTCCTTGAAGAAATGTGGGAAATTTGTGAACATGGATATAAGTTCGCGTAGAAGGGCAGTAAGTAACATCGGCGTCTGCGACAATTGTCTGGCATATAGCCATTCGACCCTTCGCGTGGCTGTACACCTTATCGTGGTGCGAAGGTCTATTACAGGACAATGACTCTTGGGACTATTCCCTATGGGGAGACAGGAAGCTAAGATAAGTCCATCCCCTTCCTTCCCTGATACCTCATCCTCTCTCTCTCCTCTCCACTCCCTTGGATGGATCAAGGTGTCACACGTACCATACCGATAATCATCTGGTCTGGGGCCCACTCCAAACACTAGCTCAGTCGCGAACGGTGTGCCGGAGCCACCTGGCGACTCTCCGAGCTAATCAGTCTTAGCTACGTATTGCGGATTTCTGCGTAGCCCAACTCCTCCTTTCTCCGCCACTAGTGGGATATTATTATGTCCACCAACCCCAACCCCCCTCACAAAACAAAAGAGACCGGTGAACCATGCTCATGAAGTGCCGCGGTCTAGGAAAGCGGCCAGTTGCGCACATAGTACTTCCAAAGGCCGCGTGGAGCGCTTTACAAAAAACACACCAATTCGCAATCCAATGCGGGAATCTGCTGAGCTCTCGAAGGTCATTGGGCCCCGTCGTCTTTAGAGTTCTAGAGCGTATGAAAGGCATCCCTCAGGAGTAACTATCCGAGTCAAAGAAAAGGTCCGTAGGCTGGGCTATAAAAGTAGTTCCGGACCTAGGCGAAGAAACAGCCGTTAAGCACTCTACGTCGGAACGGGCCAGATCGGCGGAATCGTCGCCCGATCTCTCGAAGAGGTTAAGGCAGGCTGGCAGTGTCTCAAGCACCAATGAGCCACAGCGGCCGTATAGAGAGATCCTCAAAGGGGATCTCACTTATGCCGTCATAGACAAAACTGACGATGACTCCAGCATCTCTTCCGTTAACTTGAGTTAGATAGAGCGATCCATAAATCAGAAGAAAATGGCGGCGTGGCACCCGTTGCCTTTGACGCCGAATGGCATCAAGGGCACATCAGACTTCTGTCCTTTGACGACCAAACGAGTTGCGCTAAAGATGTACCAGAAGGACGGGGAGGGTGCTGCGAAGACGGTGCACTCCGCTCTGATACTGCGCTCTGTTTCGTAGGCCGGACTCAAGCTAGCCACAGAGGCTGCGATGGAGGTGGGGTGTACTGCCTCGGCGAACCCAAGCCCTCCACCTTGACCGCAATCAATAGTGAGGAGGTAACGCCGACCACTGTTATCCCCATGGAGGATGTGGCAGAGAGAAGCGGTGACATGCCGCCCAACAGCGAAAAGTCCTCTCTGGAGTTCTCAGATGAGAACAACACGGTGGTTGAGAAGGCATCCGCTATGGGCGTAGCGGATGGGGAGCCCGAAAGCTATGCTTCGGGTGAAAGAAATTAACTTTGACCACTCCACTGCGGCCTCGGTTGCCCGTATTCTCCGCCTCAGGCAACAGGGGGACGATGTAGCTCTGGTCCAGGTGCCTTGGGTCAGAAATGATCTGATCTGACTTGGGCGCGGAACTATAAATCTCTTCTTTGTAGAAAACATAGGTAATCTAAGAGCCTGTCTTCTTGCGAAGTCGTCATTAAATGTTTATCTTCTCTCCAACTATAGCGATCAAGAGACAGTAACCGTATGTCTGGAGGAAGTGAAGTACTGAAGAAAGTGATCACGGATGCGTAAAGTTCAAGCACCACACTCATCCTCGGGTGTGATGCCAACGCACCATACCATCTGGGGAAGCACAGACATTAACTACAGAGGTGAGTACCTTTTAGAATTCATTTTAAGTAGCAAGTTGGCAATTTGCAGGACAGGAAACTAACCCAGATTTATAAACAAAATCAGACAGGAGGTTCTAGACCTAACCCTTGTCTCTGACCATATAGTGGATGGTATAAAAGAATGGAGGGTGTCTAAAGACCACTCATTCTCTGACCACCGTTATATTACTTTCAGCTTTATAAGCTCCACCCCCGGAGAACTAACTAAGACATGTACAGGGGGACGGTCAGTGACCTTTTAGCGACTTCTGACCAATCCCACCCTCTGAATCCAGAGCTTGACTCATCAGTGGATAGACTTACTGATATCCTGAATTAGGCTCTAGTCAGATCTTGCCACATAAGGAAAGTTAGGGAAAGCCTAAGCTCCCATGGTGTCATTCAGAACTTGATAGCCTTCGCAAAGGTTGGAGGAAACTTTTCAATAGAGCCAAAGCAACCCGAATCAATGTCGACTCGGATTCGTACTAAAGAGTTAAAGAGCTCTCAGTACATTTAAATATGAGCTAAGAACAGCCAAAAGATCGTCCTGGAGACTCTTCTGCGGGAAGATCGAAGAAGCCTCTGCGACTTCCAGGCTGCGAAAGATATTAGCATCATCACCCGAAATGCCCTCCCTGATGCAAAGGGCTGATGGAGGCTGGACTAACTTAAGTCTGGAGAGGTCAACGAATATCCAAGAACGTGGCAGGAAGGCATCCACGGTTCTTTTCCTGCTGAAGCCCCAAATGGTTCACTAGCTATTTACATTAGTAGTCAGACCCATACTGCTGTGTGGTGTCGCAATTTGATGGACTGCACTCGATAAGAAAATCAACATCACCCCACTTGCTTGTGTGCAGAGGATGGCTTGCGTATGCATTAGCGGAGCGCTAAAGACTACCTCCTCCGAAGCACTAAACATACTACTCAATCTGCCACCGATAGAACTAATTGGTAGACAGACAGCAGCTAGTACGGCGATCAGTTAAAGATCGCTGAGCAGCTGCAAAGAACTGCAGTCTTCACAGGTATGCCACTATACCCAAAGATACAGACCTCACTATACTTAAACTCCTCCAAACTATGGGTGGTAGTTAATTTCTGTATGTATATTTTCGAATCTGAACGAAAAAAAATCCTTCAAGGATATCGGATCCTTTGTGGATTGTTGCGTCATGGTGGTCATGCTTTTTTCACGGTCTGTGTTTGAATCTGGCTCGAGCTACTCTTTGTTATGGGCAATACCACTTCTTTATTTGAATAAACAATACAAGTTTGAAGAAACATTCATGTTTTCCGAAGTATTCTAATGACAATGAATATAATGAAAATTATACTTAACTTACCTAAAAGTAAATATTATGTAATATAATTGAATAATAACCGATTACATAAATGCTTAGACATTGCTCCTGTCGCACGGCAAGATTTTCTACTAATAACTCGATAAATCGAAAGGTGCAGCGAATGGCATGCATCTGCATAAGCGGAGCAATGCGAACTACCACCTTCCGCCGAAACATTTATATTTATACCTAACTCAGATCTTACTGTAATCTGAATACCAGACTGTGGACGGTCCTCTGCGAATCTTCACAGATGGATCGAAGATGAATGAAGGAGTGGGTGTGGGAAGTTCACTCTAATGATCTACCTTTTCACTGTAGCGTCTTTCAGGCAGAGACTATAGCGATAAAAGAAGCTTTGTCCTGGCTAAAAAACAATGTCATATTAGGTACAAATATTGTCATCGACAGCCAGCTTTACTCTATTGCAGATGAATTCAATAAGTATTTTGCTACCGTTGCTTTGTCGTCTGTCCCTTCGACAAATGTAAATACCTGTAAATGCTGTTCCAACTTAAATAAAATACCAGATGTCAGCACGTCCAGTAACAGCTTTTGTTTTAAACAAATATCTTCCTTTGAAATCTGGAAAACAGTGTGTTCTTTAAATACTTCTTATTCCTTGAGTGTGGATGGGTTATTCAATCAATTATTAAAGGAAATTGTTTTGAAGGTTGCTGATGTAATATCGCACGTATTCAATAAATGCGTGCTAACAGGAGTTTTTTCCTGATAACCCAAAATGTGCAATTGTAATTTCGCTTCATAAAAAGAATAATCAAAAAGATATGCGTAATTATAGGCCGATAGGTGTTTGAAAAAACAATGAAAAGGCACAATCTTTTATTTTTGGAAAAAATTAATTTCCTTATTCCAAAAAAATTTGGTTTTTTTTATCTACTGAAGATGCTTTATTTACATAATATAACCGAAATGGTTAAAGTATCAGGAGCTGTCAGATATACAATCAACATAAACAACAGGTGTGCCGCAAGGGTCAGTACGTGGCCCTATACTTTTCCTGATTTATATCAATTCCATTCTTAATCAGAACATGAACGGTAAAATAACTGCTTTTGCTGACGATTTAATAATGATAATATGGTTGGCGCGACAGTCTGAGGCGGACGTGGGCCTAGCTTCTCAGCAGACACTCGTGTTGAGCGTGCTATTGTTCTTTCACGAGTGGAAGGGACCTACAGTTTAATGGCGACTCCGAACGGCGAATTTGAGAAGCTTTTTCTAGAGATGAATACTCTTTGAGCATTGTCAGTGACTCGAAAGAGGTGGATCCGTGAATTATCAAAGGTGGTAAATTCGGGTATCGAACCTGGCACCCTCTGCGTAGGAGTCGACACACTTACCCATCACGCCACGGCGACCCCTGACGATTAAGTTATTACATATATGTCAATCAGTAGAATTGATATAATTGTGGATATCAACCATGATGTAGATATATTACAAAGTTGGTTTCGGGAGCACATGTTTCGGGAGCTTGGCTGCAATAAAACGAAAATAATATTCCTTAATCTTAGTCCCAAGCTGGCACCTGATATTGATATTGTTTTTCATTCCTCTAAATGTGGTAAGCTGAAATCAGTCGATAGCGTATGCAAGAATAAGGAAAGTACACTTTCCAAAATCATTTGCCATGTGACTGTGATTGTTTTAAAATCGAAGCTGTTACTCATTTTAAGTATCTAGGAATAATCATCGATAGTAACTTTTATTGGTCTGAACAAATTTCGTCAATGAAGCAATATTTTTACTCCACGTTGCGTATTTTTTTCCATCTTAAGAATACATGTTCCTCACAGGTCTTAAAAATGATTTACTATGGAATTTTCTATTCCAAACTACAGTATGGTATTTGCTGCTGGGGTAGTGCGTCTCGCTCAAAAATTGCAAATTTACTGACTATTCTAAAATGTATAATTAGAAAAATATTCAATAAAAGTCGATAAAATCATTCCATGCCGTTATTTACTAACATGAAAATTCTTCCTCTAAGGCATTTATACTATTACAGAGCTTTGACAATTTTCTTCTTAAGATATGGCTACCTGAACAGTAGATATTCTGATCGATATAATCTCAGAACAAATCATAGCTTATGTGTCAACATTCCAACATTTCGCACTACTTTTTACAGAAATACTTGTTGCATTGTTTCATGTAGATTTTTTAATAAGCTACTTGATAAATTGAAGTCATTACGCTCATAGAAATTATTTCATAATAAGATGAAGTCATAGCTTTTGAATTTGATCACAACCAGATATAAAATCTAATAGATCACATTGCTTGAATAAAATTTAACTTTTTTACTTAGGTAGCAAATATTAAAATATTAAATTTCATGTTTAAATACCTCTTAATAGTCTTATATTTTTATTTAACACTATACTTTTTGAAAACATAAAAAATGCTACTACTATTCTCAAATTGTTAAATTAAAAATGTATAAGATACCATTAATTGTTACTAACTTAGAGAATATGAATAAAAAATTAAATGAAATGAACTCGCTAGAGAGGGTACCACATCAACACTCCTTCCGGACGGAGAAATGCCGTCCATGCCTATCGCTACTACAAAGCATCTACTAAAGTTTGAAACGCTTACTCACACCAAATGTAGATGGTCCTCTGGCACTGGGTGTCTCATCACAAAGCATTTATGGCCTAATATTGATAACTATGGCCTAATACGTGACTTGGATGAACTAAGTGAGACTAACATCAGCTCCATCGCTTTGTTAAAAGCACAAAAAGCTGGTTTGCGGACTAGAGTCGACTAGATCCATGTGGGCCTACCTTGGCCTAAGTAATCTAATCTAACCTAAATCCATAAATAAATAAATAAATATAATAATAATAATATGGGTGGCGCGACAGTCCGAGGTGGATCTGGGCCTAGCTTCTCAGCAACCACTCGTGTTGTGCGTGCTTTTGTTCTTTCACAAGTGGAAGGGACCTACAGTTTAATGCCGACTCCGAACGGCGAATTTGAGAAGCTTTTTCTAGACAGGAATACTCTTTGAGCATTGTCAGTGACTCGAAAGAGGTGGAGCCGTGAATTATGATAGGTGGTAAATTCGGGAATCGAACCTGGCACCCTCTGCGTAGGAGTCGACGCACTTGCCCACTACGCCACGGAGACCCCCAAACAAATAAATAATTATGTAAATAAACATCTAAATTAATTGAGTAGAAACAAATAAGTATGTATATATATGTGGACATATATTGAAAAATAAACGTAACATTCCATTAAGTAAATAGTTAATTTACAAGCTGATTTTCTGGGATACCGCACCTGATTTTGAAAGATTCAGAGAATTTGTGTATTTTGTTGGAAATTAATTCAACATAAGGGTATGTTGTAAGTTTAGAGTAGAGTAAAGCCAGGGAAGATTTTTAAGACTTTGTTCTGAGATATTTGCAACTTTTTTATGTAACACTTGCTGACTTGATGATGAATTGCTTGAAATACAGCTTTGAAAATATATACTTTGTTTTCGTTGGAGTGTAAAGACCTTCTATTAACAAACGGGTATAACATCCTAATAACTTTTTAAGGAATTCTGAGTGATGCTCGCTGAACGTCGATATTTTATGTAGATATGCCTAAATATTTTACCGAATTTTGCCATGGTACTGAGTTAACATATGAAAGTTATTTACAGGTAAGATAGCAATTCCTTCTTTTTCTGCTGAAAAAGATAGCTTGTATCTTATCGATATAAACATTTATTTTCTATTTTGATAGGTATTCGAGTAACCATCAAACCGCATTTATTAAGATCGTCTCAATATTGGGACTAAGCTCATGCAAAGATAAAATTGCCGTATCATAGTCTAGTCATAAGTTGCTGCATCACAGTAAGGAAGAGTAGGAGAGTCGGAAATACACAAATTATACAAAATCGGACTGAGGACTGAACCTTGTGGAACACCAGCATTGATACGGACGAAGTTAGAAACACCACTCTTGGCATGGAGTTAAAAATATCTATCAGTGAAAAAACTCTTAACAATTTTATAAGGCAATGGAGGAACATTCAACCTTAACATCTTATATATGAGTTCGTCTTGCCATACAAAATCAAAAGCTTTTTTGATATCTAGCAAGATCATACCTGTAGATTTCTCCACTGCACGATTGACATTAATGAGATTGCATATCCTAAGAGCTTGGTGTGAAGCACCACGATTTCGCCCAAGACCAAATTGTTGATTTGGATATACCTTATGAGCATCGATAAAGGAGACTAGTTTTTCTTCTAATATATTTTCTCAAATTTTACTTACTGTACTTAATAATTAGTTTTTCAGAAGATCGCGTGCTTTGGGTATGGCGACTACTTTTGCTAATTTCATGCAAATTCCGGTAAACCACATATGACTGATAAAACATTTCTGATAAATGGCGGGAATAACCATGTCTCATTTAAGACAACAACGTCATATTGATGGCCAGAGAAAGAAATTCTTTTAATTTCGTTCTGATACTACCAACCTTCTGATAATACAGAGAACAGGTTTTAACGGAGGTGCCTTGCCCTCGCAACTGATCAGTGTCGAACTTTCTGAGTTCCTTTCTAAAGGCATGACATCTTTGCTCGCGTGTAAAATCTCTTCTTATTTTTTCGGGAAAATATACACAAAAAGTCCTTACTTTCCTTAGGTCGGACGAAGTTATTTCAATTCCTACATAATACTAGGCAAAAGCTTATGCTGAGTGATCTCTTTAGTATTGCGACACCCCAACCTTCTGTCTACACTATTACGTTTATACATCCGGGTGGATATACGAATTGCTGAGGTTAGCCATGTTTCGGTTACCAGAGCAATATCAGTATTGTTATTATTTAAGAAATGCATAAATGGGCAGGGTCTGTACACACATGGCAAGTAGTTGGTCCCAACGTGGCGGGATGCCAGCAACGATCCTTGGCGATGCATAGATCAAGTTGACATACAGCCTCCCCGCGGCGCCCACTGGATAGCCTTCACAACACCCGTTGTGAGGTGAATCAATTTATGCAGCGATCCTCTTGTGGCTGTGCGGAGGGCTAACAACCCCCCCACATAAAAAAAAAATAACCGTTATGAGAGAGCAAGCTGCCTCGGACAAGGATTTGCGAGTGAGCTCCTTAATGAATGTAAGAACACTCTACTGGAAAATATCTTCACCCAGTATAAGGCGGACCTCTTGGACGGGGCCTACGGAGCCTGTCCGGTGTACGATGTAAAGATTGTGATCGGAGACTTCAATGCCAAAATCGGAAAGGAAAACATCTTTGGCAGAGTGATCGGAAAGCACAGCCTCCACGACACGATAACAGATAACTGCTTCCCACTCACAGACTTTGCGGCAGCACGTAATATTGTCATAGGCAGCACTAGGTTCCGTCACAAAAGAATCCACACAGCAACCTGGTGATCTCCGGATGGTCGAACCGCCAACCAAATCGACCATGTGCTCATTGACGCAAGGCATGCGTCAAATATCCTGGGTGTGCGAACATTCAGGGGGGCAAACGTCGACTCTGACCATTTCCTCATAGCAGCAAGATTCAGAGCTCGACTGTCCAATGTCAGAAAGCTCCAACAGCTAATAAAGAGGAGTTTTGACATTGGACGCCTGAGCACATCCGAGATTGCCAGACCCTACGAAGAGCAACTGAGTGAGAGACTCTCCGGTATGCCCACGTCAAACACCAACGCCAACGAGATATGGTTGCATTGCCGCTCGGCCATCAAAGAGGTAGCCGAAACCACCTTAGGCTACCTACCACCTCTGACGAGGAACCCGTGGTGTGATGGCGAGTGTGAGCAGAAGAAACATGCAACTGACGAGGCATACCAAAAGGCGCTGCAACGAAAATCTTGGGCAACGCAGGAGTACCGGGCTAGAAGAAGGGAGGAGAAAAAGCTTCTACGCTTGAAGAAAAGGTCTCTCGCAACCTCCTAGCTCAAGGATATCGAAAAGTCTAGGGACAAGCACAAAATACGGGCCTTCTACAAAAATGCCAAAGGCCTTGCCGCTGTCTTTAGGAAAGGCACCCAGGCTCTTCGAAACTGTGAGTGTAACCTGGATACTGACCCGCAGTGAATAGTGGATGTGTGTAAGCAGCTCTTCCAACAGCTGCTTAAGAGAGTGATAGGGAATCAAGAAATCCCAACTCCCGACGATGAAGTAGTCCTCCCACCTAGCGTTGAAGAAGTCGGCACAGCCATCAAAAGGCTGAAGAGCAACAAAGCCGCATGCTCAGATGGCCTACCATCAGAGCTCTTCAAGGCCGGTGGCGCTGTTCTGGTAAGGCAGCAGATCATCTGTAGAATTTTGGAGGACGAAAGCATGCCCGACGATTGGAATATCAGCTCCATATACCCCATCCACATAAAAAGCGATCCTACCTCTTGCAATAACTATTGAGGTATATCCCTGCTCAACATCGCCTACAAGATCCTATCTAGCGTACTGTGTGAACGTCTAAAGCCGTGTTGCGCCGCACCAAATCTTCACACTAAGGCAAATCCTGGAAAAGACCAGCGAGTTTCAAATAGACCACCAGCTCTTTATCGATTTTAAAGCCTCATACGACAGCATTCATCGCAAGGAGTTATTTGGTGCGATGGTCGAGTTCGGGATCCCGGGAAAACTGATCCGGTTGTGTCGCACTACGCTTACAAATACGCGATGCACCGTGCAGTTCGGCTCGAGAACGTCGTGTGATTTCTTCAATTTGGTACTGGAGAAGATATTGCGGCGGGCAGCTGTAAACACGGAAGACACTATTTTCTACAAGTCAGTCCAACTGTTGGGATATGCAGACGACATCGACATCGCACGTTCCCAACTTGCCGTAGTGGAAGCATTTACGGCAATTGAAGAAGAGGCGAAGCGAGCTGGTCTTAAGGTCAACGAGGATAAAACTAAGTATATGTTGTCGACCAAAAACCGATTCGTCACACAGCACCTAGAACAAAATATCACAGACAGCTACAATTTCGAGGTAGTAAAGGAGTTTGTCTACCTCGGGGCAAACATAAACTGCACAATCGACAGGACTGTGGAGATCCGACGTAGAATCGCCTTTGGCAACCGGTGTAACTTCGGTTTGTCAAAAAAACTCCTGACTCGAAGGACTAAGGTCATGCTAGTCCTGCTATATGGAGCCGAAATCTGGGCGATAAGCAAAACTGCGGAGCTGATTCTTGGTGCCTTCGAAAGAAAAGTTCTACCTCGGATATATGGTCCCATCTGCGAGGAAGGCGAATGGAAGAGAAGACACAACCGGAAAGGCAAAGATCCGTCGACTTCACTGGCTCGGCCACATCGAGCGCATGGACAACAATGCTCCAGCTAAGAAGGTCTTCGAATCCGAGCGTCCTGGCTCGAGAAGGAGAGGAAGACCGAATCTCCGGTATAAAGCCCAAATAATCGCGGATGCAAGACAACTTGGTCTTGATGACTGGAAGCAGCGTGCCCAGGATCGTCAGAAATGGAAAGCAGCTATCGCTCAGGCTCCGACCCACGCAGGGTCCACTGATAAACTGATAAGTAAGTAAGTATAAATTCTACATGTTTTTGGTTTATACCTCTAGCATCCATGTTGTAATATTAATATTATTGTTATTAAATATAAATTTTAACATCGTTATACAAAATCTTTGTAGCTAATTGTGCGAGAACATTAAATTGATCTATTTTTTTTTTTTTTTTTTTTGTTTATTTCATTTTTATTTCATTTCGGGGCAGATTACTACTAGACAAACATGACAAAAAAAATCTATCTTAATATCTAACAATTCATGTTCTTAATTCTATCTTACTGACCCTTCGCGGGTACTCTAAAATATTCTATTCTAACTGACTATTTGCCTTTCGGCGTCTAAATTATTAAGTTATTTATTGTTTTTTTTGTCCTTAGGACATACTTTATTGTTTAATACTTACTGGCCAAGAAAACTAAGGAAAAACTTGGCGCTCTATACACTATTATTTTACCTAACCTAAATCTAAACCTAAACCCTATTACCTATTAAAAAGCCTAAGAGAACTTAATCTAACTTAATCTATGTCCGTAAGATTACGGACGTGTACACAAGGGCTTGTATGTTATGTATATGCGGAACATATATAATCCACAAGCCCTTGTGCACCTTTTTTTTTTCATATATAGATATATATATATATATATATATATTTTATTTTATTTTTTTTTATTTATTTATTTTTTTTTTATTTATTTTTTTTTTTTTACTAAGCTACCTTATCACTAGATAAGTGGGCCGTTATACCAACTAAACGATTTGTATATAGGCAGGAGCCGGCGAAGGCGGAGACTGATTCTGGTGTAACCACCAAAAGAAGTGCCGCTCCTTATCACTCTCTCTCCTATCTCGACCAGGGATCGCTCTACTGAACCGGAGAAGATCTTCGTGTTCGCGGACGACATCCGGTTCGTAGAGGAGTCGCCTGACAACAACCTTCGGCGCATCGCGTGGGAGATTACATCCTTCCGTGTCCTGTATCAAGCCGATCGAATCCAAATAGAGGAACGCTTCAGGTGGAACAAAGCCGTTGTGGCGAACCCTCTCATGGTACATATAATTGGGATAGTAAGCCCCGAAGATCAGACTGTTGGTAGAAGTCATACCTCTTGCAATGTGACTTCTTATTAATTTGATGATAAAATTGTCTATCCTTTTCACGTTTGCCCTGTTGTACAGGACCTCGTTAGGATAGTACTTCTTGTACTCAGACTCGGGTGTTCGATACAACCGGAGACAAGTCCTAAGACACCGTCTCTCGAACACCCTCATCTTTTCCATCTGGGAAGAACTCACGTTGAACCACAGAGGACAACCATACACCATGACTGGCCTTATGAGGGCCATATAGCAGATTACCTTCACCCTGGTATCAAGTTGGCTGCTGTAAAACAGCTTACTTGCCACAGCAAAGGCTTTTCTAGCATTGGTCAGAGCTTTCTCTATATGTTTGTCGAAATACAGAAAATGATCCAACCAAATGCCAAGATATCTTACTACAGTTTTCACGGCTAACGGCTGACCCCGGGGGTCAACTATTCCGAACTTCATCCAGTTTACGCGCGTATCCCTTGAGGCCATGGCCAGCGGGGTGCGGAAAAGAACAGTTTCACACTTCTGGAAGTTGATAAGCAGCTTCCAGTCATCGCAATATGTCAAAGTGTTGTCAAAGTCACGTTGCAACAAGGTATTAATAACTTCTACCTTAGGACCTGATCTGTACGCCACTAAGTCATCGGCGTACGCGATTAGGTGCGGCATAGACCTTAAGAGATCTGCAGTGAATATAGCAAACAATATTGGGGAGCCAACAGCCCCCTGTTGTAGACCATTATTGGTATTAAAGACTGTAGTAGAAGTAACGCCGCCACTTTTTACGACGAACTTTCTACCTGTTATCATATCATATATCATGTATAGCAATGTTTTATGTAAACCAAGTCTGACGAGCTTAAGGAAAAGACCCTCTAACCAAACGGTGTCGAACGCCTTCTCTAAGTCGATCAGACAGGCACCCGTACAGTGTTTTTTATTTTTATTCCATTGAATGTCGGATACCAGCTTTGACGCGGCATGTGTGGTGTCATGCCCCGCCCTAAATCCAAACTGGTTATCCGGTATAATATTGTTGTCCTCGACCCACGTTTTCAGGGCTCGTATAACAATCTTTTCGAAGACTTTACTGATGCAAGGAAGAAGACTTATCGATCGGAGGTTTGACGGGATGCTTTTATCTTTGTCCCGTTTAGGGATTGGTTGCACCACAGCTGTCTTCCAACGTTCCGGGTAATATGCATTACTGAGCGCGTTGTTGAACAGTGTAGTGTAAATTTCGACTGCCGTCGGAGGGAGATGACTAAGCACGCTGTTCGGGATACCATCTATCCCAGCTGATTTCTTGTTCTTCATAGATTTAAGGATCTCCTGGAGATCTTCTTGGGAAATCACTATCTGGTTTCCATCATTGGCGACGGCATTGTTTGCCATGTTTTCGTCACTGAATCTCGTAAAACCGTGATTCTCGGAACGCCATTGACTGATCTCGTTACGAAGATTGAAGTGGTTTAACATGACTCTGTTCTCCAGGTCGTGGTTCTGCCTACGAACCTCGTTTACCATATACACTCTCTGGAAAACAGCACCAATTGTTTTAACCTTCTCCTGGGGATCTTCGACCACGAACAAATCGTTGTCTAGCACAGCCTTATCTGGATCAACATTGATTGAGGTTAGTAGTTGTTCGTTGTCAGTTGTTCTGGGAAGTCTAACGATCTGAATGTCATTTTGATCTTTCCTTCTGAATATTTTATTTACTTGCTGGAACATACCCGGGTTGCTGGATCGTACAGCCCGGATTTTATTGCCCCAGTGCAAGCTTATAGCTAAATTGTAATTGATTTTTATTAGTTGTTGGAGGCTTTTGATCTCTGACTTCAAGAATCTGACTTCCGGACTTCATTAAATTGATCTACTCTAGATTCACATGACCTGATCTTTTTTTTTTTTTTTTAAAATGGTTTGCACCAATGGATGTGGAATCTTCTTCAAGATACTGGTAACCCGTGTTACCAGCATGACCGGTCCTAAACCACACCTCTGCACACTTCTACCACTCTCCCCGCGGAACTGCCGTTAGGTATTACTTCGCGGGGCTGGTTAGCATATCACGCTATGTGATCTATATTTTCCAATTCGGCCTTTCTTTTTCTTTCCAGCCTTCTTAGCTCGATCTGCACCCTTGTAATAAAGAAACATGTCACCAGCCATTTGTCAGCTGACTCCATCATATGGCTAACTAGGAGCTCGGGAGTTGGTAGACTTCATCTTGCCACAGCAAGGCGTCTGCAATGGAATATTGCGTGCTCTGCGTCTTCATCTTCGCGCGCGCATTCTGGACAAGTGGGTGAGCTGTTGTGACCGAATCTGTGGAGGTATTTTCGGTAACCCCCATGGCCCGACAAGAGCTGCGTGAGGTGGTAGTTGCAGTTCCCGTGAGCTCTCGTTCTCCAGGCTTCTATTCTGGGTATCAATTTATGGGTGCATCTGCCTTTGGTTGTGGTGTCCCACCTGGCTTGCCACAGTGCCTTTGATGTTGCCCTTTCTTCATTTTTTAGAACTCTTGCGCTAGTCTCCGAGTGATTTGCAGATCTCCGTAGGTAGATCCTTTGCATTCGGCCGATCGGGACCACACCCGCAATGACGCAGGCTGCTTCGTACGAAATTGTTCGGAAACCGCTGATTGCAATTATCACGCAGAGCCTGTATAATGTCGAGAGGTTCCTTGCTGCTTCCGTGTTCGCCAGGGCTCCGCCCATACTGGTACAGCGTATAGAAGGATTGAGCTTACCACTGTGGAAAGCTGGATCCTTCTCTCGTATCCAGGTCCTCCGATGTTGGGCAGCATTCCTGAGAGCTCTGCCTGCATCCTTGCTGGCGATCGCTTCGTTTGTGGCTGCTTCCACCTCGTGGATGTTTTTGGCTACTGTCACGACCGCGATGTCGTCAGCGAAACCGATCACTTTGACTCCATGTGGATGCATTAGTCTCAGTACTCCGTCGCACATTAGGTTCCACAGGAGGGGTCCAAGAACTGAACCCTGTGGAACGCCTGCCGAGACTTCGTGATATTTCATTAACTTTACATGGCAGTTTTTTTTCGACATGACCAAACATTTGGCTGTTACTGCGTGATTCTGTTCTTTCTTTGGCGGTGAAAGCTCCAGTTTTTAATTTTTGTAAGTTCACTCATCCTCACGATTCTGTTTTCAACCAATGCAATAATTAAGACTTCAGTGTATTTTCCTATGCCTTCGAAACTTTTTTAACATCTTTGCATTTAAGAACTAGTCGGATAAGCTAATTTTTTAACAGAGAAGAAGATGCAATCCGATTAGTACAAACTTAAGAGCTTTTTCACTTCGCAGTTCGTGGGTGAAGTATTGGCATATTCAGGCTTTAACTTATCAAGTACGCTATTGTAAGAATTCATACTTTCATACATGATTTTTATCCCGATTGAAATTAATTTTATTGAATATTCACATACACTGATGGATTTCATCAAATTGTGCACATAGTCAGGAGATTTTTTTTAGAAGAGCACGTTGACCTTGGTGCTTTTGTGTGGCAACACTTGGTCGTCTATTGCACGTTTGAGTGATTGCAGAGATTCATAAATATTGAAACCTGTGTGCCTATTACTTGACGCCATTTCATCAAGTGTCAAAGTGCTACTGAATAGCCTACAGACAATGCAAGTTAAGCAGAAGATTATCATAGCAACAGCATAAGATAAGACTTCGTGCGCTACTGAATCCACTGCTACCAAACCGGGCAGCACAATGGCTAGGCATGAAGGGGAAACGCACGGCCATCGAAGTGTCAGGATTCAGGAAAGCAAACAGAGGAACATGACACGGATACGTGGACATACCGATAGGTTCGCTACACACGGAGATCGAGACATTGCTCGAGACGAGACCCGGGCACTGATGTTTAATTCACTGACGGGGTGTTTTCCTGCCAATGAAACAACACCACACCAATAGAGCCAAATCAATGCGTTGCCTCTGGCCGATCCAGAATACCACACTCCTAGTGAAGTTGATCTCCTATTAGAAAATGCCTGAAGTTGATCGGGGATTAGAAAAACAGACTCCAATTGCTCAGCCACGCCGGAACATGAAGTGTTTCTTCCAGACGACGAACATCGAACGTCAACTCGACAAATTTTAAGAAATAGAGGAAGTCCCCTTCAAGGCAATCCAGTCGGGAGAGGAAGGAGAATGCGAGTTCTTTTCTGCAACGACTAAGAGAGGAGTAGACCACAGATACGATGTATCTTAATGGCACTCACTCCCGGCCATTTCATCACTGGACGAGCCCTCGACAGAAGTCCAGAAGCAGACTTGATGGACGCCAAACTCAATCACCTGCACCGGTGACAACCCATCCAGAAATTGCGGCAGCTGTTTTGGAGCAAATGGCAATCGGAGTACTTGACCAGACTCCAACAAAGACCTAAATGGTTAAGACGAGAGGTGCAACCAAAGATCGATGAATAAGTATTGGTAAAAAAGATAATGTACCACCAGGAAAATGGAATCCAGCCCGCATCATCAAAATTCATCCAGGTAACGAAAAACTAACCAGAGTCGTCACACTAAAAATGACAACAAGAGAAATCAAGAGACCCATCTCTAAAATCTGCATTCTATCCAACAATAAAAACACACAGTAAGGGGTTTTAGTCGATAAAACTATAAAAACTCGATAATTCCATCTCATATTTTTGCATACCAAGAAGCATTCCTTTTTGCTTATATTTGCTGGCAATTGGTTGTTTCTGAAAGTTCGCGGCTCGTATGAATGATACCTTATACTCTTATGTTTGGTAGTAGTAGTAGATGTACAATACCCTTAGGATCGCGCTGGTATACCATTGCTGAACTTCTGACTCACTTGGGTTGCAGATTATTGTCGGCGGCTCTGCTTAATCGTCCTCATATTTGACAAGCGTTTCCAGTTGGTCGCAGAACTGCTTTTTTCAGCGACGCTGTTGCTGAGACGGGTGCAGGTCCTATATTTATGGCAGTCTGATCTGCTTTTTTGAGTTTATTCATGACGGATTAATGACGATTCGGCTCTTGTTCGCCTCTAAAAAAAACCTAGGGCTGTTCGTGACAAGGAAATTGTTTCGAACATGGCGCTTTTTTCTCGCGATATTCATAATAGGCGAACAAAAAAGGGAGAAACGCTGTGCGGGCGAGATTCACGATAGAGCTGACAATGATTTTCTTCAACACAAATACAGCTTCTAATATCTACCACACAAATATCACACAATAGTCTACAACCAATTAACCATTCAGCAACACAAAAACATTCAAATATAAATTACTAATAACATAATCAAAATGAAACAATTAAGTATAAACTATGAGCAGCCAAAATGTAAACAAATAATATACTGCATTACCCAATTGTCCTATCGTCATTTGACTTCAGCACCCCTGGTGGCATTTTTATTACCTCATTTCCGAACCCAAATTCTTACAGCTGTTTCGCGTGAAGCAATTTGTATGGAAATTTAAAATTCGGTGCAGTTCTATATTTGGTAAAACTAATATAAAGTAATTGACTTTGAATAAAATTAATGGTAGAATACCGGGAAAAAAGTGTGCCAGTTTTGTTATTAGTGTTTGTCAAGTTCTTGGAAGTGATACTTTACTTGGAATTGCATAATGAAAAATGTAAACAAACAACTTATGAACCAGTAACTATTCATTGTGCATTTTATCATTATGTGAATAGTGAATAATATTATGTGTTGATTTACTGCATATTCATTGTATTATAATAGAACAATGTCCGAAGTAGTGAAATGCAGCTGACACATTTATACACACATTTACATACATTATTATATATTACGTGCTACTAATATAGCAACAATTCTAAGGCGCTTTCTTTGCGTAATGCACCTGAAGAGATCATAGAAATTAGTTTGCGTTTAGAACAATAAGTTTAGCATATGTTATAAACAATTTCTTATAATTAATAAAAGCGATAAACGCAACCAACATAATGCATTATTCTTTCATTTTGCACAAAGCAAATGTAATATTGTGCTATATTGGAGAATATGTACATATATACATACATATGAATGAAAGAGTGAATTTTCTGCAGATTACACAGCACTGAATACGTTTAAATTAATTTGTTTAACAAACTATGACGAAATAACACTTAATATTGTTCACCTTCACATTCAGTGTATATTGTGTTGCAGAATGATAAAACAACAACAAATTCATGTCGAACTGGTGCCTTGCTTACACTTTTCAAAGCAGCATTCTTCAAAAACCGTGACAAATAGACACTTTACAACACCTTAAATCAAAACTCCTCGGCGTTAAAACATTTATTAGAATAAAATATATATGTATATATATTTTCTATTTTTTCTAATTTTCTTAATTGCCCACTACATTTCACCATTTGTACGTAAATTCCTATCCCAGTTCTGACGGCTCAGAATCCATCACGTATACATGGTACCAAAATTATCCGCAAGAGGTCGATCGGTCAATTACTAATCCACTATCCCTTTTTTCTCCAGGTGGAAAACTAATATTAAATTAATACCTGAGTATACTTGAGTCACTATGGCTTGGGATAACGGGAAATGGATTACGCATACCGCGATAAAAAAAAACTACGATGATCTTAAGGTGATACTGATAATGATAATGATGACGACGAAGAGTATGACAATACCAGCGAAGAGTATGACAGACAGTCATCCCATGGTGAAATCAAAGGGTTGGGATCGTGTCACGGACGACATCATAGAAGTTGTGGCGACCTGTGTCAAACTCTGTCCAACCTCACCCAAGATTCAAAGTATCACTATTGAATCACAGATGCCGCTGACAACAATAAGAAGAATCTCTTGATTTTGGAACGGCGATCCCGAAGATCAGCAGAATTATCGGCATTGATATTATAATCCTCGGCGCAAGATAACGTATCCAGTTCATAGTAATTCCTTTGGTAAATTTCCAAACGCATCTTTGTGAATAAACTTAAGTCTGTACAAACTTTATAAAACAATTTTTTCATTGGCAACCAGTCACCAGAAAGTGTTCGTGTGTTAAATGTGCACGTAACATTTTGAACTTCGTTCAAGGGCGGGATGTTTAAGAACATAATTCAAAAGTATATATAAATGATAGAGTCACATCTCATGAGGTTTTTGTTCTTTGAAACGAACAAAATAATAACTATAAAAAAGTTCATGAATATGTGGGTGAGGAAGCATTTAATTATATAAATATATAAATATATAATAAATTTAATATAAATAAAAAATTATGAATACACATATTACATGAAACGTAAGAAATGATGGTGCTTCTCCAAGTTCTACCTATCTTATTCACCAAAATATTCGTAGCATGAGAAGAAACTTTGTTGTATTTTTAACGCACTTGAACGCTTGTAATTTTAATACTTTAATGCAGATTCAACATTCAGATTCATTTCATTGTGCTTACGAAATTTCGACTATGAATTATCCAATTATAGTATTCCTGGTTGCAAGGTTAGAAAATTAAACATGAAATGTGCCGACATCTTAGAAATTAATTTATTGTATATGTGGTGAAAAGTCTACAATATTGTGTGTATACCACTTGCATGATAATAATGCTAATATTGCCCCTTCTTAGAAGACCTAAACAACATATTTAAAGATATTTAGACTAAGAACAATTATCTCGCCTTTATGTCATCCTTTGGTCTAGAGCCACATATTATGAATCATTGACAAGTCACAAACATGCATAGATCACATTTTTATTGGGGTATAATCAAAATTTCCTCACAGTTTGACAAAATTGATTTTAAAATCTCGGACCATTGTATGACAAACATAAATATAGAAATCAATCAACAATAAATATGTACCTTTTAAGACCACGAACATTGACTTTAATAAGTTATTAGAATATCTGAAGTATGAATTCTGGGAATCAATATACGAAGAGAGTAGCCCCTCAGTTGTGTACGATTTATTTGCTAAAATACTAACAGGCCATGTTCAAAAATCGCATTTTCCTATAACCACACACAATACAGATCTAAAGCGTTTCACACCATAGATAAATGAAAAATTACTTAAAAAATAAACAAAACAAACTCGTTGAGAAAAAAATGCGAACGCCACCCTTGTAACCACCGTTTGAAAGATAACTATCTTAAATTAACCAAAGAGGTACAAAGGGTCAACTTCCCTTCTAGTCGCGATAATTATTACTTAACCAAGTTTCAGAATTGTAGAGGGAATGTTGAGGAATAATGGAGAATTGTAAATAGCATTCCTATCAAATCGGACGCAAAAAATGATATAAAACAACTCGAAGTTGATGGTGAAACAATAACAAACCCATTGGCTATAGCAAATCAATTTAATAAGTTTTTTACTACTATAGCTTCAGATCTGAATCCCAGTCTTTGCCGTAATTGTAATATGTTTCCTGACATTGTTGAAGATACTCATTCATGTAACACTTTTGTTTTCCAGCCGTTTACCCCAATCGAAATATATAAATCTATTATGTCCCTTGAATTGCAAAAATCAATGGTTTTCTAAACACGAACTACGCCTTAGCAATAGACTAATCTCAATAGACTTTCTCACAGTTGGCCTCTATTTCTGACATTGCGTATACTTCCTCTAAATCAGCTCTATATATTTAAGGTCTTAAAAATGTTCTTCCTGAGAAGCGGATACAGCCAAACATTAAGAAATTCAAATATATACAGCCTTAGAATAAATAATATGGTTATGTCCAAGATTCCATTCTCTAAGTAAACCTGCTGCTTTAATTTGTATACTACGTGCTGACGTAATAAGGCTTTTTAATAAATTGCTACTATACATTAGGAAACTGACGCAACCTCCGCTCTTTTTAAAGGAGCTAAAACAGTTTCTTTTTAATTTGGATAATTCATCAATCAAAGTTCTTTTAAGTACAAATATATAATTTATAATTTAAGCCTATTTTTTCTTTCAATCTTTATATTTTTTGTTTTGCTATATTGTATAAATCCCCTTTTTTATTATTTTGTTATGATGTAAGCATTCTTACTTTGTTTTATTATATAGTAAACACTCTTACTTTTCAATCATTTGTATAACATAAAGTTAAGATTTTTATATATATGCGTAGTCTGGATCATTAGCCTCTAGTTATTATGGACTATTCAATGATGCCTATTAATTTCTCAATTTGAAATTGTTTCTTGTCAATTAATTGTAATAAAATATATAAAATTTGTAATTGTAATATATATAGGCAATTGTAATAAAAAAAATGAAAAAAAAAAAATAATTCTATGTTAATAATAATAATAATAAATATTACATGTTCGAAAAACCGCTTAACCGGCAGCGATAGAGAATCAAACATAATTATTTAATATTCATGTAAACAAAAGAATTTGCAGATATACTGAATTCGATCAGTGCAGCGTGTCAGTACATGTTTCCTAAAATATCAATCAAATGTCAAATGTAACATCCCTGTCATCCTTTCACTTGAATTTCATATTGCGACGTTTACTTTCTCTACTTCTTAAAAATTATAATTCTTCGTACCATAAAGATCACAACTGAATAAAGAACATTCAAAACCTGGTGCACACAGACGTCTGGGGACCTGCTGGGACCAATGGAGATTCTTCATCATGGCCGAGAATACCGAAACCATGATTTTGATGAGTTTCTGAAAAGAAATGGTATTAAACGATGGCTTACAATTGCCTATACGAAAGAATAAAATGGGTTGATGGAGCGTAAGAATAAAACCCTTGTTGAAATGGCGAGATGTTTGCTTTTGCAAGCAGGTATTGAAAATTAATTTTGGTCAGAAGCTATAGCAGCTTCAAACTATCTGCGAAATAGGTGTCGTACGGTCAGCCTCAATGCATACACCTTTGGAAAGTTAGAAGAAATCCTTGCCAGATTTAAGTCATCTAAAAATGCTTGGAGCAAGAGAGTTGGATAAAACACCTGGGAAGGGAAAGTTCGAGGCATGTTCAAGTGATGGCATCATGGTTGGGTATTCCGAAGCATCCAAAGGTTCCAGAAAAACATTAAGTGGTGATTGCAAGAGATGTTGACTTCATCGAAAACGAGTATCTTGGTGACAAAGAACATAGACAAGACTCTTTAGTTTCAAATAAAATTGAGCAAACAGTAGTGCCTGCAATAGAAGAAAACGAAGGCACAGTAGGCGAATGTACAGGATTGCCATAAGTTACCCGATCGTCAGACAAAGATCAGTGGAAATAGGACAATTTATCAAACGAGGTCTACATCGCTAGGTACTAGACAGAGGGAAATCACGATATCACGATTTGGATGGAGACCAAAACAACGAAGAGGAAGATGGCAGCCGTGTAGATGAGGTTGGTTGTGATCCCCTGGATGGAATTGGAATTGTGGAAATCGCTAATATTAGTGAATTGTCACTTGAGCAGGCGATTTCTCGATCAGAAGCACAAGCGTGGATAAAGACGTTCAAAGGTGAAAAGCGGAGTCTGATAAAAAGCAACACAGAGCTGTTGTAACTAGCAAACTGATTCGGCGAAACAGACTACAAGGCGGTGGATCTTTAGATACCCGTGCTGTTGCCAGAGGGTTTTCGCATCGCAAGGGAATTGATTTTGAAGAAACATTCGCCCCTGTTACCCGTCTTGCATCAATTACTCCTCATCGCACTGGCTGCTCGTGAAAACCTACATATTTACTACGTATATTTATGCTTGAAAAAAGGAGATGAACAACCCGAAATAAAAAGGGAGGCGAAGCAAATGCTTCAGGACTTTAGAGAAGGTTAAAACGTATGTCTTGTATGGTTTGTGACAGGCGGGACGGCAGTGTCATAAGAACCTCGATAAAACTCTTCGTGATCTTGGTTTGATATCGGCTACTAACGACACATGTCCTTATTTTAGATCAAACAAAGATCAATTCACCGTTGTTGCAGTATATGTGGACGACATCCTGTATTTTTTGAGGAATAAACTACTTTAACCAAAATCCGAAAAGGCCTTGCTGCTGCTTTTGATGTAAAGGATCTTAGTCTACCGAGGTACTGCTTTGAAGTCGAAATAATACAACAAAATGGCGAGATAAAATTAAATCATAAAAAGTATATCAAGAAATTACTGAAAAAGTGTATGATGTCTGAGTCAAAACTAGTAAGTACCCCAAATGACACAAAAGCGAAATTTGGAGAAAACAAAACTGAAAAGCCATTTCGTCAACTCATCGGATTGCTTATGTATTTAGCGATTGCAACATGGCCAGACATCGCCTTCACAATGAATCGGGTAGCACAATTTAACGAAAATTACCAGGAAATTCCTCGGCGTGATGGACACCTTGACGTGGAGCGGGGGATTAAGCCGACCCGCAGGTCTGCTGAAGGGGTGGCTCTACCAAGGGGAGTTTCTTCTTGGGCAATGGCGCCCCAGTCAGAAGGATTGGGTGTTCGATGAGCTAAGTCAATCAACCCCAAAACTCAGTGGTGGTGTGAGCAATATGCAAACCGTGCCGGAGGGTTGAATGGTTGAAGGGCAAGTAACCAGGCTGTCGTCATAGTAGACCCGGCTATGCTATGGCGGCTACTGTACACAACGGTATACTCGTGGGATGACATTCTTAAAAATCTTAAATGAACAAAATAAGCAATAATAATGTCAATAAAACGAACAAAACTTAGACAACGACGGCACAACTACAAGACAAAACACCAAACGCGACACATAAAAAACGGGAGGCAGACTTGGGTACAGAGATGCCACCTCAGATCAGTTGTCAGACACTGATTACAAGTCTGGCTGCAATTCAAATACAGAAAGCTGCAAAGAAATTGACACCGCACGTGAAACAACAGCGAGCAAGCAGAAGTGCCAGTTTCCAACTTAATCGGATCCTCAAAAAAACCGAAGACAGTTGGACAGATAATGACAATCCGAACTTTCAAGGATGTCGTCAAGATTGACCTCTTATATGGGATCTCTGACATGCAGAACGACGAAGGCAGACTCAGTGGGGAGAACTGAAGAGTATTAACGACCAAAATTGCTGAGGACTTACTCAAGTACATTTCTGAGAAATCAACAGCAACTCCACCTACCTTCACTGAAGTCGGTTGGCACGCTGGCGGTTTTAAACTGATAGAGTGCCACAACAAATGTTCGTTAGACTTCCTAACAGAGGTCATACCAAAAATTAAAAGTCCGTTGCCAAACGCCCAACTAATAGTTATTGCACGTGCGTGATTGCCACCGGGTCCGAGTGATCCGGACCACATACGACGTCAGCTGAGAAGCCAAAGTCCTGGTGTCCCCATGAGCAAATTATTAAGAAAATTATTAAGGCAGAAAAACCTGAGGATCATGCAGGCTGGTGTCATAACTACATAATGTTGCAGGTCTTCTTGAAGGTCAGAAAAGAGATAATAACATCTCGAGTATGGCTGCCTCTCTCGGAAGCCTGGACATTACTGCAGAAAAATGTAGCATTTACCTCCCAACTGTTACAGAGGGAGGTAAAGACGAAGAAATGCTCCGTAAGGAGAATACTTGTGACGACTCGTCTGATACAGACGGTAACGTCACAGTGGTAGAAAAGCCTCAGAATATAGGTGGTCCAGATCAAGAGCCAACTTTCTTTTAAAAACTTAGACGCGGCGGGGCCGCGCCTGAGGTCCTATTAGACCCATTGTGATGCCCATGGGGTGAAACCCTTCCTATCGTTCCACTCGCCGGATGATGAAAAAACACTGGACTTCAAGGTCATGGAGAACATGGAGAAAAATTCTCCCAGGGTTCTTTGTCTCAATTTGCATAGACTGGGGCATTGACAAAGATAGTGGGATGTATCCTCAATCTCCTCTTCGTCCCCGTCCACCCCGTGTTGTGTTCATGATACTTCAGATGGTTATGACCAGTGACAGCTGCAACCATCATCCTCAGCAGTTTCCTGCTACATTGGAGGAGGGAATCGGTTTTAGTGCTGTTTGAACTTTTCAGGCAAGCTTGCCACCAAACTACACTGCCATATGTCAGGATCGACCTTACAATTGCTGTGTGCATCCACAGAATCGTTTTGGGGTTCGGACCCCATTTCTTACCAAATATCCTGTTGCACAGGTATATGGCACAGGCCTTATACCTTCTTTTCCTGTCTAGGATTAGACCAAGGTACATCGCGCTTTCTCTTAGAGTGAGGGTTGTACCCTCAATTTTGGGAAGATTGAAAGGCGGGATGACCATGTTGGTAAAAAGGACCAATTTTGTTTTTAATGGGTTAATATCAAGACCGCAAGATTTTGCCCATTTGAGGAGGGTAATAATTGCGCGTTCTACACTGAGTGTCGGGGGAAATTAGCCACAGGCAATAATAACCACGCCATCGGCGTACGCGATTGCCTTGGTTGCCGAGCATTTCAGTTTCTCGAGAATGTCATTGATGATACGTACTCACAGCAGGGGGAAATGATCCCACCCTGTAGGGTGCCTCTTGAGGCTATGGCTTTAACAGAGGAGTCGCATGGAGTTGCATTTTTAATTGCCTCGGTCTTTACATTGTTGAAGGCACCTTCAATATCTAGAAAAGCAGCGAGGGCATATTCTTTGACATTTAGGGATTTTTCAACAAGACTGACGACTTCATGCAGCGTGGTCTCTACGCCTTTGCCCTTCATGTACGCATGTTGAGCGCACGAGATTGGGTTCTGCCTGAGATTGGCGCGAAGGAATTCGCTAAAAAACTCTTCGTACGTATTTAGGATGAATGACGTAAGGGTTATTGGTCTGCAGTCCTTAGCTGTGCAGTGACTAGCTGTCTTGGGAATGAAAACTACTTTAACTTCCCTCCAGGTGGACGGTATATAGCCGTAAGCTAGGTAGCCCAGGTAGAGGTTTCTAAGGATCGGAGGGATAACCACCTTGGTCTTTTGTAGCATAATAGGGATGATTCCATCGACTCCTGGGGACTTGAAAGGATCAAATGAGTCGATGGCCCATTTTATTCAGTATCAGTCGCTGAAGGTTCGACTTGGTACACAAGGAGACGTAGATTCTCAGTTGACGACTGTGTCCATAAGATGACTCTTGACTAGGACCTTCCTTAGTCTTGCAGTCTCTGTGGCGCATAGCACCTCGTTACAACAAGATCTCCAAGTCTCACGCTTGTATATAGTGACTGCTTTTTTGAAGGTCCGCAGACTGCCTGAATTTACGATCTTTGCTGTTTTCATTGGTAACCGTAAAGGTTATCAACCTATGGTAAGAATGGTGATTTCTAAACCTTCCATTGATTGACCAGGTTGGAGTCCTCTTTTTGGACAGAGTGATGTCTAACACTTCTTGCCTTTTACAGGTGACGAAAGTGGGTTCGCAACCAATGTTCTTAATATTTAGATTATTAAATAAAATAAATTCAAAAAGATCATTACCTCTGTCATTTGTATTCAAGCTTCCTCAGACTGTGTGGTGTGAGTTGCTATCGCAGCCAAGAATCACGTTCCACTTTTCTTTGTTGGCTTTTGCCACAATATTTATGGTGATTAGGTCCGGGGGTTACCCGCATTATAGGGCATACATATATATAGATGCCAATATCAACGGGGTGGTATTCCTTCGCTGGAATTTGACCACGGTTTGATCTTCATTACTGTTAATAGGTAGAAGGAATAGGTTCTTTTCGAGCTACAATACAGGATCTTACCCTACTTACGTCACCATTCGGGTTGGACAAGTAGGTTGTCAAATTTATTCCATTTAGCCCCAGCATGCGTCGTGGATCAAACCAGGGCAATATCTATTTTCCCCGTGGAGAGGAAGTAGACCAGGTTGGCACTGGCCGCCTTGCTGTGGTGAAGATTGATTTGACCCACCTGACACTTAAGCTATCAAGGGTGCTAACCTCAATGAGGTGCCATTGGTTTGTCGTTAGTCTTTTCTCAGGGTTGACGAAGTCAACCACTGAGAATTGTGTGCGTACCTTAGCTACTGCCGAGTATTTTGGCCTCTTAGCCTTCTTATACGTCGAGGTACGCGGGGAGAGCGACTCATCGTGTCGGCCTCTTTTCGATGGCATCGGACCTGCCGCAGAGTTGGATGAGCCCTTCCCAGTCGGCGGAGTAGCCTTTCCTCTACTAGTGAAAGCTGCATCTTTCTCCCCTGTTTGTCTGCCTTTGGCAGATGCTGGTCCGCAATGGCTTGTGGTTGGCGCTTGGCCAGCCTGAGCTGAGCTGGCGTCCACCTTTGGTCTATTGACACTGGCCGCTCTCGAGGTGGAGAGGCTATGCATCTCCCTCCCCGTGACAACCATGGTCCGTTTCCCAAGTTTCACATCGCCTTTGCCGACAGGTTGCCTTGCCGCGGGGTAAGATGTTTTTGTCGCTAGTGCTCTTTCGAGCATTCACTTCTTTCTTCCCATCAGTGCTTCAGCGTTGTTGCCCTTTTTTGGGTCAGCCTTCGGTTGGATATCAGAATGCTGATCCCTACCTTCCGGCCTTTCCGTAAGGAAGTCAATAGCTCTTTGTAGCCTAGGTTTCTCACCCTCGGTTAAATCTGTCCTACCCTGCAACCTACGAACCGTCTGCTTACAGTTCCGCGATCTGCTGCGCATCGAGGAAACAGACGATATTGAGAAGGTGGATGAGCTGGCAAATGAGCAGGAGTCATCGCCAACTATGATGAGGCCAGCTAGGCTCACGTCCGCTGCTCCGCTACCAGCAGCATCCGAAGTCTGCTTGGTGGGGGATTTTAAGGGGAATTGCTCCTCTTCTTCCGTTAAGGGCATGTCATTATTGGTGGAGTCGGTTTTATGGATATACACACTACCTTAAAAATAACCTACACTATCGTAAGCTAGACTTAAATATGTATAAATATATATATGTATATATGCTTGTATACATACATTCAATATGTATATACAAATGCATACACAAAAGTACACACAAGTGTACATTAGTGTACACCTCTTTTTTTATTTATTTTTTTTTATTATTTTTATTCAACTTACAACTACCTTAAAACTACCCTAATATGTGTAAGTCGGCCATGGGATGCAGCAGATAGACCTACACCCAATCCACTGCAAGACAGAGATCGACTACTCCCCCATTCGAGGATTCGCAATACCCTTTTTACCCGATCTAAAGGGTTCGACGCTGGAGTTCCCTCGCTCCCCAGCCACAAGAAATTTTGGTGCTGCCTAGCAACATCCCGAACATCCCGTCTTGATCCCGCCTCAGCTCGTTGTGCGACGGAACGGTCGTGGTTCAGTCGCCCATCCACAGTTGGTCTGGCGATGTGGTAGATGAGCGGTTCCGCATTTATATCTTGTATTAATCCACTTTGTCTAGGTGCAGGAAAGCTTCTGGGGCGACGAAGCCAGAGCACCATCTACATGTTTGTTAAAATATAGATACTGATCTAGCCAGATCCCAAGGTATCTGCCTATAGTCTTTTGCACCACTTGCTCTTTTAGCATTTGAAAGATCTTCTCCGCTTCGAGAGGAAAGGCGGTCCTTTTGGGGTAAAAGAGAAGAACTCCAACTTCGAGATCTTTAGATATTCTATTAAATCATTATAGTCATCCACTGTCTTGCAGTGGATTGCATATTTATCAGCACCTTTGTTCTTAATAATTAAAATTTACCTTCACCTATGGCAACCTATGGGCTGTTCGTTTAACGTGTGCCATGTACACATTTATTGGGGGCACCTTGTCTTTCTTCTGATTCTGCTGCTGCTGCAGTTGATTTGTTGTCTGCTGTTTTTTTTTTTTTTTTTTTTTTTTTTTAACGCAATTTTATTTAATTCAATTTTATATTTCTTACTTGCTAGACAAAATTACTTAAAACTAGCTTAACTAACTTAAGAATTACAATTGTTCTTAATACTAACCTACTGACCCTATGCGGGTACTCTAAGCTAATCTAATCTATGTTATAAATGTGCCTTTCGGCTTAATCTACGTTTTTTTTTTTAGTCTTTAGTGACAATCTTTTATTTATTTATTGCTTTGCCAAGAAAACTTATAAAAAACTTGGCTAAACCTAACTACTTAACCTACCTTATACTAACTTACCCTAAAATAAAACTTAATACTATCTTAACTATGTCCGTAACAGTACGGACACGTGCACCAGGGCGTATATGTCGTGTATATGCATAACATATATAATTTATACGCCGTGATGCACCTTTTTTTTTGTTTTTGTTTCATGTATATATTTCTTTTTTTTGGATTTTATGTTTTATTATTTTTTTTGGTTTTTTGTTTTATTACTTTTTTTTTTTTTTTTCTTTTTTTTTATTTTTATTTTTTTTTTTTTTTTTTTTTTTTTTTTTTTTTTTTTTTTTGTTTTTTTTTTTTTTTTCTTAAAGCTACCTTAAAAACTATGTAAGCTGGCCACTATGGTCAACTACCTGATCCTGTGGAAAAGCTAGCGGTGGCGGAGGCTGGTTTTGGTGTAACCACCAGTAAAATTGCCGTTCTTTGGCAGACTCTTTCCTATCTCGAGCGGGGATCGCTCTACTGAACCGGAGGAGATCCTCGTGGGTGCGAACGACATCCGGTTCGTATTGAAGTCGCCTATCCACTGTTCGGCGTACGACATGGAAGATGATAGGACATCCTTGTGGATCCTGTATTAGGCCAATTGTGTCTAGATAGAGGAATGCTTCGGGAGGAATAAAGCCGTTAAGGCGCACCCTTTCATGGTACATACAATTGGGGTAGTAAGCCCCAAAGATCAGACTGTTGGACGAGGTCATAGCTCGTGCAGTGTGCCTTCTGATTAGTTTAATTATAAAATTATCTACCCTATTCACGTTTGCCTCGTTGTACAGGACCTCGTTAGGGTAGTACTTCTTGTACTCAGACTCGGGTGTGCGATACAGACGGAGACAGCTCCTAAGACACTGCCTCTCGAACACCCTCATCTTTTCCATCTGGGAAGGACTCACGTTGAACCACAATGGACAACCGTACACCATAATAGGCCGTACTAGGGCCATGTAGCAGATTACCTTCACTCTGGTATCAAGTTGGCTGCTGAAAAACAACCTTCTTGCCGCAGCAAAGGCTTTTCTGGCTTTCGTCAGAGCAATATCTATATGTTTGTCAAAATACAGATATTGATCCAGCCAAATGCCTAGATATCTAACTACACTTTTTACAGCTAACGTCCGACCATGCGGGTCAACTATGCCGAACTTACGCCAGTTTTGGCGCGTATCCCGCGATGCCCTGTCCAACGGGGTCCGGAAAAGACTAGTTTCGCATTTCTGGAAGTTGATAAGCAACTTCCAGTCGTCGCAAAATCGCTGGATTTTCTCGAAGTCACGCTGCAACAAGATGTTTATTACCTCGACCTTCGGACCTGATCTGTACGCAACTAGGTCGTCGGCGTACGCAATTAAGTGCGGCATGGAACCTATAAGATCTGCAGTGAATATGGAAAACAGGATCGGGGAACCAATGGCCCCCTGTTGCAGACCGTTTTTAATGTTAAAGACCGTAGTGGAAGTTACGTCACCATTTTTCACAACGAACTTTCTACCTGTTATCATGTCATAGATCATGTATAGCAATGGTTTACTTATGCCAAGCCTGACCAACTTGAGGAAGAGGCCCTCTAACCAAACGGTGTCGAACGCCTTCTCCAAGTCAATCAGGCAGGCACCCGTGCACTGATTTTTGTTTTTATTCCATTGTATGTCGGAAACCAGTTTTGACGCGGCATTAATGGTATCATGCCCCGCTCGGAATCCGAACTGGTTGTCCGGTATGATTTTCTTTTCATCAGCCCATTGCATCAGAACTCGAATGACTATCTTTTCAAAAACCTTGCTTATGCAAGGAAGAAGACTGATCGACCGAAGATTTGTCGGAATGGACTTATCTTTGTCCCGTTTAGGGATCGGTTGAACAACAGCTGTTTTCCAGTGCGTGGGGTAATGTGCATTACTCAGCGCATTGTTGAACAGGGTTGTGTACGTTTGGACCGCTTCGGGGGGAAGATGGCGAAGCACAATGTTCGGTATTCCATCGATTCCCACTGACTTTTTCTTCTTCAGCGAGTGGAAGATACCCTGGAGATCTTCTTGAGAAATCAAGATGTGATTCCCATCATTGGCGACGGCACTATGTGCCATGTTCTCGTCATTGAACCTGGTGAACCCTGGATTCTCTGATCGCCATTGACTTATCTCATTGCGGAGATAGAAGTGGTTTAGCAGGGCTCTGTTCTCCAGATCGTGATTCGGCCTACTAACCTCGTTGACCGTATACACTCTCTGGAACACTGCACCAATAGCTGTAACCTTCTCCTGGGGATCTTCCACCGCAAAGAAGTCATTGTCTAGCACTGCCTCATCAGGATCGATGCCAACTGAAGTCAGTAAGTGTTCGGTTGTCTGTCGTTCTGGGAAGTCTAACGATTTGAATGTCGTTTTGATCTTTCCTCCGAAATATTTTATTTACTTGCGGGAACATACCCGGGTTGTTGGATCGTACAGCCCGGATTTTGTTGCCCCAGTGCAAGCTTATAGCCAAGCTATAGTTTATTCGAATTAACTGTTGGAGGTTCTTGATCTCCGACTTCAATGCTCTGACTTCCGCGTTTTGCGGATCTGTAAAACGCCTGTGCAAGAGTTTGAGTCTTGACAGCAGCCTACTTTTGTGCACGTGAAGTGCGTCGATGGTAGCATTTCGATAAACATCGCTGTTGTCGATTTGAACTACCTTCGGAATTGTTTTGTCCATCGTACGTTTGATTACGTCGTCCATTTGTATGAGGTACCTGTCAACCTCTTCGTTCGTCAGGTTTCTGTTTGTCGGCGGATTGATCCCACTCGAACGTAGTTCTGTGGATAAAGTCCTGGAGAAGCGTGGCCAGCGGGCCTTATTATAATTATAAGGGTGCCTCTGGACATACTCTTCCAGTCCTTCCACCTCGTTCGGGAGCTGAATAACTGCGAAGAGCCCGCAGTGATCACTCTCGTACTCAACAGCAGTTAGACAGTTCCGTGTGCGTCTTTCCACGTCTAGTATAGTCAGTCGTTTGTCTATCAGCATCAGATCCAGATAGGACCCGCTTCTGGGATACGATGGCCTATCGGTTGCTAGCAAATCTAGCTTGAACTCAACATTGTGTTCTACCAACCAGTTATACAATGAGGTCCCCCTGGTGTTATGCACCACATTGCCCCACTCTATATGCCTAGAGTTCAAGTCCCCGGCTACGATATAGTAGTTCTCCTCCGAGCTCAGTCGAAGGCTAGTGAAAAGAGTATCGAGCTCTGAAATGAAATATTGGTTGATGCTTGACTTGTCAGTCGCATAGATAGCGATCACATATAGCCGCTTACCACCCCGAAGGGGGATGCGTGCGATACACGTTTCTATGGCCTGGAATCTCCGCACTTCACCGCTATACACGACCTTATGACAAAGGCCTTTTTTTATTAAGAGCGCGACTCCACCAGCTAGGTAGCTTCGATCTCTTCGAATAATATTGTAATTTTTGTACCTGAGTGGGTGCGTCTGGCTTAGCTTAGTTTCGCAAACCATCAACACATCAGGATTATGGGTCTGCAACAAGTTACCGAAATTTAATTGACGTTCAGGGCGGATCAGTGAATTCACATTCACTGCTAGAATTTTCAGGTTGCAGGCTGCCTGCGCAGCCATTATACCGATGTTGCGTTTGGCTCTCCAAACAGCGTCGAATAGATGAGGTCTATTCGCGCTGCTTGTTCTTGTAATTGGTTTTGGAACTGGGTTTGGAGTTGAGCGATCTGCCTCTGGATAGAGAGCAGGATCGTCTGCACATCCAAATTTGCTTCTGGTTGCCTGGCCACTGGGACCTGGGTAACTTTCGGCACTGTCTGTTGAACCGGTCGCCCAGCCGATGCCACTTGGGCATAGGAGACTGCCGGTGTAACAGTGGTAGCTGGAGCACGGGGCACTGGCCTCGCTTCTACCATTTTTCCATTACGTTTGGCCTGTATAATTTTTCTCATTTCTTGGACCTTAGGACATCCCCGATAGTTTGCAGGGTGTCCGCTGGTCTTACAGAGCACGCACGTCAGTTTGCTCCTGTCCTCGACTTTATCGGTCCCTAAAGGACATTCCCCGCGATTGTGGTTTCCTGCGCATTTGACACAGCGAGACTGCATATTGCAGTTCGCCGCGGCATGCCCAAACATCTGACAACGAACACACTGGAGTGTGTTCTTTGTCTTTTTTATTGTTTCCCATGTAACAGACAGAGTGCCTAAATGGGTAATTTTTTTTAGGCTCTCTAGTTTGCTGTCTGGGGTGACCTGAACCAGGAAGAAAGGAAGTTTCCTATTCTCCCTTCTCGATGCCGCAGTGATGAAGGGCTTAACCCCTACGACCTGGACATCGTCGCTCTGCGCTTGGCGCAGAATAGCGAGGATCTCATCGGGATCAGTGTCGGGATCCACGTCCTTAAGGAGCATGGTCTGCACCTTTTCCCCTTTCGGAGTGTACGAGAAAAACTCGGCCTCCGACACCGCTAACCTTTCTTTAACTACGTGATAGTCTGCCATTGATAAGCAATGGACAGAGACACGTAGTGGACCCTTATACTTAATAAAATAAGAATTTTTCGTGACCAACTTACATAGTATATCAACGTCTTTCGTCTCCAGTCCGAAGACGTTGATCGGAGGGCATCTCTCCTTTT
This sequence comes from Eristalis intricaria, assembly GCA_964034865.1. Taxonomy (NCBI): domain Eukaryota; kingdom Metazoa; phylum Arthropoda; class Insecta; order Diptera; family Syrphidae; genus Eristalis; species Eristalis intricaria. The sequence continues at coordinate 23,888,147 of OZ035875.1, read as the reverse complement.
TGGCTGGCTGCTGCTGTTGCGGTTGCTTCTGCTGCGCCTTCTTCTGCTGATATCGTTGTTGTTTCTGCTGCTGCTCAGTCTGCTGCTGTTGTTGTTGCTGCTGCTGCTGCTTAGTCTGCTGCTGTTGTTGTTGCTGCTGCTGCTTAGGCTTCTGCTGTTGTTTCGGCTGCTTCTTTGGCTGCTGCTGTTGTTGTTGCTGCTGCTGCTTTGGCTGCTGCTGTTTGTGTAGCTGCAGTTGTTGCAGCTGCTGTTGTTGTTGTGCAGCCTCTTTGGCTGCTCTCCTGGCCCTTAATTTGGTTTGGAGGGCTTTGATGTGGGCGTCCAACTCCTCCCTCTCTCGTTGGCTCTTCTCGAGCCGCTCCCGGTCCTCTTCCTCTTCGTCCTCTGATTCGGAGGACGTTAGCGTGTGGAAGGGACTCTCTTTCCCACTGTAGGAGAATCTCCCCTCCCCCTCTGTCGACTCGTACTCGACGTCGTCGACCATTCTTGATGTTGCTGCTGATGTTGCCTGTGCAGTTGTTGTTGTTGTTATTGCTGCTGCTGTTTTGTTTGCGGCTTTAGCCGCAATTTTCCCGTCGCCTGATCCAAGGCTGGACCGGCACTTGACGAGGTTGGGCTGAGGCTGGAGCTTCTTCCTCCTCTTCTTCCTCCCCTCTTCATTTGTTGACTGGTGGTCCGATGTCGAAGCCACCGGTACAATATCACCCGATTTCATGAGCTCGGGTCGCTCCACTGTCTCCATCACACTTCTTCCTCACACTAAGTGTCTCTACTTGCTTTTAATTAAAAAAAAAAAGATCTCACTGTTTTTTCGGGATTTGAACCCGGCACCGCGATGTCACCGGCGAGCACTCTACCGAGAAGCTATCGATTCTTTTTCTGTTTTGGCGCTATTGTCTGCACTTAATATTTTTATTATTACCGCACTAAGTCGAAACACGTCCGCACTGCGTGGAGGTCTGTGAACGACTGTTGTTGTCTGCTGTCGCTGTGTGTTGCTGGACGCGGTTGAATTGCTGGTCCCTGTTGTTGTTTTGTTGCTGGCAGCTACTTTGGCTGTGCTGCTGGCATTTGCTTTTTTGTTGCTTACTTGACTGAAGCTTCGTTTTTTGCTGCTGCTTCTTTGGCACTTGTTGATGTTGCTGCGTTTGCTGTTGTTGGACCTTTGACTATTGGTCGAACCTTCTCTTCTCGAGAGTACACGCTTTCAACTCTCTAATTTCAATGAGCAGTCGCTGTATTTTCTCCTGCATGTCATCGATTTGCGTTTCACTTTCACTCAACTTCGTCTTCGGTATCGGTGTCCAGCGAATCGAAGCTGTTGCTCCTCACAACGAACAGCCCTTTCCCTCCATCGGACACATATTGCACAGTTTCCTCCTCCTCGGACTCGGCTGCTGTTGTGCAAGGCGATGCTGCTTCACTGCGTTCTTCCCCCTCCATCATTTCGGGTGATTCATTTGTATTCTTGGCGTTTTCCGTTTTTGGGAGACGTCTTCCTTTGATTGTGCCTTCCTGGGGCACTGTCTGCTGGTTCACTCTGCCACCGGTTGTTCCAGGTCGTTATCCGCTTGTAAGAGCGCGGACCGCTCGTTTGATTCGATTTCCCTGCACTCACTTATTTATATATATATAGCGTTTGGGTCTGGATTCCGAAAAAAGAAGTTGTAGCGTGACGAGCACTGACTCTACCAACTCGGCCGCTTGCTTGTTAAGATAATATTCGGCACCTGCACTAGTTAAGTACTACTACTATCGCTTTAATATTGTACAAAGTCGAAACACTCGCGAGCTCTCACTGCACTGCTCGGCGGTCTGTGAACGACTGGTGAGGGATTTCCTAGCGTCCCTTGAGTATACAGGCGCAGCCGGTTTCAGTGCAGCAAAAAAAAAGGAAAACTCTAACAACAAATTCGACTCCTTGAAATATGACAGAACAGAAAGCAAGAAAACAACCGAAGCAACTCCAGCAACGCACCAGGAAGGAACCAAACATCAACATGTGAACAGACATAAACAATGGCTGTGGAAATCCTCCAACTCCAGCTGGAAGATATAAGATCATGATTAGGGACGTTGAGTTCCAAGCGTTTCTGTTGAAACTTTTCAAGGACCAAACATTTGAGGCCTTCTCGTTCACGCCGAAACAGCTCAGAAGAATTAATGTGGTTCTGAAAGGGATGGCGAATTACATAGTTGAGGAAGTAAAACAGGAGTTGAGATGCCTGGACCCTTTAAGGGAAGTTTTGGTAAAAGACTTTGAGACGGTATGGTCTAAGAGGACAGGATTGTCCTCACACTGTGTCTTTGTTCGGTGGAAGGCAAGGAAGACCTCGTGAAACTGAAGCAGATAAGTAGCCTCTTTAAACACGATGTGATTTGGGAACGTCTTAAGAGCTCAGGGCCAAAGATATGCTACAACTGTCAAAAATTCGGACACTCGTCCAAATATTGTTCAGCACCACCCAAGTGCGTACAACGAAACATATAAGGTAAGGGAATGCAAAGTTCCTAAGATCGCCGAAAGAAATATACTGCGTCAATTGCGAGATGTTTTGTCAGCCAGCCAGCTATAGGAGTTGCCCCGTGTGGGTCAATCAACAAAAGAAACGGCAGGCCTTGAAGGAGTTCATACGCGAGAAGATGATTACCACTCATAACCCGGTGATAAGGGCAGTCAATAGGGCACAACAGAATTTCACGTCATACGCTAGATGCCATGCGGCTAGATGCCAAAGAGGCACAAATACTAGGACGGTTCATCCCCGGCCTACCCCAATAGCGAAAAATAATTAAGTTATTACGGATTTCCTCACCAAATCGGAAAGACTTTTCTGTCTCACAGTCGAGGAATTTACTGAAAAATCTCAAAGCTTCTGGGAGGAGTACGAAAAATTAGATGAGAAAAAAGGTAAGGAGCTTATTATCGCTTCTCATTTGTCATGCTCATGCCCTCACACTTACCACCTCTCAATCCATGAACCTTAAAGTCATAACAGCAAATATTGCCTTCCTATCCGAAGTAAAGAAAGCAGAAATAGACTTACTTCTGAAATACAAGTTGCCTACAACTTTGTTGGTACAGGAAACTTGTCAATCCGATAACAAGAATAAGTGCAATATTAATGACCAATATTAATACATATGTAACAATGAGGGAAGAGGTACTGGAATATTCTTGCGAAACTCCATCTCTTTTACCCAGTCATTTTTCTCAAACAACATAATTGCTGCAACTATTGCTTCAGTTCCAATCTCATACCGCAATCAAATTCAGAAATCTCTAGCATTAGTTTCAAATTACGTAAGCTGTCATGCAGGTTCTGCACTCGCGCCAGCCTTAAATGACCTACTAGATACTGGAATATTCTTGCGAAACTCCATCTCTTTTACCCAGTCATTTTTCTCAAACAACATAATTGCTGCAACTATTGCTTCAGTTCCAATCTCATACCGCAATCAAATTTAGAAATCTCTAGCATTAGTTTCAAATTACGTAAGCTGTCATGCAGGTTCTGCACTCGCGCCAGCCTTAAATGACCTACTAGGTACGATCCCTAATTTTGATTATATAATCATTGGTTGTGATTTTAACTTTAACTTTAACATAGTAAAAGCGGATGGACCCTCCAAACCAAGATCTGGACCCCATATTGATTTCTTTCTAATATCCTCCAACCTAAATACGGATAACAACATAACCTATGTATCTTTCAGATCACTTCTCCAAAACCATGTACATTAAATTACCGAACCAATACCGTCCATGTCTTCCCTCCATATAAACAATGAACACAAAATGTCCCATGTAACAGCTTCAAGTTCACAAATTGGTCTAATTTCAACCAAATCCATTGACAAAATCACCGGTGGTAGGAAGACACCGAATCCTGGGTTGAAACTGAGTTATGGAGATAGAGTTTGCACCTCTCCGACTGAGAAAGTAGGAGCTTTTAGTGAATTCTCCCAAGATCTTTATTCCCTAAGAACCCTCTCATATCAGCAAACACGGTGGAATCGATAATTTTCTCATTGAACAATAAAAAATCGTCTGGTCCTAATAAAATCTCAAATCTCGTTATCTGAAAAGCTAAGTCAGCGTTAGCAAGATGCCAAACCCTTATCTCCAACAATTGCCTTAACAACTGCTACTTTCCAGTAGCTTGGAAAAAAGCGAAGTTGATTCCGATAAAAATAAGCAATAGCACATATAGCGTCGATAACTATCGTCCGATTTCCATGCTATCAAACCTAGGCAAGATTCTAGAAAAATGTATCTTCCTGAAAATTAACTGCTCTCAACCCCATCAATTTGGAAAAGAGTATGCGGCTTTCCTGAATGAAGTTGATGCTGTACTTGATAGGGTGACTTCAATGCTTATGTGGGTGTTGATGTAACGGCATGGGGGAGTGTGTTGGTTCCTCCCCCTGGTGATCCTCACCAGAACGCGAACGGATAGAAGCTGTTGGATTTTTGCTGTGCAAATGGCATGTCCATAATGAACACCTTCTTTCCACACAAAGACGTCCATAAATACACGTGGTACCGCCAGAGTGTTCATCAGAAAACGGATGGTTTCTGACGTTTGTGTGATGAGAGGGGCCGAACTGTCAACTGATCATCACTTGGTGTTGCGTACGCTGTACCTCCCTGATAAAGTACCTCTTCTTCCAAGACGGAAACCAAGACTGGTTTCACGCATACGGTGGGAGAAACTACAGAACAATGAGTTGCGGCTAAATTGTCCACAGCACCTGTCTGAAGAGTTTGAGCGAATTCCAACTGTTCCATCGCATGTAGAGGAAGAATGGCGACTTTTTTCAACAGCTGTCATTGCCTCTGCACGGGTTGCTTGTGGAGTGAAGCTACTTCGAGTGGCGGCTGGTGGTGAGAACTGCGTGGTTTAAAACACCCGGAGTTCAAGAAGCCATCAGAGAGAAGAAGAAGACCTACAGAGACTGCATTCTCTTGGGGAACTCTGCTTCTCGTGACCGGTACACTGAGCTGAGGCGCGAAGAACTTGCAAATTGGCTGTGCGAGCAGCTAAAGAGCAGTCTTGGAAGGAGTTCTGCGAGATTTTGGAAAGCGACCATAGATCTGCGAAAAAGTTGTTCTGACAAACCATTCGCCGACTCAGAGGAGGGAAATGCAACATCATCGAAGGAGTGAAATCGAAAGATGGTGTGGTGCTTTCCAATGAGGACGACATCTTGCGCATATGGAGCGAGAACTTTTCGGAGCTGCTCAATTCCGAACAGAACACTGAGGATAACAAGTCTTAAGTGGGGCGGAGAATAGTCCAACGGTGGAGGAAGTCATTTTGACGATACATTCGCTAAAAGTTATCAAATCCGCCGGTGTGGATGAAATCCGGGCAGAAATGCTTAAGGCAATGGGTAAAGAGGGAGTTTTATGGCTCTCTTGTGTTATTAAGGTGGCCTGGGAACACGGTAAGACACCTGGCGATTGGCAAAGTGGGGTGATTGTCTCTCTTTTTATGAAGGGAGACAAAAGAAACTGCTCCAGCTACAGGGGCATAGCCCTCTTAAGTCTCCCCGGAAAAGGTTTTGGAAACGCGTTCTAGAGCTATGGTCGCGTCATGGGGGATGAACAGTGCGACTTTCGTCCTGGCAGAAATATAACCGACCAGCTTTTCACACTTAGAATGGTACTTGAGAAGGCTTGGGAGTATGCCAAACCAATCTACAGCTGTTTTGAAAAGGCATACGACCGAGTTCCTCGAGGTAAACTCTGGAATGTCCTGCAGGAGTATGGGATTGAGGGTCCTCTTTTGAGGGCCATTCAATCTCTATACACACACTCTATCAGCTGTGTTCGGGTTAACGGTGCTAAATCAACACTTTTCACCGTGGGTGTTGGACTTCGCCAAGGGTGCGTCTTGTCACCTCTCCTTTTCATTGTTTATATGGATTGGATGTTGCAGCGCAGTCGAGGCGAGGAATGTTTCACATTTTGAGAGTTGAAGGTAAGTCATCATCTGCGGATGACTTAGTTATCCTCACATCTTCCCAGACGCAACTCCAGCGCACACTCGATAGGTTTGTGGCCGTATGTGCTGATTCTGGGATGAAGGTTAACGTGGACAAATCAGAGGTTATGGTAATTTCCAGAACGCCTGTTCAATGCACTCTACATGTTAGGGGAGTCCATTGAAGCAGGTGGAGAAGTTTAAGTATCTCGGGGTCTTCTTCACGAGTGATGGGAGGAGTAATACTGAACTTTCGTGTAGGATTGGTTAAGCTGGGTCAGTTTTGGCACAACTTGGGAGATCTGTAATCAGGAAGTGTGAAAGCCAAGTTTCAACTCAGTATTTGTTCCAACTCTCACCTATGGTCACGAAATTTGAGTTATGACCGAAAGAATAAGATCGCGAATACAAGTTGCTGAGATGAGATTTCTTCGTTCTGTTGTGGGTAAATGTACAGCATATTTTTTGTTAGTCGCTGTTTATTGTAGTTTTTGTGGATGAGTTTGAGTATCACCGGGGAATAATCTTTCTAACAAGTCAGTTGACTTTATTTTTATGCGCTTAGGTTAGGTTAGGTAGGAGGAGCTGACTGCAGAGGACATTCGCAATTAGGCCATGGTGAGCCTATTGTGAACCACGCGGATTGATCTCCTAACATTGAAACCAGTTGGTGCTTGTGACAAAGTTGCTTAGCTAACTAATGCCTACGTTATTAAGCTATTAAGCTCATTGAGATTGTTGATGAAGTAGGCTCCTACCAACACTTTGCCAGAGCATCACACCAACAGAGTAGGTAATTTGTTGTTGCCTCTTTTTCATTCATGCAGCTTCTACAAAAGTCCTTATATTCGTCCTGGGTGAAGCCCTGCTAAGTTTAAGAGTGAGTGATCGTTTGATCGTTTATTTCCTTTGTTTTAAGACAAGTGGTGCCTTCTAGACATTTATGATATGTAGTTCTGATTGTGTCTATCTTGAGTAGATGGCAGGCACTAGGCAGTAGGAATTTTAATGAAAGGTGTTTGTTATAGAGGATGTAGCACCGCACCTTATATAATTTAATTATGCGACTGAGGTTTCTACAAGCAGTGATGAAAGTTTCAAAAAGCTTTAACTAAAATGTTTGGGATATTGGCAAATCGCTTTATTTAGAGATTTTAGAAGGTTGGAGCATCACGAGCAGTATCCAAGGGAAGACCCCATATTCTCACTAGGCAAAAGACAGAGGTTAATAAGAGCGCGTTCGATCAGATAGAGAGATGATATTGCAGGGATGATGTCCGAAAGTTTCAGTAGACGTCGAAACAATTCTCCAGTGTGCGTGCAGTCTGTTATAAGACGAGTGCGAGTACTTCTGCTTACCAATGTATACAAATATTGTTCGTTTAAAAACGGCCTACTGACAAATTCACATTGAACAAAGTTGAAGTAATGATTTTCTGAAATGATCCAACTTCCTGCGCGATTTTCTTATTTTTTCTTTCCGTAAGAACCTTCTACAAAGTATTATGCAGCTTACTCGCCGGGATAGGGTGAGAAACACGACAGAGCAGCTGCTTCTCCGAACGGAAAGAGCTATGCTACGTTGGTTTGGTCATGTAGCACGTATGTCCCTACTATCTCGACTTCCGAAGCGGGCCTTAAATGCGATTCCATCAGGTAGGCGACCACTTGGCAGACCCAAGATGAGATGCTCGCCTGGTTACGCTTAGAGTCGATGGCGGAGGATCGAGTTGCCTGGAGATCTCTTGTGTGTGGTTTACCCCCGCGACCCCTTTAGTGGATCATGCGGGTTAGAAGATGATAGTGATGATGTACCTGCTGCTATTATGTAAATATTACCATAGACTATAATATGAAATATGTATGTATCTGTTCCTGAAATTTAATTATGTACGAAACAAAAGTAAACTGTGATCCTTTAGCGTACTCATAATTTATAATATAACGTAGGATATATGGAATAATGTTCTTAAAATTGAATTAAATTAAATGGTTGTGACCCAAGCTACATAAGAAAGACATATTGTACTGCCAAATATGGTAATACGCCCTTCTTACTCACACACTATTAACGTCAGTGGTGGGACTATTGATAGTCGATCTCTCGTGTTAATTATATTTTTCTCTTCTCCTGTCATCTTTCGTTGTTTTAGTCTTTTTATTTGTTGAGTGGACGAATATAAAATACACTGAAGTGAAATTCTGAATACTTTATGCTATCGCACTTATATCGAAATACAATAATATTACCACGGCTAGCTTGACCAATTCTAAGTCAGCCACCCTATCCTGAATTACTTGTTATAATAAGGTAAAATATTATATGTAAAACTAAAAGCGTAAGTGTAATAAAATTAAATCTCAATAAATTCACATCCATACATACCTGAATTCCAACCTATTTCCATGTGAAAAACTTGTGTCAAACAAATTAAAGAAAGCGAGACAAAACTATGCATATATAAATCTATAACAATAACGATGTTATATCTATCTTCCTTGCTAGATATCTGGTAATAGAACAGCAACCAACTGCGCAGTTCGTCTATAGGTTTTCTCTCAATGGTGCCATTTCCTCACCTCGTTACACTTGGATTACACTTCACCACGACACTTCACACAGAACAACTTCGAAACCCCGATTCCAGACAGTACACCTATGGTACGATGCCACGATACCTTTTGGAGTAGACTTTGAACATATAACCGGTAGTGTTAGGTGCCCAGACTATAAGAAAGCCCTTGAGAGCTTACACGCGAAAACATGAACATTTTGCAACTAAACATAAATCTTGTGAGATAGCTCAGGATCCATTGTATCAAACGGTCCACGAGCATAAGGTCGACATCGTAATACTCTCGGAGCAGTATTGCAACATTAATTCGGGAAACTGGGCATATGATGCAACGAGAAAAGCCGCCGTATGGGCATGTGGTAATACCACGTTTCAGATACCACCTTTCGGCGAGGAAAACTACTTCATAAGGGCAAAGTTTAACGATTATACATATACAGCTGTTATATCCCTCCAAGCCTAACTATTGAGCAATACGAACGAGTCGTCGAAAGCATACTTCTTGATGCTAAGGATCACACACCAACTATAATTGCCGGTGATTTTAACGCATGGGCAGTAGAATGGGGAAGCGTGCTAAAGAATAAAAGAGGAACCATTCTACTCGAAGCCCTCTCTAGTTTAGACGTCGTCATAGCTAACTTGGGAAATGTGAACACGTTTAGTAGAGCGGGTGCGGGCTCGATTGTTGATTTAACGTTTGTTATTAGTAGCTTATCTAGGCATTCAACCTGGCGCGTCAGCAATCCCACAGTGACCATAATGCAATTATAATAGATGTCCAAAGTGTTACGCGATCTCGAAACACTCGGTCACAAACTAGCAAGACGAAATTGAATGTGAACACCCTAGATGAGGAGCTCTTAGAGTACGCAATCGCGGAAGCTACAGTTGATGGAGGAGCAGCAAACGAGATCGTACGTCAAGTAACGCGACAACTGCATGCTGCCTGCGATTTATCGATGGCTCGAACGGGGACACAAAACCGCCGGCGTCCAACGTATTTGTGGAACGACGACATCAAGGAACTTCGATCAGCATGTCTAAAAGCACGGCGAAAATATCAACGGTCTACACGCGATACGGAAAGGGTACAAAATTATAACCGCGAAGCTCAAGACGCCTCAGAGACCGGTGCCAACTTGCCCACAATTACTCAGCAGAATTGTAGAAACTCTGTTCCCCTCTCAACAGGACGGAGTCCTACTAAGCGCGATCGGTGAAATACGTGAACACATTCCTGCCGTAACAGCTGATGAGCTCACCGCGGCAATAGACAGGGCAGAGGATCGAAATAGCATACCAAATCGGGTTTTATAAAAATCAATGAAGGCCCAGGTCGTTGGCATGTATACTGCATGCTAAAACGAGGGAATATTTCCAGAAAAATGGAAACACCAACGAATTGTATTATTACCGAAAGGAAATAAACCACCTGAGGAGCCCTCAGCTTATCGACCGCTCTGTATGATCGACACCATGGGCAAATATTGGAGAGAATTGTATGTAACAGACTAAAGCCTATCATTGAAGCCAATGATGGACTCGGGGAATATCAGTATGGCTTTAGAAAGGGCCGATCGACAATCGACACGATTAAAGTCGTAATACACAAAGCCAAATCGGCTATAGAAGGAAGACGATGGAAGCAGTAAAAAGTGCTGCGCCGTGGTTACACTTGACGTGAAAAATGCTTTTAACTCGGCGAACTGGTCGCGTATATTACATTGCCTCAAAAGACTAAATGTACCCAATTACATATTAAGAATAATCAAAAGCTACTTTACCGATAGGTTGCTCCTTTACGACTCCGACGATGGGACGAAATTGTATAAAATAACAGGAGGCGTGCCCCAAGGATCAGTGTTAGGTCCCCTACTGTGGAACGTGATGTATGACGACGTATTACGACTCCCAGTCCCCAGGGAAGTATCCATCGTAAGTTTTGCGGACGATATTATATTGTTGTAGTATGTTGTAGTCGTGGCGAAACGGCTTGAAGAAATCGAGTTGCATAGCAACAAAGCAATATCACTGATAAAGAACTGGTTACGCGATATAAGTTTAGACCTCGCGGATCACAAGACGGAGTCCGTTCTAATTACGAGTAAAAAAGTGCTAGAGACCATGACGATAAGAGTCGGAGAGCATGTATGGGGCACAAATACGGTCTGACGTTGCGAACAAAATGACACGCCTGAGGGAAATCAAATTTGTGTACAGACTTTGTGCACTGCGAGTTAGCAGTGCATTTCAAAACCAATCAATATCCTAGCTTTAGAAGCTAGACGGCTCTATGACAATCGCGCGCAAGGCCGGCCAAACACAAATCATGCGAAGAAATTCGTAAGCCGCAGTATTGAAGCGTGGCAACAAAAATGGAACGAGTCCCAAAAAGGGAGATGGGCGTACCGGCTAATCCCACGGATAGAAAGTTGGGTAAATCGAAAACACGGCGAACTGAACTATTATCTTACACAGTTCTTGACTGGTCACGGTGGTTTCCGGGAATATTTATTCAAACGAAACCGTGACTCGAGCCCGGCCTATTCTCATTGCGAAAACGCGGCGGAGAACGTGGAACACGTCTTCTTCGAATGTGCTCGATATAGAAACGAACGAGCTGTATTGCGGGACGCATTTGGTGAACCGTTAACACCAGAAAACGTTGTCCAACATATGTTGAGCTCTGAAGACCTTTGGTCTGCTGTGAACGATACAGCAGTACGAATAATATGCGATTTAAGGAATTTAGAAAGGCAGCGGAAAGCGAATTCGTTAAACGATACGTTCCTGGAATCGTTATCCATAAACTCTAATATTGTAATCGATTGCCGCGCATCCCTTAACGAGATATCCGAACAGTTCAACATTCGCCTTTACCCAACCAGGCCATAGGCATCCCGGGAAACTGCAAAGCTGATCAACTCGCCAAACGTGCCGAGCTATATAATAATAATATCTATATATATGTATATATAATCTATGTATATGTATATATATAGACATATATATATATATATATATGACAGAAGGTTGACAGGCATCACTTGTCAAATCTAAAAACAAATCTGGCAATATCTTGACCCAAAAAGATCAAGCAGCCTGATCTTTGAGAATTTTTTCCTTTACCCTTACTTCTAGACTTGGCGAAACTTCACACTTTGTGGATTTGACGATGCCGAAATATTTTTTTCGACGAATAATTCAACCGACGGATTCTATGATAGTGTGATTGTAAAGCTATTTTCAAATCCGACGGATCGGAAATTCGCTTTCCTCGTTCGATTCACGTGAACGGGTTTGTACTATCATTAAATCCGTCGGATGCAGTATATTATCGATATCACTTCTCTCTTTTTCGAAATCAGCTGTTCCTCGATTTGACGTTTGATTGAAGAAATATAATTTGAAATTCAAACATTGGAAATTGTGTTTTTCGTTTCAAATTGTTTGTTTATTAATAAACATAATGGATAGTATTGCTCCCTTTTTTGTTTTTTTTTATGTGTACAAAATAACAGTGCTATCATGTTTAAGGAGAACTGCTGGACAGTTCTTGGCTGGCAAACAGATTCATATAAAGCAAGTCTGATAAAAACGAAGCAATGGGAAATTTATACACACATATAATAATGAATAAATAAAATTGCATTTATTCAACTTAAACAAAATATACATACATGGATATTTCAATAAAAAGAGAAAGATTGATTCACTCATTTCCGTTTAAACATCTTCGATAATTCAAAAAAATAATCTCACACGTATGTATATTTGTAAATTCTTTGCTGTCAGGAATTTCTGGACCAGCACTTTGAGTTTTTCCCTGCATGTAGTTTTTTTCTAGAATTTCACTTGTTAAATAATGCTAATGACTTACATCTTTACTAAGAAACTACTCAACTTATACGAATCCGCAGCGATTTTGATACGGATCTGTTTGTATGGAGTGATTCGATTCGATCGGATTTAAGAATGCAGTGAATCTCAAATCACAATACCGACATGCGGACGATTCACTTCGATAGGATTTCGGAATCGAAAATGTTCGATATCGGTGCACGATTCCCGCCGGCGGATTTGGGAATAGGGGCGGTAGTGATGCCACTTGAAAACATTTTTTTGTTGTATAGGTAGCATTACTCAGAACGGAAACTAGTTATTAGTCCACTATGGCTATCAAATGTGCGATGGTCAACTATCTATATCGACTGCTGTAAAGTCTTAAGAATAGTGAGTGAAAATAAAGTAGTGTGCCTTTAGAGCACAATCGCTGATGGGCAAGGGGCAAAGATGAATATCTCGGTGTATATGATTTCTGGTTGTAAGCTTTATATGATTTCTGGTTGTAAGATTAATGTTATTCAGCCTTACTATAATGTTCCCACTAGACGAAATTTAGTGATTTCGGCAATTTTCTTCGAAATTAAGATCGAAATAGCCGAATTTCCTATTTTCCCAACAAACCAATTTCAGAATTACCTCAACTAGTTCAAATTTCAATAAAATTTCGAACGAAATTATGTATTATAACAGATTTACACATTTTCAGTACAGTAAAAACAAACAAAACTAGCAGATTTCTCACCATTATCCCAGTTAAATTGCCGATTTCTGCAAATTGTGTTTTCAATCTTTGTTTGGTTTGGGAAAAAATATGTTATATTCACCCCTATTATCAAATCTATTCGTTCTCCGTTCACGTGAATCGATTTTTTGCATCATTAAATCCGTCGGATGCACTATTATTATCGACATCACTTCTCTCTTTTTCGAAATCAGCTGTTCAGAGATCTGTCGTCTGATTTAAGAAATTTAATTTGAAATTGGAGTTTTTCTTTCCAAATTGTTTGTTTAATAAACACAATGGATAGTATTGCTCGCTTTTGTGATGACACAAAACAAAAGTGAACAAATTAACAGTGCGATCATGTCCAAGGAGAACTGCTGGCCAACCAGTAAATGAAAGTGAGCAAGCTGGCTCATATGAAGCAAGTTGGATACATACATACAGTCAATCAAACTCATATTCGTACAGCAGATAAGAACATAATTGCCTTGCTAGCTGGCGTATTTGACTGTTACTTGATTCTAATATCAATGATCTGGTAAAGAAGATCTATTGTCAAACACAAAAAAGCCATCCTTTAACAAAAACATAAAAAACAAAAACCAAAATAAAAAAGAACAATTAACTGACAACAAATTCATATTCATACACTTTACATTTTTTGGAAAAATAGACAAGAAATTTAACAAATTGTAATTTTATTTTTATTTTTATTATTTTATTTTTAGGCACATCCTTTATTTTTAATCGCATGCTTAGATATATTTGCCATAACTTCGACAGGTATCATTGTAGTTTCAGCAAAAACAAATTTTGTCCATTCATATCATATCTTCATTTCTAATTGCAATAATTCTTAGTTGCTAGTCTAAATGGCCCCATCGATTACCGAAAAAATCGGGTACTATAAGCTTTAAGCTTTGGTTCATTGTCCTGGTAAAAAGTGAATTGATTGTCAAGACCCAATTTTTGTACACTTTCTTCCAAATTTTGCTTAAAAATTCGATTTATTTCTTGTGGTTCATTGTGCAATCAATAATATGAAGTTTTTCTAACCGATAAACAATCCCAAACCATCGCAGATCCGCGACCATGCTGTTGCAGTTACGATCGTATTTTCAGGAAGGAGCTCCGTATTTTGTTTCCTCCATACCATTTGCCGTCCATCCGAAAAAATTACAGTTTTCCAAAAGGCAAAATCTTTGAATTGATGCTCTTTCGTAAAGTTGGCGTTTCTGTCTCTATTTTATTATTTCGAATCTACTGTACGAATATGAATTTTATTGACTGTACATTATGTACATACATACATACGTAGTAGCGAATAAATAAAATTGTATTTTTTTTTTCAACGAAAAGAAAACGAGCATATTTCAATGACAAAAATACTGACTTGGACTTTTTCATTCAAATTCATCGAAAATATTCTCAAAAATCGTTTACTTATTCATGGCATATTTTTGTCCTGTTTTTCGCTATGTCCGGAAATTTTTTTCCTTTTCTGCCCTTTAAGTTGTTTCCTGTTTGTAGTTTTCTTCCTAGAATTTCATTTATCAAAATAATGCTAATCCGAATATAAATAACCTATTTTTTTACCATCAATCTACTTAGACTCAAAGGAATCCGCAACGATTTTGATGCGGATCTGTTTTATGGAGTGATTCGATTCGATTATTCGGATTTAAGAATGCAGTGAATCTCAATTCACATTACCTACATGCGGACGATTCACTTCGATAGGATTTCGGAATCGAAAATTTTCGATGTCGGATTTGGGAATAGAGGTGATTATGTTAAAATTGTTCATACAATAAAGACATTTCGCTGTCAAACCTAATTGCTTGAATCGTAGTGTGAACACTTTATGTTACATTAAAGTAACTAATTGAAAAAAAATGTTGTCACGTGACACGACTAGGAGGTGTGGGTGATTGTGCAATCTATTTAAGCCCGGACACATTTAATCGTGACTCACTCAGTCAACTGCGGGTACAGAACTGGACGAACGCCGATCGTAACTAACGTCGGGTGGAACAACGACAGCGTTCATTCTTACCCGCTGAAGCTGTCCGGAAGATAATAGAACAAGAAATCTAATCAATTGTAATCGTTATATTTTTAATAAAAAATTAATTTTTCCAAAAATATATAATAACTAATAACTTTGTAGAAAAAACAAATATATTGGCACTTTTACAAAGCACTTTCCTTGGCTTTCTCAATCATGTTTCTTGATATAATCATGCGTTGGATTTGAGAAGTTCCTTCGTAGATTTGATAAATTTTTGCATCTCTCATCAATTTCTCAACAGGATATTCAGTGTTGAATCCGTTTCCTCCAAATATCTGAACTGCATCTGAAGCGATTTTATTGGCTACATCCGCAGCATGACATTTTGCGATTGATGCGTAGTAACTGTTTCGTCGGCCTTAAAAAATATGTTGTTAAGTATGTAATAATAATCTATATTTATAAATCATATATACATCTAGTCCGTATATATATTCACACTCACCTTGGTCAACTTCCCAGGCTGAAAGGCGATAGATCAATCTAGCGGTCTCTACACCAACCGCCATGTCGGCTAACATAAATGAAACTGCTTGATGTGTGGCTATTGGTACTCCAAATGTCTTTCTTTCCAATGAGTACTTTAGGGCTTCATCCATACATCTTTGAGCTAATCCAACAGCTCCGGCAGCTACTGGTGGTCGGGTCTTATCAAATGTTCCCATTGCAATTTTAAAACCAGCACCTTCCCCAATAAGAACATTTTCTTTAGGGACCCTTACATCTTCAAAAGTAATTCCCCTAGTATCTGATGCTCTCTGGCCCATATTCTGTTCTTTTCGACCTGGAGTGAGGCCTGGAGTATCGCGTTCAACAATAAATCCAGTAAATGCCTTGCTAGCTGGCGTATTTGGTTCAGAATCTGTACGTGCGAGCACAAAGTACCAATTAGCAACACCACCATTTGTGATCCACATTTTTTGACCGTTCAGTATATATTCATCGCCCTTTTTTACTGCTCTTGTTTTGACTCCATTGACGTCAGATCCGGCACCTGGTTCAGTGACACAATAAGCAGCAACCAAAGGCTCCTCAAGCAATCTACCGAGATACTTCTTTTTCTGTTCAGCATTTCCTGATAAAAGAACCGGCGTTTGCTAAAAGAAAGTGATTGGATTTAATAATTATTGTATTGATTACATCTTTATGGCTATATATGTAGTAACCGTTTAATATAATATTAATAAAAAACATACTTTTAGAAAATTCAAGCAACGTTTGCTTAGAATTTTTAGAACTAATAATTTGATAAGATCCTAATATCTGAAGGCTAAATCAAGTTTAAGAAGCGTTGGTACGCATTTTTCGAACGAGAACGCGCACCCTCCACATTTCGCTTGCTGAAGTGCGGATTCACTGTCTGTACCACACACATAATACGATGCGGATGCAAACGTTTCATATTCTCGAATGAAAGACACTTTTTCAGAAATTTTTTAATTAACTGAACTTATTTGGAGAATACCAACATCGAGTAGCTCTGTCGAGCGATCCTTTTCTTCTCTTAAACGCATTAAATCATACACAAGAAATAAAATGACGGAGCAAAAGTTATCAGATCATGGAATTATCTCCATTGAAAAATATTTTCTAAAGGAAATTTAATTAAAAAGGTTATGTGATGAAGTTTTTGCAAGTTTTCCTGAAGAAATCACTAAGGTTCTAAAAGGAGACCTCACCTACGCTGTTATCGACAAAAGTGATGAAGACTGCGCTATCTCTCCCAACCGGAGGAAAATAGAGTGCGGCATAAACACCAGGTACTTGAGCCTGATAGCAGACAACGGCCGCCGTCTTTCACGTACCAAAGGTCAACGGAGAGTGCCAAGCTTTATGTCGTGCACAGGGATATCATCCTCAGTAGACCCGGTACCCGCGCCTGGCTGCCTATTATACCCTTCTATGCCCCCTATATCCTGAGGTTCATCCAGCATGTAATCCGCATCTTCCGACGCACAATTGGAAGATTGCCAAGCTGGAGGAACCTCTGTTCCAGACGGCAGCGCAAAGCTAACTACAGAAGCTGTGATGGGGGTAGGATGCACTACCACGGAAGATCCCAAGCCCTCTATCTCGGTCTCCATCAATCATGAGAAGGTAACACCGACCGTTATATTACCCTGATGGGGGTTGTGCCAGAGAGTAGTGGTGAAAAGAGGTACTCACCCAACCCAGAGAATCGGGATCGGAATACCGATAGTATCGGTCTGTGGTCTTGATATCGGTACGTCACCGCCCAATAGTGAGAAGTCCTCGCTTTAGCTCTCTGATGATGAGAACATCACGGTGGTGGAAAATATATCCGCTATGGAGATGGTGGATGGGGGCCCGAAAGCCATGTTTCGGGTGAACCAAATTAACCTCACCTCACACCATACCATCTGGGCCAGCACGGACATAAATGAAAGAGGTGAGTGCCTTTTAGAAGTTATAGTATAAGTAGTAAGTCGGCAATTTGTAATATAGGTAACAAACCCACTTTTATCAACAGAATCTGACAATACGTTCTATATTTAACCCTTGTCTTCGATCATAAAGAATGGAGGTTGTCTAAGGACCACTGCTTCTCTGACCACCGTTATATTACTATCAGTTTTTTTAAGCTATACTGTCCCTGTGTTCCGCAACGTTAGGAAAACCAACTTAGATGTATATGCAGAGGATGCAGAAAACTTTTCAACAATGCCAAGTAACGTTGCCGACTGGGACTCGTACTCTCTGTGTGAGCTCTCTGTGCTTTAAGAGCTAAAAGCAGCCAAAAGGTCATCCTGGAGATTTTTCTGTGGGAAGATTGAGGAAGTCTCCAAAACCTCCAGGCCAGGCTAAAAATATTGGCACAATCTCCCAAAATGCCCTCTCTGATGCAAGGAGCTGAAAAACCTGGACCGTCTCCAGTTTGGAGAGTCTATGTCTTCTTATTCACACGCTTCCAGGGAAGCAGAACTAGGGAGAAACTGACTGGAACTAAAACTATTCAAATTCACTCCTATCACAGTTCTCTTAGTGCGACTTACAGTACTGTCATGTGCGCCATCAATTCCTTCAAACCCCACAAATTGGCAGGACCCGATGACGTTTACCCAATAGAACTTCAAAAAGTTGCAGACCTAATATCTACCTGATCAGCATCTTTCAAAGTTGCGTGAATCTTAGTCATGTACCTAGAATCTGGAGAACGACCACTGTGGTGTTCATACCCAACAATGGGAAATCTGCGCATGTCAAACCAAATGAACTAAGACATATAAGTCTGCTAAAGGCACTAGAAAAATGTATCGACGTATTAATTCGACACCAGGTCGCTGGCAACATGTCGATCTCTCAGCATGCATACAACAAGGGCAGATTTGCCGAAACAGCCCTTCACTCGCTTGTCGGCACTACTGAAAAATCCCTCGACCACAAGGAGTTCCCTCTTATTGCTTTTGTTGATATTGAGGGTGCCTTTAACAACATAGAATCCCATGCAATAATATTAGCAGTCAACAGGCTCGGGATCGAAAAGTCCTTAGCGGCGTTTATTCACCAACTTCTCCATAACAGAGTGATAAGCTCGAAGCTGGGTGAGACAACGATTTACAGATTTGTTTATAGAGGTACACCACAAAGTGTACTCTCACCTTTCTTGTGGAACGTAGTAGAAAACGAATTGTTAGTGACACTAGAAGGTTCCGGGTGCCTGGTCAATTCTTATGCAGATGAAATCACCATTGCAGCACCAGATAAATTTGTATCACGATCAGGGATATCACACAATTTGCTCTTTTCAAGCTAGCGAAATGGACTAGCGAATGCTGCCTAGGCGTCAATCCACAAAAAACGGACCTAGTCCTCTTCACAAGGAAGTACTTAATCCCTATCCTTTAAAACTAAATGATAGCGCAAAATTCCTGGGCCTTTTAATAAAGACGAAGCTAAGCTACAACCTTAATATCCAGGAACGTGTCAAGAAGAAATCTACGGCTCTCTATTGCTGTAAAAGGGCCATATAGTGCAAATGGTGATAACAACCCCGAATGGTTCACTGGCTATTTGTTTCAGTAGTCAGACCACCAACGCAATTTGGTGGACTGCACACGAAAAGAAAATAAACCTCAAATCACTCGCCAGAGTGCAGAGGATGGCATGCGTATGTACCAGCGGAGCACTAAGAACAACCTCATCCGAAGCTCTAAACCTGCCATCAATTGAGCTAATTAGCAGACATACAGCTGCTAGTACGGCGATCAGACTAAGATCGGTATATAAATATTTAGTAGCTAAATGTGCAATAATCTTAAATTATTCAACGTTAGAAGTACATTTTGATAGATCTGATAACAAATCCATAACTAAATTATTAATTTCATCCGAAGAAAACACATTGCTGTTGTTGCTTCAACTATTATTGATGCAGCTATTGCTGCATTATTTTATATTATATTATCGACCGACGCTACTGTATGATTCTTTAACGGGAACGACATAGACGACATATTTTTTTGAACATTTTCTCTCAGTGTTGTACGACGAGGCAAAGAAAGGAAATCGAACAAAGAGTTTAATGAAGCGGGAGGTAGAGCAACTTGTGGAGTTGATGTGGAAGCTTTGATTGTGTGAAAACTTTCCGTAGTTGTAACCGTTGAAGAGCTTTTACATGCGAGCCATTTGTATACGCGTTTAAGAGATTATTCCCTAATTTGCAGACAATTGGGTCTTGAGGACATTACAATTTCTGTCACCATGGCCAAATATTTGGTAGTTATCGCATTGAGTGAGTCAACCTCTTCTTTTCCGATGGAAACTCCAGGTGACTTGCGTATAAAATCGTGAACGGCCGAGAAGCCGAACAAAATCACTTTAAAAAGTTTTATACTCTTTAGGTCGTGAGAGTAGAATTGTCAATTCCGTTGCTGTAAATAGTTTAGCCCTGAAGAATATGACTCTAAAGAATCATAGGAGCTTTTTAATAGAGTAATCAGTGATATTTAAGGTTTTCCATAAATCATGCACGAATTCTGAGTTTTTATGCAAAAGTTTTATTGATGGAACATGACATTGTAGTGACTATAATAATTCTTTCTATTATCAAGTGTTGAACCCATATTAACCCGAGGCTTCGTTTTAGAGGACATTATGCTGTCCTCAGAGTCAGGAGATCTGATCTGTTTAGTGATTTTAAGAACAGGCAAAGAGTATTAAAGATAAGTCTTTATCACTACCCTTATAAGACTCCCTTTTTGTGGCGTGTAGTGGGTATCACAATAGACCACCATGGTCTAAGTGCGCTGATAAATTAACTAGCAGTCCCGCCTAACTATCTAACAGCGGTAATAGCCAAGGGCGATCCTACGTCGGATCTCCACAGTGATGTTGTTCGTGGAGTTGAAGATTGCGCCGAGGTAGACGAACTCCTTTTCTACTTCAAATTGTAGCTGTCAATTGTGATGTCTTGCCATCGCCATAAAAGCTTCCACTACGGCATGTTGGAAACGCGCGACGATGTCGGTGTCATCTGCGTACCCCAACAGTTGAACTGACTTATGGAAGATAGTGCCTTTACCATGCTCACAGCTGACCGTCGCAATATCTTCTCCAGTACCAGATTGAAAAAATCACACTAGCATCTCCTTGCGCGACGAATAGTTCATTGCGATGAATACTTTCGTATGCGGCTATAAGTACCAGTACCAGTACTAGATTGAAAAAAAAAAAAACGGCTCGGAAGTCCTTGAGCCGAACTGATCGATCGAACGATCAGTTTTCTCGCGATCCCGAATTCAGCCCCGCTTCAAATAGTTCCTTGCGATGAATACTTTCGTATGCGGCTTTAAAATCGATGAAGAGGTGGTGTGTATCGATCTGACACTCGCTAGTCTTCTCCAGGATCTGCCTTAGTGTGAAAATTTGGTCTATAGCCGGCTTGGCCGGTCCGGAAGCAGCACTGATACGTGCCGATTAGTGCGGTGCAAAAGGGCTTTGGTCGTTCACACAGTATACCAGAACATTGCCAATTTGAAGATCTCTCAGTCAACAAGCGTCTTTCAAGCCGATAACATCGTTTTTGATTTCGCTCTCTTCTATTGTTCGGTTAAGTTTGAACGGTACTTTCTCTCCTTATCGTTGTTTCTTTTACTTCTATTCTTTTTCAATTTACTCGGTTATAAAAGCATATTTATATATTATACGAGTATAGTGTGCAGTTTCAAATCATGCCCCTTGGGCCATCCAAAATGTCAGGTAACAGTTTCGAAATTCTCGACATGGAGCTTCAACCTTTCTGATCCTAAATACTTAATAATTTCCTTTATCGATGAAAAAAAAAACATTTTCTTCCATTAGCATTTTCTTATTAAAAAAAAAGCCATTGACGGCATCAGTACCGATTATGAAAACATAACGGAACTACGTGACGGAAGTCTCCTCCTCCTTCTTAAGTCTCAAAAAATAGCAAATTTATTCCTCTCTAACAAAAATCTTGCGAGTCTATGCCCAATTCCCGTTAAACTGTATTTCACTTTAAACTCATCCAAGGTACAGTATATGCTCCTTGTCTAATTCAAGGTTCTGAAGAAGAGATAGTAAAAGAGATGAGCAACCAAGGAGTAACTGAGGTTTATAAATTTAAAAAAACAACACCCGATAAAACTCTTTGAGCCACAGGTCTTATTCTCATTTCGTTTGACCGCTTCCGCCCAATGTAAGTATTGGATGGAATAACATAAAAGTTGAGGAATACTTTCCGAATCCGATGCGTTGCCGCAATTGCCAACTCCTTGGACATACTACCAAGAGATGCACTGGATCTGCCTCTTGCGAGAATTGTAATCTTCCCCCTCATGAACCTAACAAATGCACACGCACTTGCTGTGCCAACTGCGCCCAAGACCACTCATCGTTTTCCAGATTATGTAAACGGTACCTCATGGAAAAAGAAATACTTAAAATAAAGACAATACAAAAATGTACAATGGCTGACGCAAAAAAAATGTCCGCTGTCACACAAAATGCAAATGCGCCTATTTCTATGCCACTCGCAACTTCTCCAACTGCAACCGTTAACCCCCTGCCAATTCACGTTCCCTCTCCCAAAACCTCGCCAACGGAACTTCCTCTTTCTACCATACAAAACTCAAAACCTGCTCCCAAACGTATCCCATCGCCCATCAAACAGAACAAAAAAAAACCGGTCTTCCTCCACATCCTCATCCACACCTGTTCACATTAAACAAAATAATATATCAAAGTCTTCTGTACTAAAAGATCCGAATTATAAAAATGCAATAACCAAGAGCACATATTCTGATTCCACACTCACTCCGCCCTTCCCTGCCAACCGACTCACTCAATTCTACTGTTACCATTATTACTCTAACCCTACCTATCCAACCTTCTCCACTCAATAGTATAACTAACAAACTTATACCATAAACTCAGACTCCGCGGCTCGGGGATTGAGTCAGCCAGGCCCCTCGCTGGGCCTGGGTGCCTCAACATCCGTACCGCGGAGTCATAATGAACACCGCACCAACTACACCACACAAAATTCTACTCAAGGTGAAACCCTTCGCTTTGTCAAGTATTCTTCCTCTAATCCAAACACACTTTCCGCATTTTGCAATAGAACTTAAATGGCTATAAAAACAACTTACATGAGCTACAGCTCTTGATAAGTGAGATGAAACCAAACATAATTTCCCTTCAAGAAACCCATATTCCCTTCAACTCCCATCATTTTCCTCCAAAGCAATATTCGGCATATCTTCATAACCATGACTCTATCATAACTTCCAAACAAGGCGTATGCCTTCTCATTCACAAATCTATTCCACACTCCCCTATCATAATTAACTCAAACATTTCAGCTATTGGTGTCGAAATTAACCTCAATATCCATATAACTCTCATTTCCATTTATATTCACCCCGATCAAAATTTTACATTACAAGACCTTGAGGCTATTTTATTTGGTATAAATACGCCAATACTTTGAACTGGAGACTTCAATTCCTGGAGTCCATCTTGGGGTTCAGAAAAACAAAATAAACGCGGCAAACTAGTTGATCATTTCATTGTTAATTCAGGGTTATCAATTCTTAATGACGGCCGCCCCACCCACTTTTCGACACACAGTACATTTACTCAGGTCGACTTATCGCTCATATCTCCGTCCCTCCTTCCGAAATCTACCTAGAATATTGCCGACAACCTCTCTAGCAGCGACCACTTTCCCCTTTTTATCACCAAGAAATTTCTACTCGACCGAGCCAACTGGGGCATGTTCTGTTCCACACTAACGAATGAACTTCTCACCAGGATAGCATCCCATAACATCAACAAGGAATCCGCTGTTATCCACAAATCCATTCGCTCTGCTGCCAACCTTACTATCCCTCAGACAAGCGACATAGAACATAGGAGAACAGTACCCTGGTGGAATGAAGAAATTAGTTGTCTTCGTACACAAAAACAAACGGCCTGGTACAGCTTTAAGAAATCTCCAACTAATTCCAACTTATTCCTTTATCATAAGCTGAGCTCTAAATTCAAAAAAACTGTCAAGGCTGAAAAAAGGCTTGTTGGCTTGTTTGGCTGACATCAAAAACTTAACAGGCACATTCACTCTTAAAACCATCAAAATTATAAAAACTTACACAACAACAATCTCCATTCCATCAGAAATGGTCGAACATCTGGCTCAGACATATGAACAACTTGCGGATAACACTAATTTCAGTTATAAATTTATTTTCGAAAAACATAATTTCCTCAACACCCCAAACATATCCTTTAGTCCTATTCCTTCCGCTATTTCGATCGAATCGAAGTATTAATATGATAAAACTCTCAGCCTGTTTGAATCAAGTGAAAGGCAAGACACCTGGCTTCGACCGAATTTCCTACCCCATGTTAAAAACTCCCCTCCTTTAAAACACCGCTTATTATCCCTTTACAACAATATCTTCAACTCAGGAACTATCCCACACTCATGGAAAGTTGCTAGTATTATCCGAATACTCAAACCAAACAAAGATCCATCCCCCACCTCCAGTTATCGTCCTATTTCCCTCCTTTCTTGTACTAGTAAAGTCATGGAAAAAATAATCGCCAAACGCCTTCTTTGGTTCCTAACAATAGAAAGATTACTAGACAATAGACAAGTTGCTTTCAAAACAGGTACCTCCACTCAAGATGCCCTTATTCATCTTGACCACTTCGTGTTTCTTACGTTATCTGAGAGAAGTCATGTTTCTATTCTTAGTTTTGACTTTGATAAAGCCTTTGATCGGATTGGGGCACACGTTGTATTAAAGCAACTTTTAAAATGGAAGATCGGCCCTAAAATGTTTAGTTTCATAAAATTCTTTATGAGCAACAGGAACTTCCGAGTCAAACATATATTTGTTTGACATATACAACCCATCAACAAAATACCCATTATTCCTGCCATGGATAATACACAGAGCAAACCAGAGCAAAGGCGAATATGTTGACAACACCGATGCAACTAACATTATAAATGATATGCCACATTATAAATGATTTATGCCGCAATACAACGCACAACGCAGCACTTTCGCTTTATATGGCACTTTGGACTTCGACCCTCCCACCGGTCGCAATGAGCACTTAGAGGATATTTTACCACCAAAACAACCTCGGATCATCACCATCATCGACGATCTCGACAGTGACACCAGAACGGAAGATGACTTCATTTTCGAAACTTACATACGGTTTCAATATGTATATTGAACATTTAATTGACTATTTACTAACTCTTTACTCATAAACAGACTGATTGGAACGTGGAATGCCATGCAAATCTACCCCCTCGTGGTACATTCTTTGTAACAGTGAAAGTGAGTTCACTGTGAAATCACTATAAACACAAAAAAAAATACGTCTTATAAAAAATTGGTTTTTGAATTTTTTTCTAGATTTTCTAGAACTAGAAACAAGAGGACATAAGGCCATACGGTTTTTTGTGATCGATTTAAAATTGATACGGGCATTGAATCCAAAAGAACCAACCTGTGGTCGAATCACCGCATCCGTGAACGAGTGAAGCGCTATCGAAAAACGTGTATTTGGGATTACAGGGCAGGTGAACGTAATTTGGGATCACACAACACGTTATCGTGCACGTGAACGTATTGAACCAATTGAAACGTCATTCGATCAGTAGACAGTGAACGTATTGATTTGAATATTAAATTAAGAATTAATATAATATATAATCATATGAATAACAGTTTAATATAGGAAGACTACATTTTTTGGGACAAACTGGAACAAAATAAATCCCTTGCAAAAGGAGCCACTCATCAATTAAATAGACGATGTCGACAGCGAAAGCGTCGATACTAATTTTAGCACAGGAGGTAGTACAGTAGAAAATGTGGGTATTGTTCAAGTTTAGAGAGAATATGTTTTAATGCCGCCTTATTCAAGCGAAAACGTTTAATGAATTTAAAAATCGAAGTCAAATATATTCTTCTTATGGTGTTTCAAATCATTCTTACGTTTTGCTGCGTGATTGTTCCATAGAGTTACTTTTATCTCTTAACTCCGGCCTTCGGACCAATCGTACTATAAAATAATATCTTCTGAATCAGAGGAACTCAAGGAATAGAATTCATCGCTTGTTTCAATCGTTACATTTACATTTACTAGTTTTCACTCTATTACAATATTTCCTACACAGAATAATTATGTTCCGTCAGCATTCGTATGACATGATCCCAATACGTTCGTTCGTATGACAAGTAACGTAATTTCTGTTTATATAATGGACGATCCGTTCACGGATGCGGTGATTCGACCCGTGATCAGCGCAAACTCAACAAAGTTCAAAGGTTGGCATGCCTCTGTATTATTAGGAACTGGGGCAGGAGTTTTTAAACACCGGACAAAATACTACGAACCTATGGGCAAACGCACCAGTATCTTTCAAGCAGAAGTCCATGCTATAGACAGATGAGCTCAAATCCATCTTGACAGGAACTATACTAACTGCGACATAGCAATAATGTCGGTAAGTGCTGCCGTCCTATCCTCTTCTGGCACTAGACTCCTATATCCTATATCATAGGCCCGAACCATTCTGCACTGTAGGAGACCATGTCCTCAAGCAAGAACTCAGAAAGAAGAAACCGGGCAGATAACTGGAACAACGCTCATGACATGAAACAGAACAATGAAGAAAAGACTGAGAAGGCAGGAGAAAAAAAAGTGTTGAGAAACGCGTGTTTGACAACAATGATTTTCGAAAGTTTCGGCAAAGGGTAAAACAATTATTCAATGGAAATTAAGTTTGGCCAATAGGCTGTCGGGACGAAAATGGATGATGAGAATCCAAATGCGCATTCAGGAAGAATGTTTCATGCATTACGGACGACAATAGACGAGACGAGTCAGTAAGAAGTACGACCAAGGCATACGATCAAAGTTAACGAACGTGTATTAAAATTGCATTGACATCTCTAAATAGCGAACTTTGGAACAATCTTGTTATCTGATATAAAATTTACTGACTAAATGAAATGAAATAGTGCAAGTTTTTTCCACTTTTTAATCAATATAAATATCAATGTTTGTTTATCCTTTATAGACTCATAAATGTTAAGAGATAGAGCACTGTGTGAATTCTGTGAAAAAGGTTTTTGTACATTTTTTTCAGGCAAATCTTTGAAATATTCACAATTATAATGATCAGACACATGATTGATGATACAATCGAAAATGCGTAGCAAGGCGGGTAAAAAAATAATGCAAATAATGTCTCGATATAGCGAACACTTTCGTTTTAGTGAACGATCACCATCATTATATTATTCGTTATATTGGACATCCAGTGTATATATTTTCACTGAAGTCACAAGGTTTTAATCAAATATATTTCTTATAAGGAGACAAACGTTTTGAGAGTACACTTATAAACCAAACATTTCAAAGTCATGTTCAATAAGTAAATATCAAAGTCGAAGGCTTGGTTAAAAGTGATAAAAGTTGTGATTAACTACCCGTACCCGCATAGGTCCAATATGCTAGTTAAATAAATAAGTTAAGCTATTTTCAGTCATTTTTTGCCCGGCATGTAGTTATCAATGGAGGAAAACAGTAGTTTTGCTTGAAGTGTATGGTACACAGTTAAAAAAAATTAAAACTGAATTGTTAAAACGAAAGTAAAAACGATGAAATTAACTATCTACTTTTTCCAGACTTACGTCGGAATGCTTCTTAACTGAAATAAATTGGAACGGCAAAAATTAAACCGATTACATACAAAATTAAACCGATACATATACATATCTACCATACACATGGTTATACAAACGTTGCGTGTTAGCATTTTAGTAACAATAACGAAATACGTATCCTGTATTTATTGTTTTATCGAAATATGTGATATGTGTAAACACATTTTTTAAGTATCAATATACTCTTACCCCTAGTGAGCTTGCTTCCATGGCTGTCATTATACCAGTGCATGCATAAGCCAATTCTTCTGCAATTACACATGTCGTAAATACATCTAATCCAAGGCCACCAAGCTCTTGAGGAATATGATTATTAAGCAATCCCACACTCCACGCCTTTTTAATAATTTCCCAAGGATATTCTCCTGTTTTATCATATTTTGCTGCAACAGGTAGAATTTCTTCACGTGCGAATTTCCGTGCTATTGATTGCATCTGCTTCTGTTCTTCGTTCAAAGCGAAACAAGGTCCCGCTGCAGAGTAATTTCTCCTTCCTGCATATCGAATTGAGGAATTTACGACCTAAAATAGTATACAAATTGTATGCGTTTATAACCATATAAATTCATAAAATTTTACCTTAATAAGCAACGCCATAATTTGATACTAATAATATTACTCGCTTTGAATTAAAATTAGAAATCTTCTTTCAGAAAAATACTTTTGTATAATATGTAGAAAAGTTAGACACTTAATCTCAAGAAAATGAACTATGGACGTTGTACCATACTCACTCTGAACAAATACTTTCATCAGATAAGAAAGCATATTTCAGAAGTCAACATGTATGTATATACAGATCAGTGATAATGTAGTAAGGAGATATTCAACTACTACGTCTCTTCCTCTGGTTTTATTTGACAGCTATTTTGATTAAATTTCACCAAATGGGCAATACATGTGAGCTAAGCGAATCTGAATATTCTCACCTGACAACATGGTGGTGGGTCAAAGGTTTGAAAATTCCATAAAGAAATCAACATTTATAAATCGCTTAGCTTCGTGGTATCAATGTTTAAATATTTAGGGGATTCTATTTATTTTTATTAAGAAAAATATTTCAATTGGCGCCTGCTAGTATGCAACACTCATTTTGCACGAAAGGAAAATTATTTTTTATATCACTGCAATTTTAATAGGAGAGAATACGTTTTTAAACCTTGATGTCTCCTAAACTAAGCGATTCATCAATTTTTTGTTTCGTTATAATTTGGCGCCCCGGAAACCCTAGACGTGCCAATATTTATGTTTTCTAATCAAATTGGAGTGAAATTAGAAATGAATATGCTTCCGAGCAAAAAAGAGTGTGGCATACTTCTAGAGGCAAACACTTTTTAAACGCAAAAATAACTCATACTCTCAGGGGTATATTTGAATGAAAAATTAAGTATCCTCATAGGGACTATACTTCGAATCTGCAAACTACTTCAGCGTCACTTTAAGACACACTCTACCGACAAGGGAACTGTTCATTTGTGGATGCCACGATGCCGAAATATTTTTTAGGCGAATAATTCCCCCCGGATATTCATGAATTCTTGACTGTTATTCACGAAATAAGGTGAATGCAGTCCTTTGATTAGTTAATTTGGTTTGAGAAACGAAGCAGTTGTCAACAATTTTTAAGTGGCAAGAGATGTAGAAGTTAGGCTTATCTGTTACTACATTTCTGGTTCCAACTAGACTCGAAATTTGGTATCGCAATTTTCAAAAGTGTTCATACAATGATTTGGTATTTGGCAATTTGGTTTGCAAATTTTAGCACAACAGAGCGCACACTAATTGTGGGGATGTTATGATTTCCGTGGTCGCCGTGGCGTAGTGGGTAAGTGCGTCGACTCCTACGCAGAGGGTGCCAGTTTCGATACCCGAATTGTGGTGGTTACCTTTGATAATTCACGGCTCCGCCTCTTTCGAGTCACTGACAATGCTCAACGAGTATTCCTGTCTAGAAAAAGCTTCTCAACTTCGCCGTTCGGAGTCGGCATTGAACTGTAGGTCCCTTCCACTCGTGAAAGAACAATAGCACGCACAAAACGAGTGGTTGCTGAGAAGCTAGGCCCAGGTCCACCTCAGACTGTCGCGCCACCCATTTCATTATTATTATTATTATATTATGATTTCTGTGGTATCATGTTTTGAAAATGCAGTTTTGTGAATCTAGTCGAAATAAGAACAAAATAACAAGTAGCAAAGTGCTCGTTTTTGCCTAGTTTAGAGGATATGTAGGCTTAATAATATATTTCCTCCTATGAAATTTCTCGTAGAACATTATTCTCCTAGCATACAGGCAGAATTTTGCTTGATTAGTTATGGGTATGTCCTCGATATATCCTAAACTAGTCGAAAACAAGAATTGCATATATCCATGGACGAAATTTAGTGCGTTTTGACGGATATTCATGAATTTTTGACGGTTATTCACGATAGAATGTGAGTGCCATCCTCTGACTGGTCAATTTGGTTTGAGAAAACCAGAAATGAAGGATTACCGACAGGCCCGACTTCTACCTCTCTTGTTACTTGAAACCTTTGACAACTGTTATTTTATATCGTTTCCCAAACCAAATTGCCCAATCATAAGCGAATTTTGGAACTTATATTTGCTTCTTATATCATCGAAATCTGCAAAACTGCGTTTTCAAAACATGAAACAATGAAAATCGTAACATCCCCTTAATATCTCCTAACCTAAGCGATTAATCAATATTTTCTCTCAATATATTTTGTTCTTATTTCGTCGAGGTCTACAACCGTATTTCGACATAACTGCAAAAACATAAAATATTCAGAGCTTCACTTGAATGCATTGTATATTCGATCACTCAACAAGACGGATGTCAAGAAGCATTTCTGTTCAAAAGCTGGACATGAGATTTGAAGTCTTTGTGCACGTGGATAATTTTGTTTTAATGGAGTGGTGAAAAATGTGAGCAAAATTGAGTAAAAGTAGAAGTGTTAGTGAATGTAATTATTTGTTGCTTGCTCGCCACATATCACATAACTGAGTTATTGCAAAACACACATACTACTTTACTTGGAAGCTATATTTCACGCGTACTTTCACAATTGGTGTTTTTGATCAGCTACTTACTCTTCCTTTTGTGCTGATAGTGTCACATACACTTCCAATTTGGTAAACTGGTGCGCGATTTGAAAACATTCCAAGAGTTATGTTCGTGAAGTCTATTGGCGTTGCTAGCAATGTAATAGTATGTTCTCTCTTGGAATATACTATCGCATTCATCATTTTATATATCACTGCAATTTTAATAGGAAGGAATACATTTTTAAACCTCGATATCTCCTAAACTAAGCGATTAATCAATTTTTTGTTTCATTATATTTTGGCGCCCCGAAAACCGTAGACTTGCCAATATATATGTTTTCTTATAAAATCGGAGTGAAATTAGAAATGAATATGCTTCCGTGCAAAAAAGAGTGTGGCATACTTCTAGGGGCAAACACTTTTTAAACGCAAAAATAACTCATACTCTCAGGGGACTTGACTTCAAGTATATTTGAATGAAAAATTAAGTATCCTCATAGGGACTATACTTCGATTCTGCAAACTACTTCAGCGTCACTTTAAGACACACTCTACCGACAAGGTAACTGTTCACTTGCGGATGCCACGATGTCGAAATATTTTTTAGGCGAATAATTCCCCCTGGATATTCATGAATTTTTGACTGTTATTCACGAAATAAGGTGAATGCAGTCCTTTGATTGGTGAATTTGGTTTGAGAAATCGATATAAAAAACAGTTGTCAAACATTTTAAGTGGCAAGAGATGTAGTCGGGCGTCTTTGTAATACTTCATTTCTGGTTCCAACTAGACTCGAAATTCCGTATCACAATTTCGGTATCGCAATTTTCCAGTTCAGCCGCAGCTTTAAAGCTTAACGCATCGAACCTTTCTGGTGTGATATAGTACCTACGTTTTTTCTCCATATTTGTATTCTTACCGGCTAAATAAGCAAACGCTCGCGATCCCCTAAAACAGAGGGCATCTCATTGTCCTCTGAAAAAAGACTTAAATCGTCAATTGCAATGGCAAAAAATAGTAAAGACTCCCGGGCCAATTACTGGAGCCCCTTATAATGTTTGCCTGATACCGATAATGAGAGTGATATCGTGGATGAAATTGTATCGCCAAATAAGTCGCAAAAAAATGTTCCGCCACCTATTAAAATGTTGCAAAAAACGTGCGAGTATGTGCATGAACAATTTAAACATTTCAGACTATTCTATTTTAATGTCTATCGGCATTAAAATCATATGCGACAATTGTCAATTTTTACACATGATATTAAGAGTGAAAAAGTTTACAAAGCTGTGCTTTATGGCCTTGGTGAAGTCGACATTGTTTCCTTGAAAAACGAACTCATACGTCTTGGCTTAAAATGCAAAGAAATAAAATCTTTCAATAAAAAATACGAAAACAACACCGATACGTTTTACAATATTTTTTTTTGAAAATGGAAGTCTTAAACGTTAAACGTTAAGCGTACTAAGGAAAAACGTTCGCGCCATATTCCACACACAAGTGTCATGGAGCTTTTATAGAAAACAAAAGAACAAATTAACACAATGCCGAAACTGTCAGATGTTTGGCCATGGAGAGAGGAACTGCAACATCAAGACATACTGCGGTAATTGCGCTGGTCCATACAAAACTGAACAATGCAACGTACACATATTCAAATGTGCAAGCTGCAAAGGCAACCACAAATCTACTGACAACACATGCGTAAGTAGAAATCACTATTTTGAATTGAAGGAGAAGCTTGCAGCAAAGACGAACCGATCTGTCTCAATCAACAGAAATAATCAAGTGAAGCTGCGCAACAACAACAATAACGCCACCATATCGTTCCACTCAATGAATGATTTCCCTGCTCTACTAAAGAGAGCTATCATTCGATAGAAGAAGACTGCAACAACAACTCTGCACCTAAAGTATGGGCAGCCACTAATGTCTTGTAACATCAGTACAAGTACCAATCATGGTGAGTTATTCTCCATGGAAGAATTAAACGCACTTTGCATGGAAATTATAACAAAATTAGGGTCCTGTAAAACTAGAATAGATCAATTTAATGCCATCGCACAATTAGCAACTAAGTTTTTGTACAATAATGTTAAGTAATTTAATGAACAGTAATTTAAATATTTTAACATGGAATGCAAGAGGTATTAAAATAAAGAGTGTCGAGTTAATTTTTTAAACAGTAATAATATTGATATAGCATTAGTCACAGAAACATGGCTGAATACAACAATGCGAATATCATCCTCAATATTTAAATGTTATCGGTTGGATAGAACAAATAGAACGGGTGGTAGTGTAGCAATCCAAATTACTGGAGGAGTGTCTGACGTCGATCGCAACATGATCAATCTGGTTGACGGTTGATTGATCAGGGGACCGCCCGGTTCCTTAAGGATGTTGAGGTGTGGGAACCGCGTGCTAGCTACATAGAGATTACGTCCCGTGACAAAATCCACCAGCCTGAGTCCGTTATCGGATGTGGTGTCGTGCAGGCTATGTTTTCCGATGACTTTGGCAAAGATGTCTTCCTTACCCAGCCTTGCATTAAAATCTCCTAGAACGATCTTGGTGTCGAAGCTGGGGCACTGATCGTAAGTCAACGAGTAAGACAACGATCGTAAGACAACGAGTGCAGGCAGGCACATTCAGAGAAGCAAACTGCATACAAGGCGACGCTGGACAGAAGGACGAGAGCGGTTCGTGAGATCTACGAACTTAAAATTAGGGAAGAGCACCGGCTTCCCAAAAAGAAAGAGCATGAGGAAATGGAGAGGTGTTACGGCAGAAATGACGTCCGAAAATCTACCAACGGGTAAAACAATTATCCAATGGGTACAAAATTCGGACAGAAGCCTGTCATGACGCAGAGCGACAACTCGTAGTAGATTCGCAGTCGATACTGACAATCTGGAAATATCATTTCTGTAGACTGTTAAGCGGCGACGAAGACTCCAATACCGCTGTCACGTAGAATATTCCAGTCAACGCAATTAACGATGATCGACGAGAATTCCGTCCCCCCGACCTAGACGAAGTCAAGAGAGGGATATCGAGACTAAAGTCGAATAAAGCTGCTGGTGCAGACGGCTTGTCTGCGAAACTTTTTAAGGCAGCTGGAGATGAGCTGGTAAGGTACATGCACCAACTCATCTGTAAGATATGGTCGGAGAAAAGCATGCCCGACCAGTGGAATTTCAGTATCGTTTGCCCGATCCACAAGAAAGGAGACCCCTTTAACTGCACCAACTATAGAGAAATAAGTCTCCTTAACATCGCCAATAAGATCCTCTCTGCCGTTTTGTGTGAGCGCCTGAAACCATTCGTCAACAACCTGATAGGCCCTTATCAGTGCGATTTCAGGCCGAGGAAGTCCACCATCGACCAAATCTACACATTACTGCAGATCCTGAAAAAACCAAGAAATGCAGATCGACACCCACCACCTATTCGTCGATTTCAAGCCCGCATATGACAGCGTGCATAGGGACGAGCTATACAACGCCATGTCTAGTTTTGACATTCCTGCCAAGCTCGTCAGGTTGTGCAGGATGACGATGCAGAATTCTCGCTGCTCCATCAAGGTCGGTAACGAACTCACCGAGACCTTCAATGTCAAAAAGGGATTTTACACAGGGCGACGCGCTTGAGAAGATCGTGCAGAACTCACACGCTAACACAAGAGGCACGATCTTCCTAAAGTCCGTACAACTGTTGGCATACGCGGATGACATTGACGTGATTGGTCGAACACAGCGAGCCGTCAATGAAGCGTATGCTGGTATTGAAGCGTAGGCGGCCAAAATGGGTTTAGCGGTGAACGAGGACAAAACGAAATATATGCTGTCATCGAGGAAGGACGCACAACATCGACGACTTGGCCAAAACGTCACCATAGACTAGAAGTTATAGCTAACTTCGAGGTAGTGAAGGACTTCGTCTACCTCGGCCAGCAAGTGAACAGTACGAACAACATTAGTACCGAGATTAAACGCAGAATTACTCTTGCAAATCGCTGTTTCTTTGGGCTCAAGAGGCAATTGAGTAGTAAAGTCCTCTCTCGAAGGATCAATCTAACATTATATAACACATTGATCATCCCTGTCCTGCTCTATGGTGCCGTGGCATGGACCATCTCAAAAGCGGATGAAGAAGCACTTGGTCTTTTCGAGAGAAAAGTTCTGCGTTCAATCTTTGGTCCTGTCTGCGTTGATGGTTATTGGAAAAGAAGATTCAAACACGAACTGTACGGGCTGTACAGCGGCATGAGCCTAGTCAGGCGTCTACGGATTCAACGCCTAAGATGGCTGGGCCATGTAGAGCACATGGACAACACTGCTCCAGCCCGAAGAATCTTCGATTCCGAACCAGTGGGACAACGCAATAGAGGACGCCCACGGAACCGATAGCGCACCCAGGTGGAGAAGGACCTCAATCGACTTGATATGCGCAGTTGGAGACAGCTGGCTAAAGATCGTGCGGGCTGGAGAGGCTTACTGGTTGAGGCCCAGATCCACCCTGGACTGTACCGCCACCAGAAGAAGAAGAAGAACTTATTACAATTACAATAAAGTTTCAACTTAAAGTAATATTTCCATCATCACATTTGTTTACATTATGTTCCTTAACTAAGTTCTTAAAAATATACAAATATTCATCGATAGTAAGAATTTCGGGGTTTATATATATTAATTCCAGTTATTAATTTTCTTTAGACTCTGAATGTCTAAGTTATCGAGATTATAATCATATCTGTTAAAATTTATTTCAATATAATCGATTGGTTTAATGTCAATTTCTTTAAAATATCAAAAATCTTATATAATGTATATAGGAATTATCTTTGGGAATTGCGTTAATTCGACAGACCCTCGGTGTAGGGTAACATAACCTTGCTCATTCTTGATCGGTGTTATTAGGAGGGATGATTGTGCTTCTGTCACGGTTAACAACATGGTAGGTGTGTATCACAAGCCAATTCTGTACCATGTAAATTATTTGGTCTTTTAACTGTGGTGGGATGAACTTTCACTAATTTCTTTTTTTTATAATAATGTTCATTCTTTTGCCTTAAATATTCGTAATTTCTAATAAGACTTTCCTCCCTATTTTCTTCATAATCTTCCGTAGTTGCATTCCTCTTAGTTAAAATTGTATCCTTCTGTATTAAAATAAACTGATACTTCCGGGTTTACATTCCTAGTTTGATCCGGATTCATTACACTTGTAGAATGGTGGCGTTTATTGTAAGCTAAAACGATTTCATACACTTTCCGAAAAATTGTAAACGCTTGGTCTTTAAATGTTAGTCTAATTTCTAGTAAAGCGGAATGAAAGCGTTCAATATCATAGTTTCCAGTAGGAGAATTCAGCATGGTAAAATGAACTTCGATGTTTTTTTCCTTGAAAAATTCTATGATATTCTTAGATTTGAATTCAATATTCCAAATCATTTTTCTAGATATAACGAAGTTTCTTAGGTCCCTAATTGCTTCTACTTTACTAACCCAAATTTTACTGTTCAAACTGCTTTGTTAGCTAATCACTGAAAGTAAGGAAGAAAAGGTTTTCTGTCGTGCTTCGTACTGGCCTTCCTGACATGTTTGGCAGTTTTCAATAACTTTCGAAATTTTTCTAATAAGTCCTGCGTAATACAATCTGTGTGACAAATTTCCGAAATCCCTGACTTTCTCTTACATGATAAAGTGAAATCTGCTTGCAATTTTTTGACTCAGTTCTAATTTCTTGATCTCTCAGTGTAATTAATAAGCCAGAGGTTTTAATTTCCTCAAAAAAGGCTTATTCGACATGGTTAAGCTTTATTGTACTCGGTGTACGGCAGTTGGGTATAAATACCTACAATTCCCTTTTGTAACACTCTCTTGGAAAGATCTTCCCAATATGAGTTATATTTAGTCATATCTAATTGAACGATTTTTCTACCATGGATTACTTCCTCCAGTACCGAAACAGAACTTGTTAGAATTAGTTGGGTTTTGCATTTATCAAAAATGTCTTCCTAGGAGGATGAAAGGAAATGATCTATTTGTTGTTCAGAGAAAGAATGAAATGTTGCCCGGTACGATTCGGTTTCCTCAACTATTTGGTCTACACAATTTTCATACGGCTTAAACATCCCCTACTCGGACCATTTCCTTTTTGTAGCCAAGGTAAGAACTCGGATATCAAGAGATCAACGGAGTCGAGAAAGGACACCACGGTTTGACGTCGGAAAGCTACAATCGCAACGGATTGCTAGGATCTTTGCCGATCGAGTGCCCTGGAATTTCTCTCTAAGTTCGTCGTCACCTGCGCAAACAATCGAAGAAGATTGGAGGCGTTGTCAAGAAGCCATCCAAGATGCTGCCACTGATGTGCTGGGTTTTACGGCACCACCTAGAAAAAACCCATGGTTTGACAACGAGTGTAGGCTGGCACATTCAGCGAAGCTGGAAGCCTACAAAGCAACGCTGCAACGAACGACGAGAGCTGTTCGTGAGCTCTGCGAGCAGAGACGAAGGGACGAGACCCGGCTTCCCAGGAGAAAGAAGAAAGAGCACGAGAAGTGCGCGATCGAGGAGATGGAGAGCTGCTACGGCAGGAATCCGATGTCCGAAAGTTTTACCAGAGGGTGAACCAATTTTCCAGTGGATATAAGGTTCGGACAGAAGCCTGCCGGGACGAGAATGGACAACTAGTAGTAGAGTCGTAGTCGATACTAAGAATTTGGAAGAACCATTTCTGCATACTACTAAACGGCGATGGTGACACTAATGCCGCTGTCAGGCAGAATGTTCCACTCAATATGGACGATGATCGACGAGAATTCCGTCCCCCCGACTTAGACGAGGTCAAGATAGCAATATCAAGACTGAAGTCTAACAAAGCTGCCGGTGCGGACGGACTGTCCGCTAAAATCTTTAAGGCAGCTGGAGATGATCTGGGTGGGCGCATGCACCAGCTCATCTGTAAGATATGATCGGAAGAAAGCATGCCCGATGAGTGGAATCTCAGTATCGTTTGCCCGATACACAAGAAAGGAGACCCCTTTGACTGCGCCAACTATAGACGGATAAGTCTCCTGAACATCGCATATAAGATATTCTCTGCCGTTTTGTGTGAGCGCCTAAAACCATTCGTCAACAACCTGATATGTCCTTATCAGTGCGTTTTCAGGCCAGGGAAGTCCACGATCGACCAGATTTTCACACTACTCCAGATCCTGGAAAAGACCCAAGAAATGCAAATCGACACCCACCACCTTTTTGTCGATTTCAAGGCCGCATATGACAGCGTGCATAGGGACGAGCTATACAACGCCATGTCTAGTTTTGTTATTCCTGCCAAACTCGTCAGGTTGTGCAGGATGACAATGGAGAATTCTCGCTGCTCCATCAAGGTCGGTAACGAACTCACCGAGACCTTCAATGTCAAAAAAGGATTTAGACAAGGCGACGCGCTGTCATGTGATTTCTTTAACATCATCCTGGAGAAGATCGTGCAAGACTCACACGCCAACACTAGAGGCACGATCTTCCAGAAGTCCGTACAGCTGTTAGCATACGCGGACGACATTGACGTGATTGGCAGAACACAGCGAGCCGTCAATGATTGAGACG
Source organism: Eristalis intricaria (assembly GCA_964034865.1). Taxonomy (NCBI): domain Eukaryota; kingdom Metazoa; phylum Arthropoda; class Insecta; order Diptera; family Syrphidae; genus Eristalis; species Eristalis intricaria. Next base: position 23,850,024 of record OZ035875.1, on the reverse strand, counting down.
GAGGGGGCTAAAATAGGTCTAGCGGTGAATTAGGGCAAAACGAAGTATATGCTGTCATCAAGAAAGGACACACAGCATCGACGTCTTGCACAGAACGTCACAATGGGCAGCTATAACTTCGAGGTAGTCAAGGACTTCGTCTACCTCGGCTCCGCAGTAAACAGTACAAACAACACTAGTACCGAGATCAAACGCAGAGTAACTCTTGCCAACCGCTGTTTCTATGGGCTCAAGAGGCAATTGAGTAGTAGAGCCATCTCTCGAAGGACCAAGCTGACTTTATACAAGATCTTGATCATCCCAGTCCTGCTGTACGGCGCGGAGGCATGGACAAACTCAAAAGCGGATGAGGAAGTCCTTGGTATTTTCGAGAGAAAAGCTCTGCGTGCGATCTTTGGTCCTGTTTGCGTTTACGGTTTCTGGAGGAGAAGATTCAACCACGAACTGTACGGGCTGTGCAGCGACATGAGTCTAGTCAGGCGTATTCGGATCCAACGCCTAAGATGGCTAGGCCATGTAGAGCGTATGGACAACTCAGCTGCGGCCCGGAGAGTCTTCGACTCCGAACCCGTGGGACAACGCAACAGAGGACGCCCGCGTTTAAGGTGGCGCACCCAGGTGGAGACAGCTAGGCAGATACCGTGCTAGCTGGAGAGGCTTGTTGGTTGAGGCCCAGGTCCACCCCAGACTGTAGCGCCAAATAAAGAAAGAAGATCTCTCCATACAACTCACCGTTATGGATCGTTCCTAAGAAGATTGATAACTCTGGTAGAAAAAATGGAGAGTAGTTATCGATTACAGGAAACTAACTGAAGTTACTGTGAGCGACAAATTTCCTATCCCTAATATAGAAAATATTTTAGAAAAATTAGGAAGAGCACAGTATTTTACAACATTGGACCTCGGCAAGGGATTTCACCAAGTTTTAATAAAAGAATGTGACAGAAAGAAGATGGCATTTTCAACGCCGTTAGGACATTATGAGTTCGTAAGAATGCAGTTTGCATAGGCAACATTTCAAAGATTAATAAATTCAGTTCTTAGAGAATATATTAATCGAATATGTGTCGTATACTTAGACGATATATTAATTTTCAGCACTACATTGAGAGAACATACTGAAAATATGCAAAAAATGTTCAATAAACTAAGAGAAAGCAATCTGAAAATTCAGTTAGATAAATGTAATTTCTTTACCAAAACAACTGAATACCTAAAACATAGTCTTACAATAGATGGTATAAAACCCAATATGAATAAAAGTGAAAACATTCAAAAACTAAGAATACCTGAAACACAAAAACAAATAAAGTCATGCTTAGGAATGACAGGCTACTATCGAAAATTTGTGAAGGACTAAATATTTAAAAAATAACTCAAAAATTAATATAAAGGATCCTCAATATTTAGATACATTTCAAAAGCTAAAAAGATTACTAATGGAAGCACCGATATTAAAGTACCCGGACATTGACAAACGATTCAAACTAGTTACAGATGCCAGCGACTTTGCGTTAGGCGCAGTTCTCACACAGGATAGACATCCTCTCAGTTACGCCAGCAGAACTTTGAACGAACATGAAAGGAAATACTCAACAACAGAAAAGGAGCTTCTTGCAATCGTTTGGGCCGTTAATTACTTTCGTCCATATATTTACGGTCGACCCTTCGATCTATCAACTGACCACCAACCCTTAAAATGGTTACACAGTAAGCACAAATGCAAAGATATAAATCCCAGATTGCAACGTTGGCTTCTTCAACTCGGAGAATATGATATGAATATAAATTATATAAAAGGAACAGAAAACAATGCTGCAGAATAATTGCAGACACAGGAGAAATTAACGCAATAGATGCAGCCCCCCAAATCGATACCATGAGTACAGACGCTACAATTCACTCACAAGAAGTAGAACAAAACGATTTTCCAATACTAGATACAGTTGTTAATAGGTTTTCAACCCAACTCATATTAATAAACCATAAAACAATGGAAATGGAGGTTTTAAATGGAAAACAAAAGATTTATATCAGTGCAGATGATATAGAAAATAAAATGATTGATATATTTCGTAGATTTTTAAAATCAAGAAAAATTAGGTTTTTCCTCTGAACTGTCAGACCGCGAATATAATAAAGTGTAACACAAACTGATCGAATTGTTTAACACAAGGCTGAAATTTTATAAATGTTCCCATCACGCCAAGGATATGAAAGATGAGGATGAAACTTATAGATATAATAAAAATATCATAAAACCGAAACAGGGCATACTGGAATAAACGAAAACTATGAAGGATTGAAAAAGCTTATTTATTTCAAGAACTTAAAGAAATGTATACAAAAGTACATCAATAATTGTGATGTGTGCAACAGAGCAAAATATGATAGAAATCCAATCAAGCCCAAATATCATCTTACTGAAACCCCAAGCGATATAAATCAGATAGTACATGTAGACGTATATATGAACAAAAGACATAGTTTCATATCCTTCATCGACAGATTTTCAAAACATGCAGTCGTACTTTGCTTAGAAGATAGGAACACTGTCACCATTGTACAAAAAATTCGGTTGTTTTTTTCAATAAAAGGTAAGCCAAGTGTTTTAATTTTAGATAATGAGTTCAATTCGGTCAATGTAAAAGAATTTCTGAGACTAGAAGGAGTTGAAATACATTACACCAAGCCAAACAGGCATACAGGAAACTCTGATATAGAAGGTTTCATAGTACAAACGGGGAAAAACTTAGAGTCTTGGAAATAGAGAAATCAGAATTACCAATTCAAGAGAGACTGTTTAAAGGTGTAGAATGGTACAACAGGTCAATTCATTCAGCAATAAAAGCAAAACCGGTAGATGTGATGTTAGGTAAGGTTGATAAGCAATATATAGCAAAATTGTTAAAGGAAGATAAGGAAAAAATTATAAACAAACGAAATGAAAATCGTGAAATATATAGGGGAACTCATGAGGAAGGTTATTTAAAAAATTACAAAGCATTAAAGCACAAGGACGAGCCTAAATATAGAAAGCTTAAGCTAGAAAATATTCACCCAGTTAATATTAAAAGGCGTAAAAATTTTGCAGATCAAATAGATACAAAAGACTACGACAGAAATGATCAAGAATAAATAATAATAAAAGCTCTGCTCAGATAAAATTAGAAGACATTGATTAGAATAAGTTAGTTTAGCATAAGACATTATAATATATTATATTCTAATAAAATATCAATAGATTCCTGAGGTATAATATATAATAATATGGGTGGCGCGACAGTCCGAAGCGGACCAGGGCCTAGCTTCTCAGCAACCACTCGTGTTGTGCGTGCTATTGTTCTTTCACGCGTGGAAGAGACCTACAGTTTAATGCCGACTCCGAACGGAGAAGTTGAGAAGCTATTTCTAGACAGGAATACTCTTTGAGCATTGTCAGTGACTCGAAAGAGGCGGGGCCGTGAAATATGAAAGGTGGTAAATTCGGGTATCGAACCTGGCACCCTCTGCGTAGGAATCGACGCACTTACTCACTACGCCACGGCGACCCACATTCCTGAGGTATATTTGTAAGTAATAAGTGGATAATATTAATTAGTAATATGTGTATAAAATTAGTTAGCTTAAAGCATATGGAAAAACCTAAAACTTTATATTTAAAAAAAAAAACTAAACTTTCAGGTGAAATGGATATTCAGAATAGTTATAATTTTCTTAACCTGGACGCTAACTCAAACACAGTTAACGGTAGAGAAAATCAAAACAAATGTGGGATTCATGGAGATCTATCTTGAGAAGGTCTATTTCACTATAAACTACGATACAGTTATATCCAAAATAAATCCTAAATATTTTGGACAGTTTAGAAGTTAATGTAAAAAACTCGGGCTTGGACGACAAAGCTATTACTCTACAGCTTCAAATTGATATGATAAGAAATAAGGTGTACACACTAATACCTCATAGGCAAAAGCGAGGGTTATTTAACTTTGTAGGTTCTGCACAAAAGTGGCTTTTTGGCACAATGGACGATGGCGATCGTTAAGAGGTAGAACAACATCTAAGGGTAACTGACGAAAACAACCACAATGCCATCCAAAACCTCAATAAACAAATAAAAATCAACACAAGCTTTAATGATACATTCAACCGACTCAAAAACCTGATAGAAAAAGACAGGGACATTATAAATAGTAGGTTAACAGAAATTGACAGTAATAGTAAGAAAATATTCCAGCAAACTCTTTACATAGATTTCATACTAGTTCAGCTAGACATGGAATTTTGCATAGCAATCTTTTAACTAGTGAGGAAATAATTGAATACGACATTGATCTTAACTAATTAAAAGACATAAGGCTTGGAACTCTTAAAGATGATCACGAGAATATAATATTTGTTATTAGAATTCCAAAAGAGGCAATTGAACTTCATAAGGCTTTACTTGTTCCTATTGGGGACAACCAAAACAGGGAATTTATGTTTGATGCTGAACCAAATAAATGTTAAATTTACTAGTACTTGTCATTTGAGGCAAATAATTCTGAATGGCACTTTTCTCATAAATTTCAATAATTGTTCAGTAAAAATTGATAGCCATATTATAAGCAATAATAATGAAAAAGTATTCAAACACAATTTTTTCATACCGGACTATTTCAGCCCTGTTTTAAACACAAATAATAAATTACTTTTTGACGAAGTTATGCTTAATGAAATAGAAAATCTAGATGTGATAACAGAAATAAAAACAAAAAGAAAGAATATGTAATTTTTGGGTCTATCTCTTTTATTATAATAATTATTGTAATTCTCAGTGCAATCTTTGTATTAAAGAATAAAAAGTTAAACGTTAAGATTATTACTATAGTGGCTCCGGAGAGTCCACAATCTGTGATGGGAGGTGTTACGTCCCGGACGCAACCTGAACCAACACATCCGCTTAACAAATCTGTTTACTTTAAGTATTCCCCTTAAAGTAGTTATTGACCACAGTTCGATTCCCTTTAACCTCTCCATCTACTGCATACTAATCATTTCCTGTTTTCCTCCGGTAAACAACATTGCCCTACTTAATATATTGTATGAAATACAATTCCGCAACTTCCAATGTTCATATATTGTATGATATGCAATTTCGCAACTTCCATTCAACAACATTTTACCGATAATACACAGTTTGCATTGAGAAATAATTTGAAGGTAAGCGAAGTTTCGCTTAAGAAGTTTTAATTTAGTCTAGTTTTGATAATTGAAAAAAACAACATTATTTCTCTTAAGAATACGGTGTGTTTTATTTCTTTTTTTCTTAAACGGCTCAAAGTAACATTACATATTTCGCGCAACCCCCGAACCTGGAGGACCGGGTCCTGGTTTAAACCCCTGGACAAGGGGGCCGCCGCATACATTAGTTCACCTCTAAGCGGTTGCCATAAGGGCTATCCAGAGGGCGCCGCGAGGAGGCTGTATGTCAACTTGACCTGTGCATTTAACAGGGATCGTTGCTGGTATCTCGCCAAGTTGAGAACAATCAACAACTTTACCCTGGATGCACAGACCCATGCCCTTTATCAAGAGATTGGGGCTGCTGCCAGGCAAATTCATAGGGCAATATTTTATCTGACCTCTTTGCTATGTTACCTGTTCGTGGTCTTTTTCCTTCTAGTCCTATTTATTATCCTTCTGGTTCTCGTGGTCGTCCTTCTGTTATTGACTTATTCGTTACCAACATGTCTAGTTATATTTCTCAGCCTGTCACTATAAAGAATCTGCCCTCAGATCATAATCCAGTCCTTTGTCGGCTTCCCTGGTCAGGTGAGAAACTCGTGCAATATAATCAGAACCTTAAAAAAGCTAATTGGTCTAAGTTTCGTTATGAAATTAACACTAGATTGAGAAACCTCCCTACTGTTCTTGAAAATGTAAACAGTAAGCGAGATTGATGAAATAGTCAAAAACTTTTTTCCGAACACGTTCTAAGCTCTGCGGATACTAGCTTCCCAAAGGTAAAACAAAAATATTTGTGTGTAAAACTTTCAGCTAACGTCTTTGAACGCATAAAAATTCGTAATATGCACAGGCGAAACTGGCAGAGGTACAGGCAACCCTTTTCTCAAAGAATGGCAAAATACTGTGACAAACTAATAGCCAAAGCCATTCAAGAAATACGTAATGAAGAGTGGAACACAAAACTAAGCTGTCTCGATAAAGCATCTAAACCTTTCTGGAACATTACCAATGATATTAAAAACAAAAATAGGCAAATTCCGTGCCTCGAGCCTAATGGTGAAATTTGTTCAACTGATGCCGATAAAGCTAATGTCCTCGTTGAACCTTTTGCACAAAACCACTTTGTCTCACAATTACTAGGAGACACAAATACTCACTACGTGGTACATAGAGCCACCATTAAGTGCATTTGTATCTGAGGCCTAGTGGTATTGACAGGATACAGAATGTCTTTCTTAGGAACTTACCTAAAACTGGCATATTTAATCAATGCCTGCCTAAAAATGCAGTACTTTCCAACGGACTAATAGCCTAATAGTTACAGGCATATTAGTCTGTTAAGCAGTCTGAGTAAAGTCTACGAAAAAATTTTGAAGGAAAAAATGCAAAAAATTATTGATGAAAATTCTATCTTTTCTCATGAACAATTTGGCTTTCGAAGATACCACAACACGAGCCATCAAATATTAAGCACTTGCAATGGAATTAAAAAAAAAATCGTGCTCTTGGAAAATCTACAGGAATGATTCTTCTTGATATCGAGAAGACATTTGATACCGTCTGGCATAATGGCCTGTTGTACAAAATGATTTAACTTAATTTTCCAACATTCCTCTCCAAAATTATTCAGAGTTTTTTGTCGAAAAGTACGTATAAAATGTTCGTTAATAACAGTCCCTCGCGTGTAATAAATGGTGCAGCAGGTGTTCCCCAAGGATCGGTCATTGCCCCAATTTTGTTCAACTTGTACATGTCTGACATCCCGCACTTAATGGATTGCGAATTTGCTCTTTATGCTGATGATTCTATCATATTTTCGTCGCATATATTTGGTCTTAACATTGTGACAAATTTACAGTATGCGATAGAAAAATGTAGCAAATGGAGAATTAAAGTAAATGCGGAAAAGATGCAAGCTGTCTTTTTCAAAAGAAAAAAAAGTTTTGCTTTCTACCGCCAAACCAATTAATAATAAGCGGCCAATGTATAAAATGGGAGTCACATGTGAAGTACCTAGGAGTATATCTTGATAAAAGACTCACATTCAAGGAACATATTTCAAAAACTTTACACAAAGCAGGTGTAGCAGTTAAGAGCTCTACACCTTTATAAATAGAAGGTCCTTACTGTCAAATGGAAATAAAATGTTGATCCATAAAGTAATTTTTCAAGCTATTTTGCTGTATTGTTGTCAAGCATGGGGTCTTGTGTCAGGAGCCATATAAAAAGATTTCAAATACAGCAAAACAAATCGCTGAAAATGATGCTCAATCTCCCCTAACACCAATCAACCCATGATCTTCATAAAAAGGCTAACGTTGAATTGATGTCTGATAGAATACGCAAGCTTACTAAAACATTTATATATATATTTATATATATATAAATTTATCTGTTTGTCATATATGAATCTATTTATAAATTTGTTAGTTATTTATTTCATTGATTATATATTTATTTATTTATTTATTTATTAATTTATTTATTTATTAATTATTTATTTACTTACATAGTGATTTATTTATTTGCTTATTTACCTATTTATTTACTTATTTTATTTTATTATTATTATTATTATTATTATTATTATTATTATAATTATTATTATTGTTTTTTTAAATAATTATTAATATTAAATAAATTTATTTCAGTTGAAAGATAAACTAACGCATATCACATCTCTGAACAGTAAATTGTGTGGTGGCATACCATTGTAATATTTAAGAACAAAATAAAAATATATTCTAAGAACGCACACTAGTTTTGGGGATGTTATGATTTCCGTGGTCGCCGTGGTGTAGTGGGTAAATGCGTCGACTCCTACGCAGAGGGTGCCAGGTTCGATACCCGAATTAACCACCTTTGATAACTCACGGCTCCGCCTCTTTCGAGTCACTGACAATGCTCAATAGACAGGAATACGTCTAGAAAAATCTTCTCAACTTCGCCGTTCGGAGTCGGCATTAAACCGGGACCTACAGTATCCACGCGTGAAAGAACAAGCACGCACAGCACGAGTGGTTGCTGAGAAGATAGGCCCAGGTCCGCCTTGGACTGTCGCCACCCATATTATTATTATTATTATATTATGATTTCCGTGGTATCATGTTTTGAAAATGCAGTTTTGTGGATCTAGTTGAAATAAGAACAAAATATCAAATAGCAAAGTGCTCGTTTTTGCCTAGTTTAGAGAATATGTAGGTTTAAACATATATTTTCTCCTATGAAATTTCTCGTAGTACATTATTCTCCTAGCATGCAGGCAGAATTTTGCTTGTTTAGTTATGGGGATGTCCTCGATATCTCCTAAACTAGTCGAAAACAAGAATTGCATATATCCATGGACGAATTTTAGTGCGTTTTGACAGATATTCATGAATTTTTGAAGGGTATTCACGACAGAATGTGAGTGCCATCCTCTGACTGGTCAATTTGGTTTGAGAAAACCAGAAATGAAGGATTACCGAGAGGCCCGACTTCTACCTCTCTTGCTACTTGAAACCTTTGACAACTGTTATTTTATATCGTTTCTCAAACCAAATTGCCCAATCATAAGCGAATTTTGGAACTTATATTTGCTTCTTATATCATCGAAATCTGCAAAACTGCGTTTTCAAAACTGAAACAATGAAAATCGTAACATCCCCTTCGTAACATCCCTTTTTTTCAATATATTTTGTTCTTATTTCGTCGAGGTCTACAAAATGTGGTTATCAAACCTTGGCGCCACGAAAACCGTATTTCGACATAACTGCGAAAACATAAAACATTCAGAGCTTCACGTGAATGCATTGTGTATTCGATCACTCAACAAGACGGATGTCAAGAAGCATCGTGTTGGAGAATCTCGATTTTACACCATGGCATGAGTTCTGTTCAAAAGTTGGACATGACATTTGAAGTCTTTGTGCACGTGGATAATTTTGTTTTAATGAAGTGGTGAACAATGTCAGTAAAATAGAGTAAAAGTAGAAGTGTAAGTGAATGTAATTATTTGTTGCTTGCTCGCCACATATCACATAAGTGAGATATTGCAAGACACACATACTACTTTACTTGGAAGCATATTTTCACAATTGGTGTCTTTTGATCAAGTACTTACTCTTCCTTTTGTGACTGATAGTGCCACATATACTTCCAATTTGGTAAACTGGTCCGCGATTTGAGGTGGCAAGAGGCAATGTAATTGCATATGTCAAAAGAAGGTAGGTCATCTTGGTTTTAATTTGTATTGATTTTTGCCACCTCTTCACTAAGCTCAAAAATATTGATACGTTTTTCAAAAATTATTATGTACTTACTTAACCCGAATCAGCCCAGAAATATTTTTGTTTTGCAAAAATATTTTGTAAGTATATTCTAAAGACTGTAAGAAAGTCAAATATAATTTTTGTTTTTTCGCACAAACCACCAAATCCGAGATAATGTAGTATGACGAGGTATGACCATATGGTCACGCTGGGCACTATTATGAGAAATTGATTTTGTATGTGAAAAATTTAAAAAAAAACATTGAAATACTTTTTTTTTATTGGTCGGCTTTTGTATGAGACCCTAAAAAGCACAAATCGGGATGGACTGAGCGGTGTAGTTGTCATGTATTTTGTATCGAGACATCTTTCTCAGATTTTATTCCAATTCGATACAAGCTCACATTCTGATCCATACGGTCTACATCACACATGTATTTGTTGTATTCTCCTATAACATGTGGCCGTGGAACGCTAATATTTTTCTTGTGCACACTGGAATACTGCCGTAGACGCAATGCTTACTACAGCATTATCATTGCACTTGGTTAATACAATGTTTGTTTCCATCATTTTTATAGACCTTGTGAAACTTCGAGGTTGCTTATTAAGACTCTTCTTATGCTCAATAGAAAAACTTTTAGGAATTCGGTTCTTACAATTTGTTCCTGTTGCAGAATAACATCGGGACTGCAAATAAGTGAGTAACGGCAAGCCACTGAATAAATTGTTGAAAAAAGAGGCAAGTTTTGAATTTTAGGTGATAAGTCGTCTATCATATTTACGAGTGGTGCTGCGCATTTGTCGAATCTTTCATCATAAGTCTTTACAACCTTTGGGCAGTTGCCCTGATATAATTCAAAGTTTATGAGGTAGCCTAAAGGTGTGCGCAAAGTCCAAACTTTGTATCCAAAGCGCAATGGCTTGTCCTTTATACATTGCTTACAACCATGGCGTCGACAATACGATAGCATAGTTTCATCAAAAGAATGGTTTTGTTCTGAATGAAAGTCTTTCATCATGTTGGCTTTTTGGTGGTCTGTAAGCGACCGCAATTTCCACATCTTGTCACCATCATTCATGTGGGAGATTGTTGGAAGCGAGAGTCGCAATATAAGTTTTTAGCTCAGAAATTGTAATATGAGGATTTGGTTTTCCGAGGAAGATCGCATATTTTCCCGATTCATTCTCAATGTGTTCTAAGGGTTCATTGTCTTTAAACTTTTCCAACTGCTCATGAGGCGGAAAGACGTCCCAAGAAGCTCACCTTATAAGCGTTAACACTTTCCACCGCTTTTTGCGTAGGTATCTAGGTTTACATGCTTATAAGGTCAAGTTGAAAAAGTTATAAGGTCCAGTCTCAGTCAGCAGATCACTCACAACGCCTTAGTTTTGCTAATAATTTCAATTGATACTCCTTGTTGGATGACCCTATATGTAACCCAGCGTGACCATATGGTCACACCTAGTTAAAAAAACAGCTAATATGTTTCATTTCACAGAAACTAAATTCAACATATAAAACTAGATCTTGTTAACTATTAAAATATGATCAATTACAAATTAAAAAAATATTCAACTATAGTAAGTGTGTGCTTACTTTTTGCAGTCATCAATTTTCACATTTCTTCCATTTCTTTTTTTCTAATTATTTTGCAACGTTCCGCTTTCACAAATACAGAATGACCATGGCATAAGTCGGAACAAAAATGTGCAAACATACATTGAACGGAAAATTGACGAAATATTTTTAAATCTATTACCCGGAGACCGTTTAAAAAATACAAAACCCTGCATACTTCGTATGTGACCAAATGGTTACGCTGGGCAGATTCGGGTTAAGGTGGCACTACAGTCCGGAGTAGATCTGGGCCCAAGCAAAAAGCGTCTCCAGCCAGGCCGATCTTATGCTAGCTGCCTCCAGTTCCGTACGCAAAGATGTTTGAGGTCCTTTTCTACTTGTGTGCGCCAACTGAGTCTCGGTGGCTATCTACTGCGCCATCCCTCTGGGGTGGATTCGAAGACTTTCCGGCCCGGAGCATTGGCTTCCATCCGCTTTATATGACCTAGTTGGATCTTCACTCTTCTGGCTAACACCACTATTACGAGTGTCAAATATCAATCAATTGACGATTGATAAATTTGTTAATCAAAAACGATTTTCGTGTTGTGTAACTCGGTTGATAAGATTGTTGACTATTGTGAATAAATTGACTGGTGTGACTGAGACATTAATTTGAAAGTTAAAAACAGCAGACAATTTCATGTTTTCTTTTCTGTTGCTGTTGAAGTATTCAACAAAAAACTGAACCTCAATCAATTCACGATACATTAGCAGACTACGATGCATATACACATTGCTCACTACGCTAAGGGTTGATCAATCGAACGACAGCCGATTCACACCATAAACATAGCAGTGGACGACCATGCAGGTCATAAGTTACACACAATTCATCTGTGTTGAACTGATTGACACCCAAATAAAGATAATCCTCAATCAACAGCAAATGACCAAGTTGGGCACCAGCCATAAATCATGAAATAGAAAATAATATAAAATAGAAAATAAGTTAAGAATGTAAATACAAATTTTGTATAAATGGTCATGCAGACCAAAGAATAAAATTAGATCTAAATAAGCAAGGGCAGCGTTCAGGTTTCTATTTTATTATCAGCTATCCCCCACCAGTGGTAAGGTGACTGATAATTAAAAAATACAAAATCTTTTATGCAAACGCGACTTGTTTCTTTCCTCGCCTTGACGGAAGTGGCCATCTTTATTTTTTCGCTTTTCTCAATGTGTCAAAAGATACAATAAAGCATTTATCTTATTATCGCCAACAGAGGGCATACAATTAGCATAAAAGATTTCCTTAAGGATATTGTTACATTCGTACCCTTACAACCTCGGCCAATCTTCATAAAAAAATCCTACGAACTGGTGTTGCTCTCGCAACTGCTCTCAGTCCTGTCATTAGCTTCGCTGTGAACCCATCTCTGCACTCGAGCGGCCTCTACTACGTTATTATATGGGCTTTGTGTTATTTGACAATTTTCAACATCGCGAACCACGTATCGATCATTTCCCAACACTTTATGGATCACATACAGACCGCGGTATCTCGGGATTAATTTCTTCTTTGCTGCGAGCTCTTCTTAGCTAGATATGCTCCGTTATAGGCCTGCGACTTCTGAATCTCCTCATCAGCATTTGCGCGCATAGTCACTAAATCACAAACTGCCGTCGGCTGCACCTTCTCATCCAAATAAGAGCTCGTCAATAACCTTTCCGGGCTGCACCCAGAACATTAACTCGCTAGGAGAACATTTTGTCGAACTGTGTTTTGAATTATTTAGAGCGCAATCAACTTGAGAAAGCATCTGCACCAAATCAGCGTGACCGATTGGTTCGCATAGTTTGCCTAGCATTGCTTTCAACGTCCTATTCACACGCTCGGCTTGACCATTGGTGACCCAAGCGAAGGTAGCATTCGCATGCACAATGTTGTGTTTTTAAGAAAAGCGGCAAATTCTAAAAAAGTGAAACAGGTACCTTGATCGGTGAAAATACGCCGTGGTTGACTGTAATATGAGAAATATCTTTCGAGACATCTATCGTTCTCATCGACCTTATATACAAGGCCGTCCCTCATATCAAATCCCCTAACCGGTCCATTAACTAACAGATCCCGTATCCTCTTAATACGTTGAATTCGAAAACAGACATCCCTATCATCTATCGCATGGATAGTGCGGCATGGAACATGATAAGACACATCCTCGTCGCAAAATTGTGATTCGACCACATTGACGGTATTCTTTGCACTAAAAGAACCATTTTCGGAATCAGGAGATCCCTCAAGCTTGGGATGTAACCGGCTTAGATCGTCAACATGCCCCATTGGCATACCATGAAGGAATAGTCATACGACTGCTTCTAGTGCCCACCTTGCAATTCGGGCGTTCCAAAGTCAACTTAAGCGGATTACAATCAGTAACGATACTATACTTTATACCCTCTAAATATACTCTGTAACGTCTGAGTGCATACACTATGGCCAAGGATTCTAACTCGAAACTATGATAACGTCGCTCTGCCGGACTGGCCGTCTTAGAGAAATACGACACAGGATGAAACTTCCCATCACTTTGCCGCTGCATAAGTGCGGCACCAAAACCTGAAGAACTAGCATCACAATGCAACTCTGTCTCTTTCGATGGGTCGTATATAGCGAGAATCGGACTGCTTATCAATTTATTTTTTAATGCATTGAATGCATCTTCACAAGCAGCGGTCATGGAAAATAATACCCCTTCGCGCGTTAACTCGGTTAGTGGTTTGGCTAATTTACTGTGACCCGCGATAAACATTCGAAAATACCTAAACATACCTAGCACTGTGCGTAATTCTTTTGGATTCCTGGGTAATTGTAGCTTCCGTATGGCTTCAATATGATCATCATTTAGACGGACACCCTCGGAAGTGACGGAATAACCGAGATACTCTATTCGTTCGTGAGCGAACTTACATTTGGACATGTGCGGCGTTAAATCCTTTTCCGTCATACGACATAGGACCTTCTTTAACAACTCTATGGGTTCCTTTAGTGTTACTGTAGCCAAAACAATATCATCAATATATACCAAGATCTGGCCAGAAGAGATTAAATCGGCGAAAATTTCGCATATGTATTGCTGGAAAACAGCGGGAGCATTTTTCAGCGCGAACGGCATTCGTTTGTATTCATATTGTCCATGAGGGACGACGAAAGAAGTGTATTGAAGCGAATCCTCTGTCATTGCGACGTGGAAAAATCCATTCTTCAAATCTAAAGTGGAGAAGTATCTTTTTTCCCCCAAGGTAACCTTAACAATCTTCTAATAAACTATCTAGTATCTTTTGTACTTCAGCGTTCTCAAAATACGAAAGGCGTCTGGGGGATGTATGATACGGTGTGTTGTTCGTAAGTCGAATGTGCATCTCCGAATTGTGCGGTTTCACTTCTATACCAACGGGGAATAGATATTGTTCGCGGCTAGTACGCTTTATGGCTTCTATATTATCTCTAGTGAGTGACTTATTTATATCTAAAAACACATCGGTCTCGCGTTGATTTATCGGTTGTACCGTATGGGCCTCTGAGGACACCATTCTGTGGTAAACAAAATTTCCGCGTTTCTTTCCCGAAAAATCAATAACATCGGTTAAGCCGCTAAGTTTTTCTCGTCTGAAGGCATTTTATTTTTACAAACACTATGTGAAGGACTGAAAGCAGCTGATGAAACCTCACTTCGACTGACAAAACAAAAATACGAATTTCCATTTAAACTAACTTTATTGCCCGTATCGTTTGTTGGTTTTACATTTTCCTTATTTTTGTTACATAATACAATATTGGCTTTAAGCAAAAAATATCCACCCAAAATGAGTGGTAAATTCATTTCATCATTTGGGAGAATAATTAATTCCTGTTTTATACATTTATTTCAAAATTTTATAAAGCAAACAATACGGCCAAGTGATGATAGGGCTTGTTTTCCCAAACCTCTGAATGTTGATTTTTTTTTGTTATGCTGAACGAATTTTCTGACGGCTGAACACCGGTCAAAACTAACCGAACTACCGGTATCAAATAAAGAAAAGAAATTCGTATAATTGCAATGCCCGACAGAATTAAGACTAAGAGCAACACTTACATAATTAACAGCTTCAATGATATCTTCGTTCTCTGGAGCCTCAGATTCTACCCCAGCAAACTCGGTGTTTTCCACAGCAGAAACTAAACTTCGGCGTACTAGTAGCTTCGGAGGGTTTGGACAGCGTTTGTGGTCGTGGCCCATCTTTGAATATCTAAAGCAGGATCCCGGTGGCCTTGTCTCAAACGGGCACTTGCTCTGGTAGTGCCCCTTCTTGTAGCAGTTGACACAGCGTGTCTGTTCGTTTGCGCCAACAGTTTTCCTCTGAGTCGGTGGAGCACTACGACTTTCAGAACCTAATTGCACTCGCGAACGACTCTCTGTAGATTTGATGTGACCCATGCTGCGTTTCTCATGTATCCCCACTGCCATCTTCAGCTGGTCGATGGTTGATGTCCCGCTCAGCAGCAAAATTGCATCCCCCGGTTGTAGGCGCATACCGTCGACAATCATCCCGACGACTTCATGTTCCCGTAACTGGCTATGTTTGGCTAGCCCATTCATAATGAGCACGTAACGATGCTTGTCTTCCGAGTCCCGGTTCCATTTGCTCTGACGTAGTCTATTTATGATCTCGATGTAACTGAGCACGTGGTCAAATTCCTTGATGAGTGCCGACCTTAAACCGCGATAGTCTCGGGCATCACATTGATTCGCGCAGTCCGCAGCAGCCTCGACCAGCAAACTCCTTAGGCAGATGTACTTAAATGAATCATCGCATCGGTAGGTTTGGCAGAGCTGCTCTAGATCGTTTATGAAACGATTTATGTCGTAGCCTGATTTGCGATCCCCACTAAATTTGGGGACTACCCGAACAATGTCATCTACTCGTGCTTGAGTTGCTGGCTCAGGTGAGATCTGCTCGAAATGATGATGAGGTAAGAAAAGTTCTTGTTTTTTCTTCAGAATTCTGTTCTGATCCTCCGGAGAGGCGAGTTCATAGTCGGCGGCTTCGTTTGACACGTGCACAGACGAGGAATAGGAAACGGTACTCGGGATAGCAACCAAGACGGCAGTGGCATCGTGATCAACAGTGGCAGCGGAGGGTGGCAGTTGCAGGGGGAGCAGCAGTGGCAGCGGGAGCAGCAGGAACACCGGTAGCGGCAGTAGCAGCAATAGCATCGGTGACAGCGGAAGCGGCAGGGGAAGCAGTAGCAGTAGTGGCGGTGGACGGCGCGTTCGAAGCAGCGGTTGCGGCTGCTGACGCTAAAGATGGCATCTCGTCGTCCACAAAATATTCCTGCGCCTCCGTATCTGCGAAATGCCGATGCGGGAAATTCTATTCCCATTTCCTCTTTTCTCGCCTTGACGGAAGTGGTCATCTTTATTTTTTATCTTTTCTCAATGTGTCAAAAGATACAATAAAGCATTTATCTTAATATCGCCGGCAGAGGGCATACAATTAGCATAAAAGATTTCCTTAAGGATATTGATACATTCGTACCCTTACAATCTATTGAGTATATATTTACCATGGTCATTCGAGCCGGATATTGCCAGAACAGTGTAATTTAATAAGTGTAATACAAAATATTGAGTGTTGGTAGGAGACCAATATCACGGTCGTATGGAAAGTGTCGAGTGAAGTGTAATCATGAATGAAGTTGAAGATATAGCGTTAAACCAAACGCAAATAACCGAAGAAGTCCATCAATTATGGACCAACTTCAAAAAAGATGGAGAGTCACGGTACTCTGTGGCGTGTTTCCGTATTCGATTGGAGAAGTTGGAGGAGTATTAGATCAACTAACAGATAAATAACGCCTATTTGGAAGATCTTAGGGCGGTGAACACGCACCATGACTACTTCACAAAGAACTACTTTAATCAGTTTCAGTCAAAGTAACTTGATATCAAGAATACGTGGAAGGCGAAAATGGAAGAGTTGAGAGAAAAACTTCAAGCTGATGTGCCAGAAGTATATTCACCACCCGCCGATTCAAATGAAGATGTGGCTGTTCAGCCATCAAGGAGCGCAGCACCTGGAAAAACGGAACCGGAGCCGAGTAATAAACAAAACTGCCCAACAAAGCTTACTAAGTTGAACCTCATCAAAAACCCATTCATACAAGTAATCGACAGCTTGGATTTGAGTAAAAATACAACTTATCTCAGATTCAAGGTGAGTTACTTAGAAGAATGCTGGCATATGCAAGTGGCTGGACGGACTTCTGAAAGATTGTTTTTGGTGTTGGCGTGTAAGTTTTGAACATTTCTTTCAAGAATGAAGTTGAATAATTGTCTAAATCCTTTTTTGACATCAAACGTCTCGGCTAAGTCTTTAGCGACTTTGATGGAGCAGCGTGCATTCTCCATTTTCATCCTACTTACATCACTTCTAAAGTGGTTCTTAAAACGTACAGACGTGTTCCTTAAGTGCTCTTGTAAGAAGATAAATAACATACTTCAATTTAAAATAAAACAACAAAGGTGGTAATTAAGTATATTTGTCCAAAGCAATTATATAATTACATACATATATATTAATTGTTATTGTTTCTACAATTCATACATATTTACATATAAATTTATTTGTTATTGTTTCTACAAATCATACATATTATAATTACAAAATCGAAAATGGTGTGATGCGGAAACTGCGTGGAAGATATTGTCAGCGAAAGCGACTGTGAAAGCGGCTCCTCTTGTACCAGAAAACTGCATTTCGGCTGTACCACCATCACAGCTAGAACTTACAGGGGGATGTCATCCGATCAGAAAAAGTCATGGAAGTGCCAATATTGTCGTACACGTCCCGCAACTGATGAAATTCCACGAGAAGATAGACCTGAAGATAGAATTGAAACAGCAGAAGTAATCAGGGCAGATGTATAAAAAAGACATTACAGAAATTAAGGAAACGCTGAAGGAATTCCTGAGATCTGTTGAGTTTCTATCCAGGGGCTACGATGAGATGAAGGAGACAATAAACAAAAACAATGAATTCTTGCATGCACTGACAGGACAGATAAACGAGCTAAGAGCTGAGTGCAAAATCAAAGACACTATAATATCTATAACTTAAAAACGAATTAACAGAATGTAACAAGAAGTAATAAAAAGCAATATCGAAATAACAAATGTACCATACATAAAAGGTGAAAAATTAAACAAAAAATGGAAACCGAATTTGCAAAGGCAATTGGTACCGAAATAAATGTCACCGATATTGACAATGTATATCGTTTAAACACAAAACAGAACACTAAAGCCCCGAAAATAGTGGCATCTTTCACAAGTTCGATGTGCAAAGTAAATATACTGCACTCCGCCAATGTAGGGCCGCTATTACTAAGGAACGCATATGCATGACATTAGTGAAAGTAAAAACAACCGAAATTTTAAACAGTAAGATTTACATACGCAGCCAACTTACCGCAGAACAAAAAACTGTTATGGCAAGCGAAAAGAAAAGCTAGAACCGCTGCTTGGAAATTTATGTGTAAAATTTTGCCACGTGAAGACGAAGGCACAATTGTTTTGCGAATTTCTGATGTCGATGATCTATACAGAATAATATAGTCAAAACATAAAATCAGACTCATGTCGCTTTCATGGCTGACATGAATTATACCAATGCAAATTAGTGTGTTCAAAAGTCAACTACCGATTATAGGGTACATAATACGTTCTCTGACATAAAGAATAATTACATGGAAAATTTAGAATTTTTATGTGTATAATTTAATATTAGATCATTAAGGAAATACTCTGATCTATTTATATGTAACATCAATAAGATTTTGTGAAAATAATTATTTTGGCTGAAACAAATATTTGTGATTATGAGAACTGGACGGATTCAACACACAATTTATTAACAGACAAAATATAATTCGCGGTGAGATTGCACTATACGTAAGTCAAAGCAATCGAAAAAGAAATTAACATATTAGCAATTTATCGAGCACCAGAGTTGAGTAAAGCCAACTTCACAGAAGAAATAGGACATCAAATTAATTCAATTAACAGTAGACAAAATATGATAGTTATGGGAGAGATGTGCAGAAAGATGAGGAGAGCGAGATATATAAACATGATTAATTTTAAAGGCCTACAAAACATAGCTCTATCTAATACAAGAGTTGATCTCAATAGAGATAAAATCTACGTAGCTACTGTGGAAAGAAACATATCGGATCACTATTGTGTAGTATACGAAAAAATAATAAGTTCCAGATCAAAATATTGCAAAAAACTATTATAAGTGAAAATAGAGTACACGAACGATTATCGAGCATTGACTGGAGTATTTTGGAGAATGCAACAATTTTGGATGATTACTATGCCCAGTACCTCATTCAGCTGAAATCCCAGTGCCGGTTTTCAAAGAACTACCTTATTTATTACAAGAATACGATTTGATCAGAAAGATTGGGATCTGGGATTTGGGACTTTCTAAAAAGGCTTCAGAGCTCTTAGCATCAAAACGTCACTAGAAAAATTAGCTTGAAACAGGAGCTAAGGTATCCTACTTTCCGAGCTCGTGAAAAGCATTGGGAACAGTCAAATTGGCCGCCAAGATCTGAACCTGGTGATCCAAATATTCTACATCAGCCGCTTGTTGACAGAAGGAATATTATATTGCACCTCTGCATATAAAACCGTGCCTCATGAAGCAGTATGTTAAAGCTTTGCCAACTGAAGGAGACTGTTTCAAATATATTATCTCAAAATTTTTAAAAAGAAAAAATGCTCAGTTGCCACATGAGCATCAAGGTTAATTTTCTGCATGGCCATCTTGCTGCCTTTCCGCGAAATCTAGGTGCAGTCAGTGATGAAGCAGGCAGAGCGATTCCACCAAGATCTAATGATAATGGAGGCACGGTATCAAGGCAGTTGGGATGAACATGAATGGAGAATGAACACTCTAGGAAAAGCTACAAGCGTACATTTTACCTTAATACGTATGTTTGCCATTTGGCTAAAGAAGTTTACTACTTTTGTGAATAAAATTATTGTCTTTGAACATTTTGTTTGGTTATTGTTTCCATAATTCTTTATTTTATGCATATTTTGAACAAAAAGATGATATCCTATAGCTTAAAAAGTTGACGTGATCGACAAAAACTGTAATCATTTTCACATTCACACGCCAAAAATAAGTCAAAAACAAAATGTTGAGCTGGGGGTACCTCAATGATGTATGCTAGGACTCCTTCTTTTTATTATGTTTGTAAACGATATACTTTCAGTAATGCTAAGCAGCATTGGATTTCAATATGCTGATGATACGGCTATTATGGTGATCAACGAAAATATTGACTGCGCTACTCAAATTATACAATCAGAGTTTGATTATATCTTACATTGGTGTCACGATAATGAACTTATTATAGACATTGTATGTATAAAATGTATGTAGAATTTTGGGTGCTGGCACAAAAATCAAAATCGTTTGAGCTTCGCAGATAATTGTACATATTATATTGGAACAGTAAACGTTCATCGGTACCTTGGAGTTGAAGTAGACTACAACTTCAAGTGGGATCACCAAATAAAATACCTATGCAAACGACTCTGGCAATCTTCTTATGCTTTTTACCATCCAAGCAACTATACCCCTTTCAATGTCCTAATGCAAGCATACTACTTATTGGTGGAGTCTGTTTTGCAGAACGAAATTATTGCATAGGGAAACGCAGTGCAATATAGGATATTGAGAATTCTCTTGTGGGCTAAATATAACGACAAGTATTTTGAAAAATCTACTGATGATATGAATTTATTAAGAGTTAAAAGCTTTTTCTTTCAATTTTAAAAATGAAACATACTTCAATCAACGTCCACGTTCACTACTATATTCAGGCGGTGCACATACGAAAGAAAAAAAACTAAGAAATATATATTATTGAACAATATAAATCTATATTTTTATTATTGTTGTTATTAATTTATTATTGTATAAATTAATTTAAATAAGAATTACTTTAACATGTTAGATATTTATGTATAATCTTCTGCAGAAAAGCCATAAGGCTTCATATTCATATTGTCTTCACTATGTAACACTTGTTAATGAGTTTTAATTTATATTTTAAGCCGACAAGCATTTTAAATGGACTCTCTTCTACCGCTTCAAGGTTTAACCCAGCATTGAAGGGATAATTCCATGGAAATGTTAGGAGGTATATTTAAAAACTCTCATATTTGTACTTACTTGTTTATTTATCAAGGGACAATAAAATTAAACTAAACTACTTAAACGGACGAGTTTGGTAGGGATGTCAAAACTAGACATTGCTCTGTATAGCTCGTCTCTATAAATGCTGTCATTCGCGGCCTTAAAATCGATGAAAAGGTGGTGGTTATCGATCTCTTGATCCTGAGTGTTCTGAAAAATTTGCCGTAGTGTGAATATGAGCAAAACACGAGACACGTCCATTCGATTTCATGGTTTTATTAAGGGTGAGAGAAAGGTAATTATAATCGTACTTATTTAAACCCAATGTAATACAATCTTGAGTTGCCAATAAAGTATTGATATTCCTTATTTAATACTAGAGAATTCTTAAAAACTCCGCCTCAAACCAAAATGAGTAATAGCAAACCAAATATAATTTATAATATATACATAGGATATAATACAAATTTAAGAAAATTTAACTTTTATGATTGGACGGCAATTTCTCGTGTTTTCTCTAACAAATGTCAGTGTCAATGTGTTTGCTCCCTTGGCGGACTGATGGATTCATTATACCAAACTAGGCACCCTGGTTATCGAAAAATACAGTTGCAGGTTTCATGAGATAATCCTCAAAAGCCATATACCGAAGTAAGTTACGATGAAATGAAATTTCTTGCACATGGCGATATATTCCGCTTCCATGGAGCTAAGAGAAACCACGTGCTGTTTCTTGGATCCCCAAGCAATAGGCCACCACTCATAAATAAGATATATCCACTAAATGCCTTATGATCGGTATGATCTGATCCCCAATCGGCATCTATGAAACACACAAGATTTTTGTTGTTAGTTTTATAAGACAGACAGATTTCAGGTATCTGTTGCCAACAAATTTTCCTCGTGTGTATGAATGTGAAACTGTGCCAGCTTTGATACAATGTGGGCTATATCCGACCATGAAATAATTGTAGGTCAGGCCACCAATTGACTGACACCAAATGACCACTGATATCGTTTCACAATATAGCCAACATATTTCGTATCTATACACTTTTGCAGACACGGAGTTTTACTTACATTGTTAAAGTAAGGTAGTGTATTTCGAACATCGACGTACCGTCTCTTCTTTGTCCGTGTTTTATCGTTATTTCAACAAACGATGCTCAAGTGAGCTAGCCAACTGCATTCCTCCTCTCCATGAATTCACCCGCAATACTCGTCTCGCCAGGAATGCCCATCAGTATACCCTTAAGCCTACTTTCGGACGCACAGTTAAATTCAGAGACTCGTTCTTCAGCCGCACTGCACGAATATGGAATGCTCTTCCCAAACCAATATTTCCCACAGACTACAACCCGCAGATATTTAAGACCAATGTGCACAGGTACCTCTCCCTTTCTTTTAGGTAGCTAAGCCATTTTATTATTGTTAAGATAGGTTACGTCGTAGTCGATATTAGACTTGAAAGAAAGACTGAAGTCTTTTAACTGGTACACGTTATTAGATTTTCATAAAAATTCAATATTTTGTACCTTGGACCGCATGAGGTTAACATATAAAAGTCAAGTTTTGTAAGCAATAGTAAAGGAATATCATTTTCTGTAGTTTTCCTTATAATTGATAGTCAGTACATAAAAAGTAGCAAAAAACTGAGATCCGGACCGAGGTAAAAAAAACCTTCCCTCACCAATTCCTTTCGCAATAACAATATCTCCCGACGCGAGAATTATCTTTTGTTCATGGAAGCTAAGGTCCGAACATAATGAGTTGTCGTTCAACACCTGCGACGATGCCTCGCTATCAATAATCCATGTTTCATACCTTGTCACGTGATTGATCATGTTATTTACATGTGGCGCAGAGCCGAAAACGTTGTTTCATTTTCGTTCAATTTACATTGGGATCTTATATAACTCCGCTTACCACACCCATAGCACTTCACGTTTCTTTTCCTATAATATTTTTTAGTTTTACTGTTCTCATTTTTAAGATGTTTGCCTTTAATTCTGTGCTCCCATCTACCTATCCTCTACCGGTAGATCAACCGAACTTGGAGCAGTTAAAGATTAAGGTTTTGGAAGAAGTTTCTGCTCTCAATAGCGACCACAAAACTTTCCATGTCATCTGGAAGACAACATACGAACAAAATACTCACAAGATCTTTAGGGATTCGAATATATGTTTGTTGTAAATCATCCATTCTTGTAGTAAATTCATTAATTTGCGACGCGAATTTCTCACTCGGCCGAACCGAAACCGAACTAATCGGCTGAATAGATTAACTTTCCGCACAGGACCATCCGCGTTATTTACACCACCAAGAACATGCCACGCTTCTTTTACTGATTTATAATTTTTTATGTGTATCAACTCACTTGGTTTTATGCACAAAGTAATCATGGTTGAGGCTTTTTTTTATAGAATCCCACGTTTGTCTTATCGCATCGTTCGCTTCGTCAGGATACTTGGAAACAATCGATTCTCAATAATCTAGCGTTGCGAGAATGGTTTTCATTTTTCCAACCCATGTTGCGTAGTAATCAGATCTCAGTTTTTCAATTCGATTTAAAGCACTCATTAAATGTTTCAAAAGATAATCTACCAACGATTATTACCAAATAAGAAAACGCGTTGCTACTGGGCAAATAACCTTTGCTAGAGAAAAACACGAAACCCACCAATTCGACTTCAAGCTTTTATTAGGAGAGAGAGAGAGAGAAAGATAATAACAACTTTGGGTTGCTAATGTAGCAAAAATGATTGATACTAAGTATTTAGTACTTGATCGATGGTGGATTTTCCTGGCCTAGAGCCACGCTGGTATGGACTGCCCACGTTGCTGACGAACGGCTTTAGGCGTTCACACAACACGGCAGATAATATCCTAATAATAATATAGGCGATGTTCAGAATACTAATTCCTCTATGGTTGGCGCAATTCAGACGGTCTCCATTTTTGTCATCTGGAAAACAATGCTCAGATTCCAGTCATCAGGCAAGCTTTCCTCCGACCATATATTTTTACAGATGAGTTGGTGCATGCTCCTTGCCAAATCATCGCCTGCCGCTTTGAAGAGCTCACGTGCTAGCCCGCCAGCTCCAGCAGCTTTGTTAGATTTCAGTTTAGATATGGCTTACTTCACTTCATCCGGGTCAGGTGGACGAGATTGTTGATCGTCACTTTCATTCAGGTTGAGTTGTTCATTCTGCCTGACGGCGGTATTTGGTTCTTCGTAGACCCTATACAGTCTGCAGAAATAGTTCCTCCATATCCTCATCATCGACTGCGATTCTACTACAATGTTCCCTTGATCATCCTTAGGGACTTCGGTTTTGGCTTTATAACCTTGATTGGCTTACATAACCCTTTGGTGAAATTTCCGTAACTCATTCCTGCAGTAATATCCCTCAATTCTACCGATCGCGCGGCTTACATTCATTGATTTTAAAATCAATCGAAATTCGAAATAAAAGGCGACAATCTTAGCTCTTTCTCTTCGTAGCGTATTTTCTGTTCTTCGTTTCAATGTTCGAGCATTGCATTATTGACGACAAATGCTTACCTTAGCACTTCCTATTTTTGTTTATCGTATTTTGCTTAATCAATGTTGCAATGCTCGATCATTGCGCTTGAGTTCGATCATTGCGCTTGAGTTTTGTGCATTGGAAATATGAGCGTTAGCATTTGAGATTGATGGGGCAATGTTCGGTGTTGACACAACTCGAAACGAATGGTTTAATTCTTAGATTACAAACTGCTACTAAGGCCAATACTATAATTAAAAACACTGTGAAATTTAAGTTCCTTAATTTCTTCTATATTATTTTCATTATTGAATTTCAGTTTCTCGAAACTTAACATAGTACCTTCTGTAATAGCAACAGTTATCGTATAAAATACAAAAAATCGCTCTTTTAGTGTTTACATATTGTTACTAAAATGTTTATTTCCTAATCGAACTGAATAGTTTGAAAAGTTTATAATGTAATTGCCCGATAACATACAATTTCTCTCGTAACAAATACCAATAGTACTGTTTGTTTTTTTGTTTAATATTAAAAAGTTATTTTCAATTTCAATAATTTCTTCGTCTGGACTATTAACCAGTTACCAATTTCTTTTTATTATACAATTTGTGCTTGGTTTTAATTCAAATGTATTTGCATCATTCTCCAACTTAAACGTTTTATTATTGGTTCTTGCAATATATTCTTCATCAATTTGTTTGTTGTTTGAATTTGCCATTGGAACAATTAATTCTCATTTACGTACCCGGTTATACCAGTTCTTATATAACTTTCTTCTTCTTTATTTATCGCTACAGTCCGGGGTGGACCTGGGCCTCAACCAACAAGTTTCTCAGCGAGGAGCAGCGAGAATTCTCCATCGTCATCCTGCACAACCTGACGAGTTTGGCAGGAATGTCAAAACTAGACATGGCGTTGTATAGCTCGTTCCTATGCACGCTGTCATATGCGGCCTTGAAATCGACAAAAAGGTTTTGGGTGTCGATTTGCATTTCTTGGGTCTTTTCCAGGATCTGATGCCACACTGATATGGACCTATCAGGTTATTTATAAACGGCTTCAGGCGAGTACACAAAACGGCAGAGATGATCTTGTAAGCGATGTTCAGGAGACTTATCCCT
The DNA here is from genome assembly GCA_964034865.1 of Eristalis intricaria. Classification (NCBI taxonomy): domain Eukaryota; kingdom Metazoa; phylum Arthropoda; class Insecta; order Diptera; family Syrphidae; genus Eristalis; species Eristalis intricaria. The sequence continues at coordinate 23,824,066 of OZ035875.1, read as the reverse complement.
CTATAGTTGGCGCAGTCAAAGGGGTCTCCTTTCTTGTGGATAGGGCAAACGATACTGAGATTCCACTCATCGGGCTTTCCTCCGACCATATCTTACAGATGAGCTGGTGCATGCGCCCAACCAGATCATCTCCAGCTGCCTTAAAGAATTAAGCGGAAAGTCCCTCCGCACCGGCAGCTTTGTTAGACTTCAGTCTTGATATTGCTATCTTGACCTCGTCTAAGTCGGGGGGACGGAATTCTCGTCGATCATCGTCCATATTGAGTGGAACATTCTGCCTGACAGCGGTATTGGTGTCATCATCGCCGTTTAGCAGTCTGCAGAAGTGGTTCTTCCAAATTCTCAGTATCGACTGCGACTCTACTACTAGTTGTCCATTCTCGTCCCGGCAGGCTTCTGTCCGAACCTTATATCCACTGGATAATTGGTTCACCCTCTGGTAAAACTTTCGGACATCGTTCCTACCGTAGCACCTCTCCATCTCCTCGATCGCGCTTCTCGTGCTCTTTCTTCTTTCTACTGAGAAGTCGGATCTCGTCCCTTCGTCTCTGTTCGTAGAGCTCACGAACAGCTCTCGTCGTTCGTTGCAGCGGTGCTTTGTAGGCTTCCAGCTTCGCTGCATGTGCCAGCCCTCTCGTTGTCAAACTATGGGTTTTTTTCTAGGTGATGCCGTTAAATCCAGCACATCAGTGGCAGCATCTTTGATGGCTTCTTGACAACGCCTCCAATCTTCTTCGATTGTTTGCGCAGGTGGCGACGAACTTAGAGAGAGATTCCGGGACACTCGATCGGCAAAGATCCTAGCAGTCCGTTGCGATTGTAGCTTGTTCATCCTGTGCAGTGTTTCAATGCAGTTTGTAAAAGAGCTCGATCCCTTAATATTGAAGACAACATGTCTTCAAACTCAAAGAGAACTTCGAAATTGAGTTCTGAAATTAATAACTCTAATTGATATAAACCATTGCAACGTCTAATGGACGCTGATAATGAAATTAAGTGTGATGAGATTGTTATCCCACCAGTGGCTGATCGTAAATTAACACAATGCTACAGTTACCAGATGTATGGCAATGATGAAGAAATCGTCACATAAAAACGCACTGCGAAATATGGTCTGAGAACCATGACACCAAAACGTGTGATTCCAACAATATTAAATGCGCGAACTGCAAGGGCACGCAAAAATCCACCGATCAGTCATGCATTAGCCGGAAAAGCTTTCTTGAAATGCGAGAGAGGCTTGCAGCGAGATATAATCCTCACCCACCAAAGAGAGGCATTCAGCAGCATTCAGCATTTACAACTAACATCGATGAATTTCCTGCTCTCAATACTCAACGTAGAGTAGTGGTCAAATTCAGCAGTCAGCTGTAATAAACTACTAAATGCTTGGAAAACATCAACAACCATAACATCAGCAGTGGTGGACCTACTGGAGTCAGTGTACTTTTTATCATGGAAGAGATCAATGCGTTTACAGCTGAATTGATTACGCTGCTTGGTAGATGTAACACAAAAGCAGAGCAGTTAGAAATACCTTTTGTTAACGGGCGGCCAGTGAAAATTTTTTAAGTATATTTCCGGGTACTAAAAGATTTAGCTCAAAACCGGTCTGAGCTGAAAAATGATCTGCGTCGTAGGAGGTCACCTAAATTGTAGGTATAGGAGCTGATTATGCCTGAGAGCTAATGTTTGGGGTAATGAACTTGCTGATCTTAATTCAAGTCACCCATTTCATATACCTTTTTCACAGCGTTCAACATATATACCAACAAGTTCTCGATCAAATACATCGACTTTGGGCCTTTTTGGTTGGTTGTAAATGATCTTAGTTCAGATCATTTGTCAGTGCAAATTCAAGCGTCTTATGCGGAAAAAGATCGATGACTTTGAAGATGTAACCAGTGCTACCAAGAATTTATGATTGATGGGCCTCATCAATCATGGAATGATTGGTAGCAGTAGGTTAATTTACTAGTGCGGTACTGCAGAGTATTCCTAAATTTGTTCCCAAAAAAGTTAAATGTTGTGACAGCGATAACTGCCGTTTCACATAAAACAGCTAATAAAGATCAGGAATATCTTAAGATCTGATTGGATTGCTACTAAGAATCGTTTTTTCCTCTCTCAAATTAAAAAACTCAAAGCAAGCATTAAGATGTTGATTCCAGATTTTAGAAACTAATCCTATTAACAATATATTTCCTACAGTTGAGCACTCCATGTAATTGTTAAACACAACTTCTTTTGATGGTAGTTCCAACTTTGTAGGAACTTTGTAGCTGTTTCAAGATCAGCTATTTTTCCATAGATTGGAAAGCTGCCAAAGTTATCCCAATCTTGAAACCGGGTAAGAATTCTGGCTTGCGTGAGAGTTATAGACCGATAAGTTTACATAGCTCCTTGAGCAAATGCTTTCTGAAAGTAATTAAAAATAAATTAGTGACGTTCATGAAATTCACACAATATCTTACTTCCTGAGCAATTTGGATGTAGGCACACCATAACACAACCCAACAGGTGAACCTGTATCTCGAATCAAATTAAAAGAAACTTAATTGAAGGTAGAAGTACAGGTATGGTATTACTTGACTTACAAGCTTATGCCTTTTAATTTTCGTATTTACCTAGTCAAGATCATAGATTCATTTTTATCTGAGCGTTCTTTTAAGGTGTCCGGAAATAACAAATTTTCAAGCGAGTAATCAATCGTTCAGGTGTTTCTCAAGGATCTGTGCTTGGCCCTATCTTATACACTATTTATATTTCTGACTTCACAGAACTTAATAATTGCCAATCTGCTTCGGCTATGTTTGCTGATGATACCTGCATTCTATCATCAGATGCCTACGGTTCAAATATTGTCTGTAATCTGCAATCTGCTTTGGCTATTGTACTAACATATCTCAGTAACAATAAGATTACAATGCTTCAAAGACTCTCTGCCTTTTTTGCTCGTCTTTTTTACTAGAAAAAGAAAAGCCTGTTTCTTACCAAGCAACAAACTTCAAATTAACGGAATTCAGACTACGTGGAAAGACTGTGCCAAGTATCTTGGTAAAACCTGGATAAAACATTAGCATTTGGCTTAATTATCCATCAAACTACACGTAAGTTAAATGCCAACAGTAAAATTCTCTACGTGTTTATAAATCTCAAATGAAAGCTTAGTATTGATAATTTTCAAGGTAGTAATGTTCTACGGATGTCCCGTTTGGGGACCAATCTAGGCACTTAAATGCTTATAATTGGTTCATATTTACTTATTATCACATATTACTATCTATATCTCATTACATTTATATAATTATAATTACATTTATAAAATTAATTTTATATAATTATATATAAATATAATTATATAATTATATAATAATTTATATTAATTAATTATATAATTAAATAATAAATAATAAATAATAAATAATCTTGCTTGCAAAGGATGATGAACAACGTTTTACTCGATCTCGAAGGATGTTTTGGTTATATTGACGACATTGTGGTATACGGAAGGAATCTAAAAGAGCATAACGAAAGACTTGTTGCGAAGGTTAAAAGAAGCCAACTTGAAAATACAGATAAACAAATGTTAATTTATAAAAGAAACGGTTGGATATTTAGATCATCTGATCATAATCAACGGTTTCTTCCAAATTTAGTAAAGGTAAAAGCAATGATAATTTACAAAAGCCTAAAACTGCTAAGAATGGAATGATTGGTCATTTTAGAAAATTCATAAAGAATTTCAGTATAGTACAGTCACCTTTCATCGACGTCTTACCTGGTTCTTCAAAAGTAAAAGATCCAGGTATAAGAATGGTTAAATGGAGGTTGAAACTGGAAGAATATGACAATGCAATTGAGTACAAAAACGGTGCGTATAAGGCTGTAGCTGATCAACTATAGCAATGAAAGTGATAGTATTTCTCTAAGACGAATTTATGACGAATTTTTCTAAGATTCTCAAAGCACGAAAAATAATGGAAATTGCAACGATGAGGAAATACCACATAGGGAAGAAACCCGTGATTACTGTAATCCTGAGATTGATGAAACAGATGTATTTTTTTGAAAGTATTTAGTGGAAAATGAAAACACAAATAGTTTGGGTACACATTAAAAGAAATATTTATTTGAATGCGATCGCGTCGGATTCTAAATGAGAACTATGAAATATAAAGGCACACATGCGTGCAGTGCGCCCTGAACCTGTGTACATTGTTAACTACTTTTTACATTACTGTTGAATCGTATAAATCAACAAACGAATGCACAGAAGAATTGCATCGTATAAATCAACCATTGTATGTTCAGCCTAAGCCCCTTATACATATATCTGTCTTTTGTTTTTTGTCGTTGTATCTATTCCTTTGTACCTTTTCCTTTGTCCTAATTAATGTACAAACTTTCTCTTTTCCATTTTGAGCTTCAAAGGAATAAAACTTTTATATTTTCTTGTGCTAAAGTATTATGTTGTATTTGTACATCAATTACATATTTAATTTAAATTCATTAATTTTACGAAACTACAATTTTTCTGTTTCGACAAATTTTTTTTAAAAACATCTGCTATCATATTATTGGTTGATACGTATCTCAGTTCGATATCGCCACTCTGGATAACCTCTCGAACGAAATGATGCCTGATGTCTATATGCTTCGATCTGGAATGGTAGACGAGATTGTCACCATATAATACTGTCGGTGTAACCTTAGATGCAGCCCCACCTTTATAGCTGAAGACAGAGCCATATATTCGGCCTCTGTGCTGCTCAGAGCTACACAAGCCTGTTTTGGTGACTTCCACGAAATAGGGCCGCCTCCAAAGAGAAACACGTACCCGGTGTATGATCTGCGGCTGCACCCCAGCCACCCCAGTCCGCATCAATACAGCCATCGATAATTTAATTTTATGTCGATCGCTGGTGCGGTAAAGCATAATATGCTTGCACGAATATGGAATGCTCTTCCCACAGACTACAGCCCACAGATATATAAGACCAATGCGCACAGGTACCTCATCTCCCTTTCTTCCTCTATACCTTCGTCCCGTGCTGTGTCTTGACCCCGGATACATAAGGTTATTAGCAATCCCTGGAGCAATTATAAAAAAATAATATGCTTATGCACACCTATTCTCTATGCAGGGTGCTGTTTCTTTATGCCAATCTGTTTGAATAACTGCGTCACCCCTGCCTTCTACTTGTACAATTTTGTTATCAGCCAACACAACGTCCTCTGCTTGCGGAACATAATTCGTAAGAAGGGTACGCTCACAGCGCATATGCATAGTCGCCCCGCTATTCAGGCACCAGCTTGAGTTTTCCGGAGTGTACATGTCTGCCGCTGAAAGGATAATAAGCGATTGCTGCGTTGTTTTCCTTTCGTTTCCTCATTGCCTTTGTTTTTGCATTGATTCCTGATGTGGTCATGCTGCCAGCATTTAAAACAAACAATATCCTTTTTTCCTTTTTCGTGTGTTTTCTTTATATTTATATTAAATTCTTGTTGCTCGCTTCTATGTGACGGTTTATCTTGATTCTGTTTTCTTTCCGATACCAATAGTGATTTAATTTTCAAAATTTCTAGAGAGTATTAAATGTCGCGCGTTTCTATAGCTAGGAAAAAATGGACGTACTGCTTCGGCAGGCTTGATAGTAATATAATTACCACCAGCTCCTCGCTAAGTTTAATGTCCACTTCTGTTTGTTTGTCAATCATCGAATAGATTGTATTTATATAACTGGACATAACATCCCCATCTGCCATACGTAAGCTAAACAATTGTTTGTACAACGATACCTCTCTTACTGCTCCTTCAGCTTCTTCCATGCACTCGCTGCAGTCTTGATCTGCTAGAAATAACATAATTACGATGGCTTCACGCTCAAAGTTATAATCGCCAACGCCTTTTCGTCAAGCATATCCTATTTCCCCGGTTCTTCCAACAGCCGCACTGTATCTATCGCCTTCCACATTTCTGCGTGCGCCAGCACGCTGCGGATTTAAATGCTCCATATGTCGTAGTTGCCTTCATCTAGCTTCTCAATATGGTAGTTGGAACTCATGGAACTCATGGTAACTGCGCCCAATACCGCGTAACTCGCGAAATTTAATTTAATCTAAATAACCCACAAACAATTTAACACACACTTACAAACCTAAAAAACCTGTCGAAAAGTATTTAGTGGCAAATGAAAACACTAATTATTTCTGTACACATTAAAAGAAATATTTATTTGGATGCGATCGCATCGGATTCTAAATGAGAACTAAGAACTGTAAAGGCACACATGCGTGCAGTGCGTCCTGTAGCACATATACATAAAAACATTCATACGTGCAGTGCGTGCTGTCGCACATATCCATATACGTAAAAGTATAAACATGCTCATTGGTAATTACATTCAACAACAGATTATATAGGAATTAATAATATTACTAGTACTGTTGAACAGCAAGAAATAATAAAGGAATTTCACTTTGGCTTAATAGGAGGTCATGGCGGACAAAAACCCACAATTGCCAGAAGTAAAGATAATGAAATTCTACTGTAAAAAATTGACTAAGAATGTAAAGAGTATATACGAAAATGTTAAAAAAGTAAAAAATTAACAGACATCCGAGCCGCAATCTTATGAAAATAGTGTCTTCAGCTGAGCATTGTTTGGAAAAAGTTGGATTGGATTTAACAGGACCGTATACAGAAAATAAAAATACCATCTACTGTCTTACAATCCAAGATGATCTAAGTAAATTTGTCAAATATGTTCCGATATAAAATAAAATAAGTGAAACTGTGGCCAGAGCCTTTACAAACGAATGGATCCTAAATTTTGGATTACCGAAATTTATACTTACGGATAATGGAAGAGAACTTGTCTATAATCTTATGAAGGAGTTGTGCTACATGTTCGAAACAAAACATATTGATACAAGTAACGCATACCCGCAGCCATGGTTCCGCTGAAAGATCACATGACAGATTGGGGGAATATTCAAGACTTCTTATTTCATTTGATTTATTAGTGCAATACCAAAAGTTTACATGTGATAAATATTAATTTTATGTAGAAAGGAAGGGACAATTATTTAAGATTTTCATAAAGTAAATTACTAGTTATTGTGATTAATGGTTTTCAGACAAGTATCTAAATAAAACCTTCTCAACAAGTTTGGTGCCACGAAATTTTTTTATGTCTAAGCATTAAACTCTCTGTTAACACACACAAAAAACTGACGCTCAGAATTATTACATGTAAGTCTTGATTGCAAAAGTACAAATGATCGATTAGTAAAGCAAGTTCGATTTTATTATGTATATAATCTGCCTCTTTGATCATTTTGAAGCTTTCAACTTTATAATAGAAAAATACTTATATAAGTCACATCCTAAGATTATATTTTTGTAACGTGAGATATGAACAAGTTATATACATACCTAACCACATTGTTGAAAGCAACAGATAATCTTCTCTTAGAGTGGAAATTATGCCAACTAAAAATTTATAATAATAATTGGCATAATAATCGTTTAGCGAGTCTAAGCTGGTGTTGATTGGTGTTTTTGTAGAGTACGAGACACTTCGATTTTTTCGGGTTTAAACTAAGTTGATTAATCTTTACCTAGTTCATAATATTTCTTAGGTCAATGTTTAGTCGTTCTGCTTGATATTCAATCATTCATAGCTTGTGGTCTATATAGATTTGAATATCGTCGGCATACATATGTACCGACGAGTTTTCAATGACATTGGACAACAGTGACCCAAAAATTGATTTATGGGATACTCCTGGAAACAATTCAGTGTGACGACTTTTTGTTGACAACAACAACTTGTTTTCGCCCATTTAAATATGATTTCATTAGATTGCTGCTGACTTAGAAAATTTAAATTGGTTTATTAATTTTGAAATCAAAATATGGCTGTTAACCGCGTCGAAGGCCTACGATAAGTTGAAAAGACCAAGAAAGGACTCTCGATGAAGGTCCTTCGATTTTCTGATGTCAAAACAAACTTTGAGAATTGCAGAAGTACAGCTATGATTACTCCTAAGGCCAGATTGGTAAGAAATCAAAATTTTTTTTGTAAAATGAAGCTAGTTATTTCTTTATTTTTTGTTAGTAGCTTTTCCATAACTTTGAATAGAAAAGGGGGTATGAAGATTGGTCTGCATTCGGGAAACGAGCGTTTTGCTTCGTTTTTGAGAACAAGCGTGACTTTTTCGAACTTGCAACTAATTGTAAAAAAAAAAAACTTTCAAGAATAATTGTGTTGTAGATATCTGTAAATACAGGTAGTATGTGTGGTGGTATTATTTTGATAAACGCTGGGTGCATCTTATCAAGACCAACAACCAACATTAGATTTGATATGCTGAACAAAGAAACACTTGCAGTGGGCAATGGAATATTTTGTGCTGCGTTCTGTATAACAGCGAGTTCAGAATATAAAGCATCAACATTAACATCCACAGGACAATGTTCTATTTTGCGTCCATCTCCAAGATCCCGAATATTAATCCACAACATTTTAGCTGGGATGTTATTGTTAAACCGTTCTGCATAGTAACGAGTCTTAGCCTCCCTCACTTTTATGCTGACTTTATTTCTTTGAATACGAAAAGCGGCATTAAACTCAGGGAGTCTTAAACGCTTCGATCGCTTCTAGGCCAGGTCTCTAAACTTGATAGCTTGAAGAATATCAGCTGTAAACCAAGTATTGTTTTCTGTGTCACCTTGGATTGTAATGCGCATGGTTTTTGTCACCAGCGGGACGTTAGCATCAAAAAGATGTTCTATTGAATCTTGTAGAAATTGTACTTGTTCTGTTGTTAATTGCATAATATAAATTTGTTGCCAATCACCCGAAAAATATCCCTCTCTAATTTACACATATCAATTCTCTTAAGAAGTGTCGTTGACAGCTGTCAAATAGTGAGGAAGTGTTTAATTCGGTCTGAGAATTCATATTCAGTATAATTTGAATTTATTTCAAAATTCTTGAATATGGAAGAGGAAACGTGTAAGACGTGCGATGAGTGTATAAGAAAATCGATCAATAGAGTAAAATGTGTCGATTTTTGTGAAAAGTTTTTTCATGAGAAATGTACGGGTCTTGTCGCTCACGATCTCAATTCGGTTAGAGCAAATAAAAACATTTGTTTCATTTGCAATGACTGTTTGAGTGGTGAAAATGCGATTTGCAAGCGTTCAGAGAATATTTTAGAATCTGTAAATAAAAACAGGGGAAGTGTCTTAAGACAAGAAAAGGCGGTTAATGATATTTTGGGAGAAATCAGGCGTTTTAAGAAGGCAGAAGTTAAAACGGGAGATATTAAGACGTATACAGTTCTACCAAGTTCAAGTAACAGTGCACACACAGCACCCCCGATTATTGTGAAATCCAAAAAAGTACAGGAAAACAATATAATAAATGACAACATTAGAGAAAAAATTGACCCGATGTCGTTATCGACAAAAGTAAACAGTCTGGTTAATAGAAAAGATGGTATGGTTGTCATAAACTGCGATGGCGTTGGATCCAGGGAAGTTATACAAAAGGAAGCGAAATGTAAATTGCGAATGGATTATGATGATTTAGTACCTGAACTTACAAAAACCGTGTATATTGATTTTTGGAATAAATAGTGAATGGGTTCAGAAAAAAATTAAAGTAGCTTTAAAGAACCAAAATAAAATTAAAGGCTTGACCAAATGTGTTAAGGTTTTCCATGCTGTAAAGAAGAACAAAAATAGGGTAAAAGTGTATAAAGCAATTATTGAAGTTGAGAGTGAGGATTACAAAAATATCATAGAAAGAGGAAGTGTGAACATGGCTGGGATAGATGTTTCGTTTAAAATTTTCTACCAGTAAAACGTTGTTATAAATGTCTAGGTTTCAACCATGAAGCTTAAAGCTGTAGAAACAGGATGGTTTGTGCAAAGTGTGTAGAGGAACATGATATTTATACCTGTGATAAAAATTATTTGACGTGCAATAATAATGATTTTGCAAATTAGAATTTATGGTTTAATTTTGTTGTAAGACAAGACTGCACAATCTATGTATGCGAAGTATTGAAGGAAAAAATGGAAATACAGAGAGGCAAGACTGCATATCAGCAATCAGAGTTTACAAGATTCTACTCCAGTATACGAGAATTCAAAATGTTGATGAATTCAAAAATAAAATCATAGGTAGAGGGCTTTGATGTAATTGTATTGTCGGAAACCCAAATAACAGAACTGGTGGCGTTGTTATTTATATAAAACAAGATATAAAAATTATAAATGTAAGTATAAAGTAGTGAACGAAAATAGTATTTGCTGGTTGAGATGCAATTTAGTTTATACGAAATAGAAAGGCTTAATAGAAGCTCCTAGTGTTTGTCGGATGGATATTTCTGTGATAATTTTTCAACTGTGTTAGACGAAATAAGTGATGAAACTCGAGAAGTGATAATAGCGGGTGACTTTAATAAAAACTGGTTCGATACCCAAGAAACATACAGAAAAGAAGTTTGTACAAAAATTTCAGACAACTCATTACATCAGTTAATAAGTGAGCCCACAAGGATCACAAAAATATCAAGAACGTTGATCGACTACATAATTTCCAATAATAAAAATCTAAGTGTTAAATCTGTTACTGATTTAAAAATAAGTGGTCATGAACCATACGTATAAGAATGAAATTGGAAACTAAAAAAGATTATGTGAGCTTTTACACAGATTTTACACAGTCAAATTGTAAATATTGGACATTACTGTGATAATAATATTGCTGCGTATCTTTTTATCAATGAATTAAGTGCTATAGTGCAAAAATTTACAAAAGTAATGTGGTCTACACCTAAAGAAAATGAGTGGTTTAGTGATTATCTGCATAATTAAAAAAAGGAAAGAATAAAAAACGTTTGAGAGCAATTCTTTCGAACTGAGGACGGTTGGTACACAATGACGAGAAATTATTGTAAAATAGAGATTTTAAGATGCAAAAGGCAATGTATAGAGAAAAGAGTGGAATGTGCAACAAATCAAAAAGAAATGTGGCGAAATTTAAAAAGATACATACTCAAAAATTAACATATAGAATAAATATGTTTAGAATAAATTATGTTTAGTTTAATAATGAGCGTATAAGTGATAACGAAACTATGGCGATTAAATTAAATAACTTTTTTATTAACAGCGTTAATGAAATCAATAGCACAATACCAATACTCCGTTTGTCAATATTGTACCTAATGAAGATTATTTTTTCAAATTCAAAAGTGTTTGATTAAGTGATATTCGTGTGATCCGTAAGCTAAAAAATAAAAGAGATGTTACGTTGTTGCGCCCAAAAATGTCCAGGCAGTTTCGAGGTTATAGGACCTGTGATAAAATCGATCGTAAATAGATAATTTCGAGAAGGTGTCTTTCCTGAATATTGGAAAGAATCTGTTGTTAGTCGTACAAAAAAAAAATTCTGAATACAAAGTGTGATCAATATAGACGTGTCAATAATATGTCTATCTATAAAAAAATATTTGAGAAAGTTGCACTTAAACAAATCGAGCACTATTTTGAAAGTAATACCTTAATTATAGAATGTCAATCCGGTTGCCGAAAACACCACTCACGTAAAACCTCATTAAATTATGTAATAACGAACAGGAAGGAATGTATTAACGAAAAAAATTTGTGTAATATGTATAGTGTTTTTCTTGATATGAAGCGTGCATTTGAGACAGTTGACCGTTCAATTCTTTTTTACAAATTAAAGAAATACGGTGAAGCTAACTGTGATCTATCCTGGTTTAAAACCTATCTGGAGCAAAGAACCCAACGAGTCAAAATAAATGGTCACCTATCTGAACCAAATATGTTGATATGGCAGTTCCGCAAGGGTCTGTGCTGCGAACTTTACCTTGTATTGTCTACATCAATGATATTGTTCGTGTTAGAATATTGTCAAATTGTCCTGTTTGCTGACGGTGCCCTTCTATACATTGATGGAGAGAATATAGATGAATGTCATAAAAAAATGCAAGCATATCTAGAAAAGGTTTATGGTTATGTCACAATAGATTAAAAATTAATTCAAAAAAAAAAACAAAGAGCATGATATTAACAAATAATATAAGTCTAAATTTTAAAAGTGATCTCATCATAGAGAATGAGCTTATAGAGAGAGTGTGTCTCATTAAGTACCTAGGCACCATAATAGATGAAAAATTCACATTCGAAAGTAATCTAGATTACATTTGTAAGAAAGTTTCTAAAAAAATTGTATTTTTGAAAAGGATTAGGAAAGATGTGTCAATTACAACAGCGACGAGAATTTATAATTCTATTGTAAAACTCCATTTTGAGTATTGTTATTTTTATGTAATGAATTAGCAAAGAATATAATGTAAATTTTGCAAAATAGAACTATGAAGTGCATATTGAAATGTAATAGATATACTTCAATGAATCCCATCTTAATTTTTCTGAAATAGTTGTCAATACAACAATGAATTGTAATGAATATGTTAATATTTGTATTTAAAATTAAGAACGACATATTACCTAATTATCAGAGAAGATATTTACACTATGTAAGAGAATTGCAGACGTTTCATTTGAGAAATATTAATGATCTGAGACTACCTAATTTTTTGACAGCTAAAGCTCAAAACTCGCTTGTATATAAGGGCTTTAGAATGTCTAATCAGGTTCCAAACAATGTCAAGTGTGAGACAAATGCTAATATCTTTAGACAAAGGTGTAATTGAATTTGAAAAATTGAAGTTTAAATTGTAAAATACATTGTTAATGGTATCCAAAACCATAGAAGCTAAGAATGTAAGCTAATAAAGGATTGTTATTATTATTATTATAATAATAATTATTATTATTATTATTAATATTATTATTTATTATTATTATTATTATTCTTGTTATTGGAATTTATTATTTATTATTTATTAATTATTATTTTTTTTTTATTTTTTTTTATTATTATTATTATTATTATTATTATTATTATTATTATTATTATTATTATTATTATTATTATTATTATTATTATTATTATTATTATTATTATTATTATTATTATTATTATTATTATTATTATTATTATTATTATTATTAT